>JAHREC010000062.1:0-1200000 GCA_020081605.1 Albifimbria verrucaria
CTAACCCTAACCCTAACCCTAACCCTAACCCTAACCCTAACCCTAACTCCTAACCCTAACTCCTAACCCTAACCCTAACCCTAACCCTAACCCTAACCCTAATTTCCGTTGGGTTAGGGCTAAGGCTACGGGTAGGGTTACGCGTAGGGTTAAGGCCAAGATTAGGCCTGCAGTTTCACCCTTTCTACTCTCTTCACGCTACTTTTCCGCTTTTTGCCGTTTAGTAGCCGCCTTTAACTGTCTGTTGTTTGCTTCTCGCCCTTGTAAGAAGTCGTAGGCTTCGGCCTTCTTAAACGACCAGCAACAAGGGACCGCCAGAGGGTAACGAGTGGAGACCGAAAAGCAAAGACGCAAACAGTCGGTTACTTGTAAGCGCGTAGTGGAGACCACCCAGGTAGGAAAGATCAGGTAGCCTTAAGGTTCTAGGCTTCAAACAAGTGGAAACCAGTGACTAGCAAAGTAGTAACCAGCAGAGGCCGAGAGTGCTTAGTAAAGACCCTGAAGCAAAAAGCAGACGGCAGATGGCCAACCACACCTGGCGGACAGTAGCAACTTAGAAAGAGCAAACGGAAAAGAAAGCTAAGCAGGTTGCAGGCGACGACAACAGACAACCGATCTAGAACAGAAAGGACTGGTGGGAAAAGGTTAACAGGCTAAAGCGGGAGGTAAAGAACAAAGAGCAGAGAACAGAGCAGAGAACAGAGCAGAGAACAGAGCAGAGAACAGAGCAGAGAACAGAGCAGAGAACAGAGCAGAGAACAGAGCAGAGAACAGAGCAGAGAACAGAGCAGAGAACAGAGCAGAGAACAGAAGATAGACAAGAAAGAGTAGAAAACAGCGACTAGATAGCGAGAACAAACAGGCACCAACAAGCAACTGGGAGAAGCGCTTAGACAAGCTAGGGCAGCGTGACACTAGGAGACTCAACCGCAGACAACAGACAACAGACAACAGACAGCAAAAAGTAGCTTGTGAAAAACTTCCTACAACTTCCTACAACTCCTCCTTCCTCAGTGATTAGAGAACTTAACCCACCTTCTCTTAAACTCTTCGTCTTTTCAGTCTAACAAGAACCTTAGCTAGTAACCCTGGCCCACCTCGGCCTTCAACCCTGTTCTTTGTACCCTTAACCAAACTTCTTCTGCAGACCCTAGGGCCAAAGATCCTCAAGGTCAGGGTTAGGGTTAGGGTCAGGGTCAGAAATTTACCTACCCTATATGCTTGGTCTGCTCGCTTCTATCAACCTTTTCACTCATAACTAGCACTTACCGATAGCTGTTAGAATACTATTTCACCCTATGCCTTGTATACCTGCCATTTTAACCAGAGTAACCTTAATAGCTGCTCTTTCCTCACGCTTTAAGGTTGGCGGTTAGCGGTTCGACAACGTAGCGGTTAGCGCTGGCCATAGGACCATGACTAATCTGCCGATAACCCTGATCCTGCAAATCGGCCACCGGACGTTAAGTTGATCCATCCCACGTTTTCCTGCCTAACGCCAGCACAGGTTATCCTGCTGTATCCTCCTACGAACCAACAGCCTGTTGGTTATCACCCCCAAAGCCCCTGTTGAGGCTGTGTAACCTAAGCCGCAGGACGTCAATCCATAGATCGCTATAAATTAATGCATCAGCCCCTTTACCAACTTTCTCATCATGCCGCCCGTTGGCTCCCATCCGAATAGCACCTTCGGCCTAATCAGCTTAAACATAATGCTCAAGAGTTCACTTCACTATAGAAACCATTAAAATTATATTCTTTTATATATCCATCGTCAATTCATAGAATGGCGTCAAAACATGCCCACTCTACAGAGACAAGTGAGTCTTAGTGCCCTAATTGGTCCCATTCGCCTGGGAAGTAGCTGATCAGTACCCTAGACCTTGACGCTCGAACTCAATCTGACGAGTGTTTGGGGCTTCCCACCCGGGCTCAAGCTATTCGGTGCTGGAGCTCAATTATATTCATGCAGGGGATGAATATCTGGAAGGCCTATCCTATCTACCTAAATTATATGGTCGTGGGCTGGGGCGGCCTGAGTCTTTTGAAGCAGGCCGTCTTTATTAGGTGCCTTAGGGATTTGTATCTTTGTCGCTGTGCCTATTATATTTCTATGTCAAAGGTAATAGCTATAGTTATCCTCTCTTCGGCTTATGCTATATTGATTATGAAGATATTTATCGAGATGGAACCTGGTGCCCCCATTCATCGCCGACCATACATTGCTCGTGATATTTCAGGTTGAACCCATAAGTAATCCACCCTATGATTGATTCCTGCTCCTTTGAGGGCCCGAACGCAGCAATAGCTCCTTGGGCCATAATTAAACGATTATAGTAATCCAGTATATTCCACTGAAACCCTTTGTAGTCGCTGTTCTCGCTAGGGATCTCGATAGAACAAGCTACTTCATCGTACAACCACCTTAAGTTCTTATAGCTAAACTCCGGCAGATCGTTAATCTCGCTGTTCATCATCGCCTTGGCATCCAGGCCGCCACTGTCGAAGTATTGCTGATTATATATCTTCTCAACCCCGTCACGGCTCTGAAGGCGTCTCTCGTTAAGTTTTGTTCGTGGTCCAGGGCCGTAGCCTAATTTAACACGTCTTTCCATAGTGATTGGATCGATATCCATGATTGCGATATGGAGGTCTTGACTGCCATGTTGAAGTGCAAAGACTGGGTGTTGCTTCTCTTGTCGCTTCGAGAGTGGGTTAAGCTTTGGTTCGTTCCACATGCCAATATGCCGAACTTCATGGCCAAGTTGCTGCGTTAAAATATCCTCCATTCGACGATGGAGTTTAACGGATCGCGGGAATTCATTGGGGTTCCTTACATTGGGCCCAAGGTTCCAATCATGCATCTCCACGAGCTCGCCAAGTAATTCGCCTGCCGTTACCCTAGCTTTTGTATCAAGGCTTTTGGCAAGGGCGATCGACATCTCGCCATAACCCCTTCTTAGGGCTAGAGCTGCCAGAACCGTGAATACTGCACCCTTAATGCATGAGTACCTATTCTGCTCGACATCTTCGGACTTAGCGTATGCCCGACAAGATGTAACGAGTTCCCAAAGTCCAAAGCCCATGCCTGGGGTTCCGGCCACCACTTCAATGTTGATTGGCCATGCAATTCCAAAATCGAATCGACTTCGTGGCCGATTCTGAACGGAGAGAGTGGTATTTGACTCCAATATATCTATATTACTATATATTAACAGGGTCCCTCACGAATGCCAGTTTAACAAGACATACCAATAGCTGCACCCTTACTCGTACCTATTTTCGCCACATTTCCCTCTGAGGAAATGGACTTATATGTAGTGCCATTAGACAGGGGTTGAAGAATAGAAGCAAGAGTATAATCTGGCACAAGGGCCCAGCATAAGATAATAATCGATACTCTCATAATGCAATAGTAAGAAAGGCTGGTTAATATTGCAGGATTTCTAGCGTTCTTATATCGTGGAGTCGAATATTATATTATTATATTATAATGGCGGAAATACAGTCCCCTTTTAAGCTATTAATTATCTGTTAGTTTATTGCTAACCTTACTCCATCCAGAACCAAACGCTTATCAGCTTATTCTTTTCCCCTTTTTTAGCATCTTTGTTGGTGGCTTGTGGCTTCTCCGTCTTGAGTTGGCCGCAGACCCCATATACAAGTCATGCGGTGAATGATTCGTATGATGATGGGGTCTGGAACATATAAATAGTATCCAGAAGCTTGTGGGATATGCGGTTAGAATAAGGTCCGCTGTCAGCGTGTGCGAGAAGCATCGGTTTTATGATACGCAGCTCCGTGTACGAGATATGATTGCTCCGACATGCCCCCAATTCCTGGGGCTTGTCTGGATCATGAGGCTGAGAAGCGTGGGTTTGTTGGTAAGCATATGTTACAGGATTCCAAACAGCGCAAGATACGCTCTAACACCCCTGTAGTAATCAGGGCGCAGCAAGCCACCGAACAAAAACGGCGATTTACAGTCTGGTGTTTTCTAACCAACGAACAATTCTCCCATCAGTATTAAGAATTCATAAATAGCAGCCATACTTTATAATATATATTTAAATATGTAAGCTCTACGATTCTGAATATTTCTATGAACTTTAAATCTTAATCTTTTCTTTAGGCTACCTATATTCATCTCTTGTGAATAGTTGAAAATCACAAACATGCATCTATCTTTAAAATATATACTTTCTCTTGCCTTTATCCCGTTGAGTCTCCTAGGCGCTATTGCCACACCGATAACTCAAACTGGCGAAGTCCATGGTCATCTTAACCAGCGCACCCCAGTCTGGAATTGGCCTCGTTGCACTTTTGCAGAGGAAGGGCAATGTACTCTCTATATGGCAACGGGGAAACCATATCCAACCTTCACACAATATCGCACGTTTGCACTTTTCGATCATAAATGCAAACTCACATCCCTTTATTATACAGACATAAAGGAGAAGATTGTCAATCTCAAAGGCCATCTACCAGGTGGCATAAGAATCGCAGTCGACGATCAAATGCAACCGGAAGGTGCTATATCTTATCGTTTAGTAGATACTCCTCTTGGTAGTGGCTTGGAGTGCCATGATTGGGGGAGTATGTGGATGGCATCGGCTGCAGGAGACATTTCCCTGTTAAGCAACATTTTCTATTAGCTACGATAGCCTGATATACATTGGTTGTGTTTAGTGAAAAAGAAAGCAGCATTAAGTCGGCCCTAGAGTATATAAACCCAACCTAACCTTAACCCCCAGCCGCTTAAGTGTTTGCTACCTCCCAAGAATGGAAAGTGCTGAAGAAACTTAACATTAATACAATAAAAGCGAGCTTAGCTCTTGTCAATTAAACGGCAGGATTACCTAAGCCCCATGCCCCACTGTATATAATCTAGTGGGTGACAGTACTATTATATTATTTTTTTCTGGTAAAGCCGATCCATACGGATTCCATGTATAGCCTTGTCTAACTCCTGGGCTGCTGTTGCCGTAGATATTTTAATGCTTTCTTCGATATCCGCCTTTATAACCGCTTCCTCCTTTTCTAACTTGATCTTCTGCGCTGCGATACCCTTGAGGTCTTCAAGTCCCTGCAGGAAGCAAATTTCCACCTCATCATGCAACCTCACCAGGCATCGTTCCCCACTTTGATACAGCGATACTAGAGAAGGAACATAACCATTTTGTCCGAGTAGGGTTAGAAGTCGATGGCTCTGTTTTAACAGACGCCTCATTTCACCCGCGTCGACTTCCTCACGCTCCGCTGATATTTTTTGTATGGTGTTCATTGCCTGTATTAGATCCTCGAAGTCTTCGTCGCTTATCCATCTGGGGAAACGGTATCGATGCTCTTTCCATAGAACCGCCCACGATTCAAGATTAGCCGACGCTGCGCAATCCCATCCGCGCTCCTTTAGCGTATCTGCCAACACTGCTTTGGCGTATAAAAGCATGCTTCTTCCATCATACATCGCACAGTTCCGAAAAACTCATACTGTAAGCGGAATGGTAGGAAGGCTCGACCTAGGAAATTTCTTTCATGGCCCACTGGCACTGGCTTTGGTTAGGTCTTCAAACGACGAGCTCTCATATACAGACCCATACCTTCACCCCGTGCCATCGACGCAGCCATACTCGCTATACGGTCTTCGTTCTGATCGATGCCGTTCGCAGTTCTATCGTCGCTTGCTCCGTGACCCTTCATCGTGTCCTTTGGGGAGGCTGAGCCCCCCTCCTCGCGAGGCGAAACGGGCTCTTCTCGCTCGTGCGTTTCTTCGTAGGACGTATTAGATGCGATTTCCATGTTTGCTCCCTGTTCTGCGAATGTCCTTGCCGCTTCTGCCGCCTTCTGAGCTGCCGTCCTCTTCTTCTTCGCCATTGCTGTAATGGTTCGCTATCCGGTTCTTGGTGGCGAGGATGATGTTCGCTACTTTCTCGAGGGAGAGGAAAAGAAGGGAGAGAAGGAAGAAGTCGATGCATATGAGACATGCGAAATCGCGGTCCGGAATATATATAAACCACCGGACCACAAACATACAGTGCCCTTGAAGTCAGACTCTACGACAGACCGTCGTGCAAGCTTCGAATACGCTTCCTCAATGCAGCAGACAACTAAGATGCCTCTTCTAACGCGCTATTTGTCAACGCGTCTGCTTGCTCATTGTGCTCTCGCGCTACATGCCAAAACAAAACCTCCACACCGACTTTACGAAGCGTATCAATCCACTTATCTAATTCCTTGAAAAGGTCCGAGTTACGAACTATTTTCTGCTTTGCTGTCCAATAAACCCCGTCTTTTCATACCCACCGGTTCGGAACCCAGTCCGTGATCCCGTCTACCACATATGCTGAATCTGCTTTGATCACTACTAGATCCAGCCTCTTACCCCCAAACCGTTCTTTTTGTATATCGCATGGGCCACTTGAAGCGCAATAATGGCAGCCTGAAGTTCTGCCACCTGATTCGTCGTGCGAACACTCTCGATAATGACGCTTTTATTGTATTCGAGTATTCCCCGACAAACACACCTGCAGCCATTCTGGCTGTTGGTGTTCCATTGTACCGGCACACACCATCGACGGCAATGACTATGCAATCTAGATGCATTTCCCATCTGTGTAAGGGGTTTCACATCACAATTTCAAACGCTGCTTATACCATGCATTTATATATTGAGCTTCAGTGACTAGACCTCAACACCACTTTAACCTTTGTCCCATCGTTTGGTTTTCCAGAGGCTGCATAAAGGAGGGAGGGATATGCGGCGTGGTATGGTTTGACCATTCATAAAGCAGTAACCCAATCGTTCGCCAAGGCGTCAGAAACCCTCGTTTAATCCCGGTTTGGACGATTGAAGCTGCTGCGTGAGGGTGGGGGTTTGCAGGGTTCGTGGCCACCAAGCCAATGAGTGGTGGCCTATGGGCTGTGAACCAACCTTATTTAAAAGCATTGGTGGGAAGCAAACCCGGGAATTCGGACTGGCGAGGGTCACTACGTGAGTTCCTTTTATTCTAGCTGGCACAGTCGGACCTTTGTGTGATGTCGGCGTCCTATTGCAGGGCCAACCGCATACACAATCGTTCTTGGTATGGAACCCCGTGGGCACCCTATTGGTTGCGACCGCATCGTCCGGGTACTCACCCAGGCACATTTACAGGGTAGCGGGGAGCCAACTGCATAAGAGAACGAAACGATGAGATAACGACCCAACAGTAAATTGTCAAATATTCCTAGGACCTCCCGGCTCTTGCATGGGCTCGGTTAGGATTCCTGGATATGGATACCAACAGCATATAGGATCATCGTAGGCGAGGGCTTTCGGGCTAGTCGAGACAGCCACCTCCCGCTCTTTCCGCTCTTCCAGGCCGGGGTTCAATGGGATAAAGGCACAGTACACTGTTCCGCGTAAAACTATAAAGAGGTGGCCGATTTCCCTCCTTCCAATCTCAGCCCGACTCATCTCCTTAGCCCTCACCTGACCATCCGACCATCCAATCATCCAATCGTCCGCACCCTTTGCCAACATGCTCTTCCTTCCCCTTATCCTTGGCCTTGCCGCCAGTGTCAACGCAATCGACCTCTACCTCGGCTGGAGGGGCGGCAGCAACTACGTTGCTTGCCGTAACATAAACCCCAACGTCTGCTGCTCCACTGCTGCAGGAGGAGCCCTTCAACAGCCTTGACTTCAGAGAGATCCCCAGGAACTGGAACATCCAGTGCCGTGGCCACAGAGGCCCCAGTGTGGCTCGCTGGCCGAGGTCAAGCAGAGCAACGGCGCTACCGCAGTTAGCCTGTTCAACTCTGACTTTGGTGGCTCTGGCTATGGCTTCGTCTCTAAGCGCTCCACGGACGATGCTGTTGTTGAGACCGTAAGGCCATCTCTCTTGGTCTTTGGAGACGGGGCTCAATATGATCTTTCCGAATTGACTGAATCTTCCTATGATGAAATGGTATGTGCCTCTTACGTCCCATAGGCTTGAACCATAAGTGCTTTTGCTAATGACCATGGTAGTTAGTACCAGCTTTTCCGCTACCATCCTCCGAGTCATAACATGGCATCCTCCCTCGCTTAACCCCTCGCTTGACCCCCTCGCGCTTCCAAAGAGTCTACCTGCTAATGTTCGTATTCTTCGTCTACAGTCTCCGAATCGCAGCTTCGAACGGTTCCTCCGACGATGTTCCCGCCAAATTCGACACATCCAGGATCGAGTAAAGGTTCGATATGGTGGCTTGAGCGCTTGGAATATATGCCAGCCTGGTCCGACGTTCCTCTTGCGATCACCTTGACTGCGGAGGGTAACAGGTTGCCTTGCATACTTAGTTAAACATTATAGAACTCTGCTACCTCATTCCCTACAAGTCCCATATCCCTTCCAGTGTGTGACTAAATACAGTAATCTGTGAAGTTGAAAATCCATAGCCCAATTTTTAAGAACAGCAGCTTTCGTTCAGCTCGGCACCCACACAAGCTCAATAATACCATCAAGTGCCTTCATGGGCCTTTTCTTCTCTACCATCCATCGCTCATCATCCTTCTTTCGAACATATACCTGTAACACGGACCCGTCCTCCATGACTTGCGAGTCACGAAGCTCCCAAGCAATCTTCTTACCCGTTTTGAGGAGCGAGGGGCGCTGAGGGCCATACGTGTAGTCGAAGTTCCACACATGCTCCTCGAACAGCGGGCGAAATGTACGCTCCACCTGACTCAGGTCGAAGTCGATCCCATCGGGGTAGTGCGCAATGCTATAACCGTTGGAGATGATGAAGTTGTCCGCAGTAACGAAGCGCTGAAACGGGCAGTCCTCGCCGCACGTATAGGATATCTTGGTGGTATTTAGCGGGTTGGCCGAGTGCCACTTGTCGCCTCTCTTGAAATGATGAATGCTGTACGGCTTAAATCCGCCTTCGTAGAAACCCGATGCGTCTCCTACAAGATCGAGCTGCCAGAGGTCCTTCAGGTGCGTGAGACGTATGTCGGTGTTCTCGTATATGCACTTACGAAGGAGAATGTCTCCCTGAGGACCCCAGCCGGTGTTGGACTGCTTGATCTTGGCCCTCGTCCGGCAAGCGTCAATGCGACTGGAAACGATACCCGCCAAAGGACGGCTGAGGAAGACTCCACCGCCTCCAAAAGCTTGGGAGCCGTGCACCTTCACGGCCGTAACGTCCTCGGATAAGGTGCCGATATATAACAGCCTTGTATGATCATACTGCTTGAACCGCTCGACGAGGCCATTCATCGCCGTGAAGAAGGTGTCGTCATCGCACAAGACCAGCCACTTCCTGTTCGGGAGTCTTTGTGGGAGTAAAGCATAGGCACCAGGTTGAGGTACCGGACAGCCATCTCCTTCTCTATCCGGCTATCCCACCCGCTCACTTCGGAATCGATACCGGCATCGGCAAGTCGTTGCGCGACCTCCGTAAGCTCCGCATCCGTGACGTCAAGGAGGCGAAGGAGGAGCTTGCCTCCGTTAGACCTGCCTTTGCTGTCGGTTAGCCAGTAGGCCCACTCTTGGATCATCGAAGGGTCGCTGAGGCGCTTGTATGTGGTGGAAATGGCGAATATGAAGTCGGAGAGATCAGCATCGGCCGGGAAAGGCGACTCCGGGACGGAAACCTCCAAGGGTTCGCTGCATTTCTCTTCCTGGTCGTGGCCACTCAGCAGATCCACCACCCGGAAGCCTTCGGCGTCATTACCTGATGACAGGAGGTTCTGCGGTAGCGAAGTATAAGATTGACGCTCGATGGGCTTGCGCGTGAAGCTGATGTAGCGTCTCAAATACTCGACTTGATCGTCCAGCTTGTATCTGTCACTTATCTCACGAAGCCTGTCCGTATCAACATTGCAATTCATAACGTGGCTCGATGACGGCCGTGCGCCATGTGCGCTGGTGTTGATGGGTTTGGCTTGATCACCGCCCGAAAGTTTCGGCTTGACAGCGGATACATCTTTTAAATCAGATGTTTTTAGAAGCAAGTCTGTGGTATACGGTCTCGTTGATGGTAAGTTCCAATATGCTATCAAAAGAACGGCAATAAGCACAACAAGCTTGAGAGCTCTTGAGAAGGAGCTCCGTATGCCCCAGGTTGACTGGATTAATGCCTTCGCTAGGGTGCAGGCTCTCGTGGCTTTCGCCGACCAATACACACTATGCGGGGCCTCTAGGCGGCCGATCCACCCTACCATAGCTAGGTAGGACAGTAAGCAAATGCGGTTGGGTAAAGAAGGGTGTCGGTATTCAGGGCATACAAGTAATAGAGTTGCCTACCAAAGTAGGTTAAGGGGGCTTAAGGTGTCAATTGAAACGGCGAGGCCGAGGCATTAATGGCTGTTGGTTATGTAAATTTGTGGCAGAACCAACAGCCAAGCAATTAATATCCTGGCTGGTGGTGGATCCTCGCTTCAGCCTGAGCCACTCAGCACGTGGTGGTGCTGTGGGAAGGAAATGCAATGGCTAGATCCCCCTGTCCAACATTTAGATGGATGTGAAGTATACTGACAAATATTATGTATATAACTTAGGGAAAAGGATGTCTGTAGCACGCGGCGGAGAATGACCAATGCTGATTGGTCAATTTTATCATGGCTATCCATCACCGACAAATCGCCCGAATTTTAATTCTTTCCTAGCTCACTATCCGGTGACATGTTCCTCGTCCTGTCTTACTTGGTGAATCATGCTATTAAGTAACCTTGTTATTTTTACTATCGATTTCGTACTGAAAACCACCTTCGAAGGGATATGAGCGACGGATCGTCTAGACCCCGCTTTAGGGGCCCTCCGCCCCAAGTAGGCCGCCCATAAACAAGCCATCAAATGACTTGGATAGGCCTGGAAGCACGAGATATAACCCCATTGTCCTTGACGAGCATAACGATACTGATAATTGTGTGGAGGGTGAAGATGATACTGGAGGGAAACACACGGCCGTGGCAGGCAACAAGGTCAAACAAGGGTAATGCTGGGAGTTACCTCTGGATACTCAACCAATAAGCAATCCGTCTCTCATACCGTGTCTCTGGTTGTTAGGAAGATAATGGTTTTGACACACCAAGGATAATAGCAAAAACCAAGATGAGGGTGGAGGAAATGACAGTTAAAGGGATATCGACAATGCTCGTGCAATAAGCAACGGAGGGTTTTGCAATGTATCCAAGAACGCTCTGGATTATATTGTGCAATTAATCCTGGATAATCGATCCACACCGCTCTACCCATATCTGGTCATTGCTCTTGAACACACATGCAATAAACGATTCGGCGTCTTTGAGAAGGCGCGACAGCTCATTGTGCAATGCATCTAAGTCTTTAGCAGGAGCTAGCTTTGACTCGCTATTCCGCGGGCTGTCCCGTTGCTTTTCCACTTGAATCCACCCAATCTCGCGAAGTACCCGGTTACTGACCCCCTTATGCTCTGTAACATCGTGTCTTTGTTAGTCGTATCACATCACTGTCCTATGATTCCTGGACTTACCAATTTTCTTAGTCATTTCCGAAATACGAAGGATCGTGCCATGATCCTCAGCGCCCCATGGGAAGTCTTTCGGTTGTAGGAACCAAAGCATCCGCGTCACCATATTCGCTGCCAACAGCGATTGTTCTTTCTGTTTGGTTTTGGTGCCCCACTAAAACATCGTTCTTTAGGTGCTACTTGGGGTGTGACCGAAGATGAGCTCAGTGTTAAGACCAGCATTAGCATCAGGTCGCACATTTTGGTGCCAAGGATTCCTTGCAGGGTATTGTAAGCTTGCTGGTAATGTTCTAGAATTTTATGGTCGTCATCATTCTTTCCAAAAAGCTTCCGTAGCCTCTCAAAGCCTGCCTGGATCAATGGCGGGACATCCTGGAACGGGATATCGCATTGAAAGTTGATCCGTTGTTTCCTTGGTCGTTTCCGCAAGGTACTTTCGTGTTTAAAGTCAGCCTCAAGTGCTAATCGCTTTGAGCTGCCGGCCCGAGCCGTGAGCACTTCCGTCGAAAGAACCGAACCCGTTAAGCGCACGATCCGCCGATGAGTGAGTCTTTGTCGGTGTCGACCTGGCACCCATTCGACGCCACTCGAATGCATAGCAGCTGCGAGGCCATCTATCCATTGGTCTTTTGTGACGACTTCTGGGCGTGTGTGTTGAATGGCGGCCTTTATCGTCGCAAACCAGGTGGAATGGGCTGGCGCGAAGGCGGCGGCAACCATGCTCTCTGATCCCTGTAATGCTTCGACTAGTTCCAGTGCAAAGTCTCGCCTGGTTTTGGTTGGTATATCTCGCAAGGAGCCAGAAGCTCCATCCGGCATGACCAAATCCTGGGGAGGTTCTCTAGTGCCCTGGGCGGGTTCACATGTCAATAAACGAATATCGCCAATATGATCTAGCATGACAGTGAATTTTCATCCTTACCTCCATCGAAACAGGTCGTGACAATCTTCCCAAGCTTTCAGTTCTTGACCTGCTCTGATGGAAGGCTCACCTCGACCACTTCGTATACCCCGGTTCAACTTTCTATGAAACTGAATGGCCATAAAGTTTGACATCTGAGGGATCCATAGCTCTGCTAGCACTTTTCTAAGAACCGACTGGCCCCGATATCCCTTGGATGGACTGACCCCCAAGCTCGGAGAACCACAGCTGACTGTGGCGGTTTGCCGCTACGAACGTCCCATAGTGAAATGCAAGCGACGCTACATGCATGAGCATCGGACGGCCATCCTGTAAGAGAGGCCACTGGCCGATGTGTATGACCCCTTCTCCTTCCCTAAAATCAAGCATCGCCGGGTCGATAAAGGGCCATCCTCCGTGTTGTAGACTTTCCATTGTTCCGAGTGATCTAAATACCCGTGATGGAAGTATACGAGGATCGCCTGTCAGACAAAAGTTTCCCAGCCTGTCCAGGGCAGCTACAGCTTCTGACGCTGCGAGCCCCAGACCTCGCGATCCAGCCATGGTAAATCGTCGCTCCATCTCCTCGATGGCTAGCTTAAATGTTCGAGCGAACGCGATAAGAACACCAGGGAAAACCGGAGGAGAAACCGCCGCAGAATCCACGAATACGATTGCTTCTCCTTTAAGAAATATCGCTTCATCTGGACAATGGGCTGTAACACGGTAGAGAAACTCTTCTGTCCCTTTATGAGCCGTTGGACGTGTACGGTAACCACTTGTTCGAAGCGATATGAGAACTCTTCCGCCTCGATGGCTTTCTCGATAAGCAAGGCTTCTCTCTCAAATGGCTTCGACGCACCGGGGTTCTCCGGTGTCAACCGCCCTCGTATCCGATCTAGAAGTCTTGCTTGCTTGGCTCTAACCTTGGCCGCGGCTTTGGTGTCGACTTCTGGTACCGTCAGTGCTGCCGTTGCTGAGCCTTGACTTGCGAGAAGGGCATCGGCGCGATGGCGGTACACGGACTTTAGCGCGCAGTATCCTTGAAACTCGCCGAAGGATACAACATCAGCACCCTGGTTCGAAAAACTCATGTTGTCCTCTATAATGGCCAGGAGATTGTTCTTGAGGAAGGCGGGCGGCTTTGGTGATGAAAAATTGCCATATGCCGAGTGGAAGCCCAGCGGATAAAGGTATAGTCTCGAGAGCTAGCATATTCCCGAGCCAAACAGTTCCTGTCTGCGAGAAGACAAAGACCTGGTCTTGGTCCTGGTCTTGACCTCCGCCGGTGGTGCAGTGCAAGTTTGTAGCAACGGCATAGGATATACTCGTCAAGTGATCTAAATTGTATTTGTGCTCTAACTCCGTACGAAGTTGGAGCAATCCGGGAGCTGAAGTGTTCATCTTGCGATTCCAGCGGGCTCCTGGATGTTGCGCCATTCGCGGCACCTGCAATCTGCTCATTTGGGCCTTGTACGAAGAGACTTGAGTTATCACGACTGCTTGGCTCAACTGCTTGCTCTTCCTCCGAATCAACTTCGCTTTCTTCTTCCATATCGCCCTGGTATCTTCGCTCCTCGTCGCTATCCTCATCTTCTTCTTCGTCGTCGTCGTCTTCGTCATCATCATCCGGTCGTATGCGAGTTTCCCGCGGGAGATTTTGGACTCCTTCGGTCACTTCCATCTCTATGTTGGCGCCGTAGTCGTATGCATGAAAAGCAGGAAGGTTGTCGGACCAGAACGTTTCGTGGGCATACATTTCAACGAAACTGGCCCATCCGTCCATGAAAAATTCCTGGAACATGGTCCACTTATTGTACGTTATCTGTTGAGACGATCTACCGCCCAGCTTCCATGCTGCCTCAATTCCTTCGCCAAGCAGTTCGCCACTCGTGAAGACTGATTTGATATAGGACGCGAGCGCTTCGGCATGGTGTTTGACCATGCCGGTCCCATGCTTGGCTGCGTCACGACGTTTGCGATTGCCGTTCCCGGGTCGTGTGGGGTGCATAACGATAAACCACTGCTCTCGCGTCGCGGCCACCGCAACACGAAAAGTTCGGTTTGTCAGGTCGAACGATATATTACTGCCTCGTTTCACGCTGTAAGGTGCTTGCCAATGCTGGAAGGAAATTGTCACGTTATCGAAGAATCGATCGCTACGCCGACTGATCGGCTGCAATGGGGCTCCCTCGATGCAAATGAAGTCGAGGTAGAATATTGGATAGTAGTTGTCTTTGTCGCTGGCGGGTCGCGAGCCGGCTTTTCGGCTACCATAATCCATGGTGAATGGTCGTTGAAGTATCGAGATCGCTTCAGCACCTTTGAATTCAGGCGCCCTGGTTTTCGCTATGAATTCATCACCTGAGTATATGCGGCATGTCAGTGTTGTCCCTCTAAATTGGTGGACGGCTCCTTTTCCTTACATTTGTAGTGGTAGGTACCTCTTGAGCGATCAATCCTCCATGTGCGTGATTCACGCTCCGCTGTCGCAGATCCATCCTCAGAGCCCACCGCGGACTCCCTTAAATAGTCATCATCCGCGCTGTCGTGCGATGGGTATGCACTCTGCTCGTGGTCATCATCCTCAAGCTCTGGATTGCCACTACCCGACACAAAACTGGCTCCCTCCTGGTCAAGAGAACCATCGAGTATGACGCTGTTGGTTTCGAGTTCCCGATGTACTCATGGTGTTGGGTGGGTATTTGCTTGATGGTGGTATTATTTTAAGGTAACTCACAGAGACTGACCCTAACCCAAGACTTGACGACTACGCAAATCTCGCTACGCCCGGGGGCGAAAGGTGTCTCCTACGTGTCAAGCATATCGGCTTAGTAAAGAACGCGACCATAAATGAATGAATAGCATTGGCAGTTCCTTTCCTTTTCTTTTTGGCAAAGCAAAATTTAATTGAACCATGTTGACCTAGCTACACATCCGATTCGTCCACCAGCACTTGACGTGGCGTGTTTCCTGCTGCCCGTCCCAATGCAAGCCAGCTATTAGCCTCAATGACGAGATGGAAATCGTGTTCTACCACATTGTATAGGAGTAAAGGGTCAAATGTATGAAAGGAGGATTAAGACGCAGCTAATCGGCCTCTCCAACCTGACTTCCTCGCCGGCATGGGACTAAACGGCAGCGGATTTCGGGAGCTACTAGGTTCGCTCTGGCTTGAGCCTACATCCGTTTGCGTTGGTTTTGGCTGCCGTCGACGCGCATCCTTGCCATCATCCGGGCCGTCCCGCGCTCTAAGCGGTTGCCCCTTTTCATTCGCCTGACTCTCTCTTTGCTTTTCTGTTTCAGCCACGGATACCTGGTCTGGACCATTTTGCGATTCTTCTCCACCATCATCTGAGCGAACCTCCTGATCCCCCGATGCCCCATGCTCAGAGGGCACATTGGCAGCTACACTCATGGTGCGCACCGTTGGATCATCCACTGCTGACTCCCGGGATGCGGCGTCCATCGTCGGTCCCGGCTCATTCGTCTTTGTTTCTTGGCTCCGCTTGAGCATGAGGAGATTGTACTCTTTCCCGGTCGATTCTATAATGACGCGATCCGCATCTGCTAGCTTGTTTTGCGACGGCCCGTTCTGATCGTCACGAAGAGCTTGGCGACATCGATCAGCCACCCATTTTACGATGCATCCGTCGATCGCCGCTGCAAGTTGACCAGAGGCTTCCTTGCTGTTCAATGCAGGGTTTTCAGCCACCTCAGGCACGCGTGAAGCTAGGGCACATACAGCACGCGTTACGGCTGAGCATCCCTTGAGGCTATTGGCGGGAGATAAACCCAGGCCATCGCCGCCCTTTGAAGCAACCCACCATGGACGAAACTTGGGGCCAAGGGAAGTTTCGACAATATGAAGCAGGTTTTGCCAGAATCTGTCAACAAACCTCTCTGCGTATACGGCGCCGTTGCGGTCGTTCGGGTCCGGCATGGCCTTCAGATAGCCTTTTGTCACCGGGTGAGTCAATGATTGCTGCCGCCGACGAACAAAATCCAGAATCTCCCGTTCGAGCATGATCGACCGCTTATCTGCAAGCCTCATCGCCTTTTCATCCGTGCCGTTCTGTAATCGTTTGATGAAGCCCTTCCTCAGCGGGAGCTTGTTTGCTTTGCGCTTGTCCGCGACGACTTCCGAGTCGCGATCGATCCACAGAACCACATGGATCATTACCTCCATCATGGTCTGGCATACGTCTTTTGGCGTCTCGAGCAGACTGTGAACATCCGGGAGGCGGAAGCTCGGATTCTCGATGAGAAACTCGTACAATTCCCGATACGCCGCATCGTCCAGTGCAGTGAGAAACCGAGCCGTCCGACGTGCACCAGGCCCGACTCGATCACCATCCCCTTCCTTCGGGTCGTTGTAGAATAACTTTCGTATCGCGCTCGCTGTCACATTCTTTTCGCCTGCCGCCAATACGTACACCATCTTTTTCCAGTCCGAACCGCGAACGTATTTGGTAGCATCTCCTGGCAATTCCTTGAGCTTCTTCCCGACGGCATCGGTTATTGTAAAGCAATACTAGAGTCTCTCAGCCTTGTCCATACTTCGAGCCTGCCGATGTTATCGGGCGGGTATTCATGTAAACACAACTTACTGCATCAAATCTTCTGCTAGCTAATTGCTCCCACTTAGATATATTAAAGGTGTCTTTTCCGACCGTGGTACTGCAGTAGCTTGTAATCTTAGACGCCCAGCTCTTGTTGTTCCATAAAGTGCCTAGTCGGCCGGTGGGAAAATTCGGGTTTCCACCGAGACGCAACAAGTCAAGCATTTGGGCTTCAACTTCGCTTTTCTTCCCATGAAACAAACTCTCGTCTTGCTTGGACGCCATGACAAGCTGCATCCAGATCTGACCATGGCTGTCTGGGAGCAACAGGTCGCTGCGGTTGACTCGCAGTTGAAGGTTGAGCTTGGGTGGAAGCGCGTCTAGTATCTGATTTAATCATCTTGCTTCTTGAGAACCTGACTTGGTTTTGCCCCTGTTATTTTGGGGCGTGGAGGTCGACTTACCTTTGTCGTAAATTATGCCGGTCCACCAGAGCTCCGTGTCTGGCAACTTCTTGCGTTTCACTAGCCTTCGCAAAGCTGCCACTCGGTGTTGACCATCCATAATCTCGAGTGGCTCCTGATTGATGTCCAGCCAACCATCAAGGTCGCGTAATTCTTGTCCGTCATCTTGTGAAGTTGAGTCTTTTTGCTGTTGCTCCTTTATGTACTTCTGCATGGCTTGTGACGTACACGACACCAAGATGTAGTTCTCCTCGCTAGTTCGTGCTAAATTCTGCTCAAACACTTCATCGAGATCAATGACATGTTTGTCATCAACCTGACAGTTCTCTCCATTTTCCCATTCAGGCGTGAGGGCCTCGAATGGTATCTTAACCACCATGAGCTGGTAAGGCTTCGCTTGACGTCGGATTGTTTGGGTTTCATGAAATGCTTGACTGAGTACGCCACCGCCTTTATCACGCTTACTCCCTCGCGCCTTCTTTTGTTGTTATCTTTTCCCCATGAACTTCGGACGAATTGGCTTTTCTCTTCGTCATTTCTGATGTCCTTTGCGCTCACAGGCTCAGTGTCAATGATGCTGAAGTTATATGATGAGTGTATAGGGTAGGGTGGTGTCGGGTAACAACTCGGGGAAGAGTTTCGGCGACAGGATGCATAAAAAATGGAAAATAGAGTACTCTGCATGACCTTGGCCCTGGTTACAAAGCCGCAGGGTGTCTGAGGGCGCCACCAGCATATACCTTGTTCATGCGAATGTGGCTGAATAGGCATCAAGCTAATGTCTCTCCCCGTTGCAAGCCCTGCTGAAAAAGGCGCGACTGTACTGCTGACGCGCGTTTTAAATACGAAACAAAGGGGAGAAAAGAAAAAGCAAAGTGAAAACAACAAACACGGTCATAAATAGAAGACATTAAGTACAAAGAGGCGAAGGCTGCTCTTCACTCCACTTCTGTTTATTTCATCTTTAGGCACACAAGAATAGTCCACCAAGTGACTTCCTCCAGGCGAGATCCTCGACAAATGCTTTAATATTAATATTAAGTGCGAATCCAGGAAACTTGCACTGATGGAAACTGCGGGTACGATTTCGTCGCTATTCATAGTGTGTTCGGGACCTTGCCATCGGAAAGACTAACTACCATATTTCGCCCCGGGAGCGAAACTGATTCATTACTATGGTTCCGAACCAGGACATCTGACATGCAATAAATAAATCGGTTTGGCAGGGTGAAACACATACGACTGTTTGTAGGGAATTGGTTGGAGTTTGGTAGAAGGGCCCGTATGTCAGTTTCGCCCCGGGGTGAAATATGGTAGTTAGTTCCACCATCAGTGGCACTCAGTTGTTGCATGTCGTTCTATTAGAGTAGACCCCACTTATTTTCGCCCCGGGGTCAAAATTCACCCGATGCATTACGGCCCGCCCCTACGCCCCATTATTATTATTATTATTATTATTAGTAGTAGTAGTAGTAGTTGTCGTAATTTAGTAGTAGTGGCAGACACATTCACGTATGCACATACACATACACATACACATACACACACACACACACACACACACACACACACACACACACGCACTTAACCCTATACCCAAGCACGGAATACCCCTCTACAATATAAATCGCCTAAGAAAACTAATAAAAGATTAAGTTTAGACTTATAATAGAAGAATAATATAATTTAAATATAGTAAGTTTAAAATAATATTTAAATATATTAACTCTATAGTACTATAAAATATCTAAACTAGCGAAAAGATTAATTATTAATATAGAAATTCTAGATACTTAATTATATAAAAGAACCCTGAATATCCTTATTATATAGAATATTATATATAAGAATATAAAAGGGATTTATTAAATTAACCTAGAATAATAAGGATCTATAACCCCTATATAAAAACTAAAGAATATAGGATACTAAGCTTTAACCCTTATAACTATAGTAATATCGATACCTTCTTTAACCTAGATTATAGTATAATAAAAAACCTATACTTAAAACCTATTATACTATATAGAAAATAGGGATTATCCTTATTAAAAGCTAGAATTAATTATTATAGAGAGGAAGATTTAGAAGATAAGATTATTCTTTTTAAGTAAATAAGAATTAACTTAGTATATACTTATTAAAAATTAATTAAGATTTAGAAATTTAGAATAATTTAAATTAAGGCTATTAATATAATTAGAGCCTTAGAAAATATAACTAGATAGCTAAGGATAAAACTAAATAATAATAAATATATATATATATTTAATTTATTTTATAATATTATTAATTAGGCTTTATACCTTTAATATTAATATTTAATATACTTAAATAAAAAGGTAAATAATTAAGTATTTTCTATTAAAATAAAAATATAATTTATTATTATATTATATAAAGTAGAAGAATTGATAGTATTTATAATATAAAAAGATTATTAACCTTTTAAAATTATAATATTAAGATTTAATATTAATTATTTATATAAATACCTTAAGGGAAGAATAATAAAAAACTATAGAAAGGTATACTATAAAGTATATTAAAATGAAAAAATTAAATAATATTATAAATCAGTTATATTTACTTACTTCCTAAAATTTATAAAAATAGCTTAGAAAAGAAATAAAAATTAAAACTCTAAAGAATTAAAAATAAATTCAGAGAAAGAAGAAAGTAATAATAAAGAAATACCCTTATATATATAAATCAGAATAAACTAAGAATAAATATAGATAATTTAAAAATAGCCTAAGTTAAAATATATATCCTTAGAAAAAGACTTATATTTTAATTATAGCTATAAGAAATATAAAGAAAAATAATATAGATAATATAGAATTAAAATACCTATAATAACTATAATTAATAATAATAACTATAAATAATAATATTAAATAATCTATATTCTTAATTATACTTACTATAAATATTATTTAAGTTAAAGAAAAAGTAACTCTATAAAAATAAAAAGACCCTTAAAAAGTATAGAAGGTAATTAATAATATTCCTACTAAGAGAACCTAGATATTATTATTAAAAAGAATAATAAGAGATTTTAATACCTAAATATAATAAGAAAACTATTAAGAGAAATAGTCTATAAAAATATATAATTAAGATTAAGATTATAGAAAAGAAATTATAAGCTAAAATAGATATTAATACTATAAATAACTTTATTAACTATAAAATTATAAATTAATTATAATTATTATAGGAAAAAAAAAAATCTATATTTTATTATAAACTATAAAGGAAAATTATTAATTTATAATAATAGAATTATTAATAAGTAAATATTTTTATTATAAATAATCTATATAAGAAAATTTATATAAATAGGATTTAATATAATTAACTTAGATAATAATAATATCCTCCTAAGGTAACTATAATTAAAGGCTAAAAATCTATTAATTAATTTTATTATTAGCTAAATAACCTTAGCTAAAAAGAAACTAATAAATCTATTAAAGATTTAATTAAGAATAAATATCTAAAGTAATTTATTATTTTAATAAGAGAAATACTATAAGAATAAATAGAAATACTAAATATTAAGTGCTATATTAACTAAGAAGGTAATATAACCTAGGATAAAATATAAATAAAATAAAGATAATAATAATAAAGCTAAATAATATTTAAACTTATTAAGAGTAGAAATAATAATAATAATAAGAAATCTATCTAAATAGAAAAAGGACCCTTAACCCTAGAAGAAAAAGAATAATTAAAAAATATATTTAAGAAATATAGGAAATATAAAAAATTATTCTAAGAAAAACTTAAAATAAAGCTATTAAAATACTTAAAATAGAATTATAAAATCGATCTTATAAATAAAGTAAAAATATATAATCTATTAATCTATAATTTAAATATTAAGGAATTTAAAAGCCTAAAAGAATATATTAATAAAATATTAAAAAAGAATATATTAAATAATTAATATTATTAATAAGCTATCCTATAATATTTATATCTAAGAAGAATAATAAGCTATAGTTAATAATAAACTATTAAAGACTTAATATAATTATAGTAAAAGACTATATATTATTATTTTTAATAGCGAAAATAAGAGATTATTTATATAGAAAAAACTAATTTATAGTTTTAGATTTTAAAGGAGCTTATAATTTAATTTAAATAAAAAAGATAAAGAATAGAAAATTACTTTTTAAATTAAATTTAATTTATTTAAATATCTTATAATATCTTTTAAACTTATAAATATATTAATAATATTCTAAAGAATAATTAATTATATTCTTAAAGAATATATTAATAAATTTATTATTATATACTTTAATAATATTTTAATTTTCTTTAAAATAGAGAAAGAATATAAGAGATATATATATAAAGTTCTATAAGTATTATAAAATACTAAACTATTAATAAAGCTTAATAAAAATAAGTTTTATATTTAAAAAATAAATTTTTTAGGGTATATAATTAAATTAAATAAAATCTATATAGAAAAAGAAAAATTATAATAATAAAAGAATAAATAAAACCTAAGAATATTAAGGATATATAAAGCTTCCTTAGATTTATTAATTACTATTAATAATTTATTAAAGATTTTAGAAAAATTATAAGACCCTTATAGACCTTATATATAAGAATATTAAATTTAAGTTTAAAGAAAAAGAAATCGAAGCCTTTAAGAAAATTAAAAACTATATACTATTAAAACTAATCCTAGCTATATTTAACCCTAAATTAACTATAGAATTAAAAATAAATATATTAAACTTTATACTAAGAGTAATAATAGAATAATAAAATAAAAATAGAATCCTATACTCTATTATATTTTAATTAAAGAAACTTAATAAACTATTATTATATTATTCTATATATAATAAAGAATATATAATAATTATTAAAAGCTTTAAAGAATTTTAATATTATCTTATAGAAAATAAATATAAAATTAAAGTCTATATTAACTATAAGAATATCTTCTATTTTATAATAATATAAACTTTAATAATAAAATAAATATAATATATAAAAATATTAAGTTTATTTAATTATAAAATTATCTATTAAAAAGAATTAAAAAATAATAAAGTAAATATACTTAGCTATAAATTAGAGTATAAATAAAAATACCTATAATAATTATATAAATCTTTATAAAAAATAAATAAGAGTATATAATATAAATATAATAACTAAATTATATAGATATAATAAAGTATATAGAAGAATAAGATTTAGCTTTTTATTTAGAAATACTTCTTATTTAATAAAATATATTAAATTCTAAATTAATAAAAAACCTTAAATAAGGGAATAATAAAGTATAGTATTATAAAGGGAAAATCTAGATATTAGAAGGAACTATATATAATATAATTATATAATATTATAATTATTCTTTAATAGGATATCTAGGAGTAAGAAAAACCTATAAATAAATTACTAGGTTTTATAATATACTAAAACTATAATAATATATCGAAGAATTTATTAAGAACTATAATATTTATAATAAAGCTAAGCCTATATAGTATAAACCTTATAGATACTTAAAACCGCTATTAATATTTAAGTGTCTATAGGAATTAATTTTATAGGATTTTATAATAAAGCTACTTAAATTAAAAGAACTAAGAATAAAGAATAGCTATAATAGTATTTTTATTATTATTAATAGATTTATAAAGTTTATATACTTTATTATTTATAATAAAATAATAAATACTAAAGATATAATATATTATTTCCTAAAGTATATAATATTATAATATAGATTATTAAATAAAATTATTTTTAATAGAGAATTAATATTTATTTTAAAATTCTAATAAAAACTTATAATATAATTAAGAATAAAGAGTAAATTTAATATTATTTATTATCTATAAATTAATAAATAAATAGAATAAATAAATTAAATATTAAAATAGTATTTATAATATTTTATAAATTATAAATAGAATAATTAAATAAAATAGCTATTAATAGTATAAATCGCTTATAACTTAAGTATATTAGAAATAATAAAATTAATATTATTCTATATAAATAAAGAATTTAAATCTAATTTCTATAAGGAATTATTATTAGGATTAGAATATAAAAAGGAATAATTAAAATAAATAAAATAAAAGAATTATATAATATACTTTATAAAGAAATTTTATTTATATAATAAAAAATAAAGAAATTTTATAATAAAAAAGATTAAAAGGATTAATTTTTTAGGAGGGGATATTACGACCCCAGCTGACATCATGACTAAGACAACAGAAATACAATAGGCCGATCCGGTTATAACAAAACCTACTCAAGAGTACCAACCAACGACACCAAAGAAGAACTGGAAACCATCACCAGGGAAGAACCCAAGGAGTCACCAACAGGTTACATAAAAATCAATAGGAAGCTCGTAAAGAAAGGAAGCCCTAAACACCTAGAGTTCCAAAGAAAGGAACGAGAGGACGACAGAGCCATAAGAGCACTATAGAGAGAAGCAGAACTCATAGCCAAGAAATAAACCAGCCCACAGCATACCAGCACCAGTGGTATACTAACACAACCCATACCAATACAACACAGAGGACAGCACAAGGCAAGGTTAGTACACAGATAGGACAGCACAAAGGATATACCAGCCCTTCGAGGGGCGGTACAGAACATAGGGCAGTATAGGGTAACTGGAACAAGATTACTAGGATTATAATAATCCACATGGGAACACCACCAAAATGGATCACCATATACAACGCTCCTTGGAGCGATACATACCGTAATCCAAAGGGATCACCACAAACAGTAATCCACAAACACATCCTAGTATATAGATAGGAGTCTCTCCCACCGTTAGAAATAGAGACTACCAGCTATCAATAACATACAGTCACCGAGCTACCCTTAACCTAAGTTCCCAAAGGTAACTCACCCGACTAATGACAACTACGTAACCATTGCTTCAGAACAATAGTAAGCCCTATTACTTATCTAAGGACAATAACCTGATCTTACCTACCCTATACCTCTTATAAAGGTATAGAATAACCCGGATCGTTACATATTAATAGCTCTTATTCCAGGTAACGCCGTTTACTACCTGAAGCAATATACAATAGCAGGAGAAACTTCCAAGGCTACTAGTAAGGCTACAGCCAAACCACCCACCCCTACCAGCTCCACTGTCACCCCCGGCAAACCTACTCCATCGACAAGCAAGAGGGCCGACAGTAACGGAGACAACAACATGAACAATAGCAACTCTAATAAAGACAAAGAAAACGATCGCCTCAAAAGAAAGCTCTTCGAAATGGAGACCAAGCTTAGCGATACACACGCCAAAATTCATCAACTCCATGAGAACACCTTCAGCGACTATAAGGCGCAGAACCTCAAAACCAAGATCGCTCAAATAGAGGCCATACTAGGACAGTTTGCCGAAGTCTAAGGGGCAGCCACCAGGAAGTATGAAGAATAGTTCGATAGGCTCTACGATGAAAGGGAGACGACCACCGATAGGAGACAAGAAGTAGGTGCCGTTATCAAGGCACCCAAACCCAGACCCTTCGATAGAAGCCCCAGAAAACTTCAAGGATTCATCACCTCACTCAAGGCATACTTCCAACTATTTAAAACCACTTTCATCCTGGACAAGGACAGAGTAATATTCGCAGCACAATTATTAGAAGGAAGAGCCAGCGTTTAATTCGAACCCACTCTCAGAGACTACATCAACAACCCCTCGGCGATAAGGAAGGAGGAAACAGAACTGATCTTCACCGATTTCAAGACTTTCGCAGAACAAATCCGCAAAACCTTCGGAGTTACCGATAAAACCAGAGAAGCTAAAAGAGAGCTTGACAAAATCCGACAGATCGGATCAATGTTATCCTTTATAGCGACATTCAGACAAACTATCTCTCGCATCGACTGGCCCGAAGCGGTATTCAAGAAAATATTCTACGATAAAGTCAAGGAAGAAATCAAAGACGAACTCATCAAGATCAAAAGAGAAGAAACCACCCTCGAAAGATACTTCCACGAGGCCATCTTAATCGACGAGCGTCTATGGGAAAGAAAGATAGAACGACGAGGACACAGAATAAATCGACCCGTCTACCAGGCAAATACCCAGAAACCGCAGCAAGAACGTTACGCAGTACACAGAACCTATGCAGGACCCATAGACCTCAATATAGTACAAAAAGGAAAAGGCGACAAAGGCAAAAAGGACTTCACATACTATAACTATAGGAAAAAGGACACTTCGCAAAGGAATACAAATCACCAAAGAAAACCAATAAGAAGGTCAGGTTCAGGCCTATAACAGAAGAACGATACCACCTAAACATAGTAAGTCTAAAACAATACCTAAACATACTAACCCCACAGCACTACGAAACACCTAAACCAACAATAAGACCGTCCATCGACATAGAAATCCCGGACGCCCAACCACGCGAAGAAACCCCGAATGCCTCCACCACACAGAACACCATACACGGAACTATAGGAGGGATTCGCCAGATCAACCCGGAACAATAAGGATCTATAACCCCTATACAAAAACCAAAAATCACAGAATACCAGACTTTAATCATTATAACTACAGCAACGTCGATACCTTTTCCAACCCAGACTACAGCACGGTAGAAGACTTATACTCGAGACCTACCAGACTGTACGGAAAATAGGGATCACCCCCACCAGAAGCCAAGGTCGATTACCATAGAGAGGAAGACTCGGAAGACGAGGTCACCCCTTTCGAACAAGCAAGAATCGACTTAGCACACACTCGCCAAGAACCAACCAAGATCCAGAAATTCGGAATAATCTGGATCAGGGCCACCAGTACGGTCGGAGCCCTAGAAAACATAGCTAAACAACCAAGGATAAGACCAGACGATAACGAACGCATATATGCATTTAACCCGTTCCACAACACCATCAGCTGGGCCTCATGCCTATAGCACCGATGCCTAATACATCTAGATAAGAAGGTGGAAAATCAAGTATTTCCAATCAGAACAAAAACACAACCCACCATTACACCATATAAAGAAGAAGAGTTAGCAGCATTCACAGTACAAAAAGACTACCAACCTCTTAAAGTTACAACATTAGGATTCAGCATCGACTACCCATACGAATATCTCAAGGGTAGAACAGTAAAAAACTACAGAAGAGTACACTATGAAATACACCAAAACGAGAAAATCGGATAATACCACAAATCAGTCATACCCGCTTACTTCCCAAAACTCATAGAAGCAGCCCAAAAAGAAATAAAAAACAAGACTCTGAAGAATCCGAAACAAGTTCAGAAGAAGAAGAAAGCAGCGACGAGAAGATACCCGTACGCCAACAAAGTAAAGCACAAAAACCCCCAAAGAAGCATAGAAGGCAATTAATAATATTCCCACTAGAAGAACCCAGGCATCGTCATCAAAGAGGAATAACAAGAGATCTCAACACCTGAATACAGTAAGGAAACTATCAGGCGAAACAGTCCACGAGAAATACATAATTAAGATCGAGATCGCAGGAAAGAAGTTACAGGCCGAAATAGATACCGGCGCCGCAAACAACTTCATCAGCCACAAAGTTATAAACCAGCTACAACTACCATAGGGAAGGAAGGAAGACCCATATCCTATCATAAACTGCGAAGGAAACCCACTAGCTTACAACGACAATATCATTAGCAAACGAACACTCCCGTTATAAGCAACCTATACAAAGAAAACTATACGAGTAGGATTCGATATAATCGACTTAAATAGTAGTGACATCCTCCTAGGGCAACCATAATTAAAGGCTAAAAATCCGTTAATCGATTTTGCTACTGGCCAGGTAACCTTAGCTAAAAGGAAACCAGCAAATCCATCAAAAATCTGACTAGGAACGGATATCCAGAGCGACTTACCGTCTCAGCAAGGGAAACGCTGTAAGAATAGACAGAAGCGCCAGGCATTAAGCGCCATGCTAACCGAGAAGGTAGCACAACCTGGGATAAAACATAAACAAAGCAAAGGCAACGGCAACAAAGCCAAACAGTATCTAAACTTACTGAGAGCAGAAGTAACAACAGCAGCAAGGAACCTATCCGGTTGGAAGAAAGGACCCTCAACCCTGGAAGAAAAAGAACGATTAAAAAACATACCTAAGAAATACAGAAAATACAAGAAGCTATTTCAAGAAGAACTCGAAACAGGGCTACCAGAACACTCAGAATAGGACTGTAAAATCGACTTTATAGACAGAGCAAAAACACATAACCTACTAATCTATAACCTAAACATCAAGGAACTCGAAAGCCTAAAAGAATACATCGATAAGATATTGAAAAAGGGATACATCAGACAATCAACATCGCCGGCAGGCTACCCTATGATATTTATACCCAAGAAAAATAGCAAACTATGGCTAGTAATAGACTACCGAAGACTCAACGCAATCACAGTAAAAGACCGCACGCCATTACCCCTAATAGCGGAAATAAGAGACCGCTTGCACAGGAAAAACTGGTTCACGGCTCTAGATCTCAAAGGAGCCTACAACCTAATTCAAATAAAGAAGGGCGAAGAATGGAAAACCGCCTTCAGGACTAAGTTCGGTCTATTCGAATACCTCGTAATGCCATTTAGACTCACAAATACACCAGCAACGTTCCAGAGAATAATCAATCACGTCCTACGGGAATACGTCGACAAATTCGTCGTCGTATACCTCGACGACATCCTAATCTTCTCTGAAACGGAGGAAGAACACGAAGAACACATGCACAAGGTCCTACAGGCATTACAGGACGCTAAACTACTAATAGAACCTAGCAAAAGCAAGTTCCACATCCAAGAAGTAGATTTCTTAGGGCACACGATTAAACCAAACGAAATCCGCATGGAAAAAGGAAAAATCGCAGCGGTAAAAGAATGGAAGGAACCCGAGAACGTCAAGGACGTACAGAGTTTCCTCGGATTCGCCAACTACTACAGACAATTCATCAAAGATTTCAGAAGGATCGCAAGACCCCTCACAGACCTCACACACAAAGATATCAAATTCAAGTTCAAGGAAAAGGAAATCGAAGCCTTCAAGAAGATCAAAGACTGCATACTATCGGAACCAGTTCTAGCTACATTCAACCCAGAATTAGCCATCGAACTAGAAACGGATGCGTCAGATTTTACACTAAAAGCAACAATAGGACAACGAGACAAGAACGGAATCTTACACCCTATCGCATTTTAGTCAAAGAAACTTAGTGGACCACCACTACGCTACCCCATATACAACAAGGAATTCATAGCCATTATCGAAAGCTTCAAGGAGTTTCGGCATTACCTCATAGGAAGCAAACATAAAATCAAAGTTTACACCGACCACAAAAACATCTCCTACTTCGCAACAACTCAAACCCTAACAGCAAGGCAAATACAATACGCAGAAACACTAAGCTCATTCGACTATAAAATCATCCATCGCAAAGGATCGGAAAACAGCAGAGCAGACACGCTCAGCCGCAAGTCGGAATATAAGCAAGAAATACCTACAGCAGTCACACAGATCTTCACAAAAAACGAACAAGGAAATATAATACAAGCATAACAACTGAACTACATAGGCATAGCAAGGTATATAGAAGAACAAGATTCGGCTTTCTACTCAGAAGTACTTCTCACTCAACGAAACATACCAAACCCCAAACCAACAAAAGACCTTAAGCAAGGAGACAATAAAGTATGGTACTACAAAGGGAAAATCTGGGTACCAGAAGGAACCATATACAACGCAATCGCGCAATATCACAATCACCCTCTAATAGGACACCCAGGAGTAAGAAAAACCTACGAACGAATTACCAGATTCTACAACGCACCAAGACTACGACAACACATCAAAGAATTCATCAAGAACTGCAATATCTACAACAAAGCCAAGCCCTCACAGCACAAACCATACGGACACTTAAAACCATTACCGATACCCAAGCATCCATAGGAATCAATTTCATAGGACTTCATAATAAAGTTACCCAAATCAAGAGAACCAGGAACCAAGAACAACTACAACAGCATTTTCATTATTATAGATAGACTCACAAAATTCGCATACTTCATTCCGTATAATAAAGCAACAGACGCCAAAGACATAGCATACTATTTCCTTAAGCACATAGTATCACAGAATAGATTACCAGACAAGATCATCTCTGACAGAGGATCAACATTCGCTTCAAAATTCTAGCAAAAATTAACAGCACAATTAAGGATAAAAAGTAAGCTCAGTACTGCTTACCACCTACAAACAGATAGACAAACAGAGAGAACGAATCAAACACTAGAACAGTACCTACGATATTTTATAAACCACGAACAAAACGATTGGGTAAAATGGTTACCAATCGCACAAATAGCTTACAACTCAAGCAAGTCAGAAACCACAAGACAAACACCGTACTACACAAACAAAGGATTCGAACCACCGTTTAACAAAGAACTGTTACCAGGACCAGGATACGAAAAAGGAATGATCGAAGCAGATAAAATAAAAGAACTGCACAACGCACTACACAAAGAAATTTCATTTATACAACAAAGAATAAAAAGGTTTTACAACAGGAAAAGATTGGAAGGACCAACTTTTCGAGAGGGAGACATGGTCTACGTGCATCGTACAAACATCAAAACCACGAGACCTAGCGACAAATTGGACTACAAGAAATTAGGACCATTCCCGGTACTACAGAAAATCTCAGACGTCAACTACGAAATCAAACTTCCAGATAAAATAAGGATACACAACATTTTTCACATCGCACTTTTAGAAAAAGCACTAGACGGAGAACCGGCCGAAGAAGGCATTAAAGTCCTTCCAGTCGAACCAGAATACGAAGTCAAGAAAATTCTGGAGTACAGAGTCAACAGCAAAGGCGAAGAAAGGTATCTCATAAAATGGAAAGGATACGACGAAAACGAGAACACCTGGGAACCCCAGCAAACTTATCCAACGCCAAAATCAGGTTGAAGGAATTTCAGAACCAGACAGAATCGAATCCCAGTCAACAACCCCAAAACCTCCAGCCAACTGAACTTCACCAACCGCCTGCTAAGTCTCCACCACCATGGAGGAAGAAGACGGGGCGCCCGCCTCGACGTCCGCCTCCGCGACACCCTGATCAAACAACTCTGCACCCCGCGACTTAACCTTCGCGCAAACAGCACGAATCCGGTTCAGACAGGCCATAGCCTCGTTCACCTCAGACATTGCCTTCTCCTCCTCCTTAGACAACTATTCGTATTAATCCAACAGGCGGTTCACTAAAAAGAGAGCAAGTCAGAAAAAACGAGAACCAGTCCAAAAGGAGCAAGAAAAACACCAACAGTGAGGGGCAACAAATACACCATCACAAGAACGACCGCGCCCTGCACACTCCCCACAACGGGAAAAGTTCAAAGGAATTTGCACTCCTTCTTGTGCTTAAAACAATAGGAACAAGGCATATCCGCAGGAACTCCAAAAATAGACACAAAACAAGCCAAGGACGCACATTCGAGAGTTTTCTTGGATTTCGACTTCTCCACGCGACCAGTCATAATATCAGCATAATACGATAAAAGAGAAAAAGGGAGCAAGTTAACCTACCAAACAAGTGGGCGACGGACGACCTTATATAGGGACCATAGCCTTAAGGACTCGGCCACAGAAGAGGGACCATCGTGTTACGACCCCAGCTGACATCATAACTAAGACAACGGAAATACGATGGGCCAATCCGGTTATAACAAAACCTACTCAGGAGTACCAACCAACAACGCCAAAGAAGAACTAAAAACCATCACCAGGGAAGAACCCAAGGAGTCACCAACGGGTTACATAAAAATCAATAGGAAGCTCATAAAGAAAGGAAGCCCTGAACACCTAGAGTTCCGAAGAAAGGAACAAAAGGACGACAGAGCCATAAGAGCACTATAGAGAGAAGCAGAACTCATAGCCAAGAAATAAACCAGCCCACAGCATACCAGCACCAGTGGTATACTAGCACAACCCATACCAATACAACACAGAGAACAGCATAAGGCAAGGTTAGTACACAGATAGGACAGCACAAAGGATATACCAGCCCTTCGAGGGGCAGTACAGAACATAGGGCAGTATAGGGTAACTGGAACAAGATTACTAGGATTATAATAATCCACGTGGGAACACCACCAAAATGGATCACCATATACAACGCTCCTTGGAGCGATGCATACCGTGATCCAAAGGGATCACCACGAACAGTGATCCACGGACACATCCTAGTATATAGATGGGAGTCTCTCCCACCGTTAAAAGTAGAGACTACCAGCTATCAATAACATACAGTCACCGAGCTACCCTTGACCTGAGTTCCCAAAGGTAACTCACCCGACTAGTGATAACTACGTAACCATTGCTTCAGAACAATAGTAAGCCCTATTACTTATCTAAGGATAATAACCTAATCTTACCTACCCTATACCTCTTACAAAGGTATAGAATAACCTGGATCGTCACAGGGGATATAGTTTATATATATTATATAAATATTAAAACTATAAAACCTAGTAATAAATTAAACTATAAAAAACTAGAATTATTCTTAATAATATAAAAAATCTTAGATATTAATTATAAAATTAAACTTCTAAATAAAATAAAAATATATAATATTTTTTATATTATATTTTTAGAAAAAATACTAAATAAAGAATTAGCTAAAGAAAGTATTAAAGTTCTTCTAATTAAACTAAAATATAAAATTAAAAAAATTCTAGAATATAAAATTAATAATAAAAGCAAGGAAAAATATCTTATTAAATAAAAAGGATATAATAAAAATAAGAATATTTAAGAACCCTTAGAAAACCTATTTAATACTAGAATTAAGCTAGAGGAATTTTAGAATTAAATAGAATTAAATCCTAGTTAATAACTCTAAAATCCCTAGCTAACTAAATCTTACCTACTGCTTATTAAGTCTTTATTATTATAGAAGAAAAAGGAGAAATATTTACCTTAGTATCTGCTTTTATAATACCCTAATTAAATAACTTTATATTCTATAACTTAACCTTTATATAAATAGTATAAATTCGGTTTAATTAAGCTAGAGCCTTATTTACCTTAGATATTGCCTTTTCCTCCTCCTTAGATAGTTACTTATATTAATTTAGTAAATGATTTACTAAAAATAAGAGATTAAAAAATAAGGGCTAATTAAGAGAAAGCAGCAGAATATTAATAATAAAGGGTAATAAATATATTATTATAGAAATAACTATAATTTATATATTCTCTATAATAGGAAATATTCAAAGGAAATTTATACTTTTTCTTATATTTAAAATAATAAGAATAAGGTATATTTATAGAAACTCTAAAAATAAATATAAAATAAGCTAAGGATATATATTTAAGAGTTTTCTTAGATTTTAACTTCTTTATATAATTAATTATAATATTAATATAATATAATAAAGAGAAAATAAATTAATCTATTAAATAAATAAATAATAAATAATCTTATATAGAGATTATAGCCTTAAGGATTTAACTATAGAAGAGAGATTATTATATTATAACCTTAGCTAATACTATAATTAAAATAATAGAATTATAATAAGCTAATCTAATTATAATAAAACTTACTCTAGAGTATTAATTAATAATACTAAAAAGAATTAAAAATTATTATTAAAGAAGAACCTAAGGAGTTATTAATAGATTATATAAAGATTAATAAAAAGCTTATAAAAAAGGAAGCCTTAAATACCTAGAATTCTAAAGGAAAAAAAAAAGATAATAAAGCTATATAAATATTATAAAAAGAAATAGAATTTATAATAAAAAAATAAACTAGCTTATAATATATTAATATTAATAATATATTAATATAATTTATATTAATATAATATAAAGGATAATATAAAATAAAATTAATATATAAATAAAATAATATAAAGAATATATTAATCTTTTAAGGGGTAGTATAGAATATAAAATAATATAGAATAATTAAAATAAAATTACTAAGATTAAAATAATTTATATAGAAACCTTATTAAAAAGGATTATTAATTATAATACTCCCTAGAATAATATATATTATAATCTATAAAAATTATTATAAATAATAATCTATAAATATATTCTAGTATATAAATAAGAGTTTTTTTATTATTAAAAATAAAGATTATTAATTATTAATAATATATAATTATTAAGCTATCTTTAACCTAAGTTCCTAAAGATAATTTATTTAATTAATAATAATTATATAATTATTATTTTAGAATAATAATAAGCTTTATTATTTATTTAAGGATAATAACCTAATTTTATTTATTTTATATCTCTTATAAAATATAGAATAATCTAGATTATTATATTTTTAATATTAATAAATATAATAAAAAATTATAAATAATTTTTAAAGTTTATATAATAAAATTTTAATTAAAATATTATTAAAAAAATATAAAAATAATTTTATAATTAATTTTATAATTATTATTATTCTTAGATTTTTAATTTAAAATAATTTAATTAAATTTTTTATTTTTATATTATATATAAAAGATTTTATATATATAAAAAATATAATTAATATAGCTTTTTAATCTCTTAGTTTTATTATATATTAATTACTTTTTTTAAGAAATTATAAAATTAATATTTATTTAAAAAAGAATATTTTTATAAATTTAATTATATATAATATAAATTTAATATTATAATTATTATTATTAATAAATTATTAATATTAATTATATTATTAAAAATATAAAATTTTATATTATTATAATTAATTATATTATAAAATTTAAAAGTATTAATATAATAAAATTATATAATATAAAGTTTATATTAAAATTTATTAATAAAAAGAAATTTTAATTTTAATTTTTTATATTAAATTAAAAAATTATATTAAATTATATTAAAAAAATTAAAATTATATAAATATATAATTTCTTATTATTAATAATTCTTAGAAATAATTAAGTTTTAATTTTAATTAAATTTATTTAAATAAATAAATTAAAAAATATTTATAAATAAAAAAGCTTTTTAAATATAAAAACTAAATAAACTTAAAAACTATTAATAATATTAAAAATTTTTATAAATTTAAAAATTCTAAAAATATAAAAGCTTTTAATAATATATATAATTTAAAAATATAAAAACTATTAAAAGTATAAAAAGCTTATAATAATATATTAAATTTAAAAATATTAAAAAGCTTTATAAACTTAAAGGCTTTTAATAATATAAATAGCTTTTAAAAATATAAAAAGCTTTTAATAATATAAAAACTTAAAAATATTAAAAGCTTTATTAGCTTAAGAGATTTTTATAATTATAAAAAGCTTTTAAAAATATAGAAAATTCTTAAAAATATAAAGAGCTTTTAATAATATAAAGAATTTAAAAATATAAAAAACTATATAAGCTTAGGAGGTTTTTAAAAGCTAAAAGACCTTTTATATATATTAAGGGATTTTATAGATTTAAAGGCTTTTATAAGATTAAAGACTTTTATAAACTAAAAATATTATTTAAAAATATAAAGAAAAATATAAAATTTAAAAGATTAAATATAAATAAAAAAATCTATAATATAATTAATTAATAATAATAAAAAGTAATTAATTAAAATAATTATAAAAACTATAAAGAATATAATTAATATAATTAATATAAAAATAATTTAAAAATGTAAAATATTTAAAAATATTAAAAGATTATTAAAAATATAAAAACTATTAAAAGCTTAAAGAGCTCTTAGAAATATAAAAAGCTTTTAATAATATAAGGATTTAAAGATATTAAAGAGCCTTAAAATATAAAAAATTATTAAAAATATAAAAAGCTATATAAATATAAAAATAATAAATATAATAATTACCTTACTATAAAGCTAGATTATAATATTTTATCCTTTACTCTATACTATTACTATTAGTCAGAAATAGCTCCTTAGTTAGCTATATAGTTATATTTACTAGTGCCTATCTTATATAAGGAGCCCTTTAGAACTTAAATTATAGTTCAAATCCTTATTATCTCCTATATACGAAATGCAGCTTTAGGCTGATTCTCCCCAGATCTTTCGCATCCACGCCTCAGCCGACATTGGCTTCACCTCCGAGAATTCATTGTTCCGCACTCCATCAACACTCGCATCCATGATGCCTCTAATGACCATTAATCCGAATTCTGCTGTGATGCTTTGAAGTCCTTCGCCAAAATCGTACGAGCCCTTTGGCTGTTCGAATACTTCAATGTTTTTGCTTTCGAGGCTCTCAACAGGCTCGTATGTGACGTCCCATTGTTCTCCTATAATCCATAGTATTAGCATTTTCGATTGTATTACGAGAAAGTGTGCGTCTTGCCCATGATTTTCTCTGCCAGGGCAACCATTTCGTTGAATGTAAGCCTATCGCCAATGAAAGTACTCGCTTCTGGCCATTTGTTCTCTTCGTTAATTAAAGCGGCTACAAACTTCGCAATGTCGAATGAATGCAGAACCGTCAGGTGTTCATTTCCATCGCCCGGGATTCTTGCTCGCCGATTATCAAAATCGAGGACCCAAGTCATTGGCGGCATGTGAGTCTTGGCGCGGAGTGGGTTCCAGGTGTCTAGCATCCATCCAAAGATGAAGCGCGTGAACTCAAGGTGGGAGCTGCGCAGAAGGTTGACGGCATCGATCCGCATCTGGGCATCGGCATGAAAGTCGAGAAGCCCAGGACGTAAGTAGTCAAAGGCAAATTCGCTGGGGATGAAACGCCTAACTGCGTTGGAGTCGATTGCGGCCTGGATAAGTCTCATTTGTGCTTGGCCAACTTCTTCCGTAAATAGCGATAGAGTTGATATGACGACGTCAACGCTGCGTTGTCGAAGACACGTCGCAACGGACACGACATCATCATAGTCGACTGCAAACACTGGGACGGATTCCAAGCCGGTTAAAGGGGCGGCCTTGTCGACAGTAAGCTTTGAAGCGGATAATCTACGAATTTGATGAAAAACAATCGGCGCTTACCTTACGACCAAGGATAATCACACTATGCTGGCCTTGTCTGACCAATTCTTCGACGATCGTACGGCCGAGGCAGCCAGTGCCCCTGCAACTGCCACTGTGACCATGATGTGGCGGCTTAGCTGTTATTTGTGAGGAATCCTGGCGAGGACTCACTCGCTGCGGAGATCAGTCAGGAGATCAGGTTGAGGGCAATACAAGAGAACACTTCAATCAACCGCATACACTGGTGTGTAGCCTATTTGATAAACTCTGGGACGGGTTGTGGTATTAAATATCCAAGGCTATTTGTAATACGAGCTATGAAGTCTTTACGATGTCTATGACATATCATTGGCAGGCCATGATGCAAGGCCTCCAAAGGCAACCTTGAGAGTCTTTGACTGCCGTTTGGGCTGACTTAGCATCCTTGGCCTAGCTACTAGCGTCCTAATGGTCTTAGAGTTTCTCCCATGGAGCCGAAAATGCACAAGGTGGGTCATAATTAAATTCTTGGCAAAGTCCGCGGACACTGCAGATTTGAGGCGAAGTGGAGGTGTGCTAAGCCGGTTATGTCATCCAAACACCCACCTCTAGCATCTCTTGGAATCCCATGATTTGTTTGCTGCATCCTGCAAAATTTGAGCCTCATTTGGAGACGTTCGGGGCGGCGAACCGTGTGACGATTGGTCACCTCATTCTGCAGCGTTCCCCGGCTATGCGGCGAATATGAATCTCCAAATCCTGCCAGCGAATATGGACACCCCAGACCTCAATCCACTGACGGTGAGTCATTTACGCAGCGGCCGCAATGCGCCAAGCTTTTTCCAGAAGCAAATGTCAATGGCTGATTGACTTTGGTTCTACAATGTCCAGTGCACTGCTTGTAGGAAAAGGAAGGTATGTATACATCACATACGTGCTTTTCATGCTTACACTGACGATCGATGATCTTCTAAGATACGCTGCAACCGCAGAAAGCCTTCTTGTAGCAGGTGCAATGATGAGAATTTACCTTGTCATTACCCCGATCGGGTACCAAGGCACCCGGCCCGTCGGCTAGACCAGCAGCGTTCGTCAGAATTGATAAATTGTACTCAATCGACTGCCGTACCAAAATTTCGGGAGGTGCCTGAGGAAGACAATCCCCATTCTCGCCCGACCACAGACGCGGCAACAGACCTTTGCTTGCCAGGAGTGCTTGGAATACCAAGGAAGATGGGTGTACCCTCTTGCTTGCTTGACAACCAGTCAACATCTGGTTTCCAAAACACGACGCGATTGGTGCTGGACAGCCCTTGGCGGAACAATCCGTTTTCGGCAGATCATACCTATACATGTGATGAATGGATAACATACCTGAAAACATCCTTAAATCAGGTCCAGTACTTGAGAATGCAAACAATCTCGCGCATGGTTACTCAGCCCAGTCCTATAATTCCTCCACACTTTACAAGTTCGTGGCTTGAGAGTATGGCAATTTCTTTGCTTCGCGTTCATTGGACAGACAATTCACTGACGAGTAAAAGCGTTCTTGGCGAATCGACCAGTGGATATATTCCTCGACTCCGTTGATGTGAGAGTATTGAGATTGGTACCGGAACTGATCTACATGCCAGATATAACGCTCAAGCCCGTCATACATGTGCTATACTATTCAATACTCCATTACGGTTCCTCTTTCCCTAGTCACTTTACGTCTGAATATAGACCAGGCGGAGTGGACTACCCTGCTCTTGCATATGCGAATGCGGTAAAGGCTTTGCCTGCATGGCAAAGAGATGCTACCGGCACAAAATTAGATTTTGTAGCAGCTATATTGATGGTCCGTATATGCAATTGCACTGTAGCGCTCAAGTATCATCTGGACTCAAACCTTTATCTTAGGCCTTTACTGCAAGCGAACATTTCGACATTGAAATGTCTTGCAAAATGTTTCGGCTGGCTTCGCAATATGCTGAAAAACTTCAACTTCACAATATCGACTCTCGCTACGTGCGAGACAAGGGAGTGGCTGGAGTCTTCTGTGCGTCAATGGATAATGAACGCAAAAGCTTCTGGGACCTCGTTAGCAAGGACCTTTTCCATCGGCTAGTATCCGACGAACCGCCGATTATCAATACCAGTATAGCCTCCTGGCGCGTGAACCTCCCATAGCTCCACGAATCCTGCAGCTCTATCCAACTTCATTCAAAGCCGGACCTCCTGACAATGATATTTCTGGTTCGGTCACGGCTAACCTGGACGCTAATCCAGTTCTTCCAAATAATAAAATTGGAGAGGGAGACACAGAAGGCTGCTGACACAATATACACTATTTGTCTTGAACTTCTTGTCGCGCACGATGAATGGCCAATTGTAAGTAACAGAGTGTGACCAAAATACACGCGGTACTAGACCTTGCTGATCTTGCACTGACTGACACGCACGCGAATATAGTGTCATTCACTCAATGCTAATGCTCACGAAGGTATTTATTGGAAACTTTGTGAGGTTTGTCTTGATGTCTACAGCAGCATCATTATGATGATCTGGAGAATCAATAAAATACATGCGAAATTTTGGCCAGGCTTTCCATTAAGTCCTTCCACTCAACAGCAGATATCTCAACAGCTACTTCTTGAAGAGATTTCACGCCGAATATTAAGTCTGATCGATAACTTCCTCACATTATTTCCTTTGCAACCTGCCGTTTCACTAGTGTTTGGTTTTTATAGGTGCTATATACCAATCGGCTACCTAGCCGCAAGGATTCTCTATCGACCAAAGGATCAGCAAACCAAGGGAGACGTGGTATTGCTTGAAAGGATACTAAAAGGCGTTAGCAATGCTACCCTGGAGCACGACGATTTAGAACCCTTAATCCTAGCGCTTAAAAGAATTATAATAGCTATCTCAAGCCGATAAATTAATAGGTAATTTAATTATATATTAATAAATATTTTTAAATATTTAAGGATTTTAAAATTAAAATTAAAATTATATAAAATTTTTTATTTTTTTATTTTATATATATTTATTATTAAAACTCTTTTTAAATTTATTAATTAAAAATATTTTATTTTATATATTTATTATTTAATTTTAATATTATTATTAATAATAAGCTTATAAATTTAAAGAATAAATAAAAGAATAAAAAAAAAATTTTAAAATATAAATAAAAAATAATAATAATAATAAAATTATTATTTAAAATATTTATATTTTAATAAAAAAAAACTATTAATTTAATAATAAATATATTATTAATTTTAATTAAATATTTAAAAAAGTTTAATATAAATTAATTAAAAAATTATATTTAAATATTATATATATTATAAATTATATAAAAATATAAAATTTTATAAAAAATAATAAAAAAAAATTTAATTTTATAAAATAATATATAATCTAGGATAATATAGAGAGGGAGATTAAAATTAGGAATAAATATAAGATTAATAATTAATTAATTAATTAGCTTTATTTTTTTTTATTTTTTTATTTTTATTTTTATTTTTTTTTTTAAGTTTTAAAATATATTAACTTTTATCCCTTAAATAATAAAATATAATAAAAAAAAATAATATTTATTTATTTATTTATTTATTTATTATTATTAATTAAGCTTATAATATTTAAATAAATTTTAAATAAATTATAGTTTCTTTAAAGAATATAAAAACTATCTTTTAAATAATAAATAAATAATTAATTAAATTTTAAAGTATAATATAATATAAAAGAATTATTATTCTTTAAATAATAAAAATATAGATTTTTTTATTTTTATTTTAAAATAAGAATTATAAAAATACTTTTTATTTTTAAAAAATAAAAATATATATAAACTATAATATATTATATCCTTAAGAATTTAAAAATAATAAAATATAATAATAAATAATTTTTATAAAAAGATTATATAAAAAAGTTTATTTATTTAATATAAAAAAAACCTATTAAATAAGTTTATAATATAAAATATTAAATAATATTTTAATAATAGCTTTAATTATATTAAATATAAAAGGGTTTATATATTAATTTATATTTTAAAATATTATTTAATAATAAATAATAAAAATAAAAAATAATAAAAAATAAAAAATAAAAAAATATATAAATAAGAATATTTAAGAAATGCCAGGATCTTCTGACAGTAGACTCAGGACTCTATTCACATGGCCAGCATAGCCGACCACTTCAGTAGACAGGGCAGCGGCCCTCGATGCTATGTTTGATAGATCTTCCGTGTATATGCGGCGGACTGGCCCCTACATATTTGCCGACTCCGCTTATTACCGAGCGGCATAAATGCGAGCGCCTCCATTTATAGCAATCGATTCTCTCCTGATAGGTGCAAGTCCAGTTGTCGTCTTTGCATTCATTCTTAGGTCTGTCCCAAGAAACGCAACTAAAGCCCAGCTGGCGATAGCTCGGGTCGTTGAGACCGTCAATTTGGTAGGCATAATAGAGAAGGACCCGTTCGAGAGCACCCTGGAAGCCTCCAGCCACGACAATCGTAGCCAGATAGACACTTGAGAGAAGCGGGAACAGGCGCATGATGTGATTCGCTCAGAAGAGACACAGGATATTGAGTCAGTGGAAGAGGCAGAACAAAAGAAGGGCAGAAAGCAGACTTGGGGCTGGGTCGGCTGTGACCCGCTTTACACGGGCAAAATTTGCCTCAGCAAGGGAGCGCCTCCGATGCCCGTACCTGTATCGGTGAGTTAAACTTATTCACTCTTCATTGAAGTTTCTGTATCTGTTCGGGCATTTGGCTAACATGAATTGCAAACAGAATGCCGTGTGCGGACCAACAGTAAGCTGGCCTGACCCCTGAGCCGAGTTTCTAGCGTGCCGCCTTGACGACGATCGGTAGCTGAAGCCTCTTGTTCATATAACTGATTTTGAAACTCTTGCAGGTCCCCGGCACGAAGCAGCCCCCTCGGGCAAGACCATTTCCACGCTGAATCCGTGCCCTCTCAACGCCTGCTGCAACAATTGGGGTAACTGGCCTAACGAATGACTTTTGCTTAATCAACAAGGCTGCTAGCGGTAACCCTGGCACGGCTCCTCCCGGAAAGAGCGGGTGTAAGTCTACTCCGGACTTAATAAGTAAAAGTCAGAAGAGATGGTTGACAGCACAGGCATCAATAACTGCGGCATGGATATTGTCAAGGGCGCCGCGCCAGCTAAGAAGATTAACCTTGCCTACTTTCAGGGCTGGAATCACAAGCGGAAGTGTCTCAAAATGGACGTGGATATGATCGACACAAACCGCTACAGTACCATCCACTTTGCTTTTATCGACATAACAAACGACTTTAAGATGGATACTTCTAAAATCCAGGATCAGTTTGACAAATTCAAGGCCATGTCTGGGATTCATAAGGTCGTCTCCTTTGGTGGCTGGGACTTTAGCAACTCACCTGGTACCTTTCACACTCTACGCGAGGCCACAAAGGCCGCGAATCGACCGATTTTTATCAAAAACCTCCTTAACTTTGTTAAAGACCATGGTCTAGACGGTATTGATCTCGACTGGGAGTATCCTGGCGTATGTCTTCTGAAGTTACTGCTGTTTCCTCATGTTGCATAATTGCTTGACACCACTAACTTATACTAGGCCCCTGACATCCCGGACATCCCCCAGGCAATTCGCAGGAGGGCGACGACTACTACCAGACGCTGCTCAGCATCAAGAAGCAGATTGGCACCGGCAAGACAGTTTCTTTTGCAACACCAGCTTCTTATTATTACCTTAAGCCATTCCCTATAAAGAACATGGGCGAGGCGGTTGACTGTATCATCTATATGACATATGATCTACATGGTCAGTGGGATTATGGAAATAAGTGGACCTCCCGGGATGTCCTAGCGGTAATTGCCTCCAGTCCCATATTAATGAGACTGAAACCAAGGTCGCTCTCGCTATGATCACAAAGGCAGGCGTGCCCTCGGCAAAGATTATTGTTGGCGTCACTTCGTACGGCCGTTCCTTCAAAATGGCCAAGGCTGGCTGCGATGGCGCCAAATGCCTCTTCACCGGCACTAACCGCATGTCCAATGCTAAAAAGGTCGTTGCACTGACACAGCCGGCTATATCTCAAACGCCGAGATTGGCGAAATCCTTGAGTCTGACAGGCTTACCCGGAAGTGGAAGTCCGAGGGCTCCAACATGCTTGTCTATGACCAGACCGAGTGGGTGGCCTACATGGACGAGGACACCAAGAAGGCGCGCACAAACTTCTATAACTCTTACAACTTTGGCGGCACGACTGACTGGGCCGTCGATCTACAAGACTTCTACGAGTAGGTCCGTCTCGAAACTGACTTGATGAAACGGCTGACATCTTAGGGGATCGGTGGTGGCAGAGACAAAAACGACGATGACCATCCTACCATCAGGAACCGCTTCTCCGAATGCGAAAAAGATTTTATGTCCTTTAAGCAGCTTAAAGAAGTTGCAGACGACATTCCCGACCACTGCATGAACCGATACATTTTTGACCTCGAGATTCGCACCATAGAGGGGCCTTTAAGGAGTACAAAGAGCTCATAGACGATGGCTACAACAAGAAATTTGACATCTACGCCGGCTATGTCGAGGCGCAGGTGTCCCTCCAGATCAACGTGTTTATGTCAGAAAAGGGCAACGACTACTTTGACTGTAAAGAGTACACTAAACTCAACTGCTGTAATGACTGCACCTTCGCAACCTGCCTTGAGAACTGTGTCAAGGGCGACGACTGTAAGTCAGGCTATGGCTTTCGTGACATCACCTGCCCATCCAAGCTCCAAGACTCCAATGAGCCCGGCACCGGCCCCGCCGTGCCCAATACGACTTGGATCATGCAGGATAGAGATAAATTCTTCAAGGATATCTATGATGAGTACAGCATTGAGAAGAGCTGGATCAAATTCGACACGATTCACGTTAGCACGCCTGATGGCTGTCAGTGGGGCCCGGGAGATATTAATAAATGCATCGACGAGCGCGCTCATAAGTTCTTTAACTTTCCTGTCAAGGACAATGTCGACGTCTTCGATCCCAAGGACATTGTCGGCGACGGTTACTCGAGTCACAGGACCTACTGCGACGGCTCAAGATCCATCAGGCCCACATGGAATATGACTTTGGCCTCACAGCGCGCGACCTCGTCGACTCGACCTCCTTACCGGCCTTTGCTATGGAGGAGGCCGTCAAAAATATGGACAAGATTATTGACAAAGCTAATGAAATTAAGGAGGCAGAAAGAAAGGAATCCATCCTCAATTTTATCAGTAGCTTGTTCTTCTTCATCCCATTTGCTGGCGGCGCTGTTGGTGGGATTGGCATGGGCTCCCTCCGCGCCATGCTGACTCTCATAGGCACCGTCGGCGAGGCCGGCCTGCTCGTCTACAGCATCGTCGAGGACCCGGACAGCGCCCTAATGGCCGTTTTTGGCGCCCTTGCCAGCGCCGGCGTCGGGCGCGGGGTTTCACAAAGCCGCAGAGACGCGACGCAGTATAATCACAAAGGAGATGAGCAGCTTGGGGCCCATCAGAGACAGACTCGACATGGTCAGTGGCCTGCAAGGCACAAGATGCGCCATCTGAGAGGACACTGACAACAGCTTGAGCATGCTGCACAAGGGGGAAACATTTAAGGGGCTAGAGCGACATGTGAGTACAGGTGAATCATTAGTAGACGCTCTGCGAAAAGTGTTCCTACAAGTGTGTAACGAAAGTTATAATAATAACACATACTCAAAATGCCCGGTTGTTTTGTGGATGAACACGGTATCATATGTCTAAGCTCAATTGCGGTTTACTATCCACTATTAAAGATAACTCGTAAAATTCTTAAGGTATACTTCCTGGAGAGATCACGTCGTAGATATTATTCGGTCCGGCTGATGTTTACCCACCCAAACGACATCCCTGTAGGGACCGTGCTGGCTACTGTGAAGGGTGGTAAATGATGATGAGGCAGACTGCTGACCTGACCAAAACGGCGAATACAAGCAGCCGCTTCTCTGCAATGACCACTGCTTACGGATCCTGGTGATAACTATTGTGTTGGGCCGACGTATGATTGGGAGGGATAAGCGTTGAGAGTATGAAAATGTTGGATGTTGATTATCGATAAAACTGTGTAGCTCTGCCATTCAACGATAGAGGTTTTTGCCCCAATGGTTAGGGATAGGGTCGCCTTCATCTATTACACCAAAGTCGCTAATATGTTTCTCCCCCAACGAGTAAACCAGAGCTTGAACAGCTGTCCACAGACACCCACTCGAAGCCAAAATCTTCCTCCTTCGGGTCGTTGCCAATCACTGACTACTTTTACCCAGCGATCCCTCATGTTAGGGTCCCGCTGGTTACGAAGGCGAATGTCAGGGTTCGGTCGGGGATTTTCAGGAATCATCATGATCTGGTCAAGGCTTTCCTAGTCAATCATGAGGCAGGCCTTGAATCTTCTATTCCACTCTGGCAGCTTTCGAACATGTTCGGCCACCCAAGCATCGAACCGTTTGCCAACCTCGTCCGGACTGGCGCCATCGAGCGTCTCAGGATCCTCTATGATGTCGTTGTACCAGCTATCATAGATTTCATGGTTGATACGGGTATCTTTGGGCTCCTCCGAGGGCCAACGGACCAAGATATCGTCGTCGGCGAAGAGTTTTGCGTAGGTATCAAGCCGCTCCATGGCTTTTGGAAACGTGTCATTCGATTCGGCCGTATACACGGTGCAAAAACAGTGAAGCCCCAGCACCATTTGCGGTCGTGGTCTCCGTCGTCTTGCTCAAGGCACCGAATGGCCGACCGTAACGGGCGATTAGGCTCACGGTCCCTGGGAAAGCGAGGTTCTGGTCGACATAATGTGGGGTCAATTGGGGGAATGAGACCATGGCTAGTTCTAAGAAGATGGCGTGAGAATCAAGACCTATGGGAAACTGATGACGCGAGATCTCTTAGACAATCGCAAAATAGATGGCGGAAAAGGCCGACAGGCCGAATCATGAAGACGAGGGTGGGGGTATTTATGCCTTGAGGTCTGTTAAATGACCGGCATTTTCCACTATTTGACCGACCTGAAAGTGGGTAACGAGTCGTCCCCGGCGGCCCAGTAAAATTAGGTAAGAGACATAGATAGATGTTACGATCCTGGCTACCACGATGACTAAGCCACACAAAAACAATACTTTACTCTAGATATAATTACTCTAAATAAAGAAATTCTTATAAGAAAGATACTATAATAAGTTAATAGGCTAATATATAAAAAAACCTAATTCTCTTATTAAATAAATAAAAAATTATTCGATTATAACTAAGTAAATATTATAATAATTACTATATAGGGAAAGTCAGGTAGAGGCAGCACGAGATATTATTTAAGGTAGCTATACTATGATTATAAGACTAAAGCTTATAGGCTTAGGTTAGCGCTCCTAAGCCTATAAGAAAACTCCATTAGGTCCCTAGCGTGTCGTGATTTAGTCTATAGGGTAGGCTATATAACTTTATAATACTAAATAAATATATATCTAAGATAAATATATATATATAGGAATCTCCTTCTAGTTATTAGAATAAAGACTATTAGCTAATAATAATATATAATTATTAAAGTACTTTAAGAATTTAATTCCTTTTAAAACCCTGAATTAATTAATAATAATTATTATTATAATTATTACTTTATATATATATCTTATCCCCTAATTATAAATAATATATACTGAGATAATCTAATTAACTCTATATCTCTTTTAACGTATAGTCCAGATCGTTACACTAATTAAGAGTATATCGCTAGATATTATTACTGCTAGCATACCTTTTAGAGAAGCACTTGGATTCTTAGCTTATCACAAGCGACATCCCAAAGATTATAATCGAAGTTCCCCTACTATGCATAAAGTGAATTCATAGTACCTGATGCTAGAACGTTGGACAGCGGATCCTAATTTAAGTTAAACCATGCCTATGTCAACGTCAGTAACATTCGGCCATGGTTGCAGCTTCTAATCTACTCCAGACCGCCACGGTAAACGTTACGGCTACTTCCACACCTTCTAGTGCCCATCTCACGTGTTTCGGTTTTGCCTTAGAAAACTCCAGGCTGGCCATGCTTCATGCGCTTGACTTGCAGCTGGTTCAGTATCTGACCCGAATGATATCGAGGGCAAGACATCCCCAGATCAGATTGCCACTGATCATGTACTGTGCTACCTCAACCAGGCATTTGGAACCTGGGGAGAGATCTTTCCTGCCATCAAGACTCTGGATGGTTTCGCAGAATTCTGAGACTTTGGATTTTATTAACTGAAGCACTCGAATCTTCGCTTTCTCTTCGGTAAGCGATTCCTGCTTCATGAGAACCCAAACTGCGTTTGTGTCAGACTTCTCTGCTGCGTGGGCTCGCTCCTTTTCCCAAGATTGAATATCATTTGTGAGGCCTGCAGCCAGCCATGCAGGCCGTGTAAGTCTCTCGCACTCGTCCATTTCTTCAGCGGGAACGGTGAGGTTCATCCCGAACTTCATTAGGCCAATCGACACACTGTACAACAATGAGTATTTCAACAACACAGAGCGACTGGAGTGTCCTACTAAGAGCCAGTATCGACTACTCTGAAGTCCAAGTAGTCCTCAAAGGATTCGAAGTCGGTACGGTCCCGTGGAAAGGCCCAGTAGCGAAGTAGATACTTTATCGTGGCTTTCGTACTTATTTGATCGATCTCCATCATGTCTTTGAATATTTCTTGAAGAATGTAGCTCACACCAGTCGCATTCGTAGAATCTCTGCCAGTCTGAAAGTTTTTAATCACATCCATGACGGCTTGGTCGTCAAGTGCTGGTGCCTGGTATCTATTAGCATCACATTTCTTTGGTCTATATAATAATCGGCATACCCCGCCATCATTGGCTGCATCCATGAGATCATCAAACATGAAAACGAACTGGATGATGTACGAGATGATCTCCAGTCGTTCCGGGAGACATTCCGGGAAGGCAACAGCGGTGCAGTTGTACACTGGTCCCAGAAGTCCGGCAAAGCTGCCTAAAGACTTGGGGATCGGGCCTACGAACCTTTGCCAATCATCTAGTAGACGGATTGCACCGTAGTCTGTCAAATCCGAGTTGCGATGGCATCGAAGATGGATGCCGTCGCAAAGTCCTTGATTATCATAAGACGAAGGGTCAATGAGATGGGAATAGCGATATTCCATGATGAACTTGACAGGCTTGCGGACACCGGCAGATGAAAACTTATCTTTATGCACTAGACTCGTTTGCGAATGCAAATAAAGTCACAATATCTGGCTGGCACAGCTTGACTCTCATGCTTAATTCGCTGGGTAGGACCATGGTTTTCTTATGAATTTATGGTTCGCTCTGCCGCTTCAACCGCTTACAAACCTACCATGCGTGACAGCGCAAAGTACAACGACATCATTTCAGCTGAGTTCTCCGTCCTAGTACTCTAAACCCTTCTGTTCAAGCAGACCCCGCTGGTATGCGTCAGAGAGGATATTTTCTCGAAAGTGGCGACTGAAAGCAAGTCCAGCTTTTGTCTCTATCGTTCTACCCTGTGTAACTTTCTCATAAAATACCGTAGAGACATGCAAAGATAAGCTCTTTGGAGCAAGGATAATCAGCCATTGACATCACACGGATGGTAATTTCCTATAGGTTCCAGAGACTCCACTCCAGCTTCCCAGCCACCATCAGCCGATTCATTATTCAGCCGCATAGGAACGGTCTACACCGATTCAAGATGGAAATGTGACGATTGAATGAAGAAATTTCTACGAAGCGTTTCGATAAGGCTGTTGTTAGTAACTGGGCAAAGAACTGTGGGAATCAGCGATGATAGCTTATGTTCAACAGAGCAGACATACAGCGAGTTATAATCATGACTCTTATAAGAAACAATGACTAATGGAATCCTCTGGTGATAGTTTAACAACAACGTATCATAAATGTGTTAGGCGAGCTCCACTGGTGGACTTGTTTCTTATCATCTTGAGGTAATCAACAGAAGGATCTGAGACACTGATGCGATATAAGACATCGACTGCAGATGAGACATTTGCTCATGCGTAGCGCCACTTCTGTAAGCTAGTTGTTACGCGGCCAGGCTAGACCGATCTAGGAAGGCGAGGAGTGTCGCAGTACGACGATCTTACGAAAACTATTCCTGGCTATAAACCGGGAATTTTTCACGAATCAGCAATCATAATCACATGGACGCCCGGATTGTATGCATGACTCTATGCCCTTGAACCCGAAGCCTGATAGGATGTAGCTATCCCACAACATAGCAGTCTTACTTGTAATATACCTTTATGCGATGAGGGAAATCCTCGTAAATACATCATCAGCCCATCTAGCAGTGTCTCAATATACTTGGATACTATCCGGTTTAATTCATCAAGATTCCGGTCCGTTACATCCTCTGAGGCTTCTAGGCAGTCAAGGGGACAGATCCATGGGTGTAATAACACATCACGATGCACTGCAGCTTGCAGCACAAAAAGAAAAAAGCATGCAGCCAATTTTGGATAGCTTTGCGAGTGATGCGGACCTACAGTTGCGGGAAATCCCATATCATTTACTAGGGTCGTAGCCTGCCATTCATTTGGAAAGGCCCATTCACAATCGTGAGATGTGCAACACGACTTGTGAAGCCGCAGAATCCTGTTTTCCTGTTTTGTCTACCTCATTTGCCACGAAGCTGCATACTCTAGAGTAGATGCAAGGTCACCACCGCCTGACGTCTGCTTTGCCTCATGCCCACAGCATCCTTTACATTATCCTCTCTCCCAACATCCTCGACTGGAACAGATACGATATCTCGTGCTATGCTTGCAGCCTTTGGAAGTGAGGGTTCGAGTATGGCTGCTACGTCCTCTATTGCTTCAATTTCCCCAGTGTCCCTACACGCACCCTTGAGCACAATGAAACTTCTTCGGCAAGTCAAAAGGTCCCTCTAAAGGTTCTCATAATTGGTGCGGGCATCTCCGGCTTAACTCTGGCGCACATGTTGCATCGAGCCGGAATCGAGTACCTTATTCTTGAACGTGGAGACAGCGTTGAATTTCATGGAGGTGCTAGCATTGGCCTACGACCCAGTGCATTGCGCATACTTGACCAGCTCGGCTGCTACGAAGATGCAACATCTCTTGGTGTCCCTATGAATTCAGTCGCGCTTCGTCGCAGTGACGGCCAGGTCTTCCAATTGTTCAAAGGAGTTGGTAAATCGAAGCAACGCTTCGGTTATGCCACGCAATTCTTCGAGCGTAGTGAGCTGCTTCAAGTTATCTATAAGCTTCTGCCCGACAAGCTATCCCTTCTTCTCTCGCGCGACGTCGTCGATATCGTCTCCAAACCCAACGGTGCATCCATTATAACAGACAATGGGGAAGTCCATCATGCCGATATCATCATCGGCGCAGATGGAGTGAGGAGCCTGACGCGGAGAACAATTTGGGACAACCTAGGCAGAGCTGAGCCGCAAGAGATCGCAAATGAGAGAGCTGGTAAGTCTAAACTGATTCATAGCACGCAATGTTCATTATTCACCAACCGTTTGCAGCCATGACATCAGACTACGCCTGCTTGTTTGGCATCTCTGAGTACGAGACGGACGATCCTGAGATAAAGCCTTGCACCGGCCAAGTCACATATGCCAATTGTAAATCTCTTGCCGTCATCTTTTCTGCTACAAATCGCTATTTCTGGGTTCTCACGGTAAAACAACCTAGAAAGTTTTCTTGTGATGATATTCCTCATACACTTCAGAAGACGCCGCTGCTTGCGCCCAAGTCAACGGCAGCCTAATGGTCACCCAGAAGACATCGTTCGCTCATTTGTGGAAAGCCCGTGCAAAGTATAAGATGGTGTCCTTGGAGGAAGCGAACTTCCAACGCTGGCATCACGGCAGATTTGCAATACTGGGCGACGCTGCGCATAAGGTAACGCCAAATGCTGGTTTTGGAGGCAACACGGCAATCGAGAGTGCCGCCGTGTTATCGAACCTCCTCTACCAGGCCATAAATATCAACAAAGGCACATTGCCGCTTGCGGAAAATGAAATAAGTGCCATATTCGAACAGTATTACCAAATCCGTGCTTCCAAGGTAGCGCAGGCATGTGCACTGTCCGCTATTATGACTCGGGTCGAGGCTATGGACAACTGGCTTTATCGCATGGCAGCAATAAGAGTTCTCCCATCTCTCGGTGAGGAGGAATTCTTCATGCTGGAAGCAGAAATGTTGTTGGGAGCAGACATGGTCAACTTCATACCAGACAAGACGCAGCCGTCGATAATTCCCTGGCAGGGGTGGACCGTGGAACGGCTCGCTGCAGATTACAAAATGACATGGATATCAAACCAGGAAATGGTTTTAATCATAGTCTTGGTTGCGGTACTATTCATTTGGATGAGCCACCACTCGAATGAAGGTTCAGGCATATCCCATCTCCACAGCTCTGCGCCACCAGCTGCAGATTCTCGTAGCACCAACAGGAGCCTTTTGTCATTTATGAAGCATACCTCAGCTGACACGCTCTATCTTGAGCCATTTTCGTGGGGCGCATGGATGGGATTGTTGTTTGTTTTCAACAGTATTATGCCTCTAGGCACGATTATAAGCATCGAACTTCTACGCATCGGAAATGCTAGGCTCTTGCGCAGGATGTGAGTGATACCCTCGAAACGCCATGTCCATAAGCACCTACTGACTTGTAAGGATACTTCTGCTCCCATTAGCACTTTTCACCCGTAGCGGCCTGTTATTGGGAGTTGCGGCTATCAGTGGCTTTGCTGTCATCAGGGCCATCCCTACCGAGCTCCACCTCCCGTCCCGAATGCTCCTCCCAAGTGTAGCAAAATCTCTTTCGCATTCCGTAGTACTCACAGCAGGGCTTGCTCCTATCCTGGCTTCATTGTCAGGTCAAGTTTTACTTCTCCAACCCTCAGCCTAATGACTGTCGGCAACTTTATTTTATTACAGATAGCTCTCCTACTGGGCATGACTCTCATTTCAGAGTTTGTGAGATATTACTACTACCGAACTCCTCAATCCCGTGTCTATGGCTTCGATGATATCATGACACTTAGAAAGATGTACTGCTTAAGCTTCCTCGGCAGCTTCTTCAACCATATATGTACCGTGGGGTTTGCCTTATGGTCTAAGAATGCGTCGGAACTGAGTACCCTTGTTTATGACATGGCTAAAGTAGCCCGCGGCAGCCTTTCAAGTACCAAAGTAACGTGTCTGACTTTAGTATCTCTGATGGGCTGTATAACGCTCACTACAGCGTGCGCCAGCTGTGTGCGATATCTACATCCTGCGAACAGATGTGTCTCTTGCTTTGTTAAGATGTCTCCCTCTGTACTCGTTGTAAGTATATTACTAGGCCCTGGCAGCATAGTGCCTCTGCTCTGGCTGTGGCGTGAGGGAAGGTTACGATATGAGGTTATTTCAAAACTGGAATAGGGTCGACAATCACTTAGAAAGAGCGGACCTCGTAATTGCCTAGATTAATCAAGCTAGGCAGTTCATCTCAACGGTAGGATTGATCTTCCGGATTCCCATCCCGTCATACTGGAGGTAGATGATAATGAAATTCAACACAACTTGAAGGTAGCAAGAGGGTCGACCAGGAACATACTATTGATCATTTTATTCGCTGTATTTCCATGATGAACATATTATGGCGCATTTGGCTTTGGCAACGATAACCGCCTACGTGTCCATCTTCAACTGTAGTCGGAGGGGGCATTAGCACCATAAGCGAAGTTGGCTTGTTGCCATGTCATTCTATAGAGATAAGTTTCTGCACGGAATAGAAAGAGCTCCCAACGTGCATGAGTAAAGGCAAGGAGGTCCCGGAATTTCCTGAGGAGCCTACTTGAATCGCGCTTCCATACACAAGGCCGCGTATGACGCCTCCATTTCAGCCGCTGTTACGTTGCGTACGCAGCCGGAAGAGTTCAACTAATCATATGAGAGGCGTGTCTCAGCTGGACCATGACACTACGATAATGGCAACACACCTGCATAGCCAAGCATTGCAACTAATCATATGAAATATATGTCTCAGTAGGGTGGCAACCTTTGCGATTATCATCCTACATGTGTAGGGCTGATCTGGTTCACCCGATCATAAGCGCTCCAAGAGTGGTGAGGTGCAGTGCAGATAGCTGGAGCACTTTCCGAGCGGCTGCAGTATGACGAATTCGTGGATAAGTAGGTATTGGCTTACACAAAAATGTCTTAAGTGAACATTCCGCTATTTGTTCTTCAAAGGTCCACTCCTGCAAGAGTTTGTTTAACCTCTCTAGCTGCTGGTACCACACTTCTAGGACACACTTATCCATATAGTAACCTGAATTTGCTCATCTTTGTCTGGGAAATCTTCCACAATGCTTGCCTCGATGAATCGTGCCATCGAGCGCATTGAAAGGTCCACTTACATGAACGCTCGAACCTTTGATTATGTCTGCATCATCAGTGGATTATTAAGTTTCGTCTTTACCTTGGTCGCACTGGCCACAGCGGGCTTTTTCCCACCAACCCCGCCATCGTGGGATGCTGAGCGTACTGCCAAACATTATCAAGATCACGAAAAGGGTATCAAAGCCGGTGCTGTTCTCTTACTTCTCGCCGGTCTGTGTTACTTTCCCATGGTAGCAATTATATCGGGTCAGATACGACGGATCCCAAATGTCCCTGAAGCTGTCATAGCACTCCAACTGGCTGCTGGGGCCTGCGTTGGTTGTTTCTTCGTTGTTGCCGGCCTCTGTCTGGCCGGTGCCGTCTTTCGTGTCAACCGCCCTGCCGAAATCACTGAGGCGCTTAACGACCTGTTTTGGCTCAGCTTTCTACTACCCGTGCCGACTTTCCAGGCGCAGATGTTTGCTTTCACTTGGGCCATTGTGGTTGATACACGCCCAAAGCCATATTTTCCGAAGAGCCTGGTGGTTATTAATACTGTCACCCTTCTCCTTTATTTCCCCATGTATACATTATATGCCTTCCATACAGGGCCATTGGCGTGGAACGGCGGGGTATCGTTTTGGATGCCAATGTGTATTTACTTTGTACAACAGGCAATTGAGTACGTTGCCTTGTGGAAAGGGGTAACTTCCGAGGCGGACATGACGGAGCATATTACACTCACCAACAAGTCACTCAATGATGGTGCTAGAGGCTCTTCCGCCCTCAAGAACCATGTGTAGAGCTCTGGAACACCGGCCATGGGTAACGCTAAAGAAGATGGCTGGGTTATCTGTTGTATGAATCTGATTCTTAGCAGAATAGCTTGCTCTACTTGTTTGTGAAGGATACTAGTAGATCTAAGGCTTCCAGTGAAGAAATCACCCTGTAGTCCTAGAAGTCATCCAAGCTGAATCTCGTCGAGAGGGATCAGGATGTAGACAGAGAAAATAGTTTGTGCTAAAAAACCAAACGATTGTTTAGAACGCAGCTATGTGACGAAACGGACTTGACTTTGACCACGGTTTGGATTTTACTTCTTGGGCTGGTCCATGTGCTCACACAGCTTCTTTGATATAAACCAATCCCGCTGGAGACAATTCGGCAAATAGGAAGGGATCTTGACATGGCCGAGGCCAATCGTAGAAAGCGAATGATTGCGCTCGTCCCATCTTGCATCTCATTGTAGTCAATTGCACACATAAATTTAACATATGAATCTCTGACCTACATACGTCGCGGCATTTGCTTTCCTATGCATTACCAATGAACAACAAACCAGTTCACGGAAGTCAAAATATAAAAGATATATAATTTTCCGATTTATGCCATGCGAGCCCCCAAAAAGACCAGTTTAGGATGAACTAAGGTTTAGATAGACGAACGCTGAACCTAAACCTCACTGTAACAGGCTCTTTGTCGAACATGCTGTCTTGTCCAGAACGATCTTTAAAGGACTTGTGTCTAAAATGTACGATGATACTACAGTACAAGCCCGAAAATTTATTGAGTTTCATGGATGATATAGCCAGCCACAGGATCATGAATGCTTGTGATGATAATAAACTGAACGGAGGTTATTGGTGTCAGTGGTTTGTGTGGGGATGCCGGATTGTAAGCCCGCCATACTTGCCCTCCTCCGAAAACATTGACATTGACCTCATCAAGACCAGCAAAGCTTAATTATACCACAATACAGTACTGGCTAGGAGTTGATAGCATGCGTGTTGTGGTCAGAAGTGTGCTGGTTACATTTCGGCTAAATGTTATCTATTTAGCGTTTATTTTATCGCAGCGTCGTTAAGTATCAAGTTAAGAAAAGCAGACTATTAATCAGTTTCTTAATAATCAGTTTTATAACCTTAAGTATTTCATATAGAAGTATTCTATAAAGAGTTTTTTATTTATATAAACTATAAATTAAACTAGATAAATAAAAATAATTTAACTATAAATATTATTATAAAAATAATATTAATTTATTTTTATAAAATATATTTTATTTAATTTAATAATAAAACTAAATATCTTTTATTTATATATATATATATTTATATATATTCTTATATATTCTTCTATATTCTTATATATTCTTATATATTCTTATATATTCTTATATATTCTTATATATTCTTATATATTCTTATATATTCTTATATATTCTTATATATTCTTTATATATTTTTTATATATATCTTTTTATTTTTAGAAAATATTATTAAATAAAGTATAATATATTACTTAATTATATTTACTTTTTATTATTATTATTCACTTGCCTTTTAGGTAAACTTACTATACTATAGAGTATAATATTATATTATATCTTAATATATTATATAATAAACTTTAAAATATACTATTTCCGCTCGGTTCTTATAATCTATCTTTATACTGCTTATATTAAAAGTTATACTATTCCCAGAACTTAGTTCTCTCACATCTTTCTGCACCATGCGAAAATATAGGGAACATATAATATACGCTGGCAATGCACCCTCAATACAGGGTTATAAGAATGGGAAAGAAATCTAACTCTTGACACCCTGAATTGCATAGCTATCAAGTACCTCCAATCTTCCAAGTTACAATTTGAAGTATATCTGTTCCCTATTTCATTCAGTATTCTGTGGCAGCTGTTTGTATCAAGCTCCAGATCAAATGGAGTTCACATTACCTGATGCATGGATTTACTCATCATTTGACTATTGGGAAGGCAGTAGGCGTATTCTCTCCCTCAATAATTTCCGGAACCAAGAAAGAGAGAAGAGCGAGAGTCGGTAGTTACGTAAACTGCTTGGCACAGACTATTTATTGGTATAGCCATTGGCCGAGAATTAGATGCATTTTTGGAAATTGAAACTGCACTAGGAATGAGAATGCTTACTTAGGTTAAGAACGTCAGTCATGAGTGACTACGGGTATACGATGCGGCACATAGTGAGGGGTCGAAAACACGACCCTGCAAGGCCACATCGGTGTGCTACGCTCGTCAACAAATCCAACCCTCACGTCCTGTTTTGAGGTCAAGATGACCTCATTAGTTTACTGTACGGCACGTAACGAAGAGACAGCTTCGTAGGATTCCACCGTAGCACCCCTTATTGAGGTATTCAATCACAGAAGAACAGAGGAATGGCCATATACTGCGGGGCCAGCGCCGCCACATTGCTGCAAGACTACCTCGGTGTGTTAGATACTTCAATAATTTATGCAATGCTACACTCGTCGGAAAGGATCTGTGATCGTTCGGCTATGCTATGTAGCATCCGAGCAAGGAACTGCTCCCCTAGTATTCTATCATGATTTCTTGATGCTTGTCTTAAATACGAAGCAAGCTCTCCATCTCAATCATTTCTATGCCCTCACACAGCAAACCCTGCCCTGTTTAGGCCTTGACGTTATTAAAAAAGTCTCGAACTACATAGTTCAAACGATGAGATCTTTCATAATAGGCATTTCTACTGTTGCTTATGCTCTAGCAACCGGGGATATAGCCCAGACACTACTTGCACACACCAAGAGCGCTTCCGACTTCACGTGTGACCTCTCGCCTTCGATCGATCCAAAGGGTGATGGGCTACCCTCTTCGTCCGATTTGTTCTCGTCGCATGACGCTTTGAAGCTTCATATAAAGCGCCACCAAGCTATTGTGCGGGTCCCGTCGGTTTGCTACGATGATATGGGCTCTTTTGATGGAGATGAACGGTGGCTACCGTTCTACCACCTTCATGATGTTCTGAGAGAAACCTATCCACTTGTGTAACTACGCCGTTGCCACACAATTTAAAGCATATAACTAAACCCCCGTCTAGGCACAAGCATGCTGAACTCATCAAGGTCAACACTCTCAGTCTCGTCTACACCATCAAGGGCTCGGACTCGTCCCTCAAGCCTATTGTGCTTGCAGCTCATCAGGATGTAGTACCAGTCGAGGATGAGTCTAAGTGGACTTACCCGCCCTTCGATGCGGTTCTTGATAGCGATTGGCTGTGGGGGCGTGGTACCGTTGATGACAAAAGCTGCATGACAGGCATGATGACTGCTGTGGAGACGCTTCTATCCCTCAATTGGAAACCGACTCGCACAATTATTCTTGCCTTTGGTTCCGACGAGGAGTGCTCTGGATACCGAGGAGCACACTACATTGGCAAACATTTGACAGAAATCTACGGAGATGATGGCATTGAACTCATAGTCGATGAAGGTGGTCTGGGTCAGTTCCAAGTTGACAATATCCTGTACCATCTGGTAGGGGTCAACGAGAAGGGATTCATGAATGTCTGGTTCGAGATTCATGTCATAGGTGGCCACAGTTCTTTACCATTCCCTCATACAGGTATCGGCATTATGTCTCAAATTATCAATACTCTGGAGTCCAACCCGTTCGAACCGAAGTTGACCAAGGACAGTCCAGCATATAACACACTTGTGTGTCAAGCACGGCACTCGCCAAAAGCAGCACCAGAAATTAATCACCTCCTTGAGAAGGGTGATTTGGACGGTATTACTTCTCTGCTTGCATCGCTAAACCCAGTAACGCAGTACATGATCCAAACATCGCAGGCTAGCAACATTATACGTGGTGGTGAGAAGATCAACGCAATGCCCGAAGTCGTCACCGTCGGCGTGAACCTTCGCGTTGCACCGCACGATAGCACCGGAAGTGTCAAGGCTAGAATCGTTGATCTTCTTTCCGACATCGTTTCCAGGTTTAACCTCACACTAAAAAGTTTTGAAGGTGATAGAGATTATAAAGAGTACCAAGCCGAACACCCGCCTAAGCACCACTGGGTTCGTCCTCTTTATGAAGTCGACTACAATGGGACTTTGATTTTATATGCAAATAAGACATTTGAAGCCTCCCTAACATCACCGACCAAAGGTCGTATTTGGGATCTCTTGTCTGGAACGATTCAGCATTCTTTTACGTTCGACGGCGGAAAAGGCGTCCCTGTCGGCACCACGATGACAGCAAATACAGACATGCGCCATTATCTAAGTGAGTGCGTGCCGTAAGAATGGGTTTAATTGAAACTGACTATTATTTTGCAGATTTGACGCCATATATCTACCGTTGGACACCAGCACCTCAGGACACTATCCTTAACATTCATACTTTCGATGAAAGAATTCGAGTGGATGCTCTTTTGAACATGACAAAGTTTTATTATGACTTGGTGCGTAATTTTAATATTGTAACTTTCTGAGAATAGTTACTATTAGGTATAATAAGAAAATACGGTGCTTGAGGTTATAGGGTAAATTGTAAAGTATTTTAGCTTAATATAGGAATAGCATTTTATTTCTTCATATTTATTTAAATACTTATATATTATATTAAATATATATAAAAATATTCTCTATTTATACTATTATAATATAAGTAAATTAAGATTAATTTATATTATTAAATATATAATAATATCTATTATGATTATAAAGAATATATAAGTTAATTCTATATATTTTAAAAAATAGTTAAATATATTTATAAATAAAGAATATTATTAATTATAAATATAATAAATTAATATTTACTATAAACTATATATAATTAACTCTATTATATTTCTTATAATATTAATATTACTTATTTATATACTTTTTCTTTAATTATTAATAAATTAAGTCTAATAATTATTAATTATTTTAGTTTTTTTAATATAGATTAAAAATCCTTATAAAGAAGAATTATTAATAGCCTCTTAATATTCCCTATTACTATAAGGGAGATTAGCTAGTAGAGTTATTGCTACCTCCTATAAATTAATCTAACCACTATTATTTTAATTTACCTAATTTAATCAAACCCCAATCCATCCCTATCGCCTAATCCTATCCATGCTAATCCATTTTCCCTCTCTCATCAATATTTTAAGTATTTAACGTGAATTAGGACGCACCAAGGTTGGTACGCTATCCTCATCTTGATAGGCAAGCTCGACAATGTTCCCGTTCGTCAAGTCGAAATAAAGGGCGAAGATCTGGTAGACGACACCCACGTGAAGCCCATTCATTAATCGCGATTTTTAATTAATAATAAAGACAAGAAAACTCTAGCTCCCAGATTGTAGGGTAATCCTTCTAGGAATTAGGCAGCGAGAGTATTAATCGCGTCTCATATAGTTTCCCTATTATTATAGAGCATACTCGAAAGGCAGCGGGAGCTAAAGACTACAAAGGTGTATAGAGCAAATAGTGAAACTCTATACCAATCCGGTATAGACATATCACCAAGGCATAACAGATTTAGGTGCTGAGACTGCAAATGATATAATAGTATTTTAAAATCAATTTAAAAAGGCGTTTGTTGAAAGTAAGTTGTAGTAGAGAGACTAGTAATGCTTTGAGGCAAAATTCCCACTTCCCAATCCTTCCAGGGTGTGTACGAAAGTGCGCCACATTTGCCTCTGCTCAGATACAGTGAGCGACAGGTCCATCGCACCCATAAGCACAGGGTTTGGCCATAGAAACAGCCCCGGCGAATTCACAGTAGTAAACTGTGTTGCGGTGGAGCTCAGACGACGGCCAACCTAGTAAGTAAGCGGTTAGAACCAGTATCAATGCCATCTTAGCATCTTGTTGCTTTAATGAAACGCACCCATAGAGTCCATGAGAGCCCAGCCGCAGTACCAGTTGCCCACGCTGCAAGGAGTCACAGCAAGGGATCCAGCAGCGAAGGACAGGAAGACGGCAGCGAAAGAAGCGAAATGCATCTTGGTTTCTTGGTTGCTGTGGTTTGTTAAGTGTTGGTGTTAGGACAAGGTTGTCGTCCTAATTTGGGGGTGGGAAATGATGTAGTAACTGTTATCAAGTTGTATGAGTGGGATATTTCGAGGTGAAAGTCATGGGCAAAGTTTGGCATAGAATCCGGATGCTCAACGATTATTATACTTGTCTTCCAATCCATACGTACGACCGTCTCTCGTACCCGGACCCTATCGCTTGCATCCTCTTTTCGGTTCATGTGCATGATTTTCAAAATTCTCATCTGGCTCTCGTGTTGCTCAACCGTTATTCCGCTGCACGAATGGCGTGAGACTAGTATGACTGCAGATGCGGATTAGGGGAGACGTTATAGGCTAGACGGCTCATCTGTAGTCTTCTAATCTGACGCAAAGGGATGTTCCGTAGGACCGGGAAGTCGCTCGAAGCTGACAGTAAGGTATGCATGCTGACAGCCGACTATCAGAAATATATGGTCGCCGACTTATCACACTTGACTCAACTAGCTAACAGGTAGTATTTGAAGCCGGATCAGGAAACAAGTTCCGAGAAAGGTGTGCGGCGGGCCGGTCACGACGAACTTGGAGCTGAAGCTCCACATTCTAGCGGTGCGCGCTCGGCGTACGTCCGTCACGCAGTGGAAGGCGAAGTCTTCCAGGCCGATGGCGGTCGAGCCTCCCGCAATGATGGAGCCCCACCTCAAGAGTCCCCGTGCACCTCAAGAGTCCCCGTGCATTCGTGTCTCGGATCTCGCTGGTTTGCCGGTCCCTCGCCGATGAATCAGCTCGCTGTCAGGAAATCATTTCACCTCACCAAGTGTCGCGATACGGACTTCTGGTTCTCTGGAAAGAATGAGGGTAGTATGAGGGAACTGGCTCCCCAGGCCTCTGCGGCTATGGAGGCGCGCTCCCGCTCTGTCAAGCCTATGGTCCCTTAGGCACACATCCACAACTACCACCTGCGCAGACCCACCCTCACAATGCATATGTGCATAGTTAGGCGTCATGCCACCTCAGCCCTCAAAGGCAGAAGCTTACAGAACGCGCAGGTATCATTTGGGCCCTGGATCTCGACCTTGTGACTTGACGCCTCTGTTACACCGCTTATGTCCATAACTGAGGCCAACAGTATCTTTAGTCGTCTTGGAAAAGACTGTGATGCAATATTGCCATTGATGTCGCCTCCCTTATTCCGCCTCGTCACATTCCTGTTTGTCCCGTATGAGGTGGAAGACAATGATCCCTTGATTTATAAAGGGAAAAGGCGACAGAGGACGATCCCTAGAAGATCCCACAACAACCACCGGCATAGCTCTTGCTCAGCTTGATGCACTTTGTTGTTTTAATCTCTGGAGACGCTTCCATGTTCGGTGGTCCTGCATATTGTGGAGCAAGACTGCGGACATGTATATGTCGCATCCTGGACACTTTCTCAGAACAAAGACGGGTGCTATTGCAAGCCACGCACTTGCCGCTGTGTGCCTATGCAACCCTTTCCGGAAACCCAAAGTTTCTGATAACCAAAGCCTCACGTTTGTTCTCAGTCTCAAGCATGCGGCCCGGGAGAACTACCAAGCCCGGCTCTGAGGAAGGAGTGCCGTGGTTTGCCGGCTATATATGTATCGGCAGCAAGAGGTGAGTGCCTCGCAAAGAGTACCGACCAACTAAAACCGCGCCTGATAATATGCTATGACAAGATAGAGATGCAGAAAAGAAGCAAGGCTGTGCTAATGATGTGGCTATATTGAAGGCAAATATAAAGAAAGGAGATTTATAGGAAGATTCAGAGGTATAATTATTATAATATTTGATTTAACTGAATCGATTGATTAGATTCTGATTTTTTTAATAATATTTATAGTGATTCTATTTTCAATTTTTAATATTCTAATATAATTAGACTTATTCTAGATTATATATAAAATATATAAATAGTTTAAGAGATTATATAATAATAATATATAAATTTATAATATTTAAATATAGAATATAATTATTAAATTAAAATATAATATATTCTTATTATATATTAATAATAATTTATATAAAATAGATAAAAGTTATACTATAAAAAGAATTTAAATATATAAATCTATATTATAAGTTTTAAGTTTATATTATATAAAATTTAATATATATTTAATATAAATATAGTTAAATATTTATTTCTATAAAATCTTTCTTTATTAACTAATATATATAAATATTAAAAGAGAGATATAAGCTATATAATAAATAACCTATTAATTTCTCAAGTTAATAACACTTATTAACCGATGTAGCCAGCGAAATTATATTATACCCAGTAGATAAAAAAGAAAACACAAATCGAAGTCACGTGATCCCTCATATTAGCGCTTATATTCGTTGACAGGGAGTAAGCCCCTTTAAAATACTCAGGCAGGCATGCACAGAAATAAAATAACTACTTTTCTTTTCTCTACGGCTATTATAGTCATGTCAGGCACAGATTGCGTCGTTGATACGGAATCAAGACAACACCTTATTATGATTCAAAAGGAAAGAACCAGACGACCTCATACGCGCAGCAGGATAGGATGCACACAATGCAGACAGCGCCATGTAAAATGTGGCGAACAACGTCCGGCCTGGTTAGTCTAGCTCACGGCAGTCTCATCAACTTATTGAACATGGCTACACAGACTTGCTGATTCTCCGGTGCTCAGTTCCACGTGTATTACAAGGGGTGCAGATTGCATATATATCGTAACAGCTCCGCTGAGAGACAGGAGGGCAGTATCAAAGCCAGTTCCACCTGGTCAACAGAAACCGTGGCATATTAATTCGAAGAATGATACGCTTCAATTTCGAACCTCGCAGCCGCTATGTAAGGCTCTACGTGTGGTAATTGATCCATTCGATGCTTTGGCTCTTCCCATGCCCTTGAGGTCCTTGGAGCTTCTTCACTACTGTAAGTTGTCTATAAAATCCCGCCATTGATCTATCATTATCTGATAACCGGTAGTTGCCATGGCCAATAACACTGTACTTCCCTGTTCACAGAAAGTGTGCGTTGATTCAAAATGCTCTTCCTTTGGGTTGTTCTCATCTTGTGTGCAGGATCTCAGCTGCTGGCTATGATGACACTTCATTACGAAATATACTGCTTATTGCCAGCATGCACTACACATGGACCATCGGAAAATTAGATTCATATGAATCTACTTATCTATATCATAAAGTTGCTAGTCTTAAGGCTATTAATCTTTGGATAAGGGATATTAATATACAGCGAAATATCATGAAAATCCTACAAACCGTTACCACCCACTGTTTGATCGAGGTAAGTATATTAATAGACCTATGTAGTGGTTCTGTAACTGACTTTTCAGTTGGGACTTGGTGACGTCGCGGCAGGCTTCACTCACTTCAAAGGGCTTATGGACTTCGTAGACTCTATAGCGATTAAGCTTTCGAAACCGGAAAATGCTGATGCAGAGCTAGCTAATCGTTTTGTATTAATGTAAGATACCTATGGAATAGTCTGAAACTTCTACTTACTGTTAAATTTAGTGTCATTGTTTTTGTTATGGGAATTGCAGTACGATTCACTGAAGAATATGGACGGGGCTCCGGGAACACTGGTGGTCACACGGCATTCTCACGGCTCCACCAATCGCACTGCGACAATCCTCTTGACTTTAACAAAAACTTACAGTCGATTCTACTTCTGCCATACTTCTTCAAACCTCCCTCTCTTCTGGGCATCTTCAGCTTATCGATGCATCAGGGTACTGCAAAATTTATCCAAAATCACCGAGTTTGCGGATAAAATGATAGCAGATCCAGCGGGTGCAGACATAGCCGACCTCTGGTCAAACGGAAATGTTCTTTACCTTTCGCTCTGTAACTTACAGATGTATTCTTCATCCGACTCCAGATTAACAGAATACCCTAGCCCGAAAATAGTTTGCGAGTGGTCGCCTTTAGTCGCAACCCTCTTACTATACCTATGTAGCTGTCTCGCCGTTTTTGATATCCAAACCCTTTACGGTTGCAAGATACAACGTTACTTAGTATACTTGGTGAGATCGGATATTTCAGAAACTAAGACTAGCTTATATCACTGGGATCAAAAGCATCAGAGACTCTGGCTTTGGAAGGTCTTCAATGCGGCTATCAGCCTTGACATACCATCAGCCACCGAAAGAAATGACTTATCAAGCCTGAAAGAAGAGTTTAGGGATTGCCTAGCCTACTGGAGCGAGGTGACGGGAACCAAGAAGTGGGCCGATGTGACTGCTGCTTTGAAGTCTCTGACTTGGCCCGAGAACGAACATGTGGAGACACGGGCTAAGGCGATCTGGAGTGAGGCTTTGTCTCGGGAAAGAGGCATGCTATAAACTGGTATATAGCTGTTTTGAATTAGATAATGATAGCCGCAATACGGGCACGGATCACTATATCTGAAGCAGTCTGCTGGGAAAGTAAACTACAGTGTTGAAAGGAGGCTCTTTTACTTGACTGAGAGCATTGGAGAACACGCAACCTTAGCAAAGCTGGACGCATGGAAAAAGTGTTGGAGTATTCTAGGAAGAGCCGACCATTCAACAACTCGAGTCCGCCAATAAAGACAGAAACCGTCCAATTCATACTAGTCAAGTTCAACAAAAGAGGACTCTTAGAAGCTTGTTAAATACAATCTAGACCACAGCTTAAATATAGTGAGCCAAGCAAATCAGTCTATCGTTGATCGATTGAGCCTATTTCTCGACCTTGACTATTAACGGAAGAATCCGAATTCTTCTGCTAAACTGCCTATAACCCGGCTATTTTGTATCCATTTCTCAACTCTTAGTTCTTAAAGCACACTCAGCTATGTAGACGCCGACTTTATCAAAAATCGCATGCCGGACTAGCCATATGTCTATGAGCCGTTGGGGTTTGGTGGTATCAGTGTGTTTGACCTACAGCCGTGGGAAGTAGATGATAATGTCCGGCTCCGAATCGAGCATATCTCAATACTAAACCTAAAGCTGCCGCTGTAGCGACTGGACACAAGGCATATTCAGTAGATCTCCGAACTGGCTGTAAAGTCCACGAGAATCCAGAGGAGAGATACCTGTTCCAAAAGACACGGTCCAGGTGTCTACTTCCAGGCTTGCGACAACATATATCTCACTACGTATAAGCCTCCTAAATCCTCTATACGGCCTTGAGCTCGAAAAATGCATGTACTAACTCGAGCCAGATTAAGAGACATGGGAGATGAAGCCTTGCTATGAGATGATGCTGTATGTTTTGGGGGTCTTTAGAAAAATCAGGATACTACCGTCGTAGAATCCAGCGGTGGCACGCCACTTGCGGCAATGCACATTAGTAGAACCTTGCAGTGGTCTTGAGGCACTTGCAGTATATCGACGATGAACGTCGATTATGGATTGACGCCATCTGTATCAACCAATTTGACGATGATGTGAAGGCCATTCATGTCGGTTTCATGGCGGAGATCTACAAGCTTGCGTCTCGCGTCATCGTTTGGCTAGGCCGTGAGAGAAAAGATGGCTCTCCGGAAATCCTGGCGCTTAACTATCTTGGGGACAATTTAAGGTAACAGTTAACGGCTTTTACCTTCTGTTACCCGATACAGAGCAGACAGCGTGGCACAGATCCGAGGTCGCCCAGCCCTAAGATGAGTGGACATGGAAGGCCATCTTGATTTTGGGTTTCCGTGCGCTGTTTTTTTGGTATGTTACCAGGCGGAGATTGCTCATGGTTGCTCAGAAATATGTTCCGATTCCTATTGAAGAAGAACAAGTCCCCAGACAAGTTGGTGAGTGAGAAAACTTGATAAAACCAATTCGTGGAACAGCACGTCTGCCTCACAGCCGTTGCGGAATGTGATCTCACCCTTGTCGCACGTGGGCCAGATATACTTAGGTGCTCTCACAATGGGCTCGAAGCACTCGGACTGGATCAAGCGAAGCGACCCGCGCTTTATTTCACACTGAAGAGCTTCTCGGTTGTTTTTGCCTGTCCTCCACACAAACTGGCGACTTTAAAGTACCTAGGTTTCCATGGGTCCGATACACCTGATGCTTTGGGCTTCTCTGCCACAGACAAAGCGCCAGGTATCAGATGGGTCAGTTGTCGGCTATCTTGGAAGTGCTGGTTGGGTTTGACTTGCTCTACAAGTGTCTTGACGCACGGGGTGCTATATCGGCGACTCGCGATAGCTCTGCAATGGCTGCTTGGCGCCGACTTTGCACGAAAACCCGAATACGTAAAGTGTTTGTGCGGGCTGAGCATTTTTGACATGAAGACTGTAACGTATACCTTTGTGAGAGAAAATGTCTCTAGACAATATCTTAGAACATGGCAAGACGAAATACGATACCAGCTTCGTCTCATCCAAAGTTGGAGTGTAAAAGGGATGGGGTAAGTGCCGTCCCCATTCCTCGCAAGCAAATGTTGGGTTTTAGGTTTGATGAGTTGAGGATTGTCTTTGAGTGAGATCAGGTAGGATGATAGGACCTGGTTCATATCGACCACATATTGAAGTCGAAAAATTTATCGTAAAAGCTTTAATATTTTCGTTTTTATTACAATTAATTTTTATCACTGCAACCTGCACGTGATCATAAAATGGCTTCAAAGGTCTTGACAGCAGAACTTCGTTTCGGCTCAAGCTTGGGTTCCAATCAATCAAGTCGCTCAGATAGTACTGCACGGCAGTTGGTGAGGACAAAACAATACCTAGCCCTGCTTACGATCATGTATAAACTCGAGCAAGATATCTTCTCGCTCATTATGCAAAAGAATCTGTATTTTAGTGAGTCTTTCCTTGTCCCAGTCGAGGAGCTTTTTGTCGTAGGCCAGCCTTGCCAAAGCTGCGATAGCTTCGGTGTGTTTATCAAAAGTTTCCTGGAACTTTGAAGAGCAATCCGCTTCAAAAGCCAGCCGGGAAAGGTCAACAGATTGGGGATGAGACGATACTGAGGATATTGCCAATGATAGGAGAAGGTTTGGACATCTAACAGCATCACTATCTCATCTGGGAAGAACACGCCGGGAGGTCCATGAACCGTAGAATCGAGGGGTTTCAGTACTGTACGCAAGCGGCACAAGGCTAGCCAGATTTGCCTCGAGCTGAAACGCATCGTACCAGCAAGCACCCAAGCGAGAGGCGTTGATTGGTTGCTGGACAATGAGGTGCAGCAGCAAAACCAATACCTCTTCGATTCGACTTAGTAACAGGGTAGGTATTAAGCAGTTGCTAAGACTTATAACATTATGGAATAGGGAAAAGTAAATTCTCTTAGAGCATGGAAGAACTTTCAGTACTGTGGTACTTCTTATAATGTGAATACCTGTAGATAATTTCCACTATATCAGCGGCGCCTACGCCATCTCCTATTGATCAAATTTTCGATGCACAGAGGACGCATGACCGATGTTGTTCTGAATCTAGATTTTTCCAATACACACTGGGCGGCGGGTCCACCGGATACGCTACCGTCTTGGAGCCAATTATGAGCCCTAAGAGAATCACAGCACTCAAGGTCACCGACGAGGGTGATGACTGGGAGTTGGTCCTTAAGACTAACAACCTAAGAAATATGTTTGAGAATACTAAGTCTTGGCCGGTGAGGAGACTGGATACATCAGAGAAGATAGAAATTGGCGAGGGGAACCCATCGAATAGACTACTCCTCAATGCTATAAAGGTTAGGTGAAACCCTTCTTCCCCATAAGATAGTGAGTGCTGATCCATCTACGATAGACGGCGCAATAGTGGAAGCTCAGTTCAAAAAGATGGAGAACTTTACTTTGAATCATGCCTATATTAAGGGCGGTAAAGCCAAGTGCGAAGTAAAACTCCTGAGCCGTCTCCAACCCGGAATACACCAGTCCTGATCCTTCTCAGAATAAGGCGTGCTGCTACGATGGCTGTAAGAAGTCGGACCGCACGGGATCTATTTCGAGTTCTCTTTCAACCCGTCAATATATCCTCACCTTCAGACTCCTCAACAAAATTTGGAAAGTGTTCCTCAGTGTTGCCTTTACAGCTTGTAGACATTCCTGCTTGCGAAAGCTGTGCAGGTCAGGCCAGCCATGCTGGCGGTAGATGCCCTGCACGGTAGAGAGCATGAGGCTTTCGTTTGAATCATGCTGACTGTAAACGTCGTATACGGTTCTCGGACTAATGGGCACAAAGTTGAGCTGTAGGAATTGTCCTTTCAGGATCTTGAACAAATCTGCCACAGCCCAAGCTGGATGCTCAGCGCGCCACTCAGTCTCCTGTTCGGGCGCCCAGCCGTATGGATCGTCAATGTCATTTATCGGTGGCACCCAGTTCGGATCGTTGTTCTGGCCACGCCTAATCTCATCAGGGCATTCGTACCAGTGCACGATTCCTCGCTGCGTATCCAGAAGAAAGGTTGAATTGTGTCTGCTCCCATAAGTGAGTCCAATGACATGGGTTGGTGTGCGTTCGACGAGTTCTGGAGCCTCGGAGCATTGTCTGAGGCTATAGCCCTCGTCTTCAGAAGTGTCTTGGGCAAGCAGGCGCCAATCGGCAAAACAGCATCCCGGCGCAACTTCTACACTTACATCATCTTCGTTGCGGACATAAGGAAGTCTGCTGAGCAATTCGAGCACGTTATTTGTTTTCCCCATGGAACGCAGCTTGCCAATGTGTGGCCATCCTTCTGTAGGAGGTGTGATAATGTCCGATTCTTTGAGGTACATGTTGGTGAGAAAAGAATAATAGTCTCGAATCGACGAAATAGTCTCCTCGAGGGAATAGCTGTGGTCGCCTGATTCAGACATGCTAGGCCTCTGCACTATGCAAGTTGACGTGAGTTTTCAAAAAGATAATAATAAACGTTGGCAGGCTATGGGAAGCGCGTGCTGGTCGTTAATTATGAAAGACAAAGACGAGAGGGACTCGGGGGTGGGCTGTCTATCAGTACGAATGTTCGTGCGGCTCTTGCTTCCCCGCTTCTCAATCCTCAAGTTTGCACGGACACGAAATCGGGAGGCTGTGACTATTCTGTTGGTGGAAAAATGGTATGAAGTAACCAGCATTCTTTGTGTAACTGCGAGAAGTATACCTCATATCCGAGGTACAACGGGTTCGGGAACAGCCAAATGGTGGGGAGGGTAAGCAGAGCCCGATGATGTAGCGGCATGAAAGTGAAGATTACAATAGACTCAACTCGTGTAGGGCTGAGAATTCGGTTGCTAATGATTAAGAACTCTTGTTCCGCACGCGTGCTCTTGCTGTAGCTTGTCAGCATGTCCTGGCCTAAAGTGAGGGAAAGAGAAAATGAAGACACTGGGGTCTTTTAGCCCTCAGAAGACCGAGTCCCGAAATCATTTGTTTCCATATTTAACCCTTTGTTTCTAGGTTCAGACATCTGACAATCTTCTGACTTCCTAGCAGGCTTCGCGTCAACGGTGTCATCTTAAAATTAACAACATCAGAACGATCGGTAAGCTTCCGCTGCTGATTCTAGCTTCAGCATTTGGATCGCACGCTTGGAAATAGACGGTTTACAGCGAGTGAAGTTACCTGTAATCTTATAAAGAAATCTGCTTGAATTGGAATTTCACATTCATCGGCGTATTCTACCTCCGTTGTTATTCTTCGAGTCACCCTGCCTAGCCGCCATCCTATAAGTTCTATCCAACCGGTCTAACGTATCAAACGGCCCCCGTGGTTCCATTTATGAACCAGGACAAAACCCAAAGAGCGAGATTGAAACTATATCTAAGAGAGCTTTCCCCACTAACACAGACTGCTTCACATAGCTTAGGAAAAGACTATAGCGAGTTAATCAGCCTCTAAAATAGTAGCTAAGCAGTGGTAATCTAAATAATGAAGGTATTGAAGAGCATTAACTAGCATACGCACTCAACCACTATTTTGGCCCATTGCCTTTCAAACAGTTAACCCAGTTTTTATCTGCGGCAATCTTTTAGCCTCTTGAGTCATCTTCGCCCTGCTAACTTTGGCCTTTCCTGCTTTAGCAAATTTGAAACTATATCTCATTCCTTGAATCCCCACGCGAACTGCCACAGCGGCTACTCGCGATACAACACCGACAATGGCAGGCAGGATGAAGATCCAAAAGAATCGCTTGTGGTGGTTATGTAGCTCTCTGACCTCTCCGCTATCCAGAGTGCGAATTCCATACTCAAGGTCACTGGGTAGCGGCCCTTCTCGAAGGTCCCAACCACGACCGGGTCCCGTGTAAGGTTTTGTCGCGTCGCGCTTGTCCATGCCCTTGCTATACTTAACCCATTGCTCAACGTACTCGTCCGACTCCCAGTGCGCGTCTTCTTTCTCCTTGGTTATGATTGGTATCTCAATGTATTCTGGAACTAGCTCGGTCAAAGCCATGGTCTCATTAAGATAGCCCTCGTCGAAATAGTCGTCTGCATAGGTATCTGCAGCCTCAACTCCCATCGCGAGAGCAACCACTTGAAGGCAACGACCAGCTCGGCGAGCGCGCGTGCGTGACCTTTCATCGTGGTAACGCTTGTAAGTTGTAGTCTTGAGCTGTGCCTTTCTCTTGAAAGCATCTTGTTTCTTCTTGTAGGCGTAAGTTGTTTGCATCCGCTCCTTTTTGTCCTTGAGAGCAGCCTTTTTCTGGGACTCGGTAGGTCTAAGAAATTCGATTAATGCCCGCCGGAGTTCAATCCTGTTTTTTCTCGTTTTTCAAACGCCTTCTTCTTGTCGTTTTGGTTTGGTTTGCTCTTGTCCCGTGGGATGCATTTTTCTGACTTAGTATCCCCTTTCATTCCTGGTGGACATTGAGAACACATATTACAGTCGCGATGGTCTCGAATTTGTAAAGGTGGACATTTCTCAATGCAGCGTGGGCAAGAGCGAGGCGGTGCCCGCGTAAAGAGAGTTTGTTCAAATCCAATCAGGTCGCCTTTTTCATTGTCAGGCGGCCCTGAAGGCGCACCATTTGTTCCGTGGCTGCCCTTATTTTGGGGATCTCGGAGGCGCCGAAAGGATCCGAAAGGCACATTCTGCGCGGCCACAAGATGATTGAGGACAAGGAATATAGCTTTAAAAGATCTGGGAATATGCATTTTCTTGAAGAGATTGTAAACAAGCAAGTAGTATGACTGGAGCTAGTGAAATTGATGGTAATTCTCAGACTATACTTGAGTATATGAACGACAGGTTGAAGACCGCCTTATGTAGGGGTTGCCATAAGACACAGACAGAACAAAGGAGGAGGTACCTATTTTTATCATTCCATAGATATCCTTGCAACCCTTAAAACTACTGAGTCAGGCCTGGGAGTATGCTTTTGCACAGCGACACAGCAACTTAAACTATTTTAAAATACCCACCAACAGTCCGATTCCTTTGCGCTTGCAGGTGGACTGGCCCCCTCCTGCGGGTGTAAACACAACCAACATGCAGCATATTCATGTGAGCGCCGCAAACGGCGTCTCTCATTTCACACACCAAACGAACGGGTGGTGAGTATTTTTGGACTGCAAGCCATGCATACAACAGAGACCTTGACGGCCCCTCGCCGACTTTTCACGGAGGGTCGTGGAGCTTTCTAGTTGAGTCGAAAAGCCTTCAATGATATACTCAATGACATTAATTTAGCAGAAATTAATCTACTGAAAATGGCAGTGTTTCCGGTATCTACTGGGTATTGAAGACTAAGAGGCGCGAGGGCTTAGCAAGTGGTTACGTCGTGGCGAATTTTTTAAGGCTGTGGGTATGGAAACTTGTGCGATAAGTAATTACAAACATTTTATCATTACAGCTACAGTAATTCTGTCAAAATATTCACGGGATAATAAAAGAAGCGGTTATCAGACGTTAATGTAGTTGATGGCTAATTGTTATCTTGGACGCTGAACTGATGAGCTTTAGCCATATTCTTTCATGATACTACAGCTACCCTCACATTGATTGCAAATCCCAAGTCCATCTTACTCTTGTAACAGTTGCAAAATTGAAACAAAATCGCGTCTAGCTAGTTAGCAGAATTCCTGAGTCTTAGTGCTGTGCTATCCTTACCGTTCAATAAAAGTTTTCAGGATTCACGTCCCAGACGGCAAAACTTCCCCACCATTTTTCAGGTGTCGCACAACCAGAATCGCCATCGTATATAATGGTCTCCGGGTTGCAGTCGTCTGATTCAAAGAAGACAACGGTACTCCAAGAGTCTTCGTCACCAGCCCTGATAACGGCTGATTTCGCTTCGCCTACAAAGTCTTGGTGGCAGTCGTCGGATGCAACCAGCTCTAAAGGACCAAGGGTGTACTTCTGCATCCCTCTCCTTGATAAAAGTTGACTTGCATTGACACGGCAGGTACTGCAAAGCCGGCAACCAGGCATATCCAAGACACATGCATTATGCAAATAAAGATGAACAGAAATACACGAAGGACGAAAATGTTAAGAATATGGGACGGTGGCCAACAACGGTAATAATTACAGACGTGAGAACTTCTGCGCTTAGGAAAACACAGATCACAAGTTGAGAGTCCATACTTCTCTCTTATGTACAGCTGGTATTCAGCCACATTCATGGCCCCCAATGACAGAGCTTTCCTAGTATAAGACTGTGTCGGAATGGCCCCGTACTTTTACAGCATATTTATCCTCGCCCCCATGATAGACGTCATATTCTTGTCAATCAGACACCATTCTACCAACACTATATCACTAACGCCAACTTGCCTCGCCATGTTACCAACAATATCCAAGCAGGAAACGCCCTGTCGGCTCCATCGGACCAATAAAAAGAACTGAAACCAACATCTTCCAAGAATAGAGTCACATTCAAGGTTTTCATGGAGGAACAATGGGTTACATTCAATAGAATCTGATAATAGTAGCATCAATGATACCTCACTTGACAGGGTTCACAATGAATATAGCCCCGGTTGTTGGCGGGCGTTGTGAGATTAAGATGAAAGAAAATAGAGCCATTGCCCCCAGGTACTCTTGGTTGTCATGTGCTTCAAGGAACAGAAAAGCAACGACAACCAACAGTGACAACTTCGAAGTGTGACTGAGACTGCATGAATATGAACACATAAAAGGAACAGAAGTTCGATCAAGTATAGCCACCAAGCTTCCAAAGCAAGCTCATTCCCTATATCTTTGACTTCTAGTTGCAAATAAGCTGCCGAGGATGGCTCCAAGACTTTTGCTCTGGATCTCACTTATTCTAACCCTCGTGGTTGCAATACCAAGTCATTCTTTCGTCGATGGTCTTGGTAAAACAGTAGGCTCTATCAATGCAAAGAGAGCTTTGATACCTCGGGAAGTGTCGAAGTTGAGTTGCGATTTACCCGCTCCCGGTGGTAAGTGCGTGTCGCATTGTGGTCCGCCTGGCCTCCTCTGGTTTTGTTGCATGGCCTCAGGGAGGGCTTACTAACTGTCTCTCACAGACAAACACAACTTACCAGAAGCAGGCAAGCATGGTTTGTCCATCATACCTCATGATTTATTGAATCTTTCACCCAAGTTGGTCATCACAACTGGAGTTTCCAAGCGAGCACCGAAACGTAAGGGTGCAGCACCGGGTGCTATCCCTCTACCAAATTATCCAGGAAGCGTAGGTGAAGCTGAAAAGAAGTGTATAGAGCGCTATAACCATGCTACCGAGGAGAAGCACATTGGCATTGTCCCGCCTGACGCTCTTACTCGGGATTGGATTGTGGATGGTATTCAAATTAGCCTTACGGCTGAGTTTCATGAATTTGATCCCCAAATAAAAAGCACCAGACACATGTGATGAGGGGCTTGGAAGGCTGCACTGCCATATTTATATTTGTAAGTCACAATGAGTGTTTCTAGGGCAGAAATAATGAAGAGGGTACTCAAGCGGGTGAAGCTGATACAGTATCACAGAGTCCCCGCGCCCTCTGGGCAGCGCATATTTGGGAGAATGGAAGAACCAGATATATTCGCGAAGAGAAGAATGAGCAGACCGATGAAGTAATTGGGATACCACCGCAAGGTGTGGCTGCGGATGAGGGAGTTGGTGGCTTCCTCCGGTGGGTGACGAAAGGAGAGTCAATTGAGAGACCAGACGAAATATTCAAAAGATTGCAGTTGACATCCATGGAGAACGGACGCCACAACACATTCTTGACTACAATTCTTACGTCAGTCTTTTTGATGTGAGAGAAAGGCGAGGGAATCCTTTTGAAGATCGTAATACTCGTGTTGTTATTATGACACCAGCCAAAGAGTGAGGAATTTTTCACTGATTCATTCCGTTACTATGTGTACTAACTGCTGAGTAAGAAAGGGTAGCGCCCTCTTGAAGTATGATACCAAGATAAAGCTGCTTGAAGAGGGAATCAAGTTGCACTTGCCTCAACTTGGTCGATCGAGCATAGTGGTGAAAACATACAGCCCGTGGTATGACATGGGCTTGGAAAGGAAGAATGCTTATGTGAACGGAGTAATGGTTCTGGAATATACACCTTTCTCAAGCCTGAGTGCTGATAAGCACATGTGCGAGAAGGCAGGTCAAATAAGAGTCTGGATAGAAGATGCGATGAGACCAGCCTGTGAAATATCTTTCACTCATGGGATGTGAGAATTTTGCGACTGAGATAACCTGGTTAAATATATAGGATTGTGTGAAGTACTTAGTAGACATCTACCATTTCCTCATCTGATAGACTTGAAGCATATTCCAGTGACTCAGAGTCCCAACTTTCATTGCTTGAAAAAGCTGCATCGTCATCAAAAGGACCAGACTTTTGACAACTCGCAGAGACACCAGTGGGTCGCACGCACGTTCAGGTAAGTCATCTTCCTCGTCCAGCTCCACAACGTAACTTTCCAAACGGAGGCCTTCAATGTGTGATAAGTCCATAAAGCCCGGGTAGTGTGAATAATCGGGGTCAGGAATGAGTTCCAAGACACGGAGAGTGTCTTTATGGTTTCTGATGACCTCAACGAGGATGTCGACTGCAATTGGCACAGAATCTAAATGAAGCGAGACAAGTTGAGGGATGACGGGTAGGTGTTTGAGAAAGTCCTCTGGAGGGGCAATGACATCTGGAGGAGAGTTATCAACTTTGACTCTCTCCCAGAAGCACCGTTCAAAGCACAATCGTAGATGTGTCAGTCGTGTAGCAGATTTTATGGCGACGCCCAGGCATTCTCCAAGTACGTGCCACTCTCCGCTATACTCACGGTTATGAGGGACCAAAGGGAAAGACGGGTAATCAAAAGGTACCAAGCAGAGATCCAAGTGGGTGAGGTGTCTGAATGCGTCAGGCTCATCGCCCATACCTCGCCGATAAACAGCAGTGCGTGCAAACGCGGGGAGGGCTCTGGTATTTTCGTCCGCAAAATGTAGATGCGTTATTACCGGAGCACTTACGCTATCACTGGCCAGTTTCTGCATGGCAGGCTGTAAAAAGTCATGTATCCGTAGTTATACCAGTTGGGAGTTCTCGTCTTTGGGCCGTAGAATAGCTGCGCCGTGAGAGGATATCCTTCCCCGTAGATAGCCGCCGGAAAGGATGCATTGGCTGAGAGACGAACGTAAACACGCCTGTCATAAGCCTCAGTGCATTGTAGAATTGTGGGAAGAACTCCTCTTCGGCATTGACTAAAGCTTCTCTCTCCTCTTCATGAGTATGAAATATTGGCCAGGAGGAATTTTGAGGAATATGGAGCCAGAATAATGCGATTGACTGGTGAAACAGATCCCGGTAGAGTTGAGTCTCTTCCTCAGGCAAATCTTCCCATACCGGCTCCAAGTCCTTTGTTAACTCGCATTTCGGTGGCTCTGGACCCTCTGGCAGTCCCCAGTGGTGTCGGTGTACAAAATATTCAGGTCAAGCACATTGACAACGAACTCAAGCCAGACAACGCTTCGTACAACAGCCGCAAGATATGGAGTAGATGCAATGTTAAAGAAAGATAGGCGGTCTTTCCAGAGCCTCGAGATGTAGATTTGCCGAAATAATATAGCCGTGCAGAATGGCACGAAAGCCCGACAAGTTAGACGCAATGTTTTGAGGGCTTGAGAATCCAGGCAGGCAAGAATCTCTGTCGTGATTTCAGTTGGAAGTCTCGTGATAGGTGCTATGCCTCGACGGCTGGTGTCGATGTGCATTGCGTCCTCATTCATGGTGGGGGCGAAACGGTGTGGTTGTAGAAGAGTTGAAAGATTTATGGAATGGGTTAAAACGGATGGGCGGGTATTTGTACATGTGTGTCCGACAGAGGTAGCCATGGCCCCCAAACAAGAGCTGGCCAGGTTTTCCCCAAAACTACAGTAGCTATCGCCCCCAAACTAGAGCTGCACAGGGTTCCCCAGAAAGAAGTTTGCACGACCAACACATCCACTTTCATGTGCGCGGTTTATCTTTTGCTAGGGAAAATGAAACCTCAGGAGGAGTTCCCTAAGTGATTGGGAGCTTCCAGTGTCGCCCTTATTGAGGTTCATAGTCCTTATACCGTACTAATTACAGGAAAATTGGGTTGATGTGAGGATTTGCATTCTGGAAATATCGGAAGATCAATTTGAGCACAATTTTAAATCAATAAAGCTATTAGGTCGATCTTCCACCAAAACTTAGAATACTACGGAGGGTATTGCTACTAATGACGAATTGGCTCATGACTCTTGCTCAAGCGTTCCAAAGCCGCTTTCACGTTATGTTCAACCACCTAAACCTGGATACCGATGCCCATTAATAATTAATTTATTAAAAATTAATATTTATATATAGTTATTTTCATTATTTCAATTTCTCATTTTGAGTTTAAAGTCAATTATTATTAAATTTATTAAAAATACAATTTTTATTTTATAGTAATTAATAATAATTTCAAAAATCTTAATATACTATAGTACTTTTATCTCCCAATTACAAAAAATATATAATAATCTCTTTATAGCTTATCTTTTAACTATAAGCTATTTTAATTTAACAGAATTTAAATATTTCAATTAAGCGTAGTGTAAGGAGTATAAAATTATAATTTACACTATCACTCTGATGGAGGGGTGAAACTATTTTCTCCCCATTGTAAGTGTAGCTTATCACATACCCTTTGACACTCCGTGATACAGATCCTCGAGACTATATCGTCATACTTGCTGCATTGCCTTCTCTTACCACAACCTTGCCAACATGCCTATTGTCTTACAGTTAGCTTGTCGAGTGAGGAAAAATCAGTGACTATTAGTACTAACTTTAAACAACTTCTTATCGCCAGATGTAGGGGTGCAGCGGAGACTGGAATGAGAAGAGTGGAGAAAATTATAGGAAGCTTCATATTGACGAGTCTGAGATGTTTGCTTTGAAATATTAAAAGTTGTTCACTCAATAAAGTCACTTTTGCTGGAGGGTTGTTGTGAACGTCAGGAAACCTGCTTATATAGAAAAAGGACCCTGCGACAGTACCACTGGTTAGTTAACAATATTATATCATGTATGACAATACATTAAGAGTACTTGGATTGACTCTTCTAGTAATAAGACATTACTCAAACAGTTTGAGACTCTGAATTCCTATGTTATGATTGTTTCGTAATCGACCCTGTGTCGAAATTTGCGGTATTGTATCTTACTAACTGCCCTCGAATGGTATTTACACCTCGGTGTGGCCTGATAGGGAAAGGTAATCGAGGTTCCATATAATGAAGACAGGGCGGTAGCACGTATTAGCTCCCCTAATATATTGGACAAGCTGACGTTTACAATCGACACAAATTTATCAATAATGTGAGGCGGCTGGCCAATTACTGTCGTGGCATAGAAGGTACAATTTTGAAACTGGGTGAGACCGGTCGAAGTATGGATTCAAAAGGAGCCAGTAATTTGGGCTGATGGAATGGAGAGGTATTGTCACATCTTGTACCGCAGTCAGACAGGCCACTCAATATCATGCCGGCTGTTGTCGGCAACACCTCTCCGTAGGGTGCAAATGCGGTTTCGTGAGTGGCACTCGTGATCTTGAGTGAAGTAGAGACAACTGCAAACCGTATCTTTAACAAGAGTCAATTAAGCACCTACTATACGACAGTAGCCACGAAGCGATGCAACAACAACGGCACTGCGCGTTAAGTTAGAAGCTGACAGAAAACATATTGTGGCCATCAGGGTAGACACAATACATTTTGAAGGTATAAGTGGGTAATGGTACTAAACGAAGTTGCCGGACCAGTACAATATCCCGCCCAGTGCAATTTATTTTCTAGTGTCAGCAAATGCCTGTCTCAATGACTATGGGACTCCGCAACGGCACCGTGGCTAATGGAGATCAGACGTTGACGAGTAAAGCTGTCAACAGTTAGCAATGATCATGCGAAACATGTCTTTGCCTAACCACAAGGTGTTTAGAGAATTCTCAAAGAGTGGGCGTATCAAGAATGAATGCATGACTTGAGGAAGCGCTGGTGCCTTTCTACCAGCTAATTTGGAGATCATGTCTCAGAAGCCTGTAGGAGCCACTCAGGGCTACGAGTCAAGTGTGATATCATGTAGCGTATAGAGTAACATAAAGAGTATAAAACCTCCTTCACTCCCGCGCAACGAGGGCGGAGTCTAACCCTTGTGGCTGTTCCTGTCTCAGAAGGTGGAGGTTCCGCTACGAAGGGCAGTCCAACCCCATACCCCAAGGATATACCAAGAAAAGCAGAGATCTTCATGACTTTGCCCAGTGTCGTCAGATTGAGGCTGTTAATAAACCTTATCTAGCAAGATATGACAGCTTTATTGAGGGGTTTCGGTGTCGAGAAACGGCGCATTGGGATTTGAAATCTTGATCAGACAGATTTCATGGACCCTCACAATTTGATTCAGTGATCCAGACCCCCGTTGCCAGTGCGTATCCAGTGCATGTATTACATGCCAAGAGACATCAGCTGAGCTACCCTGTATTTGCTCTCATCGCCATTGCCGGAGCATAGAAAGTTTAAAAAGTTCAAGTTAGGCTTCATGAACTTCACGTGATAAGGTGGGTAACTCAATTTACAAAACGAAGGATTACACTCTCATACCACTAGCCACGAAGTAGGTTCTCCAGCTTCAATAACAATTTTCTCGTGGATTTCGGCAATGTCACCTTTTCTTACGAGTGCCACTCAACGCCCTTAGGGTGGCCTGGCTATTGGTCTGCGGTTTGTGGTTTGATCCTGCACCAACAAACCCCTAGCCGTGCCCTCACAAAATATGCCTGGAAGGAGGATGCACCTCGCCTTTATACAAGCAGCACCAACCCATAACTTCAAATCCACTGGTGGCAATGGAGTCGGATAAGGGCCAATCCCATGTAGTTTGAAAGAGTGCACCTTGGGCTATGATTGTACCAAAACTATTTGACCACAATAACGGACTAGAAGGGCACAATCATCCGCCCCAACCACCAAACGATCAGTGACAACGGATTGTAGCACTGGTAGACCAAACACCTATAGGACCCTTCTTCGGCTGGGATTTTACCTACCGCGGCTGGCTTGCCCGACTGGCTATGCATTTGCTTGTGCAGCGGTTCTAGCATGCGTCTTGACTAGTTTATTAAATTAGATATTGTGTCAAGTGTGATGACCGCGTGGTTATTGAAACATCCTCTAGCACTTTCAATGAAGGAGCTTCTGTACAGACATCAAAGGCAACACTTGCCAGACAGCGAGACGACTTGCTCAAAACAATAGCTACTGGATCAATGATAGCTCGTAGCTGCTGCCCATAATCCCAAAACCTGCTAATTACCGGACCATGGGATGTATAGTTTGGAATTGAGCTCTTCGTAGTATCAAACCCAGACTGTTTCTTTAATTTCCGATCCCTTGGTCGTCGATCGATCTGTAATGGGGGCCAAGATGTAAATGGATGAGCTGATCTTGAAGTTAGACGTTTGTTACAGGTCATCGCGACTTATGAATTGTAAGTGCTGTCTTGAATTCTACGTAATCAGTGTGTAAACATTCCTACACTCCTTGATAGGATTATGATTGGTAAAACAATATCTCGTATAAACACACTGCGAAATGTGTTCAGGCCAGTTATACATGAACGACGTGAAATATGCGTGAATTCTGGGTATAACAATTGTATAGCTGTAGCGGCGACGAGGAAGGCCGGTATTGTGTAGCTCCCTGAAGATGCGCCCTTGATTAAAATGCTCTGTCCGTGTGGGTTCTTAATAAGACAAGAGTCACTATACTCACAAACACTTCTAGAACTGCAGAATAGAGGGCGACAAGGAGGAATGATATGGTTCAGATACAACCACTTTGCGGAATGTGCCAGCTCAGCGTTCAGCAAAGATGTCCTGTGTCATATCGACGCGCGTTAAAGACAATAGGCGTCACCTGCGTTGATTCAGTTGTAGATTATTGTTGTGTCGTCAAAGTATGGACCTCGTCTTTTCAAATCGTGATTATGAAGCCGCTCATGCTTGCTCTAATAAGGGAAGGGAAGGGAGAAGTAAGACATAACTGAGTTGCTAGGAGCTTTTAAGTCTTTCCACCTATATGCTCATCTCTTATAGCCTATTGACCTGAAAAAGTCCTTATCAGGTTCTTCTCAGGTTTATTAATTATTGAGGCCTATGTAGATAGGCTTTATTTGAGTTATTAAAACTAAAAATCAACTTGGTTCTATTTTTGCTGAAAATAGGGGTGACAATTTTAACTTAGGTAATTATATAGCGATTACCTCCACATATGAGACAAAAGGTGGATACGAAGCCCAAAATGCGCGTGTTTAATGAGAATAACTGAGTTTGTATTCGCGACTGGCGGCTCACTCTTTTGGAGTGACTTGAACATCATAGCCCGGAGGCACTGGCCTTGACGCGCTTCATACTAACTGGCCCTCGTATTGGACCATCCATCCCGGGTCATCCGCGCCAATAATCAACCTAGGCCGGAGCAGATTCCCTTTCAAGTTGCTAGGTTTCTCAGAGCGATGGAAGCCGAGACGACACAGAATTCACTCAGGTAACTGAGGTACGTCGAGGATGCCTGATTCTTATGTAGTTGATTCGCACGCCGTTGGTTTAGAGTTTCAGTACATTTTAGACTAGTGCTGCAAGGATGAAGCCAAATGTATCCAAGTCCGATGCCTCTCACGCCATAAGCCTACCCTCCCTCTTCTTTGTGCATACACATTGCTACAGAATACGAGCAAGTGACCAGGGCGCTGTCACCAAGAACTTGCCGGGACTAGAGTCTTTTAGCTTTCCAGAGCAGTAAGGGTTAACAAGTCAATCCAAGCCAATGAACAACATATAAGCAACTACTTGTAGCCCGCAATCCCAGGCAGATTTCCTCCGACATAGGGAAGGTGGGGGCAGCATCTGGACCGAATATAATATATCATACCGCATTCATGTGGCGAGTTTTTTCTCATTACAGTACTCCTTCCATGACCTGATCTTATTGCCTGTAATAAGATGCAGTGACCCGATAAGACGAAATCATAAAAACAAGTTAATAGACGAAATATATTAAATACACAGAACTGCAAAGAGGCCTGCATTCATGCAGGTCCGTCATCAACATTGTGGGTTGATTTCAATTAAATATCTGCTCCCCAGTATACGAAACGCATGGTTAGGTGCCCTGAAAGATCACACACGCCCTTTACACATTCCAGACCGTAGCTTCCCTCTTGACTGCCTGTTAACAGCGCCTGTTGATAGTTGGTCACAATCACCAAAGAAATCCTGTAACATGTTTTCTGTATGATGTCATAAAACACAGTTGGCCATGATGAGTTGTTATATCGGGCATGCATCGTTTCCAATCACTGATTGTGCATTTCACAACAAGAATTATGTGTACTGGGAGCCAAGCAATGGAACATTGGCTAGCAGAGCGCCTCGAAACCATCATTATGAGACAAGACGAAGCAAATGACTTCCTGGCCGGAAGCTGACAAGAAATAATGAACACGAAGAATCAATATCGTCTATATTTATATTGCTAAGACTAGACCAAGTATGTCAACCGAGTTTCGATTTTTCCCTGAGGACAGAGAGATGCTAGAGAAGCAGTATATTCTAATACTTATCTGACTTAAACATTAGATATCTTGAAGCCTCCTACGCACAGGTTCTGAAATACCTCGTCAGGATCATATTCATCAGTAACAGCCTTCATAAAATTGATATTATCAGACCTATACTTTTCGATAACATTTTTACTTACAAAGGCATAGTAAATATAAACCCAATAAAGATGCCATTCTAGATGATGCTAGCAATAGTTTTAAGTTTTTGGAGAGCTTGTAAAGCTTTTGGGTGGACAAAATTTTCCTCGTCCGTAGTCTTCATCATGGTATTAATTTGAATCAGGATACTATCTTCCGTATTGCCTTCCAGACCGAAGATATTCCGCACATTCTTCAGGGTTTGCTGAGCGAAGAGTATTGGAATAGGCTGGAAGATAAGTCGAGTGGTGAATTTGCCTTCAGGATTGAACTTTAATCAATCCCTGACTAGGGCGTCATGTAGTTCGTTAGCCTTGATTAGAATGCGCTTGTCGATCCTAACTGTGACTGTAGACCAAGTGTTACTATTGGGGCTGCGTTAGCAATTGTGTAGAAGAACGGCGAATAGGGGAGCATACTACTGATTCGAAGCCAGGGCTGTTTCGAGATCTATATCTAGCATGGTTTTCTTTGCTCTATTGTCTATGATAATAGGCAACGAAAACCACACAACCCATGCTGGAGAGTCTTCAATACCTCTGGTCTTAACAATAGCTCCTGAAACGATAATATCTTTAACCGTTTCGAGATAGCCAACTAAGAAAATAAGATTACCATCAGGGTATTTATAGATATCTTGTATGAATTTCTACATTATATCAATAGCCTATCTCATAGAATGTGCGAAGGTTCCAATCAGGTATTAGACAAGGATCTGGTCGAATGAGAACCGGGAAAAACCTAATGACACTACCTAGTTAGTAAATTAGCTGATGAGAGAAGTCCCAGCGTTTAATGACTTGACAAAGATCTATATATTATATCCAGTATCGCCATTTCACTTGGAAAACCGTAACGAGCTTCTAGAAGCTCATAATTCTGGCTCTATATTAGAAGCATTCGGTGCTAGCCGGCTACTTCGCCTACGCTGTTTTCTTACGACATTTTCCGTTTATTTTCGGATGGTGTCCTCAATCAGCGTATTCAACACCCACAGGGATAAAATCTAGCATATCTGGGGCCCTGTACTCTCACTTACAAAATGCCAATATATTCTTAAGGAAGACGGCGTTTCAGTTGTGTCCAGTCTCGTACATGATACACTAACTGTTACAATCCCACCGCCGGTAATCTAGCAGCTGCATATGCCTCTCAGGAAAATCTGTACAGTCACTGCGATGTTCAGGTTGAGTTTGGTGTAAGACAAATCCAATTACTTTCAATGCTCCTATTCTTTGTGTAGAGCAAGCTGACCTTGTGATTCCTCTAGATTTATCTCAAAGATCTGGCGCCTTCTTATCATATCTCTCAAAACACACCCCTGACCTTTCATACGACGTTGTTCTCTTCTTCAGAGCAGCCTCGAGACATTGGTTGAGCCTTTAGCAGCATACCTGCCAAGTCTCGTGCCAATACTTGACAAAGCAATAGGAACTGAGAGTACTGAGATACAGTACCTCCAAGCTGTTTTACATATCTATTCCACGCATTAGACCGAGAAATTCCGCGTTTTTGGTTTCAATTCAAGGGTCAGGGCGAAAGGACAAGGATGAACAAAGAATGAAATTGTCTGGATTGATCAAGCTAATGCACTCATTCGATCTTCACCGTTGCGGCTGGCCTTGTAGACGTGCCGTAAAGGATAACAATGAGTACTCTGAGTGGAATTGAGAATCTTATTATTGATAGTGCAGAATCTCAGACAGCCCTGCCTGAATTCAAAGAGTTCAACTTCATGCCGCAATCAAGCATGAACTCAAAAATCATTAATTCACATACAGATTTCAGAAGAGGTCCAAATGGTATGACTTTGTTATCAGGCACCTTCTGAGGTGGTGTACCTTACGGCTTGGATATGAGGAGGGCCATGTTCTATATTGACTAAAAGATGTTGAGATGCAGTGGTGGTCATTCCTTGTTAAGTAACGCTACTTAGGATAGTGTCACCGCCAACACAGTTGTTAGCAATATCGCGATTTGAAATGTTGGACTAACGCGAACAAACTGGTTGGCGAGATGGAGAATGTTTTGCAGTGGCTTACTTAGATACAGGCTACTTTCACAATCTTAGAATAAAACAGGGAATGAATTTATTTCTAACAGGGTTGAAGTCGTGACTAAAGCAAGACCCATATGAAGCTGGTGCCGTAGAAAGCTGGCGTGACCGGCTCACCTATCAGCCAAGTAATCTTGGCATTTCTATTAGTCTAGCCTCAGAGATGACCCTGGTAATTCATGGCCAAGGAGCTAACATGATAGGATGCTGGGACCTTCCAACTTGATTTAGATTCGAAATTCCTTTTTCCAATGTAGATGCCTGACTGTGATGTATGGTTAGGTTTCAGCGCCTCTGATACTCGAGTACCCATCTATTCAAGAGTATCGTTTTTAGTATCTCAATATAGAACTCACCACTATAAAAATGTCTACAGAAACTCTGCTGATACCATGAGAAGAGAACGGAATGAGAAAGAGTTCCATGAACAAGGTGCATCCAGCCTCGAAAGCCTCTAGATACGAGTTGAAGAGCAAAACTTTGCTGTCTACGACCACAGCATATCTGAGTTGACCACCGTCGCGCTCGCTTATAATATTTTGCTTACAGTCCTTCATAAAGTCTGGTATTGCTTGTAGCTTATCGTCCATTTATTATGCGCGCACAAGGTCATGGAGACGTAGCACTCCCCATGTCACGTTGTGCGTTATATTCAGTGTCTGATTAAAATGGGTGGCAGGCGTGGAGTGGACGTTGGCAGTATCAAATGCCACCAGCAAACCCACGTGGTTCGTGCCAAGTATGAGACAGTGCGAAGATGGCCATACATATATCTGAGAAGGATACCAGGCTAGCATGAGGTTGACCGACTCCGCTAAGTGGTCCCGAGAAAAGAGCACAGGCGGCGGCTAAAGCTTGTTCGCTGGTGGCACTGGTAGAAGCCGGTATTCACTCACCTCTCGCGGCAGGTACGAGCTGTGGTTTAGAAACACCGGCTTGCCGCAACAAGTCAATGGCTGCATAATTAGCAATACTGATTGCCCCTGTACAAAGGGCTAGTTGACCGGCCCCATGAAAGCTGAAGCGTGTGGCATTGTCAACACAGTTTACATAAAAAGTTAACGAGCAGGATTTTATGTTAGAAATCGATGCAGGAGAGGGACAATAAAAAGGACGGGCACGGATTGGTCAAAATGAGTATGACTGATTATAACATATTCTGCCTCTGTCGTCTCCTAAAGCTTAACGCGCCGCTTCATCGGAGATGGCTTATCCAATCATGTCTCGTAGAAGATTGTTACAACCTTGGCTTTGCGGTTTAATGTCATCGTACCTGCAGGCATGGGTTGTGAATCAAACACGAAGAGCAAGGGCACAGAAGAATATACCGAAGAACTTTTACGTGGCAGCTGCGTCCACGCTTGAGTGTTCATCAGCCACTTTGAAATCTAACCAGAAGTCACTCTCAGAAATGAAGTGGATATAGTAATACAAATCAATTGACCGTGGGTAATTGTGTTATTAATATCCGATTTTACACACACTAAAGGCTATTTGGATGAGTCGTAGTGGAAAACACTCTTGGAAGACTCGTATGGTTTTGGTTTCACGCATGGGCCCTCAATCAGTAGACACGAAATGACACGAGTAGGCCTTACGGGAATAGACAATGTGGGTATGCTACAACAAGGAGACGACCGTCGGACTGATTAGATATTCATGTTTCTCCCAATATGCACTGATCATTAATATCCAGCGCTTGAGACTGGAATGTATTTGCTGAGCTTGTGTAACTTCAGGGTGTTTATTAGCTTAGCAAAGTCGGTTGTGATGTTTGTCGCGTGGTGCCGAGAGCCGAGGATCATCACCAGCGAACTATCCAACACTTATCGACCCTGTCTATACTAGTAATTCCCTGCCCATCGAATGGGTTCTCGATTGCTGTAACGTGAAACATGGGCGTAAATTTCCTTACCGCTGTCATTGAATGCAGCTTCGAATTGGTCTTGATTGTCAAAAAATGACATGGTTATATAACTGTAAGGGGCGGAAGCTTCCAACCGCGTTACCGTATAACCTTTCATGCCGAAAGGGGCCCACAACGACTCAATCCAGGGCAAGTGTTCTTGCAGGTAATACGTGTCATTGAATACTGACTGGTTGTCCTGCTTATACACAACAACTGGTACATAGATAGCTGCCGCCATTGATGAGAGATATCTATATAGTTAGAAGACAAGCTGAAATAATTAATCCAACGACTCGAGCACTTACCCAGCGCAAATAAGAGGCCTCATTGTGTAAATGCTACTAATCGACGATGAACTGGTAATCTGGAAGGCGAAATTGAATTGACAAAGTGGAATTTGAGAATAATATTTTCTGCTAGTTGAGTAGATATTTCTTTTATACCAGCAGGTGACTCGTATGGATAATGGTTATTCTTTCGAGGCTGTTAATAATACTCAGAGTGCTAGAAGCCACTCATGTGTTTTATATTCAGGAAAAATATGTAAACCTGGAAGAGCGATCGGCTCAGAGATATAAACTCCGAATCCAGAGTCCTCAGAAGGATTTTAAATTTCGGCTTTATATTTTAGGATATGACGACAACTTTTTCTTGGAAGCCCGAGTATAGTGCTGGAAAAATAATATGCCGCCCTTAAGCGATTGTAATAATATGGATAATTCAACCGAAATAGGACGCAGTTATTTGCAGTTAATACTCGGGTCTGTTAAGAATTGTTAGTGGTCTTGGTAGTATTAGGAAACTAAATGGGTAAGGATATTAATACAAGGACCCGAGTTCTCAAACAAAATACGGCCCCGCGTATATTACATAAGCTTAGTATTGTCTTCTTCTTATACACTCTGTATATTATTACCATGCTATAAAATAGACTGTTTAATTGACAAAAACATCTAGCTATATACTTTAATCTACGAATAATACCTTGATAATTTTTTCCATTTATATCTTATATGAAACAGCTTATATGAGAAAATCTCTAATTATCCCTGCTCGGTAGATTTGTTCACAACAGCCCCTACGTTATTCTCTTCCTCAATGGTTCTTTGGTGAAACTTGGAATGCGCTCGTATGCGTGGACCGAAGTGGTAAAAGACCAAAGGCAAAGGTGCCAAAGCCACTGAAATGAAGCCCAAGATGGAGGTTGCCCAGGCAGCACCCAGCTTGTCGTACATCTGACGAGAAAAGAGTGGGAAAGTAGCGCCGAACAGGGACCTTAGAATGGCGTTGGCGGCGAGTGCACTGGCGGCATACTTTCCGTAGCAGTCAATAAGGTATGATGTTATACCTAATGATAGAACTACAAAGCCTATGCCGAAAGGGATACCTGAAAGGATGCAGCTCGCCCAATGGATGGCAGGGTCAGCTGTCCATGCAAACCAGAATAGTCCTAGTGGAACTAGCCACGACAGCAGAATCAAATGCGGTAGCCGAGCTTCGGGCTTGGGTCCGCCTAGTTTCTTAACGTAAAGCCCATATACACGGTTGATATATGGTGATGCCGAGGTCGCAATAGCCATCCCAGTCCCAATACCTAAAGTTCAGGTCTTAGGAAAAGTCTTTCGTAGGCGAACTGGAGTAAATCGCAATCTTACCCAGGAAGCTGAGACCAGACACGCCAGTATCCCAATGCCTAGTTCGCTGAAAGACATATGGGTAGGCGGTGAAGTCAAGGTATAATATGCCGTAAATAAAAGCCATGTAGAGCGATAGCAGAAACAGAATTGGCTCGGTAAGAAACATGACGGTTGGTCTAGTGATGTTGGTCCGGAGCATCAGCGTTAATTTCTGATGTGGTTCCTGAATGCCATGTTTTCGTGCTTTCACTTGAAGCAGCCTTGGTGCATAAGTCTCAGGAAGAAATGCGACCATGGTGATATACGCGAGGCCGCTTACAATAGACACTAGCCAGAAGTTCCTGCAGAACCTATTAGCATTGGTGAATGTATACAGGCAACAAAGGCCCAGCCTGAGTGGTGGCTCACCATCTCCACTTGTGAGGGTCGTATCAGTTACATTTAGCCAGGATAATTGATGATATTTAGAGTCACATACAGATACTTCTTCAGTCAAAAACCCCCAACGATGGGTGCAATAACTGGACCTAGGAAACTCGCTGCAGTAAACAGCGCGAGAGGAACAGAACGATGGCTCGATGGCCACAAGTCGGTCAAAGAGCCACCCGAGTTGGTTACTATTTGTACGTATATGTCATCAGCAAGAGAAATGGATGCGCATGTAGCGTCAACAACAGCAGCATCAGCTTACCAGTAGGGGAACCAAAGAAGCCACACAAGAAGCGAAAGACCAGAAGGGTGGCAACGTTGGGCGAGAGGGCACAGCCAACATTGAACAGCACAAAGAGGAATAATACGCTTCGGTACACGGGGTTTCGGCCATAAATTTCCGATAGTGGTGCAAAGATAAGAGGACCAGTGCCGAAGCCAAGAAGGAACGTGGTGACACCCAGGGTTGAGACAGTGTTAGAACAGCCCAAGTCCTGCGAAATGGCTGAAATGGCGGCGGTATGGATGGATGAGCAAAAGCCAATGGTGGAAGTCATTAGAACCACTATAAAAATTAGTAACTCGATGGGCTATGAGTGTTGAATTGCTGAACCGACCAATGATGGTGCAGGTCCATCTGCGTGCGGAAGAGAAGTTCAAGGGACTCTCATCATGGTCTAAGGTGATGGTCTTTGTCTTTGTTTGGCCGCCCGCTGGCGTGACATGATGGCATTCAGCGGCAGGGCTCATTTGCGGAGAACGACAAGACATAAAAGGGAGATGGAGGATAGGGTTGACGAGGCGGTTGAAAGACACAAAAATAACACTGCACTTGTAGTTTCACGAAACGGCCAATCACATATACTGGGAACATGACTACATGGCCTGCTGCTCTGCGACACAATCAGCGCAGGTGTTTGAGGAATGCCGAGATTCCGTGCGGTGCAACCAGGAAGAGGAAGGGGTAAATGAAATGACGGGATTGAACCGTGCCATGGCATGATACGGCCGCAATTACCTGTTTTTGCTTTCTGATTCCCTCACTCCTCCCTGAGTTAATAATCAGCACGCGCCACCAACGTCATCAGGCTCACTCAGTATTTATTCTCCGGCTGAGGGGCTTTGGCATGTTTCACTTTAGACCTGAAAGTATCTCCTGCTAACTGCTGCTCGCTCTGCTACAAGTGCCTCGAATCCCGGCTGCAATGATATCCCACCGCCGTTTAAAACACGTCGACATACTGCACGTTCAAATGCTTCGGAATAACGCAAGCCTTGAGCCCTCGAGAGCTTATATCCGTCTTATCCCTGAGCCGCTTCTGGTTTGCGCTGAAGTACTCGCGACCGAGGGCAGCTAACTCCGATTGGCCCGTCGCCATATCCCCTGTCTCTTGTTGAACTGGACGGCCCAGCAAATCGGCTGTCGTCCTCCATGCCGAATCGATGGCCCCAGCAATCTGCCAAGAAAAATCAGCTAAATGGGCCCGAGCTTTGCAGGCTAGGACTTACCCATGTGTGATGCCTGGACAAGTGCTCCCCTGCGAAGAAAATCTGTCCCTCGCGCGCCTTGGCCACGTTGTGGAACCGAGTAAACTGGCCGGGGAGGAACATTGCATCCCTCCGCACCATTCTCCCGTCCACACTACATCAAAGGCTTCAATGTACTGCTCGTATACATCAATCTCAGGGTCGTCGTCGTAGTACTTGCTGAGGTCATGGAGGCAGATCTTGATGCGCTCTGCCTGCGGAAGCCCACTCCATTTGGCCGCATCTGACATCCAGCTATACAACAGCAAGACACCACTTCCGTCGCTGCCCATGTCATTCGACGGAAATACGATCCACCGAAAACGAAGATCCGTCGTGCTTTGGCCCCCAAAGCACGGATTTTTGCCGGTTCGCTCCCAGAACCGAGTGCGGAAATGCATTCCCATCTTGTAGAGCGGTTCATAGTGTGTACCCCGAATCGCCTGCTCCTTCATGAAGGACCAGCTAGGCCGGTCCACTATGTTTTGGATGGCCGCGGGCGGTGTAGCAAGGACCACGGCATCAAATGCCATGGTCGTTGTTTGATGCAGACCTGTAGCCGATAGCTCGACGCGCCCGTCTTCCAAATAGGCAATCCGATCCACCCTCGCGTTGAGGCGGATATTTTCAAAGCCAACAAGGAAGCTGCACACTGCGTCATCCGCGACATTCCATCGCGAATTGTCACCCACTATTGAATTCGTCAGTTCAGCCGCCGCCGCTATTCAACCCAACAGTAATTGAGACTCACGTCCTTGGTGTCAAAGTCAAGGTTTTGCATGATGATTTCGGTAAAGCTGAGATCGTATTGGTTCGTCTGTGAACAGAAAAGCTCCACAAACTCAATTACTTCGTGGGGCCACCCAGCAACGGATCGTAGATAGGCCCGGAAAGAGTACTCATCGTATTGCAGCAACTTCTCAAACCCATCGTCAAAGTTCTGGCGGAGCAACGTCAGCCATGGGATGACCACGCTGCCAAGGAGTTGCTGGGGGTCTTGTTGCAGAAACCTGCGGGAAGGCCCGCCTTGGCAGACCAAGAAGGGTCTTGCAGCAACCCCTTTGACCCCGGAAGAATGATTTGTTGTTTTCGTGGTCGAGGACATATGGAATCAACTCGATCCGGCTCTCAACAGAACTATGCGTGTTCAGATATCGGATCAAGTCAAAAACTTGGGAATGGAGTGAGGAGCGAGGAATCCTCATCGCTCCAGCCTCGAAGTACACATCTTCGCCTTTGTCCTGCGGTGTGAAACGATGGGTATAAATTCGTCCCCCTACTCGGTCTGCTGCTTCGAATATGGTCACTCTGTGACCCTCACGACGCAGTAGGAGCCCGGTGTAAAGGCCGGATATGCCTGCGCCTACAATGCCGACGTGCATGATGGAACAAGTCTTTAAAAAGGGAAGAAAGAGAGAACGGTAGGGGCTGACTTTCCAAAGCTGTGTCTTGATTGCTCTACAGAAAGTCCAGTACGTGATATTTATTAAAATCCCGAGGTCTTGAATCCTGATATACACAAGATGTGTTGTCAACCCCGATTTTATCGCCGTTTCGACTTGCCAACATCACCTCGCTCCAACAACTGATGAGAAGGGCGAAACAGGGAACACGAGTCGAAGCAGCGCATCTTTTCAATCATCCTGTGGATCCACCCTGTATCTTTCAACCGGGCACCCCGGCCTCTAACATCCTTCTGTGTGGAATCCAAACGGCTAGGTCCACCCAAGGTCAACAATGACAAAAATGGCTGTTTTTTCGAAGGTCTGTATCTGCGGACAAGTGAAAAATGGGTTACCCTTACGCAGCGAAACCCCGTACCTAGACTGAAGGAGCGTGGCGAATTCAAGCCGTGATAAATGGTTCAACTCCAACTCGGGTCTTCAATCAAAGCTTTGCAACTGTGTAACTCAAACTCGGGTTTTCAAGCAAAGCATTGCAGTGCCATACTCGCTCACCTGTTGGCAAGATTACGGCTCTCCCACAAGAAGTGAAGCTGCATGTCAGAATTTAGCCTGGATAGTTTCTTGCACTCTGTGAAGATCAACCATTGATTCAACTACCCGTTGATGTCAGGGTATAACCATGTGTAGACCAGAGTATTGCGGAGATGAATTGGTTTCGCACATTCGGCTCTCAACCCTGAAGGTAACCTCACTGTACTGTTGGATGACATCTGAATGGAGGCAAGCATCTCTAGAGTACAGTAGTCGTCAGCATTGACACCTTGACGAGAAAGGCAATGATGCGCTCTCGTTTCCTATTCAAGAAGAGGTTTCACAAAAACCGCTTGACAGGGTTACGATGGCTCTCTGGACGAGTAAGGTTGTCGAAATAATATAAATATATGGACGAACCCATCTCTCCAACTACGATAAATGAGCCAAGGACTGAGACAAAACAACAATCTAAATAACCCATCTACAGAGCCTTCTTTTATTCGCGTTACACATTCATACACTTTTTAAACTAACTCAAGATGCCTTCCAACAAGGTTCCTCCTGTGATTGACTTCTCTGACTACCTGTCTGGGGACCAGAAGCGGATGGAGCACTGCGCAACCCAGATCAGAGAGGCATGCACCAATGAGGGCTTCTTTCAAATTGTGAACCATGACATCCCCTCAGTTTGCAGAAAGAGATCTTCAAGATGTCCAAGAAATTCTTTGACCTCCCTTGGAGGAGAAGATGAAAGTTGACAAATCCCTCGTAAGTAGCCATTTACTCAACAGCACTTACTCTATACACACGCAATATTAGGAATTTCCTCTAACATTAAATCAGAACTCGTACAACCGTGGTTATGAGGTCATGAACGGGCAGATGTGGGAAAATAACACCAAACCGGATCTGAAGGAGGGTTACTATGTGTCACGCGACCTGCCACTAGATCACCCGCAGGTTAAGGCGGAGAAGTTCGCTCACGGGCCCAATGTATGGCCTGAGTCCCTTGGCGAGCCTTTCCGCCGCACTTGTATGGACTACCTAAACCGCATCATGAAGCTCGCCGAGGAGGTTATGGGCGCCATTGCCATGAGCCTTGGCTATGACAAGAACTACTTCGACGAATTTTGCAAGGACCCTATGTGCTTCTACAAGCTGCTGCACTACCCGGCCCAACCTACGGAAGCGCAAGGTATGTTCAGTTGATATCTTCTCTACTTATTCTGTCTTTTCTCTGCATTTATAATCATTCCTTCCCTCATCCTGCATCTGTATAATTGCTGACATATTCAACGCTCTTCAGTCTTTGGGGCGCACCGTGACTTTGGCATTATCACGCTGCTCCTCCAAGGCGATATACCAGGGCTGGAGGTGTGGGACGACGAGGCCAAGGACTGGTACCCTGCGCCCCCGTGGAGGGCGCGTATGTGGTTAACATGGGTAACCTGTTCCAGCAGTGGACAAACGACCGTTACAAGTCTAACGTGCACCGGGTCATCAACCGCTCACGCCAGGAGCGCTTTACTATCGTTTTCAATTACAATGGCAACCCAGACTATATTATCCGCTGCCTCGAGAGTTGCCGCGGCAACACCAACGAAGAGAAGTATGCTCCCATCACTGTCGAGGATTATATTATCCAGAAGTATAAGGAGGTCTATTCTCGCGCTGGCGTTTACAAGAAGGAGACATTTGAGCCCTCGGCCAAGTCTACAGTAGCTGCTTAGATAGGAGATAAGGGAGAAACAAAATATTTATAGAATTATAAACCCACAACTCTAAGCCAAGCTCTAAACAAGTGTTTGACAATGCCTTTCTTGATGTTTTCAGAATCTCCCGTGTATCTCGAATCACATGCAGTTCTTGGACCAGAGGTCTTTTCCACTTTCACAATACCTATTGGTCTTCCTAAAACCTTGACCTCGAATGACACCGTAAGCAAATTCACTCCAGATACATCATATCAACTACTCGTTCCAGAGAACTGCGCTCAGTCCATCGTCCTGATTTGGCCGCCCAGGGTAGCGACTTGAACAGTTGCCAGGAGGTCTCCAAGTTTCCCGGTCTTAATGTCACGCGAGATGATGGCCACATTGGACGAGGTCTGGCCTCCAACAGCAACCAAATTGCCCGCTTTGTTGATCTGAAACGTTCGAGGAAGTATGCATGCGAATTTGTTGCTTCTATCCAAGTTAGATTCCTGTAGCGGCGTCGATGGTGTAAGCGGCAATAGAATCCTGTTTCGCGCCAAACGTTTCATCCGCCCGGTTGGCGGCGTACAAGAAGTTCCCAAAGATACGCAGCTCCGAGGCCTTGGCCACGGAGTTGGGTGCTGCACCAGATGCGAATGTGGAGATGGTTTGGGTCTTCGTGAGAGTGATGCACGAGTTCTGGTATGTCGCTTTCCAAGAGGATAGAGAGTTTGCAAGCTCATTCAAGACATACAGACGAAGACTCTCGGTGCTGTTTGCCGAAAACCCTGGTGTCCACCACTTCCCGTGTCGCGGACCCTCGCCTGGTTCAGTCTTGGCAGCCCCACAGGACGTGAGGAGTCCAGTGCTTGGAGTAATTCGGAAAATACGTATGAGATCTGCACCCAAGTCGGGTACCAAGATGAAGTTTCCAGTAGGGTCAAGTATTACTTCATGAGGATGGGGGCATTCTGGCGAGGGTTGGGGCCAGGGCTTGTCATCGAAAATTTCTTAAGCTCTAACACCGGGTTGCTAGACGAATTCGGGAATCCGTATGTGGTAATGGTGGAGGGTACGCTGCAAAAACTTAGCACTCGAGGCGTTATGTGAATCACGCCGGGCGAACTCACTATTCTGCAGTTGCGATAAAGCTTTTCCGCTTGGGACCCCATATAGTGTACCATGGGCACTGTATCCATTTGATTGGAACTGAGTGGACAAAACCAACCGTCCATCTCTTGCTACGTCATAAGACGCGATGAAGCCTGTCCCATTTGGGGACTCGTCGAAGCACCACAGCTTCTTGTCTTCGTGATGAAGCTCCAGCCAACTCGGCGCAACACCGCACCCAGTTGCATTTGAAATGACCGACAGGCCAGGTGTGCTTCCACACGAGTTGAACTTGAGCGTGAAGACACTACCAGAGTAATGAGACACGAGCAGACTAGCGCTCCACGCTGGTGATATAAGGGTTAGCGTGGCCGCCGTGATATACATTGTGTGAAGCATAGTGAAAATTTGACGAGAACGATGTAAGGTAAATAAAAGAAAATGCAATCATTTCACACATCTTGACGACTGTTTACCACCGTATTTACCAATCTATTTGACCAGATTGACAGAAATTTACCCGCAACAGTGTGATTGGCCCGCGTTATGCTTAGGAATGGGGCAAGTGATACCTGCCCCTTTGTAACGGAGCTCTTGGGTCCGTCAAATCAGATGAGTTTACAGAAATATTTGCCAAGTACGAGAAGGATGACCATGTTGATACACATCAAAGCAGCCAGGTCTCTTCCAAACCCCTCAGATTGTGCCGAATAGGTGGACCTACCCTATATACATTGCAAGGACCGGGCGAGGCCAAGTTACCAAGAAATCGACTGTTAAGCCTAGTAGCCGACCTGTTGCTGGCCCAGTTACTCGGGCTATGATATCTAGATGCGAAAGGCAGAATGTTGATCGCTCACAAAGTCCAACAAGGACAAAATAGCTCCACTGCACCCGTTACTGGGTTTTGTTCGCCGGTGCTGCGCATGAATGGTGGCCTTGGACCGTACCATGTTTCCCATCTTATGTAATATATTGTGGGCCGTAAACGTTGCCCAGGGATGGCGGAGATCGCTCGGAATAAGGGCATGATGCATGGGATCAAAGAACGCATATAGGTGGATGTTTAAAGAAGTGGTTAGTGCCTTGGCAAGCAAGAATATCGAGGTTCCATACAAACCCACTCAAGGTGGCCAAAGATCAGCCAGGCTTAGCAGTATTCGTAAACTTGATCAAGTGTCGTTCATACGTCAATTTGAATTCGCTTTGAAGCGGGTGGTGACCCACGGGTTATTTCTGAACAAGCTCTGGAGTTATGGCGCTAGAGACGCAGGCAAGGGTTCGATCAAAAGCAATCCTGCGGGGCACGCTAGGAAGTTTGTGTAGTCCGACTATCCGAGTAATGAAGGAATGCTTTCAAGCCTCAGCCGTGATAGACATCTTTGTCCGACTGGCTTCGGTACACCTCCGGCCTCTATGCATACGTGCGGTTCGTCTGTCTTCATAGCGTCACCTGATTCGGCCCCAAAGCTCCATCAAAGTTTCATCCTTATTAGCCTTGTAAATCCTCGGAAGCCACAAATCCCCGGAGACAAAAGCCCCGGAGACCAAATCCCCGGAGTTTCTTGTGCAGCCTGTTCTTACCACACAGCAGAGCACTATAACATATGATGCTTTGCCGAAGCAGTACGAAAATTTGAACAATCATGCTTTTGCCATATTCATGGCAATCACTCTTCTGTTTATCATGGCACGGAAAAAGAAATCATACAACTGGATCAAGAAAACGATCGAGTCCTTAGATCCGCAAAAGGCTATGTAGAAATATTCCGACTATCCATGAGCTATGGCGGCAATGATTTCATGAACACATTGATTTATTCATTGGTGTTCCCAAATTTCATTGTCACCAAGTGGGGTGCCTGCGCCGTATGGCGTAAGGACGGCGGCAAGGTCTTGAAGAAGGCGGGGAATAGGGTCGAGCACACAATAAACAAGAATGCGGCTTGGTGGTATTATGGCCCACACGACCCTTGAACCAAAGAATCTGTTGAGAGCATCAACACTCTTCACGCGTACAGGGCCAAACACCACAAGGGCGACTTCTCGCACAACGACGGCTATATTTACACCCTCGCCTTCTCCGCCATTCTCATGCATCGGCTCCGGTTGGAGCTGGGCCTGTCTGATGTCTCGGACAAAGTAAAGACTGCATCTTACCTAGTTATGCGAGACATGGTGCCACTTTCCTACTCCGAAGGAAGAAAGCTGCTCCATTTCTATCCCGAGGATTGGGATGGTTTAATAAAGTTCTGCGAAGATTTCGAAAACGCACCTCATCCTGGATCTGAACAGGGTAATCTATGCGCCAACGCTTTGTACGACTTCTTTGCATTCCAATTTTCCCCAGGCCTCTACATTGGCTGGGGCGTTCGATTCCCATTGCGCTGAGCCTTCCGACCACCTTGAAAGCCCATAAAATTAAGCCTGTCAACCCTTTGTTGTCTGCTGTTATCATCTGGATCTTGGGCTGGTTGTTCTGGCTTCAGGATAATGTCTTCCCTGACCCCAAATTTCCTTTTTCGAGGAGCAGCAAAGCATGTCACCGAATGAACAAGCCCTTCGCATGCAGACAATACGCAAAGTGGACAAAGAGTATACTACATATTTCACAAGCCGTCACTCAGGTGTCCCTCAATGGGGTGGATATCCTTACCACAAAGCTCTCAAATTTGTCAGAGCTGGCGCAGTTACAGACAACTAGTATAACGGGTAGCGAGTGCTATAGCCAGCTTAGCTTTTGAGACTTACCAAAATCAGCTATGGATATCCAGACTTGATGGTGTACATTTTTTCTTCTTCTTTCAAATTGAGAGATGGTCAATGGAATGGATTTTATAGAAGAATGAATCAAACATAGAAGATCTGGTTTGCCAGTGCTGGACCCAGAAGGATTGCTTGCTCTATACCCGAGGAAGGATAAATTCTTGTACTACCAGTCACGACAAAGGTCAATCTTTTTCTCATCATCAATCATACACTTCTTCTTTGGTCAACCTAATCGCTCGGATCACTTAAACCAAGCCTGTGCTTGGTCGCGAAACCTCAGCAAGTCAGTCTCTGGGCCATGTTGATCGCGAACTTGCCGACTCAATTGCAGTTAGGAATAACCTTAGTGGCGTCACTCTTGGCCACTGGTGGTGTACGTCTTCCCAACCTGATCTCTTGGATTCGGACCTAACGATTGTAGTAGTGGCACAAGAGCTATTAGCCTTCGCGCTGTCATCAACATTGCGCTCCATTTTCCTAATCTTTTACAAATCAGCCTGCGAATGCACAATGACGAAGTACGGTCCCCTACATTCCATCAAGTGATTCGAAGTGAAATCGGCCAGACTCTTTCTAGAATCACTCCTACACTTTCTGCACTACCATCCTTCAATTTGATAATGTTCAGCCTGCACTTATGGATTCAAGACTGGAGTCAGACCTACTTAGTACCTGATGACGTATATTTCGATTCTTTATTTGACGTGATTCGAGCAACTACTGCATAATACGCCAGGTTGGGCCAGCTATCTATATGCGGTGTGATCGAAGGATCGCTGCTCCGGCCTGGCCAACATGCTCCTTTGCCAGAACCTTACTGTCAAAACAGTCCCAGTCCTGACAGTGGATCGTCAAGTGCCAGATCCCAACCCCGCTCATTGTTGGCTGGTAGAAATTGCAAAAACTAATCACAATGATTCACAGCAAGCTATGCAGTATCAAGCCATAGAGGTGGTGAGCATGACCTGGTAACATGGGGCCCAAGGGCACAGCTCGCAGCTTTTACGTTTCTCAGGCTATAATACAGTATTTGACATTCAACTCGCAACATCTCCTAATCCTCTGATCGTCCTTATAGACGAGAATGACCAAGTTGCTGCTACAACTTTTGCGCAAGCAACGGTTGTTGCAGACGTGTGCGCAGAGCGAATGAGGGATGTTGGAGGTTATGTTGGAACAGCCTTTACGGCCCATGACGCGTTGAGCATTGTCGATGCCCTCGTACAAGGTCCTCCAATCAATTACTACAGTTAGTTGAAGAAATATGGCTGGGTTCGGCTACATTTGAATTGACTGGCTCTCTATGGTAGGCTTATCCTACGGCACAGCTCTTGGAGCAATCATCGCATCCATATTTCCTAACAGAATGCAGACGATGGTCCTGGACGGGGTGCTAAATCCTAATGAATATTGGAACTCTCTGTGGGTAACAGTTGCTCAATTGACTGTGTTCTTATCTAGCATTAGCTCTTCTACATTGTACTTAGTTCGGGGTCAGCATGATCGCTGATGCTGGCAATACGTTCCATGCTATACTGCTAGAATGTGTAAAGACAGGCCCGCAGCGCAGCGCTCTCGCTAGAGATAATGTTACAGCAACAGAATTTGAAGCTAGGATCCAACAATTTATCGAGAGCTTAAAGTCTATCCAAATTCAAGTATAGCAGGGTGAACTCTGCTCGACTACATCAGTATGAAGTTTCGAACCCTGACGCAGATGTTAAGAGACCTTATGGGTGGGAAAGTTTCGCGTAGTATTGCTGCGATAAGGAAATACGTTAAATTGATTTTGGAAGACGTCTTAGAAGATGTATCATTTTTAGGGATCTACTGCGGCGACAACTCGCAACGTGTAACTAAACTTGCAGACATCGCAGGTATCCAAGGAGAAGGCCACAAGACGAGTTGGATTGGTAGCAGTGGCCAGGTCTTTGGCAAAACTGCCCTACCACGTGCGCGATGGAACCTCGGTACTAGGGAACGTTATATGGGCGCCCTCCGTGTGAAGACTAAAATCCAGTTCTTCTCATGTCTAGCACGTATGATCCTGCAACCCCCTTGTGTCGGCATACAATGCTAGTGCTTTGAGAGTAATGTTGTGGTTGAAAGAAAAGGATTTGGGGTAAGTTCGACCGACTTTCTATTAGGACTAATAACATTATGTGTCTCAATATTTAAGACTACTAATGATATCTTTAGCACTGTGTAATTGCTTAAAAATCTAGGATAGCGGAGGAAACTGAGGAAATACTTTTAATACGTTAAGCTGCCTAAGGCCGGAACACAGTATGAAGTAGATGTGCCTGTATTCTATGCTAGGAGGAACCCTAACCAGACCCATCCAGGCCCTCTTCCAGCTATGATCATTTCTAACCATTTTGAGGCTCCTTGGCAAGAAAGTGGAGAAAGGGACATGCATTTTCATTAGCCTGGGATGTGATTTTAGAAAAAGAAGCAGGATATGTGTTTGAAGAGAGCCGCCGCCCGCTTTCTGGTTATCACTTGCTGATTTTATACTCAAGCATATTTTAATACAATTTTCATTCTTCTATACTTTTTAGGCCTCTTTTCGGACTCGCACTGATAGTAGATTCCCTTCTACCTAGCTAACTGTTCATTCTATTGTTTAACATACCTTGCTTGAGGTGGGACAACTTTGGCGGAGACGATCTAAACTGGCGGCTCTTGGAGATTTAGCTCAGTATGATTCATAATGATTAGCATAACACTAGTACTTAGATTCCACGTGATTATTGTCTCAAAGCTGAATGAGGGAGCATATAAATCCGAATATAAAAAGGAGGTCCCAGAGATTGGTCTCTGCCTACCCAATGTACTAGCTGACCCCAAATCTTACCAATCGCAACTTTAAAGGGCTAATCTACAGCTATTTCATAAGATGACGTCTTTGAAGAACGAAGCGCTCATTTTTGGCGCTTCCGGTCTTATTGGCTGGGCTGTTGTCAATCAAACCTTATCCGGCTACCCACAGTCAGGCACGTTTTCCAAGGTGACTGCTGTGGTCAATCGTTCTCTAGACGAAAGCGACTTCCACTGGCCTGCCCTATCACCTGAGAGACCAGAGCTTCGCATAATTTCGGGAATTGATCTTTTCAACAGCTCAGCCGAAGGATTAGCCATGTCATTGAGAGACAAGCTAGATGATGCCGGAAACATAACCCATGTGTTCTACTTTGGTTAGTAATGTCGAGAAATTGTGAAAACAAGAATGACTCATGCGCGTGGTAGTGTTCAAGCCAATGGAAAATGATGTTGAAGAAGCAAAAATTAATTGTACAATGATGGGGAAAGTGGCATACGCCATGAATCAATTGTCTCCCCGACTAAAGTCATTCGTGTACTCCGGTGGCACAAGGGTAAAGCTCACATTCCTCTACAAGCGGTGGATTACTTACACGTTACCGTTAGGGCTATGGCATATATGACCCGAATGGCATATTCAGCCCTCCGCTGGAAGAATCCATGGCCGAATGTCTCCCAGAAGACTACAAGAAAACAGTTGCTTATCCCTTCTACAGAAGTCTTCTTTCCAAGGCTTGCGAAGGCAAAGACTGGAATTGGACTGAAGTATGCCCAGATGCAGTCGTATGTTATATAATTGTCACTTCAGTGACCGGATATCTTTATTAACATGCCGCTCAGGTTGGCTTTACTCGAACGGATCAGCTTTTTCACTAGCTTTACATTGGGCACAGTATCTCTCTCTTCTCTCTCACAAGAGTGACACTGGGACCAGCGCTGGAGGCTTGATATTAAAGAAGAGAATTCCTTTTCCTGGGAATATGGCAACATGGAATGCTAAATTTACCCCAGTGTCATCGCAGACATTGGGCCGAGCTTCAATCTACGCAGCACTCAACCCCAACCTATGTGGGGAAAATAATCAATGTTGCAGACAACCACCAGCCTGTTTGTTTTGGTGAAATTTGGCCTTCTCTTGCTGCTTGGTTTGGCTTGGAAGGGGTTGAGCCAGACGAAAGCAGTGAGACGGCCTTGAAGCCAGGAGAGTATGTGGCACAATACAAACACCTCTTTGATAAAGCCGGGCGCCCCAAAGCTGAAATAGCAGGAGTAGGAGATGGAGCAAAACAATTAGATAGTGTAGGTTGGTGGCTAGGCTTCGATCGGCAGCTGAGCCTGGATCGTCTTCGAGTGGTCGGTTTTACTGAGGAAATAAACCCCGTGGCGGGCTGGTTGGAAGCTTTTCAAAAGTTTCGGGAGTCTGGAATTATAATCTAATTTATCTAATAAAATCTATTCAGATTTGCTCTTTTTTAGTGTGTATGGTTTTGTGCGACAAATACACGCCGCAGTTGTTATGGAGCAGGCAGACATATGGCATTTGGCAATTGCTATAAATGAAAGGGGTAAAGTAGTGTGCAAAAATTCATAGAGAGGCCACCGTTCACTTGTATACTGCTTCTTGAAGAGCAGCAAGAATTGTCAGCCTGCTTGAGCCATTCCTCTTGGACTTGAAGAAAACCGTATGAGGAGACATGAAGAAATGAGCTTGCAGTTCATGGAAACGGCTGAAAAATACAAACGAAGGACGAGAAGGGCTGTAAGGAAGCTGTTGTTCGGCTCAGCCAGACTTGGGTGCAGTGCAAACAGTGACGAGAATATCATATGAACCAACAGTGGATTGATATGGTCGGCAATGCTGTGAAGTAGTTCCTAAGCCTAATAATCACTAGATTTAACAAACCACTGTTAAACTTAAAGGCCCCTGCTTGCCTAATATGAACCAAGTGTCTCAGTCTTTATTGTGAAGAGCGACTATATAATCAATAATTCTACTCCTCCTTTGGACTGTGGTATCTTCAGGAAGTTACTGCATTTTATGACGCCGGATTGTGGCCAATTTCCGCCACCATGGGACTCGTAATCACTCAATTCATTTTCAATAGATACTCCCTTGTGTAGTATTCTAGCATTTACAATCTCCACCAGTATCCATGGCATCGGACCAGAAATCTCTTTTGTCAGTGCACTTGGAGTGGATACACAACGCGTCGCGAAAGAGTTGAACTTTGGTTGGGCAGTGAAAGTGACGATTATATGAATTGAGTTTGATTCAGCAGTAGGAGCGGCTTATGTTTGGACGGCCGGGACCGCGACGAGGCTCATAGCGAGAGGCTATCCGATTCTAGTTAGTGTACAGTGCCAAGAAGAGATTTATAGAGACACGCCATGACTCTATACATGGTGTGCTATTGGGGGTATTTTGGCAAGGTGTAAGTGTATGATAAACGGGCTGCATGCACAACTGCTCTGTGGGAAAATGGGGATAAGGCGAAGTGGGATGGAGATTTAGCAATGATTTATAACAATACTATATTGCCATAGTGATTCACTAGCAACCGAAGAGATGTTCCGAATAATTTCAAATAACAGTACAGCAGGCTCCAATCTATTGCCTTGAAATGAATAACCCTGGTGCAAGGACGCGGTTAGTTTGTCTTAAACCAGAGTGAAGGATTCGCCTTCGAGCTTTTTTCTGATCATTAATCTAGCTACGCTAATAAATCCTGAGTTTAGACAGGCTTCTAGTCACAAAGGTGAAGATTAAACCGGCTGAGAAAGTGACCCCATTCCTATTTTTTTCCTATGAAGCCTATAATGTGTACATGAGTTAGGGAGCCATTACCTACTTGAAATTCACTAGATTCCAACTGCAATGTATCTCAGTGCCGCCAGCATTGGAGGCCCAATAAACGGACATTGCCTTGCCCGATCCTAAGGTGGCACAGAAGTACTTTGATAGCAATTGAAAAGTCTCAAAAACAATTAGGCTTGTTCAATCTCATATCCCGACACAGATTTTCTAGCCAGTTTGCCATTGTTATTCAGTATAACGTGAGTGGGAAATAAAACATGTCGTCATGTAGCCAATGAATAGGAGACGATGACATTTAGAAATCTTCAAGTCCCACCGCATTCCGCAGCTTATTTCAGAGCTTTATCTCGTTCAGAGCCAGGCAGAAGTCACATCATTACTGCTGCAGGGGCTTTGGTGCATACGGGGAATATGACACAAGTACCAATAGGCCAGTCCGAGTGTTCTGCTGATAGGTGGGATGTTCGTCCCAGAATCACGATCATTATACAAACATGGATGTGTTTGATATCAACTGGTCCTATAACAATCATCATGGGACAGATACAACCAGTATTCGTGCCCACGTTGAAAAGAAAGGTTATATGTTACTTGTTCGTTAGCACCTTTGAGCCCGACTAGCCAAACAACGCCAAACCAAAGTTGCCGGCAAAGGAAAGGCGATGAAGGATTAGCCCAAATGAAATTGCCTAGTTCTCAACAACGCGAATGCGTGGACTGTCATGTCTTTATTGTGTCATATTCGCCGACTTAATAGGCCATGATAGTATCGGTCCTCATACTACTGACGGTGAAGCGTGGCTATTTGCGAACATGCGTGCTAAATACTAGCATTTCTCAACGAAAGTATAAGACGAGAATAGGAGCAAAACCCATGACTTAAGGCTCACGCCAACACACTCTGTCAATCATTTATAAATCCTTGTGAAGAAATATGAGAGCAATAACTTGATCATTAGCCTCTAGAATACTGAAAGAACCCGCTCTCAATCGACAAGGAGTGCATAACGCAAAACAAGTATAGCACGATCGGAACTTTCACGGGGCCAATTATATAACGCTACTTTGTATCAAAACTTATATTTCAAACAATTAGAACAGAACGTCGGATTCAATATAATGAACTGTAATCTTGAGACGTGATGAATGAGCAATTGAAATAAACATAGGTTGTTTTTAGAAGTAATATAATAACAGAATTTAGTATTATAATATATATAAATGATATCTTTATGTAATATACTATTGTATGAATACTTTAATATAATAAATTCTAAAAATCTCTAATATAATATGTCTGCTTATTGTTTATAATTTATACAATAATTCTTCTCCACCTGTTATTATCTAACATGTCGAAAAAGCCACACGTCCTGCAAATGGTAAGCAGCCTCTAGCACGTGCTCATGTCATTAACCCAAAAGCGCAGGTGCTTATGCAGGAATGCCGATCAATGCAACCTCACTTGCACTTTCCTGTTCAAAGATATGGGATTTGTAGTTGCCCACCTGACCACGTCAATTCCCTCGCCAGTCATATCTCAGTTTGTCACCCCTTGTAAAGGAAACCTTGTTCTTTTGTGGTAATCCTGCATCTTTCTTTGGAACCTAGACTTATATGAGGGACTACGGTCCCCACAGGATGCAGAGGAAAAATCGAGAATAGTTGCATTAATTGAGCCTATTTGTGCACTCTGCGTGCCGGATATCGCATCGATAAACTTTGCCCAAAAAGTTCCTGCTGTCCTGATATCAGATCGCTAAACTACGCAACGGACCTCATTGTTACCAATGCTCCTGCAATGGCGTCAGTCTTTCTCTTTACTGGCTGGCTGTTTGGCCCTATTGCCTTATGTATCGCAATGATGCTTGTTTATTTTACGAGTCTTCTGCGGAGGCCTCCTGTGCAGAAAGGTGCCCTAAGCTCGCCCAGGGATGGCCATTTCTCGGTTCAATTGGCTTTTACCAGTCACGCCAACAATTTATGACATTGGAGAAAGAGAAGACAGCAAGCGGCCAATTTAGCTTCTCATATGGACCCTTCAATATAATTGCACTTTCTGGTCACGCGGCTAGAGATAGCTTTTATTCGTCACGCTCCTTGGACTTGCTTTCCGCGTGGGTTCCTCAACAACTTATTCATCAGGATTATTAAACTCACTATCCTTTATCGAGTATAGGTTCTACAAGCTATATGCAGCTGCGCCTGAAATAGAATTATTCGGTAGAGATCTTGCTGATTCCTTCCTTCAGACTTTTAAGAAGTTCGTACAAAGGGACTACCTGGCTTCAAATCTTGATAGATTTGTTTCAGATGCCTACACGTCACTCGCAAGCCTGAACCCTAACGTCCCTATGAATCCTTTTGACCACGTCTTTTTACTTATCTACCAGCTTTCACACCGCTCTTTAGGCTGCAATGAAATAGCAGAGAATCCTAAGCTTCTAGTTCATACAATGGAAATTGTCCGTGCAATAGACTGGACATCGGGATTTCAAATTATGTTCACAGGCTTGCCGACTTATCCTAGGATCAAAAAACACATCGCTGGCCTGAGGCTTTACTGGATTTTAAATCATGCCATTAATAAGAGAAGAAAAACAGGACAAAGACAGACTGATACAATGCAAGTCTTAATGGATCAAGGCTATAGCAACACTCTAATTTCTTGCGTAAGTACTCAACCTAATTCAGTATTATACCAATCAAGGCACAACCTTATAATATTCTTCTAGTTTATTGTCGCTGGAATTTTTGCTGCGGTTACAAACACTGGCAATCAAGCAGCATGGGTTTTATGCCACCTTGCTCATAACCGAGAATGGTATAACAAAGTCAGAGAGGAAGTTGATGCTGTCATTTTAAAACAAAAAGAGCATTCTTACGGCAGCGACAAAACTGTGCTCCAAGCGCTGCAGCACCTCTCTATTGGGGCCTGGGAGACGTCATTCCCATCAATCGACCTGGCACTTCGCGAGTCCATTCGGTTAAATATGGCTGGCGTGTCGTTTCGTTTGAATGTTGGGTCTCAAGATGTAGGAATTGGCGACTCAGACGAAGTAATTCCACCTAAAGTTTATGCTGTATGTGCCTTTCATTTCAATTTGCTTCAGTGTCCGAATAACTACTAATGGGGCCGCCCTAGGTATATGATATGGACGATATCCATTTCGACGAGTCGGTTTACGCTAATCCGACCAAATGGGACCCCTCTCGCTATCTGCCTGGCCGTGAAGAACACAAGAAAAGAGCCCATGGCTATCTTGGTTGGGGAGTGGCCTCCATCCGTGCCGTAAGACCAACAAACCTTGGCCATAAAACATTCTGAGTTGCTAACATCCACCCTTGCCCTGCAGCTGGCCAGAAAGTAATATATGACGCTGATTTGTAAGAAAATGATATTGTTTCGCTAATGAAGACGTTAGTTTGCCCAACTGGAGGTCACCATCACAACGGTGATGCTTATTGCACATTATGATTTCCAATTGTGCGATAAAGCAGGACAGCATTGGACAAAACCAATGCCGTCTGTGGATCACGGTAATTTCCTCGGGACTAAACGGCCAAAGGAACTGGTTTATCTTAGATGTGTTCCTAGGTCAAGGGTTTGAAGGTTCAAACGCCTAGACTCCTTCTGCACTGCTATAGAACACAAGTTGATACTTTACCCGGGCTAGTGCAAATGCTTGGGAACGCGTTCAAGGAGATAATCAACTCTAGACTTGTCATTATGGCCCATTGCGCCGCAATTTTTCTGATAGACTAACAAACAAAGACAAAATGTCAGGGAACTTAAATTGAAGCCTATTCTTAACTCATCCTTATACATTTAATATGTCTTTCGCTAATTTCTGTGAACTGGGTGTAATCCGCAGGTGCGATTGGCATTCAATGAACCCATATTAGTTCCTAAGTAACTGACGCCCGCAAGGGTTACTTGAGGCAAAAAACAACTAGCAAACGATATCATTCCATGGGGAGCTGGAGAGACCCGTGAACGGCCTTTTTATTATCTAGGTTTTGAACGGAGAAATCTACATATATACTGGCAATCGGGATACTAAAAGCATATAATATAATAGATCGCCTGTAGCGAAAAATGTGTATCCAATTATGTTTCCGGTTATACTCTTGCCTAACTGGCCCTCGCAGAGTTGCTGCCTCTTGGGAAATGAAAAAATAACTATATTAACTGTGCCGGGTTTGCAATATTACATGCATGGGGCTTTTCTCTTCAATCTATCGATCTAAGAAAATTATTTCTTCTTGCTTCTCTTGAATCTGCCATATCGAAGATTCAACTTTTCTTCCAACTGCAATATCATAACATCTTGATGCCAATGCGGCATATCATGGCTCGCTAATGAGGACCGTCAACTCCTCCACCGGCTAGACATATGCATTTGCCATCGCTAACCGATAAAAGGCTCTATATCTTGGCCGCGGGGGTGCCTACAATGCACTTTGGCGTGTCTGGCAGCAGGACGCCAAGGTCCTCAGCCAGGTGCAGACGAGGGTCTTTGAGTTCCGTCTTCGTGAAACTGCCAAAGACTCTTGAGAATATTTATGGTTTTACTAAAAAACGATTCTCTCTAGATTAATAAACAGATGTATTTATATATTCTTCCTTTCTTTAAACAAAATCAATGTTAAGATCATCTAACCTCTTCTGTTAGGACTCTTTTTACGTGTGTCTCCCCTGCATCATGCATGTCAGGCACGGCACGTGACCTGACTCGGGCCATCGGGTTGCTGGCATCAAGTCTTATGCCTGTCAAGGCCAGACAAGGCAGGCATTGTAGACAACCAGGCGGCCGCCGTAGACAAGGGGGCCACAATAGGAACATTTAGGTAAACAAAACCCCTCTACTCAACGGCTTCTGAGGAAATTTGCCAGGGGCCGTATCTCATCGAATGTGGTCAGCTTCCATAGGGGTCACGAGCCCCACGGCGTCTTAGTCAACATGCTGGTACATAAAGTAACTTAATATCGTTCTATCGATACTGGAAATACAATGTAGATCTTCGTAAAGTCACTAAATATCGGGATTCCTATCATTAGCTAGCTAATGTCACCACTTTTCCCCAGTTTTAATTGGATCACGTCCATGTTGGATACCTAAATGGAGGCTGACCGCATTCAATAAGACGATCAGTACACCTTCAAATATCATCACATGGCTCGAGCTGATCCCGTACAGGAAACATGCCCAGCTTTGGCCCCCGTCTACGGATGTATATCCCTGCGTTAATCCTAGACTGTGAGGCCTGACGACCATTCCATAGCCAGGCCCGTAGAGACATCATTTAAGAAGGCTGCCATCCACTTTCAGATGAATGCTCTACTCAGACTCAGCAGCTTCAATACTTTTCCTACATATTCTTGAGACTTCTAGATGAGTGTAGGCATGGACAACTTAAGAATTGTTTCCAGCACAGCCTGGGAGATCCATCTCTCTCATCCTATTATTGCGGTCATCTCTTGGGTAGCCATCCACCCCCATCTTCCTTCTCTTCTTCATAAGATTAATCATCAAATGTTAGATTCTGGTGTGGTTACTAGGGAGGGCTTGTTATAATGTCTTTTTCCACCCGCTGCGCAATTTCCCGGGTCCACTCACAGCGCGTGCAAGCCGTGTGTGGAAGACTCATAAGCTCGTGGCGGGAACTTTGCCCCAGAGCATTAAGCAGCTTCATGAGAAATACGGGCCCGTTGTTCGCTTTGCTCCAACTCAGCTTTCTTTTATCGACTCACAAGCCTGGAGAGATATATACGGCCACCATGGAGACTACGAAATGTCAAAGGATAATAATTTCTACCGGCCCATGGGAGACCGCGTACCTGACAGCATCATCACAGCAGACCGCGCCAGCCACAGTGTGCTCCGCCGCCAACTATCACATGGTTTCTCTGACCGCTGCATGCGCGAACAAAATCCTATTATTACGAATTATGTGGATCTGCTTATCCGTCGCCTGCGAGAGCACTCCAGGAGTGGTGAGAAACCAGTTGACATGACTGCTTGGTTTAACTACACAACATTCGATATTATTGGCAATCTTGGCTTTGGCTCGGATTTTGGCTGCCTTGAGAGATCCTATTACCACCCCTCTGTTGATGCAATCGCGAATAATCTTCGAGACAACTTTCTCTTGCAACTCCTTATCCAAGGCCTTCCCGGTTTTATCTTGTATCTCGCTAGCCAGCTTGGCATGTTCAAGGGACGAGACCAGCATATATCGTACTCCAAGAAAAAAATTGACGATCGTATGGCTCTGGGCCACGAGAGACCCGATTTCATTGAAGGTCTACTCAAAAAGAAAGACCAAATTGTAAGTCTTGGCTCACCACTCTCAGTCCCATAATACTGTATTAACCAAGAGACCTTCAGACACGAGATGAAGTGGAGATGACTGCCTCGGTCCTACTGGTTGCTGGCTCTGAAACAACAGCCACTCTCATGAGTGGTGCCCTGTTCTTGATTGGGTCAAATCGGCCTGTCCTGGAGGAGTTGACCCGTGAGGTCCGAACTACGTTCAACGATGAAGCAGAGATTACTTTAAATTCTGTCCAGAACTTAAAATACATGCTGGCGTGCCTCAATGAGTCGCTGCGAATGTACCCACCTGTTCCCGTTGGTCTGCCAAGAATTGTACCCAAAGGAGGGCATGAAATTGCTGGATACTGGGTTCCCCAGGATCTGAGTTTGCCTTCAGGGTTTATGGATCCAGGGCCGGATGCTAACTTTTGAAGACATCGGTCGCTGTCTGGCAACTCGCGGCCAACTACAGCAAAAGAAACTTTGCAGATGCTGAAAACTTCCACCCTGATCGATACATGGGTTCCGAAAAGTTTGCCACGGACGACCTCAGCGCTTCACAGCCATTTAGCATTGGACCCCGCAATTGCGTCGGCCAGAAGTATGTTCCCAAATTCATTCATCTCACTCCTTTCAATGCTAATAAACTCTTTCAAGCATGGCATATGCCGAGATGCGACTCATCATTGCTCGAATCTTGTTCAACTTTGATATTGAACTCGCCCCAGGTGCGGAGGATTGGATCAAGCGGCAGCAGATCTTTACATTGTGGCAAAAACCGCAACTTCCTGTTCTACTGAAGGCAGTTGCCCACTGATTCTTGGTCGAAAAAGTAAATTGCATCTAAATACATGTCAGTTCCATCATATGGCACATTCCAACGAGGAATATTTGGTAACACTTGGGATTGCAAACTATCAAACCAAGCACAGAGAACTTCATTCGAGCCTCGTACAAGCTATAAGATCATCCAGAAGACTATAGACCCCATATATCATGAAGAGATCGAACTTGAATAATTGAATACCCTTGTTGATGTTACTGAACCGTTCTATTCAGTACCCAGAGCGTAGTTTACCCTCCAGCATACGCAGCATTGACTAGAAAGGATACCTTCAATTGTTGGTAAGTTCTCGGTTCAAGCTTTGATTTTTCGGCACATTGATTCTGGTGAGCTTCTTTACGAATGTAGGAAGTTGTTCATGTTCGTTATGTTTAGGTTGTATCGATGCACCCAAATTGTACGAGCAACTAGCCTTTTAAAACGTCAAACCAGCGACGTATTCCTGCTTTTAACATAAAACTCAGCGATGTCTCCCGTCTGCCTGTAGCCACGCCTCACGTTGAGTTATTGTCAGACGATCTCCATTTCTAATACGTCCTCATATGTGCATGGCTACACCTTCACAGGGTTCTTGTTCGTATCAAGGTTGAGCGTTTGACAGTGTTGTTTTTTAACCGCCTCATCGCCGGCTAAACGGCAACTTAAGTTAGAACAAAGGTCAGCTATTTGATAGGGCAAGAATCCTTCTTGCTAGTGATTATTTCTGTCTTTACTGTGTGTTAACTACAATCTTTGTGCTAACATTGGTCGGGGTATGAGAGTAGAATACACAGCATTACCACCTAAGCCTTAGCTTGGCGTATACGGCAACTACAGAGACAGGTTGGATATTCTTTAACAAGAAATTTTACAACTAGTTCAATACTATAGAGCCCTTGGCAGGTAATAATTGCCAGGCAAGTTCGTGACAAATGACTTAGTGCCATCTAGATCAAGATTTCTGCTCTGCAATCCTTCTGTTCTTGTCGATTTTACCGAGCTGATGTTACCGCCAATGCAAAACTCAATCCACAAGAATCAGGATCTTGCGAGTGATGCTCGAAAGGACTAAGCACTAGAGCACATGATAAATTTCGGCTCGATAACTTGCCTCTTGTCAGCTCGTCTGAATTCTTTGACCAATCATTCAGGATGCGAAGCCAAAAACCCGATCACATTATACAAACTCTATTGACTACCCAGTCGGTGGCTATATGTTCTCCAAACAAAGCACCTAGGTGAAGCCTACTGGTGTCAATCGTCGATCGCCGATACACCAAATACTAGCAATGGAGCTTGGGGAATGTTATGGTTCCGTCTCACGAAATACAACCCTCATTACAAGTAGATGTCATGCATATATTTCATGTGCTTGAAAATTAGTGCCCTAAATAACTATTAACCTAACTATAGATGTTAATCTATTCAAATAGTGATGACAAATAGGTAGCAGCCTGATATGTGAGGTCATTTCACCAACACAGATTTTGGAAACCGCGAACTAAGACGAGATCGGCGGGGAATTTCACTTCTCAAATGGCAATTAGCCCACCATTCTCCTCATATGAGGAATGAATGTTAGTATAAAGCCGAAGACAATTCCTTCAGACACGTTTATGTCTCTTCCGCTTATCGATCTCAACTTGACTAGATAAAACATAGACAATATTTAAATCTTCGCACACCAATCAATACTGCCGCGTGGCTACCATGGTTGGGGAACCATTGGGAGTGATAGAAGCATGAATATCCAGGTCGAGGCTGTCTTACTTAACACCGCAGCGTTCACTTGGTGACTCTATTAGGCCGATATGATAATCATGGTCGCATTCCGAGCCCTCTTGATAAGAAAAACTGACCAGCCATACACCGTGATGAACGTTTGATTAGAAGCTATGCTTTACGCTAGCTTATGGAAAGGCAGATTTTGGGAAATGAGATATCCCTGCATGATGCAGAAAGCCAGCCCTATTAGTTTTTAGCCATCCTATGGGAGCAGTCCCACGGCGCAGCCTCGAGGTCAGACGGGCTGTCCTGAAACAAGGCTGCCCTATAACAGAAAGAAGGTTAAATGTAATGTTGATCCGTCATTCAGCTGACGGGAAATCAAGCCTTCATTCGCTGGTAGCATCTTTGCGTATAAGTAACACATTTCACTCCCTGCCCCCACCAGGTCGCATTCCTAATAACTTGGCAGCTATCAAGTCGCCTGCCCTTATTCCCATTTTCTTGTGCACACAGGATGAAAATGGCCTTTTTGAGCTACGTGCAAAACTCGACCATGAGGCAGCCGAGATTACTGCAGACGAGCAGTCGCAGGACACACGTTTTGTCCATGCACCAGAACTAGTGCCTGGCACTGGACCTGAACTTGTGCCTGGAATTGCACCAGAAGTCGTGCCGAAAATTTCCGATTGCCCGCAGCTCGTGAAAGACGAGAACGATTCAAATAACATTATTAGTTCTGTTCGACGTCCTTCACGACCAAGGAGAGCGATTATTGCGTTTTTGTCGTCGCATGTCTGCTCGTAGTTGGCCTCGCAGTCGGACTAGGGGTGGGTTTGAATGCTAATAAGAGTTCTAGCTCGGATCAAGGGTGAGATTTCAGATTTGCTTAGCATGAATCAAATGTTGATAAATTTTGTTTGCAGAGAGTCTAGGATGTTAACCGAGGGCGATCCGACCAGTGGTACCAAGCCAAGTGCCCATGATAATAAGACACTGGAAACAAATGGTGGTGGTGGTGCAGATCCCACGATAGTTTCATGTCCTGGAGGCCTTTGTCAAAACATACTCTCGTTGTCAATTTACGAAGGGATCTTCTCGTGGTTGCGCGTGATACTCAGAACCGAGTCACCATACGACCTGTTGATACTGGACTCTGGGAAGATCCTTTTGTTGACCTTGGGAGACCCCTGGAAAACTTATAAGTCAGCCCTCCTCATTTTCTTGGAAAGTGAATGATACATGGTCACGTCTTGATATCTTTGCTGTCAGCTCTCCCGATTTCACTGTGTACAGAAGGCATTATTCCGAGACCGAAGACTGGACAGCTTGGGAACAGCAGGGTACAGACATCGGCAGCCCAGTCGTCATTTGTGGGGCGTATCCCGATACAATGGATGTTTGGGCCTCATCTAAGTCCCGCCAAACCATATATCACGACTGGTGGTCCCCAAAGAGCGGTAAAAATATTAGTAAATCTGCAACAACTAATGGAAATACCTCTGAGTATGGTAAGATGTCAGAAGGCGAGAACGGCTGGAAAGAAGAAAGCAATCTAGGACATACGAGGTCTGCTCCCGCTGTTGTTTGCAGAGCATCTGCCATTCATTTAGATTTATTCTGGTATGACAGGACACAGAACGGTCTTCTACACTCTGGTTGGAACCAAACTAAAGAAGAATGGACAACAAATACTGGTTTTGTAGGAAACTTTATTGGAAGCCCTACAGTCTTCAGCTTTGGCCACGATGAATGGGATTTCTTTGGTGTCCAGGCAAACAAAAAGCTGTACCATCTTAGCTGGAAGTCTACAAACGGTGGTTACTCGCAAATTAAGAGCCTTGAAGGAAGCATTGCCAGTGTTCCGACTGCAGTATCGCTAAAAGAGGGCAGTCTTGATGTTTTTGCCTTGGGCACGAATGGGAACTTGCAGCACATCCACTATGATGGTCAGGAATGGACAAAATGGGAGGATCTCGAGATACAATCTAGCAGTGCTCCATCGGCAATAGTGCATAATATGCGAGTTCATATTATGATAGTTTCCGTGAATGGTAGTATGATTTCCTGTTCGCGATTGGTCGACGATGCAGCGAAGAGTTGGAAAGGACTTTTGGAGCAAGAGGTCGTGGAAACAATATCTCACTGCAGTATTTCTGGTATACAGCATGAAACAAATGGGCTGACAACTCGACCTGAAGGGAAGAGACCATCCTTGTATAGCTAGCGTTAGAAGTGGCAACAGGTTATTAGCAGTCTACCATTTGGATAGCTAATTAAGGGCATGTGGAACATAATATGAAACTAAATTATATCGTATCGAGCTCTGATAACGGAAGTGCCATTCTAGATTCTAATATGCTGTGACTTCTGGACTTACATCACTCTATTCTTTGATGAATTGAGGCACTTAATTATCGTAGAATCAGGAATATGAATATCGGAAACGTAAGATTACCCTGAGGAGTTCCTTGTTTTTTTTTTTTTTTTTTTTTTTTTGGTTTCTTTTTGGCCCAAATCAATATTTTCCCTGGTTGGTGGTTGAGATTATCAATTAACATTATGTAGTTAAAATCTTGATTTATTGAAATTATCTATAGTCTATGTTGGACGATTAATTTCAACACAAGTATCTCTGTTACTACATCAAGGTTCATAATAGGCTCGTTAAGCATCTTCTAGGCCCGGCTCTGAAAGAAGCTCGAGCCACTATATCAGCTATTTACATTTACCTATCGTAGTTACTTCATTTCCTCTTTAATTGTTCGAAAGAAAAGCCGGATTGATTCAGGGAAAAGCACAATCTGTTGTAAAATCTTGGTAGACGAATGGAGGATAACCCGCTAACGCACGAAATCAGGCTTATATTCACTTTCCTGGCTTTTCAGAAGACTATACCAAACTAATAGCAACGCTTGCAGGTACTGTCCGTTCCCTTCCCGTAGACGTCACACTTTCCGTTATTCCAGTGGATAGGACTTGGCTTCGAATCCACATCTTTTCCCATCCACTCCCACGAGCTCGTCCACTTGTCGTTCTGCCATACCTTGCGGTACATGGCGTTGTCATTGCCTGTGATATAGAGCTCCATTTTATTATCATAAGCCACCACGTTTGGTGGGTACTTGAGGTCACCGCCCAAGTTTTCCCAGGCTCCCCAGGCGTTATCTTTCCACGTTTTATGCCAACATGCCTTGTCGGTACCTTTAACATAGACATCCATGCGGCCGCTCCAACCACATGCTGCTGGCGAGCCATCAAGATTACCGCCAAGACTTTCCCAATTGCCCCAACCCGAGCTCGTCCACCGTCTATGCCATGCCTGACCGTCATTCCCCTTACAGTAGACACTCATGTGGCCCGGGCCCCATGTGATTACCTTTGGGGGCCCATCCAAGTAGCCACCAATACTCTCCCAGGCATACCAGCCATTATCGTACCTACGATGCCAGCATTGACCATCATTGCCGGAATAGTAAACATCCATCCGGTTCTGACCCCAGGAGCAAACTGAAGGCTCCCACTTCGAGGTTCCTCCCAGACCCTCCCAGCCACTCCAACCACCATTCTGATAGGATCGTCGCCAAGCACCACCGTCTGTGCCCTTGCAGTACACATCCATTTTCCCACTACCCCAGCTGCAGGTAGATGGTGCACTGTCGCAAGAGCCGCCTAGGTTGTTCCATCCACTCCAATTGTTGCCGCTTCGGCTCTTGTGGTAACAATAACGATCCCGGCCCTTGTAGAAGACGTCCTGTCTGTCACCACCCCATGATACGGGCGAGGGTCCGAATCCATTACTCCATCCAAGTTCTCCCACTGACCCGAAGTGGCTCGCTTGAAGACAATGGGGTGGCATGTTCAACAGTACTCGACTGAATATGGGCGGAAGAGTGATTGAAGAACTCTTCCGACGTCATCAGAGTTCTAGGGGCGAGGAAGCCGCCATCATCTGAGACGAACGGCATCCCAGTCATTGATACTCTTCCGAGGCGCAAGGAAGTTTGGACCAGAACCATAAGATTGCGGATGAGATATAGCAGTGGTCGTACAGATTAGGACCTGAAGAATGTTACGAAGCAGCATAATGTGCAGATTGTGAATGGAAGTGAATAAACTGTATAAGTAGGTTTAAATAGGAAGGCAATGACAATCAGATAGATCGATATCAAAGCTTGCTTGCTCCTACCGCTGATGGGGCCTCTCGCTGTCCATACCTTCTCATTATATAGGCCAATTCGAACCCGCAATGTTTTTCTTCACCTCCTCTTCACCTCCAAATATCGAGTATGCTGAATAACATAGAGCAAGTGTAAGACGGACAATCTTGAATCCGAACTGAAACCTCCAGCCCCAAGATTTTTTCAGCAATATAGTCGGTGTGAGTCGCAACAGTTTGCCCGGCGTAATCCTGAATATTGTGTTTTCATATCATTTTCAGGTGAGGGGCCAAGGAGCGTCACACTGCAGGGGATGACTTCTGCAGGCTAGCTCTAGAACAATCGATTGAGAGCTTGAGGAACAACTGTCTCTAAGTATTACCCCGCATCATAGAGTGTGCTGGTCTGGTATTAATCGTGTCCATGCTTGGTATTTAGCAGCTTGCATCTATTCGTTGTCATCCAGGGCAGTTCAACGTTACCAGCTATTTTTAGCGATTCCCAACTGTCAAGCTGCAGTTATAGGAAGTATGATAAATTAATGCATGCGTGTCCGAATGACTACTAGAGGTACGGATAGTGTACCAGCCGAATACTGATTGTTTATACACCAGTACTACTCCTCACTTTTTGACGTAACATCATACGGCCTCATGCAGGCAATCAGTAATAGTAAGCAATAGCGTCGCAGTCAATATATAATCAGCGATTACGAAGCCAGCTCTACGCAAGATCAAACCACTAGCATGGTGAGAAAGACTGGTTCATGGCAATGGTCGTAGGCAAGGTGTGTAAGATACGGTTTGATTACAAGTGATTACAGGTTTAGTACAACGAATCCAACCGACTGGTTCGTGTGTCTGATAGTGCGAGCTATGGAAAGAATAGAAATGTAAGTATATCCGAATTTCCTTTTATTTTAGGCTTCACACCGCCTTCCAAGTTTGACAAAGGAACTGTCTATCTCTTTGCCTAATATATAGACCTAACAGATAGGCAATCTGTATTCTCGCTTACTTTCCGGCGGAGTAGTGTATGAAGAACATGGTTACAAACCACATCGTGATGGGTCACGAGCAGTAGCAGCTGTGCGTTATTGACGCATTTATTTTTGCAAGGGAGGGCAGATAACACTGTTGAAACATGACCAGGTGAGTTTCTCCGACGTATAGATGTACATACGAATGAGCTTGCGTACCTACGTACATACCCATTCATGCCAAGCGCTCCAAGGGGGTTTCTTTCAAATGCCGAAAATATTGAAAAATAAATCCGGACAGTATCAAGCAGTCACATTCATGTTTTTGGATAAGCGTATGCGGGCATTCATCTCAAATAACCAATAGCAGCGTTGAGGTTGTCCAGCCTTGATAAAAAATTCCAAAGATAGAACGAGAACCAAAAGTGGGGTTTCCCACACCAAGGCTCACATGTCAGCTGGCTGAGCGCTACATCTTTAATTTGCTGCCCCCGATGTATGTTCAATTGTTCTTATGACAGGTTGTATGTCGCTGCGCCCGATCTGAGAACCCCTCTTTATCTGATTTGTGCGAGAATTTTCAACTTGTAAGTGATATTATAGGAGTGCAATATATAATGGAAGACTTCGACTCCTCAGATGTTCGAGGCAAAAGAGCCTACCCTAGAGAGCTGAGGAGCCAATCTAGTTGGAGCCGGGGCGGATATAAGAAAGGGCGTTGCTCCCTCGCTGCTAGGACTCTTTAGGGGTTAATTCAGTCACTATGGCGCCCTGAGATCTCTTGACTCCGATCTAGCAAGCTCCCGCACTGACAATAAAATCCTTGAATAATACAGTTGGCAGTTTTCGGTGGCCCTGTCAAGCAAAACACTTGATGGCATAGTGCTTCACAGATGGCACATTATATTAAAGCCTGTGAACCACATACGACCAGTGCTCTAGCGTACAGCCAATGTATCACCTCAATGAAGTATGGCACCGGCATACTACCATCCGTAACATTCTCCTGGCCTCGGAAAAGTCTTGTGCTAAGACTCAACTCCACCTCCTCGGTGGCATGATCAACCCTGACCGTTGTTATTATCAAACCATCCATGACCCGTGGCGATGGGTCTCGTGGTGATCCTCCTTCCCGTACTGTGATTTTGTTGGAGGTCCGTTCAACAACCTCAAATTGATCAATGAATTCTGACCCAATTTCGAAACCGCTCTCGGCTATACCTTGCTTGCTGAAAATCATATGACTATTCTCTGGAGTTCGATAGAGCTTGGTGAAGAGCCAGCGCTGAGGTGTGAAGGCTAACCCATCAATCAAGTTAGCTATGCGTGATCATGAAAGAGACTGCATTTGGTGATAACCGAAACGCCGGGCGACAGACCCCATCCACTCCAAACACCACGGCAAAACTCCAGTGTTAGTGCAGCCTCGTCGTTTCGTAGTTCACGACGAATTTTTGAGAGAGGAATTCGCTTGATACAGACATCCTCGAGTACCGGATTGTCGAAATGATTGAATTTTCTTAGACAGTCTGACTGCCACAGAGCTTCATGTTGAGGAATAGGTGATACGAGCTTCGACGATGATAGTAACCAGGTAGTCCCGGCAGCGGAACCGATGACTCCGGTAACGACAGCTTTTCGAAGCATATTCATAGCTGCTGAATGAAAATCAAGGGCATGATCAGAGGATTAGTTTGGAGAGAGACAAGAGACAAAAAGAGAATTGAAGCCAAAATAAAAAACAGAAAAAACAAAAAAAAAAACAAAAAAACAAAAAAAAACCACTGATCCTGGTCTGGAGCCTATCTGGTTCCAAGCTGCCCCTTTGTGTCTCAGGGCTCCACAAGGTTGCCAAGTCCCTGAACCGGCCCACTACACAGGCAAACCACCGATGACTAAGCGGACGTCACTCCAAGCTAGCCACGAATCGTTGCAAAATAGTGACAGTAATAACCCTCGTTCTAATCCGTACAGTGAAGTCAGTCCTGGCGTATCCTCGGTTGTTGAATCGACTTATTACCGGCTATAGAAGTTCACTGTGAGTTATATAGGCTACGAGGCTGACAATGCCGGATGCGATAAATGGCTTTCATCCGATAATGAATGCCGAAGGACTATATCCATGACATGTAAGCTCACTGCTAATCAGCAGCTACAGACAAGGGCTGGAGGAACCTCCTTAGTTGGAGAAGAAATATACATTTTGATCAGAGCCGTAGTCCACCGCTGACTAAGAGGGAATGGCTAGAATTTACATTAGTCGCTGTGGACTACCGCTGAGTAAGCGGCAGTTCTTATGCGGGAGTCCTGCAAGGACAAGACATCGCTTGTCATCATTATCATGAGACCAACACGACGGTGCGAGATTGCAATAGAAAATAGCCTAGCACCGCTGATGCATGGGAAGCCCCGCCACAGCGATTTTATAGTCTATTTCTATGCGTGTATCCACGTTAAAATCACCCGAGAAGTCGTTTCGACCTAATTCCTGCCTGTCCATGATATGAAGTCCTTAAATGGCAAACCGAAGAGGCGGTCTTGCGACGCCTGCCATAAGCGAAAGGTATTCGCCCATTTTGCGCATTATCCTCGATTGAATGATTGTGCTAAGCCCAGGATTAACCTGGTGTGATTAGATTCACTGCGACTATGACTCGAGTCAATCTCATTGCGACTGGTGTAAGCATCAGGGCCTATTGTGTACTTATGATCGTCCATTCGGTCATCGAAAGAGGAAGAGGTAACATGTCTGTACCATGGCGAGGTCTGAAAACAAAAATTGATCGTTCCAAGACGCACCACTTCATTTAGTAAGATCCAGCTGGAACCCGATAGCACCGCCGAGCGCGTTCATCAAGGCGTATCGATAATGCCATCACCAAGTTATCACTCTCAATCTGAGCACTCCAAATCCCCGTATGCTTTCCCGTCAATTGGTACCCCTGAACCGAAAGCAGTAGTGTCTTCATATCAAAGCACAACCACTTTGCCTCATTTGGGCATGGGTGGATTCTATTTCAATGGACATCACCTTGGTGGCATAAGTTCAGATCAGGGTGTCCCGTTCTTTTCAAGGGAAGGCAGGAATTGGATACATGAACAAACAGGATCCGCTCCCAAACTTTCAAAACCGCATCCAATCAATCCTTCTACCATCATTGAAGGTACCTGGGACATGCCCAGCAAAGCGATTGTGAAAACGTATCTTGACATCTTTCGGACGTCCGCGAGAGGACTAGTCTTTCCTATCATCGATGAGGCTTCATTCAATGGGACCATCGAGAAAGCATACGCTTATGACCGAGATCAGAGGTCGCCCGAGGTCATCTGTGCCAAAGCCTGCGTTCTCTCATTTACATGCGTTATGGTACATATGGACGGTGAACTTGACACGCCGCACACAGTCAAGGCTGAACAGTGTGCTGCTCGTGCAGTCCGCATGATGCCCGAGATCCTTACTAGACCTAGCATCGAATCATTACAAGTTTGCGCTATGCTGGTATGGTCGCGTCAACTAGCTTTGGTTGGCTAGGCTAACAAGCAATATCTAGTGTATGTACAACATGTTCTCGGGAAATGTTGCCGCAGCTTCTACGTACCTCTCAGTGGCTTATCGATTTTTATCTATCCTTGGAGCACATGCCAACTCCGAGTATTCGATTGCGATGAGCCATGGGCAGGAATATAGGAGTTCCAAAACCATTACCTACGCAGAGTATTCTGGCACTGTTATATGTACGACAAGGACATTTGCCTCAGAGCTGGTTATCCTACCATTATCGACGATGATCATTGCGATTTAACGTTGCCACCGGGCTACAAGCAGATTGAAAATTTTAACTGGTCTCGGGATGGCTCGGACTGTATCCCAGGCGACATGCGATTAACAATAATCAAGTCTAAGATGATACGACTGCTGTACTGTGCAAAGGCTTGTTATGCCTCTGACGTACGGTTGTTGAAGGATATCAGAGAGCTTGATGAAGAATTGGAGACGTGGCGAATGCTGATTCCTTCACAATATAGACCTAACCTATCCTCGTCATATCGAATACAGCTAGAGTCTCATTGGGAGAGGCCAAAGCAGGTCCATATTGTTGTCATACACTTTGAGTACTATTTCTTGCTCGCTTGGATTCATAGTGCAAGTGGGCGTTGCAGGATCAGGACGTTAGGCGAGATGAACTATAAAGCAAGCGTTAGTTCTTGCCAGGCACTCGCGCTTCAGGCGAGTCGGTCTACGCTGGCAAATCTAGCCGTTGTAAGTCAACTGTTTCACAGCGGAGACTTCTGGTAAGTCGAATTTGCATCTCGTCGCAATGGCAATGCTCACTGACTATCAGGTTTTTCGTTCTGTATCCAATGTCTGCTAGTCTTACAATTTTCTGCAATATTCTGACCAGCCCACTTAACTCTCGAGCACGAGAGGATTTAGAATTATTGAGCAAGGTTCCCCAGCTTGTCAGAGGGATGTGTACTGTATCACCTGGCACAACAGATAGCATGAGATTTAGACATGTCCAGGAATTCGTGGAGGAACTACTCAGACTTGGCCAAGCTGCGATCCACAAGGCATCTGAGAATTGTATTTAGCAACTTTCCGCTTAGTAATAGGGAGTTGATCAAATTATTGTTGATAATCCTCAAGTCTATGAAGTGATTTTCGGGAATCTTAGCTCGTACTGGAAACCCAAAATTACTAGATACGGACTCGCTTAATGAAGCAAAGAGGCTATGTACGTTAGTTTAAATCAGCTTATAATCATATAATCATGAATCATAGTTTAATGACCAATTAAAACGCTGCGAACAAAATGTAGATGTATCACATTGTTGGCGACGGCCTGGTGTGTCCTCTTACTAATCGGAATACATAGAAATAGTATCGAGTGATTCGCATTATATAGTTCGATGTATCCTTTCTCTGGTCGCAGACAAATATTTTTTAACTGTAATCTACACAAGTAGAAAGATTTTGGATTGGCTACTGCCCATCGTTACTGTTGTCTTCAGTTAAACCACCCACAAGATGAGTATTGGCTATATCGTAGCTTTTAGCCTCACTACAGGGTATCTGTTGTGGAGTTACTTCAGGGTATTTACGTACCAAATGCGTTGAGTTTCAATCCTAATTTCAGGAAACAGGCTTCACAAAACCCCTCAATGCAATCCCAGGGCCTTGGTATGCTAGGTTTACCAGTCTTCCTGGCACGATTGCAGCTGCGTCGAGACAGCAAGTTCAATATTACCACCAACTGCACCGATTGTATGGCCCATTCGTTAGAACTGGTCCTCGCCAGATATTTGTTGCTGATATAGATGCTTTCAAATCCATCCACAAGATTGGTGCTCACTTTAACAAGGCAGAATATTATCACTACTTTGGCCCTACTGAAGCTGGAAAACCACCTTACGGTCTCTTTCAGATGACAGATACAACAGATCATGCCAAGAGAAGAAAGCTTTTGGGAAGGGATTTACAGCGGCCTCGCTTCGTACGGAATGGGAAAAGACAGTGGCGAGGACTGTTGATGCTGCCATAACCGGAATGAGGGCAGATGCACAATTTGCCAATGGCGAAGTTGATGTTCGCAAGTGGTGGATGTTCATGGCTTCTGATATAGTGTCGAAGATTATGTTTGGGAGTCATTTGATGCTTTGAAGACCGGGAAGGTAATTCCACCCTGGGATATAAATATCAAAGCTTAACATACTGACTCCAGCATTCAGGAAGATCCCTGGTTCACCGACGTGAAAGTTGCCAATCTAGCAGCCTTTATCGCGCTTTCCTTCCCATCACTTTACTCAATGGCAAAGCATTTGCCTCTTATTGGGAGAGCTCGACTATTTCATGCCCATAAGGCGCTGCTCAGCAAAGGTCAAGCTGCTGTTGCGAACAGCAGGCACGCCGCTAGTTCAGAAAACGCCAATCTATTCTCCAAAGTACTAGCACTAGCACACCAAGACGATGACCGGCTGCAAGATTTGGACATGTGTGTTGAAGCGGGGTCATTTATGGTAGCGGGAACTGATACCACGTCGAACACACTTACTTACCTCGTATGGGCAGTATTGTCATCACCTAGCCTTCAAGAGTTGCTTGAGAGAGAAGTGGCAGAGATGGAAGACCCACTTACAGACGCAGAGCTTGAGAAACTCCCAATTCTTCATGGGGTGGTTGAGGAGACTTTACGCTTATATGGCGCTGCTCCCACCCCTTGCCTCGAATTGTCCCAGACGGAGGTGCTATTCTTGGCAACTATCAACTTCCAGGAGGTACAGAGGTTGCAACACAAGCTTGGACAATGCATAGAGATGCCAGATATTTTAGTGACCCCGAGAAGTATGACTGCAGAGCTCTGTGACAAGAATAGTATTAATAGTTCATAGATTCGACCATACCCGCTGGCTACCCATGGGAGAGTGTATGACGTCTGAGGCAGCCAAGGCAGCTTTTACACCTTTCGGAGCCGGCTCTCAGGTGTGCATCGGGAAACATCTAGCATATATGGAACTTCGATATGGCACTGCACTATTCTTCCGTTCCTTTAAAGGTTGCCGCCTCGCGCAGTCTGTGACTGCAAAGAGCATGGAAATGAACAACCTAGTATTGATTGAGCCGCGAGGAAGGTCCTCAAGGTCATACTGCCGGATGATGTCCTGTAGGATAGAAGATAGTAGGCACAGAACGCGTTACAAATGTCATGCGATTAATATAGCGGATGTGTTGAGCCTGGACTAAGGAATTTGGTGAATCTGGGGCAACTCTCGATTAGGTCTGAAAAAACAAAATTGTGAATATTTGATCCTACAAGGGAACCCCAATCCGGATCATAAGAGGTTTTACACGTCATATATTGCTGTGTTTGATTCAAGCTCATCTTGGAACTAGAGAAACTTGCTCAACTAATGCCGATCGAAGTCTCTTGGCGGCAAATCCAACCACGCTCGTTTCGCCATATTGCGACACGACGCGGTGAGTGCCCCATGACATAAGTTTCAATGAAATTTGAGAGGGTGATTTCGGAACATAATTCACTTTCTTTTTCTTCTTTAAAAATATTATAATATATTTAAAATATAATTATTTAATCTGTTACTTCAAACTTAGGATTGGAAAGTTATATCTTCTCTTTCGTAATAACGTAAATCATTTATACAAATTAAGATGACAATTAAAGGTATGTATGTATAAATATCTCCTACTGCCTCCCCACTACTGACGTGTAAATGCAATTCCGGAACCACCTTTCCGTCCAGCACCTGCCCAAATAAGCCCTAACGGAGGGAAAACTTGCTAGACCCCGGATCCCATTGATTTGCTTTATAGCAACTAAAATTTCAGACCCGTGTCAACCATGGTGCAAGAAATCGTTCGAGTCCATCGGGATTAGCACATGCGCGTGATACGGTCAACCAAAATAATAGTAATTGAATTTATAAAGATCTGCGTTTACTGGACAAAAACAATTATAAGCAGGACCTTCAAGTGCATAGTCGGATTAGAATGGAAAAGCTATCCTAAATTGGAAATAGGCACTCCCCGAGTCGCATTAGTAAATAAATGATCCGTGGCCACCACATACTAGGAGGCATGCAACGAACACAGAGACAAAAGATAGAGACGCTTGAAACCTGCTCAAACCCCAAATCCCCATTTCAGACGCCAGAATGCAAATTTACGCAGTTCTCCTGGGCTTAATTGCCTTCGTCCAAGCCCACTGTGAGTCATATAGGGTATGAAAGTATGAAACTGAGATGTCCTAAGAATGATAGACAGTTTCCAGAAGACTATTTATGATGGGAAGGAGTCGGCTGCCTTTGAGTATATCAGGAAGATAGAATTTCCAGATCAATTTCCTGAACTTGACGTCAAGGGCTCTAATATGACTTGCAATCGTCTAAGTGATAATGGATTCACAAAACAGGATACCAAGACTCTGGATGTCGTGGCTGGTTCAACTCTTGGTAGGTTTCTACGGCTGGAAAACGATTTTATCTGACTTGAAAGCTAGGATTACGTGTCAACACTTACATCTTTCACCAAGGCCCCTTGCAATTCTATATGGCAAAAGTACCTGACGGGATGAAAGTGGAAGAATTTGAAGGGCGTGGGAATGTATGGTTTAAAGTATTTCGTGATGAGCCGGCAATTGTTGATGAGCGACTCAGATGGCCAAACTTCGGTATTTTTAACCTGTTCCATTAACTTGAGTACTTTGCTAAGACCCATGCAGAGAAATCGGATGTGTCAGTGACAATCCCTCGATGCGTTCCGGATGGAGAATACCTACTTCGAGTGGAACATATTGGCTTGCAAGCCGCATCGCAACTCAATGGAGCTCAGTTCTACATGTCTTGTGTTCATCTGAAGGTAACTGGAGGGAGTGGAACATTTAAGCCACCGAGCTTGCTGGCATTTCCTGGGTCATACGAACCGACTGACCCAGGTATACTCATCCATATATGGTACAACATCCCTACAAACTACACTGCTCCGGGTGGTCCAGTTCTGCAATGTGAGTAGGCTTGAATCGACAGAAGCCCAGGAGACTCAACTTTTACTGGTGATGAAATCCCGTATTCCACCTTGGCAAGGCTGGACTTGGTGAATTTTACCATCTTAACGTGCGGGAAGAAGCTAGCTATCAGAGTATCAAGTTATATTGGTTTACATAGTAATAGTACCTTTGAGTCATCCTAACTCCCAAACGAAGCTTCCTATAACTGAAAGCAAGGCTTGGCTGGCAGTAATTGAGCTTTTATAGCTATCGTACTGGAAGATCCACTGATGCATTCTCTTATCTCAACGCTCTGTCTCAGTTACCTATCCTGAAGATGGTGAGAGAGTGCAGGGCGTGACGATACACATTAGCTTCTTAAGGAGAGTCGTTGAGTTTTTGGAGGTTCAAATAGGAAAATTTCCACTTTGGAAGGATGCAGTAAATGGGGATAGGATGGAGGAAGGCGCCCAAGGCAGGGAAAGGGGACTAGTCGTTGACCCTTGCTTGCTCTTAGTTTCCGTTCCAAACCCCTGACTGTATCAGGCTGTAGGCGCAACCTTAATTTTACGATCATCTCTTACTCCACTAGGTATGACTGAAAAGGACTTGATAGTGTGGGAGGGTCGGCTTTGTATTCTGGTTAGTGTGTGGAGGCAGCATAAACGGCCATGGAATGATATAGGACAATTAGGATAGAAGAGAATAGACTTTTTAACAGATAGGTATTAGTCTAGCTGTCTTGTATGCGGAACTCAATATGCGGCTATGGGGCTGGTTACAAGTATCCAGTATCCGCGTTCTCGAGGGAATTGGATACTTCGGCCATCCCCTGAGATCTTGCACGGCATATACCATGGCGAGAAATCGATCTCTCCTCAGCCACAATTTTTCGTAACTTAGAAACTTCGCGCTCTTGGTCTTGCCCAATGAGAGTCTTTTTAATAAGCTATTCCATAACTTTTATCGGGCCCGGCTGTTTTAATCTCTCCTGACATGCGTCTCCTCAAGACTGTCTATAGATACCAGTTGTTTTTGGCCCCTAGAAATAGCAAATCATGCAAGCCTGCTTCCAAGTGGCAATAATTTAATCATACTTAACTATGTCCTTGCTCCTGCTCGCTATTATTAGTGTTACCGCTCAGTTTTCACTTGCTATATCCAAAGAAGGTCTATTGCCCTCGATGGATATCTATTTGTATTATATTCACAAGGTTCTTTGGTTTTTCCGATAATTACTATCGCCATCCATATCACTACATTGCCTTATCTTCTTGGTCTATCTAGGTTTTCACCATAGCCACCTTTGGAAATGGCTTCTTCACATACGTAACTGCTTGGTTCATTAATAGGGTATTTTCCTGATATTTTGATATGGAACTAAGAGTGTAGTCGCTCGCATGTGTGTTTATACGTTCAGTTGCCACTAACGGGGTCCACAACAAATCAGCAGCGGTTGCAATCATCGGCTAAGACAAAAGACAATTAACAATCCCATGACTCTCCACCCGACTTTAACGTATGACAGGATGTGCGAAGTTTGATATCAGCTATGTTAAGACACTTCCAATGGCAAGAAATGGCTTATAGAAAAGACTAAATATTTTACAATTACCAAAGGTATCACAAGGTGATGGGCGAGCGAAGAATCTTGAGCGGACGGGCTTCAAGACGCAGCCGGAAGGCAGACCAGATCTTGCTTAGTGAGCGTTTGTGTTGGTTCTGAGTTGGCTTCAGTTGAACGTCGTCACTCTACTCCTCGTATTTACTACAACATCCTAGGGTCTCCGCTGCAGTAGTGATATAATTCCAAGGCCCCGGAAAAAGCCAACCAATCACTTGTTCGATCGCATTGGTGGATTGTGACCCTTGTGCGCGGTTGATGTGAAAATTGGATTGCCCAAACATACCCAGTAATACGGAAATGCTGAGAGGGGAATGGTCACCACGGACCTGAAGACCGCATAGCATGTAACAGATCTCCATACTTGGAGATTTATACTTCCTGTCGTTGAAAACTTTATCTCAGTATGTGCAATTACAGCTATCTTATGCTGTTGCCTGTAATTTCAGAGCTTACCCTGATCTATGATTCAAATTTTGCGAAAAGACATCAAGGCAAAGTGGATCAGTGAGCAGTATACTTACACACATCGACGAGAATGTCCGATTAGGCACATTTTCTAGGTAACCTGATGGATCTCACAGTTAGCACAACCACGTTGCTAAGCCCCATATCCGCTGCCATGATATAGGTAAGCAGTTATGCACTACATATACTTGCCTGCTCTAGTTGGCTGAGAAACTGATTTACGATCCTGCGTTTGAATCCAAATATACAGACGAAGGCAATGAGTTTGATGTAGGTGCTATGAATTCCAACTCTTACAGTGAGGATTTCCCGGTCGTGGAGTCGAGGGAGTAAGCCATTGGCAGGTTCGACCAGATGCTTTTGCGATCAACGGGTAAGAATTTATAACCAATCGTGTCGCTATGGTAAGTACCGGATCCACATTTAGCAATCTACCAGGCGTGCTTGGTAGGGAGATTGATTGATGATTGGACTGAAAAATGAAAGGTTACACACTATCAACTGCTCCAGTCAGGGAGGGCAGGAAATAGTGCTAACATTTAGGTGTACGCTGTTTAATGCGATCTCTATGATTCACTCTGTGAAAGTATGCTGCTCTATCTTTCAACGTACCACGGACGAGTTTGCAATTATGCTTGGTGTATCTTTCCTTCAGAACCTATACTTGTATTTTAGTCGCGATCCAGTGTAACAGTGAATCATAATATCTTACATTTCTTCTTACCATATGCGGACCCCTTTCTCGCCTTGACGAAACCACTTCTAACTGTGGTTGCTTGGAGTAACATAGGGTTAGGCATCATCGCCCAACATCATGCAGTTTTAATGGAGGTAAGCCCCACCGCAGATTGGGAGACCAAGCTCGATACATGCTATCGGGTAGTGCCGCAAGTATTATCGAGGTTAACGTTGGCTAGCAGACGACCACGTCCAATAGTGACAAGGATTATTCGTGGTTATACACTGTATTGGGATTGAGTAGAAGATGTCGGGGGCAGGTCTTATCCTATCCACGATCTTATATCGCGGCTGACTGCGGACGAAATCACACTTTCTACGGCTTAGCACAATCAAGCTGGTAGTTGTAGACCTCCATTGGCCCAAAATTCCCTTAGGCACACCTAAGGTAATAAAGCTGGGCACATATCTACAAGTTTTGACAGATGAAGTTGGCTTAGGAACCCGCCGGGCCGACCCTCGTGTGGCCACCGCACAAGAGACAGCACGCGTGTAACGGCACATGTTGGCATGCCGGGAGTGGCCCTTTGCAGGGATGATGAAGAAACCAGCTCCTCAGACACGGAAAAACCTAGATGGTGCTGCATCTGACCCTATGAAGTAGCCCCGTGAGCGACTTGCTACTGCTGTTGATGCCCAGTCAGGCCGAGCGAGAAAAATATCAGAAGACGCCTATGATAAAAGCCTACCCTTATTTCCAAAGCCTTCCCGGAAAGCACTGGGGACGGTGCATCCACTTCTGCTTTTTAGGCATACCACAACAGTGTGAATCAGAGCATGGAGTACTGCTGCCGCCTTGGTTGGTTGCCTGCAAGAGGGGGCAGCCCGCTCTCAAAAATACCAGCGTCTCCGCCTCCATTCGCCTCCACACCCAACTCGCACTCTCTCCAACATTAAAAACCATTCTCACGCAATGTCCCACACAAACCCAGGACCCAGCGTGAGCCAGAGGTCCCTTTACGGCGGCGACGACGCTGACACCGGAAAACCTTACAGAAAGCGCTACGAAGTTGCAATCCCTACACTCGGTCTGAAATGGAATAACCTCCAGACATATCTTGAACTTGAGTTCATCGGACACAAATTTCCCAAAGATCAAAAGGTCAGTCTGAAGGATAAGGGCTTGTTGGCAATCTATCATGTCCCCCGCACTGTTGCCTCCAGCGAGTGACATCGTGCCGCGTGCGCATGACTAGGTGCACAGCTAACATCATCTCTCCACCAGACCGTAACTATCCTCAACGAGAACTACGTGGTAGTATTACCAGCCAAGCTCACGCCTGTAAGCAGCAAAATAAACTCCTAGGATCGAGCGCATCTTCTCTACAAGATATTCTGACCATATCTTAGGAGCAGCAACAGGATATCTACCTCTTGCGAGGCAATCAGAAAGAGGTAGACGAGTTCCTCCAAGGGCTCAGAGAGAGCAAGCTCCAGACGGTGTCCGAGAGTGCCGAAGACCACTGGTGAATCCAGGAAGCATTTTGACAAACGAGCGACCGCATTACCAAAAATGTGTCTGCTAAAGAAAAGGCTCCATTTCTTCAAATAGGTACCAGAAAGCACTCTGCGCCTTCACACGAAGCATGCAATACACCCCATGATGGGGACACCACAAGTCCTGCTGGGCAGACTCGACTAGCCATCGGGAAAGGGCTACGTGGAGGGGTTCAAATGCGCGATTTTGAAATCATGGTGGGCGAGAATGCGTTGGGATTGGGTGGTGGTCAAGATGCCACCTACGCCTACAGAAATCTGACCAGTGCCGGCTTATCAGGAGGCGATTTGACAGCCTTCAGGTTTCACGGCAGAAGCCACCTCATCCAATATTCTTATAGAGCAATAGAATTGCAGACCTGAGATGAAGGAGGGGCACAGAGCCTCGTCTCCCCACCTGCGTTACAAATCCTTCCTGTAGCGACACTGGCCCGTCTTTGGTGTCCTCCACTCTTGAATCAGTTGAACTTAGGCCCCATGAGCTCAAGTACAATTCGTTGCCATGGTGTCGGCGAGAAAGTCCAGGACGGATTCAGAACTCCAAGCCCCGAGCAATTGATCGAGATGCCAGAGTCCGCCAGAAACCAAGGGCCAGATACCAGCTCCAGCGATGAGACCGAGCGCTTCCGGAAAGCGCTGAGGACTCGCTTCAGTATCCACGCAATTTACCCGTCGCCTACGTCAAGGAAAGACCCAAATTGGTTTATGACTTTCGCCGACATTTTGACAACCTCAAAGACAGTATACTCCTCATTATACCACCGGACGTGGCAGAATTTCGAAGGCGAGCCATCGAAAAGAGAATCCGTGTACAGTTCCACGACTGTGGGCTTCATGATGATGCTCGAACACGTGCGCGTAGTCCTCGCGCCAAGGAATTGCACCAGCCTCCCCGCTTCAAAGATCTGAAAGCACTCAGAGCGTTTGGGACGATGCAGATGACTCCCAATTCAAAGAGCTGTTCAATAACAAAGACTTGAATAGCGTTTTTGGTATCAAGCTTGGTGACGAGTACGAGGTTGATGGGAAAGTAGCGAGGAAATATCTGCTCAGTCTTGAGCCTCGCGTTGACCCAGTCTGCCGATTCATGTATGAACCTCAATGAAGCCCGGAAGGTGTTACCAGAGATGTTTTAGTGGCGTTCTCACTCACGTCGTTTTAGTTTTCTCGAGGCCTCTGTGCATCCTGCCCGCCGATACAAAGTCACAGAGGACCTGTTGCTGAAGATCCTAACATATCATTATGTCTCTCCATCCTTTCTCAACTTCATATGTTCCTTTGGCCATAACCCACTCTCAGGTGACAGCGACATTTTCTTTGGCGGAATCCGAAGCCACAAGTCTTTTGCCGCCCCTACTCTCGGCACCCTGCCCTTGATCGCAGTGGCTACCATTACCAGCTAGCCTTTGAACTTAGAACCGTCTTCAGCCCCCTGGTTCGACATCTGGAGACATGCAGCCTGGTGAAAGAGGAGAGATTGCGCTAGACGAACCTAGAGAGCAGACAATCATCAGATGGCGACTATTCCCTTGGCTCAAGCCACGTCCTCGAGCTGATGAAGAGATTAGTGAGTCGACGGATCCGTCATCAGATTCTCTTGATCTATGGCCAGTGGGCCAATGTGCAGTCTATCATCACTTTGACATCGAAAACGGAAAAAGCCTTTGGATTGTCACAGCAGCCGAAGGCGAGACCCAGGCAGAGGAGCCCTTTAGAGATGTGAGAGAGTCGCGATTTGAGGCCACGGCAGCATCTCACAGCTCTATTTGTCACCGCTTCCAGTCGAGTTTGGCCGTTTTCGTTTGGCTGGCAGACTGGTCTCTGAGCGAGTTCGGTTTCTACATTGCAGCACTCGATGACAACCTGCAAAAATTGGTATATTCATTCATCCCCGCGACAGCACACTTATCCCAGCACATAAATTGTTATTGACTGACACGATAGTCATTCTTTACAGACCAGGGCCTATGTTGAAGACAGCGGTAGCGACACCCCGTATTGGAAAACCGCCTGAAGGTTCTTAACCGTTACATGGAAAAGCTTGATGAGTGCGCTGTGGCACTCGAACGCAATTTGCGTGTGTGTCGAGCTATCCTAAGATTTTACAGAAGGGAACTGCTTGATGACCCAAAGCTTAAGGCGCGGAATCCACAATGGATTGCACAAGATCATGCTACCATCCTTACGACCTTGGCGGATTTTGAAGAAAACATACTGCACTCTTGCAATTCAACACAGGAGATCCTCCAACGCGCCAGTGTGGTTAAGCAGATGGGCACAAGGCGAGAAAACACGGCAAGTCTTGGAAGTGCCATATTTATATCCCTTTGTTCAAGATGCTGACTTTGAGCTCTTTACTTGCAGATCCACCGATTGCTCCAGAACCGGGACGTCACAACCATGAAGAAACTTGCGATGGTAACATATCATGACTCTTCTACCATGAGAGTGTTCGCATCGATCACCCTCATCTTCCTCCCTATGTCGGTTGTATCGACGATATTCTCAACCGATATTGTCAAGTTCCAAAGTACCAGCACTGGGTTTGTGGGCAAGTGGTCGCCACCTGCGCTCGTTTGGTGGCTGGGGACAACAATCCTCGCCACGGTCTTGGTTTATATCGGTGGCGAGAAATGGCGCCAGAAGACAATTAACAGGGTCATGGGTGTCGAAGCAGGGGCAAAGACAAAAGGGGAACTCGAAAAAGGAGCGGCTAGCTACGGGTCCTGGAGAAGGCACCTACTTCGCGCGAAGAGGGACGCCCGCGACCGGCTGAGCAATTGGACGCGTTGGCTCAGGATTAAGTTGGATGCTTGGGTGATCGAGTTCAGGGGCCGTCGCCACAAGAAACATCCCACAAATCGACCACTCAGGAACCGCCTCAATTTACCGGACGGGTAGTGTCTATAGGGGTATGTGCATCTTTTGCGTATGTTGTTCGAACACCACTGACATAGACCAATGAGGAGCCACTTGAACGGAAGACGACGATAACAGACTACCGAGAGATAGAAAAAGTACGCGAGAGGAATGTCGACGACCTCAACGTAATAGAACAAGGGCTCGGATAGCCTTTAAAATACCCTTCGCTCATCACTACGTTGCGATAGGAGTAGGAGTTTTTTTTTTTTTTTTTTTTTGAGCAATTATAATAACCTTGAAGTGTTTGTTACGCGAGTTCTTGAGATTTTGGCGATTTATGTTCTTAAATATGAGAGACTTTATAATCCATAACACGAAAAAATTAATTATTCAAAGAGGAATCATTCGATGTTAAACAATGCATATTATTATAAATCTGTATGTTATATTATCTTTAGCGTTCTAAGTATAATTTAATGATTATTAATATAGTAAACCATTTTGAATAATTGAACATTTATTAATTAAATATATATTATATAGAATTGGCTACAACTAAAAAAGTATAAAATATACCATATATACTGTTAACAAGAACTTAAGATGTGTGTAGTAACGGGAAAGTCATTTCTTGGTTAAATTTATACTCACAGGGAGCTCCATATATAGTCTCCTAACAGGACTTTACTCTCACACTCTGGCTCCTCGTGGCCCAGACCAGCCTTGACCTTCATCCTGGTAGTACGGTAACAACCATCCTTAAATCTCATATCCCTCAAATAGCTCATTAACTCACTAAACCAATAGCCCGTTTCATTATTTATCTGCTGGTTGCTTTACAGTTATAATTTCCTTACATTCTGTTATCTTACGCGCTGGACGTTATGTGTCGCAGAGTGGTGTGAAACAGGTGGTCCCTCAAGGCCCCATAGGACTTTTGCCATGCTCCTTGATCTGCTTAGTACATTGACAATTCTACTTCCACTCTGGGAAAGCCAGTTCTAGTGGTCACTATTGCCATCGTAGAGTCTTGTGGTAGCCAGGGCTAGTCGTTCAGTTTGTAGGATTGTTCTATCAAAGAGACCATCGAGATTTTACCTACGAATGATTGAATTTCGAGTTCACAGGTCATAAAGTGATTATTATCACGGGGTCTGATCTGCTCACAACTATTCATGTGACTCTTTCTCTCCGTTCGTCTATGTTCTGGTTGTACCTACCAAGGAAATACCTGGCCTTAATCTCACAGAACTCACCGACCGTTCTTGGAAATGCATCGGATCAGAAATAAATTTTTGAAAAAACTCATTTACCAGATCGCCGCTTTGGTTTGAATCGCAAGTGCCGGTGATCTAGGTCACCGGCAACTTTTGGTGGGAACCCACATTATCAGTTCATCCAACTTAGAACACCTCCAAGCCACATGGACTTAGCGCCGGCAAACCCTTGTGAAAACCGGCAAACCCTTACTAGTCCTTCTCGTTTACTGGCAATACTCAGCAGCCATTTAATCCACTGTATCCCGAAGGCAACTCGGCTCCACCGGGTTCGTGGAGGTTCACAGTACCCTGCAGTAATGAGGGACAGAAACCCATGGGTCAATGGCTGGTAAATGATCTTGGCTTCATGGTAAAAGCTAGCTAGAACAAGTTTATCAACATTGTGGGAACGGAATGTCCCCTTGGGAAGGTAAAGCGAACCAATAGTTCACACCTTGTCATTGCCACAGCGCTTGACCCCAGATTAATGAGTATGCACCCGCAACTTCTCCACACTTCAATCCCAAGCCCCGGGTCTTCGTTTTCGACGCTTAAGTCTCGATTGCTGTAGACGATGGGCTTTTATTGGCGGATTTTCAACTTGACGCGAACTAGAATATATAGTGGCCATATCAAAGTTGACTTGTTATGCTATTCACAAAGCTATAACTAGGCACTCCTCCCAGATCAAAGGAGCTGGGCCAAAGGATAGTAAAACACGCCTTCGGTCATCCTCCAGAAGATATTGAGTTGCTCTTGACTCGCCTCGCTTTCTCTCTTGTACCGTGCCCAATTACTTGAACCGACGTCATGCTTGTCAACCAGGCCTCCCTGTTGGCGCTCTTGACCACCGCCTCTGTATCGGCGCAAATAAATTACCTCAACTGGCACACCATCAAAGCTAACGGAGTCAATTTGGGCGGCTGGCTCCATCAAGAACAAGTCATTGACCCCGTCTGGTGGAACTCGTTTGCCAACGGTACCTTGGACGAATGGGATTTCTGCGACGCCTTAGGCCCTCGCTGTGGTGCTGTCCTTGAGCAACGCTATGCCTCGTATATAACCACAGCAGACATTGACAATCTCGCTAAGGCCGGTGTCAACGTCCTCCGTATCCCTACCGGATATAATGCCTGGGTTGCTGTCCCTGGCTCGAAGTTATATACTGGAAACCAGGTGCGCTTCCTCAGGACAATTGGTGAATATGCCATTGCCCGGTACAACATGCATGTCATCCTTGACATTCACTCCCATCCTGGTGGTGTCAATGGGCTCGGTCTCGGTGGCAAGGAAGGGGTTTCGGCTGGTTCAATAACCAGACTGCTCTGACATACTCTTACAAGGCTGTTGATGCCGCGATCGCCTTCATTCAATCATCCAGCCACTCTAATGGCTGGACTCTCCAACCTCTCAATGAGCCCGTCGACAATCGTGACCCCACAACTTTCGGCACACCAGCTGCCCTCAGCGATATCGGTGCAGCCTGGGTCCTATCTTTCTTCAAAGGCGTTGTTAGTCGTGTTCAGAGCAGGAACGCAAAAATCCCTGTCATGCTACAAGGAAGTTTCCGTCCTGTAGACTTCTGGTCTCCCAACTGGCCCGCTTCGACTAACATTGTCTTTGACGTCCACGATTACTACTTTGCCGGACGACCCAGTACATCGGCTAATTTGCCTACGTGGATCTGCCAAGACGCAGTGGCAGGCAAAAGCAATGGCAAGTTCCCTGTTTTCGTTGGAGAATGGTCGATTCAAGCTGCCAGCGCCAACACACTTGGCAGCCGGGCGCGGAATCTAAACACGGGGCTTCGTGCGTGGGCTCGATACTACGCCGGCAGCGCGTACTGGACGTACAAATTCCTTGGAAATGTACCTGTGAACGGAGAAGGTACTCAGGGTGATTATTGGAATTATTCAGAGTTCATACGAACTGGCATTATCAACCCTGCTTCAGGGGTGACATGCACCTAATTTTTGGAATGGATGAATTTATCTTCTTGGAATGTGCGAAGGCTCCAATACCGTACCAATCTCCATGATATCTTAGTCAATATATCGATATATAAGTCTGATGCCTATTTGGACCATTCGCACATTCAACGAGATCGGAATACATGTTACTGGACTGCATTTTACTGGTGAGGCAATATAGATGGATGGAATCATGCCGACAGGTTTGGTTTTTTCTCCATATACTCTTTCTATAGTATCCAAGTCCAAATCTTTACCAAGCCCTTATTCTAAAAGTCGGTTGATGGAAACTTGATATGCTTTCTAGCGTTAATTAAAGACGAGGCGATATAGACAGCCTCAGATTATCTAGCTTCTCCCAACACCTGCTAGACGTTTGACGGCCACCGAGAAGACGTCAGCCTCTGAGCGTTCCTGGTTGCCATTGGCCTGAATGGTGCAGAATCATATGATCTACAAGCTGCTTTATGTGCGAGTACCAAAGCGCTCAATACTATGCCGGGGTGTTGTGCAAACTTGTGACGAGTACTGAGGCGAAACCTGGTGAGCTAGGATAGGGTGAGAGGGCATTGATAAACTCCGTCTCTGCGTAGATGTGACCATATGACCAGGCTAGCTTCTTCTGAATGTGGAAGCTCTTGGCCATGTTCATGGCGTCTAGGTTATGCTATCAGATTCGCTACTTAGTTCCTTTTCCCTTTGAGGTCGGTAAGCTACAAAAATATAGCTGCCCCACAGCATCTTAGTCATATATCGGTACATTGAGTAACTTCCTGAACCCCTCACAACAGAAGATGCTAGGCAGGGGCTTTTGACGATACATGGATGGAAGACAAAGGACCAACACATCAAGAGCAGGGTCGGGCCCGGCCCTGGGCCCAGTCCTAAGAGGTTAGGCCTTGAAGGGTTAGGACCCTGCTGCTGACCTAGCTGCTACTGAAAGCATCGACTTGGATATTACCTTGAATAATAGCTAGGCTAAATAAGCTATGGATAAAATATATAGATCAAATATTAAGCCTGTAGATAACATGTAACGGGAAAAGGCGACGTGTTTCCTCGTACCATTAAAACAAAGATCCGTCAATGCCTCGCCTTGATGCGAGCGCATTGCCTTGCCACACTATATAAGCCTACGAGAGCCTAGGGCATAGCCGCGGCCTCGCCACGCTATAGCTGCTATCCCTATTTCCCGTAACAGAAAAGATCCTATTATCTTGATTATTAAGCCCTATAAATTTCCCCTCGACCTCGAAGCTCTTAATACTCTAGGAAATGCCAGGCTTAGAGCCAAGAAATAAAAATAGCTATTATAGGCCGGGCCCTGACCCTAATGATAACTGTTAAACCACACAGCTAAAAGATAAGTGGTTCTAAGGCTGCATTTCTTATGCCTTGCAACCGGTTTAACAATAACCTTGACGATGACTTGGGCCCTAGCCTTGATGAAAATCGTGAGCCGGATCCGCCGGATCTGCCGCAGCCACGGCACCCTAAGATAACGAATATAGACTGCGATCAATGTAATATAGCTATACGTAACGCGGGCTATGCTGGTATATCTATCACAGGCCAATTTGCTAGGCCTTCTATATATCTAGTTTTTGACCAGTTCTAATTGGTTAATTTACTGATTTGATACCTAGTCTGTAGCTTACCGACCTTAAGAGGATATAAAAATCCAAGAAAAAGAGATGAAAATTGTACCTTATATTAAGTCATAGTTCTTAGATTTAACAGCTATTATAATAAGCAAATCTTCCTTCTCTCCCTCGTTATTTCATCTTCTGTCACCATGGTTTGCCGCTAGAATCGGTTATGCCCAGCTCCTTATTCCTGCGTGATTATAGTGGCGGTTCACAGGACGGCATCCCCACACAGGCATTCGAGCCGCCCTCCCGTGCGGGGAAGCCATGGTGAATCTTAGATTTCCCGAACACATCACCTATTGTTTGGAAGGGTTGACATGTAACCCTAAAACACACATACCTATCACGAGCAAGCATGCTGCCTACCATCAGGGCCATCGCTTGTGAGCATTGTGGGAAAGCATTCCGGCGCAAGGAGCACCGCGACCGCCATTTACTCCGACATTCGGGCATGAGGCCCTTTCGCTGTGGTGCGTGCTCCAGGACGTTTCCGCGAAGGTACATTCTATCTTACAGTAAGGAAGATGAAAAAAGCAAAAATAATGTCACATCATAACATGAAAACGACGTCATTTGTGGAGATACGTCTAACTGCTTGTGTGAAGGGACTCATTAGTCCGCCATTGGGGCACTCACCACTCGCACGATGAGCCGCTAGATTCCCCAAGGCGTGCATCCGAGGCATGTATTCGTTGCGCGAGGCTCAAACAGCGCTGCGAAGGTGGGCTTCCATGTATTAGATGCATCAGACAAAACGTCCGCTGCACGTCGCGACAGATCCCAAGGGATGAAGCACAGGGGTTGATGTCTATGCTGCCAACCACGGCCAGTGAGACGGTTGGGCAGGGACCGCCGATCGAAGACCCTACTAGGGTAATCTTCAGCGGTGGTGATATACAGGAACATGCCGCACCGCCGTAGCTCACTCGGCTACCTCTTCTCTGTGGTACTCACGTAGTTCTTCGGAGCATGCCCCTACGTCAGCCGCTACTACACCTGCTGTGAACCCACCGACGTCGTCTGCCTCACAAGGCCTGGCTTGGGGCGGCGACGACGACGATAGCCACAATTTGTTGGCCACCACTGGCCTAGCTTCCGGCTTGGATGCCCAGGGTTCATTTACCTTTGATGCAATGGATCTTGGAGGGACTAGCTTTCCTTTCCTGCCCATGGCCATGGATAGTGGCATGTTAGGATTTGAGCCAACGGCTCTTGAACCTGCGGATAATACCGACGAGCTGTATCACGCCACGGGAACATCCATTAACCCCATATCTACTCGCAAAATCAGCTTTCCGATGTTGGCGAGGGCGGGACTCACGGCGCCCAAGTCCCCGGGGATCAGAACTACCTATCTGCCCCTTTGTTCTTCACAACGTATGAGAAACAGCCATGCCTAGAGTTCCCTGTCTGTTCATCCGATCAGTTACAGACGGCCGAGGCCGAGGTCTTCGGTCACGTGGCTGAGATACCAAGCCATTCCTTACAACAGATCCAGTCATTTTACAATAAGCAGCGCGGCTGCAGCTCGTCACGATTCATAAACTCGCAGATATTTCATGCCTTTATTGAGCTTTATCTTGAACACTTTAACACCGTTTTCCCATTCATACATAACTCTCGTGTTCGGAACAGAAATGTGCCTTGGATCCTCCTCTTGGCACTTGCCGCTGTCGGTAGTCAGTATTCTGGAATTCAAGGCGTCAACGCATATCACCTACTGTTACAAGATCTTCTCAGCAGAGCTTTGGAGACTCATGTATGCATATTCTTCTCACGTTCTCCCTCTACTGCTGACAAGAACGTAGTTACCACCGAGGTCTATTCGTGCGGATGCCAGTCTCATTCAGAGTCTCTTTTGCGCCACATTCTGCTCTTTTTCTCCGCATCCAAAAGAAATCTGGTTGTATTACAATGTGAGAGGAATATGCTCGTCAGTGCGTTGCATCGTTTCGGCCGTAACAAGTTAAGTGAATGGGCAGACCACGAGATTGACCAAGACTTGCATGACGAGTGGCATGCCTGGATATCGGACGAGGGAACTAAGCGCTTCCTGTATTGCGCGCACGGTAAGTTGAGTCGATCGCTCAGCATAGCTTCGTAGCGACTAATCTTCCAATAGCATTGGAGTGTCTTGAATTCGTCTTTATGGACCAACCCCTTGTTCAACCTCGTCGACTGTGTCCAAGAGCAACCATGTGACGACGCACTGTGGCAATGCCAGAGTGCTGCAGAATGGAGGCAAGGAGTCCTTGGACGCCAAGGCTGTAACTCTTTACATGTGTTCGATGCCGTTAGCACTCCACAGACCGTTTATAAACATGTGCGAAATGGGGGCGGCAGACGCCGGTCTCCATCGCTTCAGGACTTACAGCGACCAGGATGCTTCAGGGAAAGAATGCACGTTTTGGAGCTCTATGTCGATGAAAGATTGCAAGATTATCATTCACGTTCATCAAGATTCTTGAGACTTGTGTTCGCGAATGGAGCAACTTCGGAACATGGTAGTTATATAACAGGGTCCAGTATCCAAGCATCGCCCAGGAACCTTCATCATGACGTTTTTTCGGTAGAGGAGCTATTGATACGGGGGTATACGCTCAACTAGGTGGGTGGGATGCACCAGATCTGCTGGTTCATGTGCTGGCAATTTTGAGGTGCGTTCCACTCGCAACGCTGTATCACTCTGCCGGATGGCAGACGGACGTAGCTGGAACAATCAGAGCAAAAGATCAACTCAGAGCTTTTTTCGCAATAAGACCACATCGACCCGCAAATGTTTGTGGCATGCGGCCATTGTATACACAGAGCTCCGGAAAGGCCGACAATTTGCTTGTTATGACTCTTTGAACATATGGGTTGCCGTCTGTTACATCGGATCATACGCAACCCTTGGCCCTGAGAAACCAAGCCAAGCCCCATCCGTCCACCGGCCAAATAACCTCACCAGTGTCCAAAATCGAGCAATTCGTTTAGACAAGCTTACGAAAAGAAACGAGGTAGAGAAGTGGTTTAACTCAGGCGCGGAGGGAGAGGTCCATATCACTGGTGTCGGCCTTCTCAGAGGGGCCAATAGTCATACGATTCTGCTCAACGATGTCTCTAAGATTCTCATGAAACAAGTTTCCTGGCCAGGTTTATGCCAAGCCCTAGCAAGAGCTTTCATTAAAATAACGCAAGGCGGCGTGCCGGATGCTGACCCAGAGCAGCAAGTTTAAAACGCAAAAGGGGCTACCATCCATCAGTGTTTACACCTTCGACGTCCAAAACAACTCGCTTAAACCATTGCCAACTCAAGCGCCAAATATATATCGATCAAATGCGGCAGAATAATCAGTCCAGCTTCGGCTCCTTCTCATTACACTTTCTAAACTTTCGGCGGGGTTTTCAATTCTTGTGTGATAACAATCCTTGATTCCCAAGTCAATGGTCAATGGAACTGAAACATCCAGGTGCCCGCAGGAAAGGTTGTCACTGATGCATTGGGCCTGTCTTTCCCTGTGGGCGGCTAGCTAGCTCAAGAGAGCAAAATCTCGATATTGTTTTAATCCGTACAGGATTAAGTCTATGGTTTCCATAGTCTACCTAAACCAGTCTATATACTAAGGATATGTATTTGGAAAAGGATTGTTTCATGCTAGAGATCTTGTGGAAAACTACCTCAGAGGATGTTTAAGCACAACTTTTCCAAAGCCATGTTTTCCGTCGGCGACACTAAAGAGCTCCTCCAGAGCCTTTTCCGTTGTTGCATCAACAACTCGGACAGATGGTAATTCAAACATCTGGCCATAGTTCTCAATTACCCAAGATAGAGCTTTCCAGGCATGCCAATGATTTGCAGGCCTGGCTGGGATGCTGATCGGCTCCGCCGCACCAGGTAGCTTGATCCGCCAGTCGTCGTTTGTCATGGCTACTGGCATCTTGAATCTTTCTTGACGTCCTATGACGGAAGCCAGCACTGTCGTATCTTCTACACTTTGGGCAACCAAATCGGCCGATGAAGGATACCCCATACTGCCAGCTGCATCCAGAGCATGGCTGATAGGGCCTTGGCCGAGAGCTGCAACGGCTGAGGCTATTTCTGCCACGACATTTGGTGATGAGTAGTCGAAGGTTTCAGTGGCCCCTAGACGTTTCAGGAGCTCGTGGCGACTCGGTGAAGCTGTAGTGAAAATATTTCTACAGCCGCTGGCTCGAGCGAGTTGAATAGCGGAAAGTCCCACAGCCGATGAGCCGCCCCAAATTAGAATTGGGGCTAGGAACTCCTTGGTGCTGTCTGTGGGCAGAGGGAATTGGAACAAATTATGTAACACATCGGCAGCGGTCATGACAACCACTGCAAGGGCAGCTGCATGTGCTTCGGGAGATTCTGCGGCACTCGGAAAGCCATATCATCCGGGACCACAAGATAACTTTGATGCGCACCATACTTCAGTGGTCGTCCAATGCTCGATGGAGTATAACCCGCAATGATATCGCCCTCGCTAAACCTGCTACTCAAAGACGTCTTAAGCACACACCCGGAAAAGTCATATCCGAGAACTGTCGAATTGATGCCAAGGTGTGTGGCATGGCGAATATCCCTGGGTTAATTCCCGAGTAGTGAGTTTCGACTAAGAGCTCGCCTTCCGCAATTTCATCATGGATGATATCGCTTCTAACAACGAACTGAGTGTCTTCTGCTACGTAGAGTGCTCTGCTCGGCTTTGACGACATGGTGAACGCTTGCTTTTTGTACTGCTTTTGTGTTGGGTGTTTGCTGAATTGGAAGATGCCAGGAGCACAAGCAACATATAACAGGACTAATTTCAAAGAAGTCCGAGCCTACGAAAAATTGCAACTTCGCCTAGCTAATGGCCGATAATAGAAGCTTTAAGAATTCGTACAGCATGAGTTGCCCGGCAGAAAAGCCGGTGGGCGAGGTGTTAGGAGTCAGGTGCTGTCGGCCCCACCGGCCGGTTCCCACGAATCTTCAATCTCCCCACATGTCCCGTCCCCACTACACATTCTGGTGTCGTTGTGACTCTTGTGTGGAGAATATAGGCTCAGAGATTAGGTCATTTTGGGAACTTCTGTGTTCAAAGTTTAGTCAATGCTAGCTTCTTAGATTGCTAGTGCAGAGAGTGTGATTGTTATGATTGTGGCCTTGCCTTGAGATAGATGCAGTCCATGTATTTCCTTACCTACCGTTGGCCACGTAAGCCGTATCTGTCCCGTAGCACCTTCATCAGCTCTAATGTCACTTTGGCCGTTATTCAATTGCTCCTTCTGTAGAACTCTAATCTAGAGTATATACTCAAGATTACTCGGCAAATCTATAATCAGCTTGATTCCAGCAGATATTCTCTAGGTTTGATCCGACCAAATCCATTCACTGCATAACTGACATTGTTGTGAGGACAATTTCATTAAAAAGAAAGTTCATGTCAACTTTAGCCTGTAATAGGGTGCATACAGATATTGCAGAAGTGATTTGTTGGCGCAGAAGCGAGCCAAGCTCGCGCATTCAAGGTTATTGGTCGAAGCCCACCATATAATATAAAATAGGCATACAATCTGAAGAATACCAACTTACATTTAATCTACGAAGCTGATTCCTAGGATTCATTTTATCAGCATGCTAAACGAAAGGCTTGTTAACTAAAAGTAGGCATTACTCCTACCACTAAGATAGTAATTGGCTCAAGTCCTAATTCTGACACCAAGGCGCATTCAAATAGTTTAAAGAAGATATGTGATTGTAGATGATCTTTCATGAAGCCCTCCCGCTAGGAGCTGATGTCGTGTATTATAATAAGAGGTGAAGGAAAGACAAGTGTTAGATTGGAAGGACAAAAGTACTAAACATTTCATGAATGCTGACCTGAATTGATATATGGGGCCTCGTCGTTAGACCAGATAAAACCCTTTGCTTTTGACTGCATGTTAGGTGATGTTTCTTTCTGAGAGACCTTCTATAGTTTCATAAAATACTTCGAATAGGAAGAGATATTGCGAAGCTTGGGAGAAGTCTTGCATTATGATGTCTGAATTTGATTCCCACATCTTAAAAACAATCCAGTACTTAGATATCTGTGGTGAAGAATTCCAAGAAGCTGTCTGCCTCTCCCCCAACGTGCAAGACGTGTTCTCCATGATTAGAGTTAGGTTCATTTACCAAATGTGGAAGAGCTGGTGTTCCCAGCTTCTCTCCGCTGATCTTTAATACCAGCTTCTCTCCAGGTTCAAAGATAATTCCTGTCGGCCACAGCAGAACTTCCATTCTAACAATCTCACCAGGCTTGACTTTTGAATTTTCTCATGTGAAAGTGTCTTCCAACTTTTTCCAGATTTTTCCATGGACACATGCCGTTGTGAAGCGCGCAGCACGCCACTAGGTCCCCAGTAGCGGAAGACTCTATTCATTGTCGCCACGGTCTCTTCTTCAGCGGAGAGTGCTTCGGGTGTCGGAATGTTCTTGTTCGAAATTATGGTTCCCTTACTATCGGCTTTGAAAATATGGGTATACACATCTAGATCATCATGTTGGGGTGCAGAAATATCAATAACCAAAGTGCTAGGACCCATGATGGCAGTCCTCGAGGTGAAGCTATAGATGAATCCAACGGTCTCTGCCGTATCTGCACGGTATTTGATGGTACGCGAATGAAGTGTTTTGCCGGTGGATAGCTTCCCGTCATGAGTGAGATGAAGCTTGCGTGAATTAACGGACGGCAGGTGCCATGGAAGATCGCCGTAGTTCTTATCAACAATGGGTGGCTTTGTGTAGTTGAGTAATGCTATACGAACGGGCGATGTTTGCGTCCAATCGTTCTTGGCCCCTTTCAAGTAATGGTCAAAGAATTTGTTAAGGTCATCCGTACGTTCTTTAGTGTATAGGTCATACCACTCTTGTGTTGAATGGAGGACAAGCCTATTATAGAGTCAGCCGTTAGTGAAAGTTTCTTCATTCGTCGCCCTTTACCATTTGTTATTATGCTTAATTTCCTCAAACGCACGCAGAGAACCAACTCCGTGTATGTCGGATGAATAACTGGCTCCAATATAGGCCGGTACTTTTATGTTAGAAAAGTCTGCTCGCTTGTCTTGCAGATAGTCGTTGACAGTGGTGCAAGTCCTGATCATGGCTGCTAGGTCTTCTTGCTCTTGTCTACCTAGGGAGCTATTAATTACAATGCTAAGGAAAACACGAACTGACCTACCTTGTAACATTTCTGCGATCGAGTTGGTGAATGTCGTCCAGGGAATGCCGCCACGGAACGACTCTTCCCTGATACAGTCGGAAGCTCCCTCCAAAGGAGCAATCGCTAGTAGATGAGGTGGCTGTTCAGCCGCGATAAAATATTGTGATATGGCAAGCCAAGAGTTGCCAGCCATGCCGACCTTTCCATTGCTCCAAGGTAATTTAACAAGATCCTCAATAGCATCATAGCCATCTCGACCTTCAGCAGTGCCCCACCAGCGAATGTCACCTTCAGAGTCACCCACGCCTCTTGGGTCGATGTTAACAATGGCATAGCCTCTGGGAACCCATTCTGCAGGATCCAGCCTGTTCTCCACTATCAGTCAAAACTACCATAAGCCCCTCGTTGTACTCCCAAATAAGCTTACCCCTCAAAATTTTCGTATCCCGAGAGCTGATTGTTCGGTACGCCGGCTCGTAAGGGGACCGTGTGGAGATTCAACACTCCAGTGCCGCTCTTTCCATACGGTCCCCACATGACAATAGCCGATGATTTCTCATCCGTCTTTGGACGATAAATATCTGCACGTATCTTAGTTCCATCCCTGAGAGTCAGAACTTGATCTTGATCGAGAATGATGGAACATGGCAAAGGACGACACTCTAGACGCTTTTTATGGCCAGCGGGAAGCTCGATAGTTTTTGGAGTCGCTCAGGGACCCTGAGGCCTGATAGTCTCACGCATCATTACATCAACCGTTCCAACTTTAAAGGGGCCATTGTGATGATTTTTGGAGACAGATAAGGCGTGGCTGCAACGTAGTATAGATGAGATTGTAGTTGGTGTTGTGAAGCACCGTGATAAACTTCATAAGAGATATATGTGTTGGGCTTTGAGGAGAAGACAGGATAATATAGGCGTAGAGGGCGGCTATTATGTGACTTTGGATAGGTGAAGACAGCTGCTACCATCACAGTTTTGCCGCCCTTCAATGCCGACGAGTTTCTGTTCTGTATGCAACGACGGCTTTGGTGGGGCAAGGTGGGAACATTGTGATAGCAGCGGATTTAGCCCTCCACGGCTACTGCTCTCCACCGCAGCCGTGATTTTGATGTAGTGCTAGGGCCTCTCATTTCCAGTTCCTGCTGCAACTATTCATGTATTGCTCGTGTTCTTATTACAGCCTAAGTTGATATTTTAACTAAGTACTATGGAAAAAACCATGACCCGTCTTAGATACCATAGCTATAGTAGGTCTTCAAGGCTCCTTTGACTTTTACAATCCAGGATAATTACAACGAGGTCAAAAACTAGGAATTTTAGAGACTAATCGATTGAATAATAGACATATATAGAGCTATAACATTATTTTTTCCCCAGAATCCAAAAGAAACTAGTATATAGATGTCAAATATAATGAGCTAACTAGTCTGGAAACTCGTACGCCATATTAACCTCGTCGGGATTATTGCAACTCCCAGAGTCTACACGAGTAAATGTTCCAGTAACTGTATTATAGTTACTATACCAGCATACGCACGCATCTAGCAGAGGGCTATTTTCCAGCGTCTCGCGGCATTTATCGTCGGCGCACATATCGCTACATTCAATCTTACCCAAGTCTTTCCAATGTTTGTCGGCTGGGTTATTTGCAGAGAGCTTCAAGTACCAAACGTCACAAGTGTTCTTGAGCGTCCCGCCGGAACCACCACAGCCACTCAGGATGGTTCTAAGATAGCTCTTACAGTCGGCGATCTCCTTTTCCGTATCGCCCCCGCCGACCGAGAAACTCCCAATGCAGCCGTCCTGTGCAAAGGTAACGCCAGACCAGATTTTCATGTCTGTTCCATCCACAGTAGGGCCCTCGTTATATATGCCCAGGGCCTTCCCTCGCCCATCCTTGGTAGCGCCAGTGCCAAAGGAGATGGGCGGTACAATGACAGTGTCTTTCCACTGCTCAAGATTATTGCATAAATCATCTATTTCAGCATTCGCCTGGCTCTCCGAGAAGCTATTGTTGCCGGTATCGTCACATTCTGGGCTTTCAGGACGGTTAATATGCTGATTCGGATCAGGTTGATCCTCCTTGTCTGTGCTCTCTTGTTCTGGAGTGAGAGCCAGAAGGGCTTCACTCAACCTAGCACTGAAGGCTTCTTCTGTCACCTTCTCTTGGTCAAAGTCACCCAAGTGAAGCATCACCGGCCCTTCGTCAGTCAGGTCGTCCGCGACGACAGGGCCAGCGGCATCTGCTGAGCTCGTTTTATAGTTCTTAGGGAGAGGATATTCCCCAAATTCTCGGTAAAAATAGGCACTATTTGCCAACCAAGCATAACTGTCGGCGTTTGTACTAGCGCGTTGCGCCCCGCCACCTTGATTGATAGATCTCTGGGCAAGCTTATAGACCAGTGGTGGTCCATATGCCTTTGCTGCTCCTCCGACTCCGTCGGGGTCGACATACTCATCAGTGACTATGGAGTTCTCAGTCAGTTGAAATTTCTTTGGGATGCGAGAATGTTTGAAGATTGGCTTACTATGCGGCTGACCAATGCTGGTGATATTAAGATGCATCATCTCGTGTAGAAAATATTGGGCCTGGTTCTTCTGCCAAACAGCTTGCTTTGTATGTGAGTCATCTCCATGTCTCTTACTTAATCTAATGTCCCAAGTCTTCGCGGTAAGTGAGTCTAACGTGAAGAAGACACGACAAAGATTAATATAGGAGTAGCTGCCAAACCAGCCCTTTTTAGTCCATGCATAACCACCAACCAGGAGGGGACGGCCTTCAATTACCCGGTTGCAGAGGTTATTGGGGTCGTTGCAGCTCATATAGATATCGTACTTATTATGGGGTCTGAAGTCAAGAATTCGGCGAAGATTACTGAGAATTCGATCCTTGTAATCGCTATGGTTCGGGCCCATCCAAGTATTCCAAATAGGGGTGTATTTCTCGTCCGATGCATATTCAATTGTTTTAGAGGCTAGCATGTAGGCATCGAAAGCTGCCGATGCTGCAGCCTCTTTATCCAACGTATCACAGCCCGACTGCTGTTCCCAGTGGAGCTTACCGCCTGATATTCCGATGAAATCGTCCGTGTTATCTTCTGTTCTAGAAATAGAATCTTTGATGGCATGCTGACACGCGTCAGAAGGGTTCAAGAAGTCATCACATTCCTTAGGCCCTTCAGTTATACGGTCTGCGAACTGTTCTACTGTGAGGTCCTCATTAAAATGGCGCAGTTGAGAGAAGGGCTTCGCTAAGCTTAGACCAAACAATAGAGTAAGAAAGAAAAAGAGACGAATGTGAAGAGACATTGCAAATACCAGTGACTTTAAGGATACAATTATTAACAAGCAATGATCATTCTTTCTACTTCTTGTGTCTGGTATTTGTATTTGATCTCACACAACTTCAGTTACGCCAGTCATGCCGCAATTGGCAAAAGGTCCTCCAACACCACCTAACAACTTCACCAATATACATAGAGTATTAATATCTTGGATCGTTATTTATTACTCTTATTACCACATGTTGGCTCTTGAGGCTGTAAAGAACAGGTTAGGTGTACACCTACGCGCGCTAAAGCAGGTTGGTAAGCTTGGGTAAGGTAGCCACCAAGGGTGATACGCGCGCATTCGAGTTATTCGTGGACCATTTTGGGGGCCAGAAATATTTCCGAACATATCTCCTCAATCATCGGAGTTACGTCGCCAACTGCATACAGAGGTGTTGTTCATGGAAGTGAGGGTAGGTAGAAGCTCAGCATTCAGCCCCGATTACGTATTCCAGGGGGCAACCAGGGCCTCCACAAAACTACGCCACAAGATAATCACACAAATCCCCGCCTCCTGGGACACCTATTTTTGGGTCCTCCATCATCACCAACAGCGTTGTTGGCGCTACTGGAGCGCAGCCCTCAAAACTCAAGGTTGATTCCATTGACAAGACTGCCTCATCCCTGAGACACAACCTTTCACCAACTACAATAACCACTCAGTCCGTGTGCTGTTCAGTACAGGGCCAAGCCGCGAACATAAAATAATGAAGCAATTCAGTCACAGCCTTATTATCCTCTATTCTAAGATCATACTGCTCAGCATTATCTCTGATCAGTCACATATCACAGTATTTGCGGCCTCCACTCCTGGTGACATGGGCTGGTTAGACTCCGGGGCTCCTGGAGTTGCCTTCGGCCTACATCCTGATTACGGGTATATCCCTTCATATAACGCTTGGTATTGAACTTGCTGAGTCTAATGTTCGAACATAGGACCGTCGCAGTAAAGCTCAAAGACCAATCCCTGTCGCTGTAGCAAGAGTTGAGGGCACTGAAGCTTACAAAAGTTTGATGCGGAGGGCTGGTGCGTCAACTGCAAAGAAAGTCTCGCACTATAACACTTGGTGTCCTCTTTACAATTTGATGACCCCCGGTCTATCCAGGATTATCTACAATACTGTAGTAGAAATTCCGATGTCGATGCGGTACAGGACCTACTTCGCGCGCTAAGGAGGGCGGCGGAGGCACATCTCGGTCACAATACTTGTATCGTCAATATCAGCCTCTTAGACGATACCGTTGGAAAGGGCTATCTGGGTCAAGTTATCGATGCAGCATTTGCAAATTTAGGCCTCACTCAGGCCCTCAGAGCAGTCAAGCCAAATGCATTTGCTATGGTGTTGGTTGCCGAGGGCTTGTATGATATGCTTCCTGAAGACCCAGGACTACTTTTCCTTATAATTGAGTGCAGCTCCTCCGGTATCATCAATCTTGATCTTCCACTGCTTGATAACAGTGGCTCGATGATCATTCGACGCCAACATAATGTTACCGGGACCATTGTTGCTCCTCAATGCCTTAATGACGACACAACTGCGAGTTGCAGACAGGCGCTTTCTCTTCGGCGTCAGGCCATACGCGAGGCATTGGCGGATATCACAACGCCACCCTTTGGAGAACTGCCGTGGGCAGGCGAGTTGCCAACAAGCCTATCCAGGATCCTTATTTACGGAGACTCAGCGAATGATAGAGTTCTTAAAGAAGAGCTACTTGGGCTGTTCAACCCAAAGCTGTTAAAGCATACAGTAGTCCAACAACCAGCATATGCTGCCGCGCTAGGCGCTGCACAACAGGCCTTCTTCAGGATCAATGCGATTAATTATAACGTCGAGCCCCCGTTCTGGTGCTGCCTAAGGTCGTGGGGAAAGCTTGTCCAGCAAACCACCAACGAATAGAAATATAAATGTTCTACGATGGTCTATGTAAACCAGTCCCGACAGGTTTTATAGGATTCCCTGGAGAAAGTTGGCGGCTCTCCGATATCAAAATCTCGTGGATAAGTAATATGCGTGGTCAATTTTCTTAAGCAGAACCTCGAGATAGAAACAAAAGATAATGAAGATAGGGATGGGTCTCATGTATATATAAGAAGTACATCCTCTAGTACATAAATACGTATATACCCACTGTTTAATCTATATCTAATCTTGATGATTATAATATGCATTAGCGTTGATATAAAAACGTTTGTGCACACAGAAAGACAGTGAGTATATGCCAATCAGCCCATATCTTCCCTATATACAGTAGTAGTGTATCTTCCTTGCCTTGATACTTTATCTCTAGCATTTTCATACTATCATTTACTTGAATTGTATAAAACAGTGGACTTTTACTTCAAAGAACCTCTGTCGTGCTACTTTTTATACCTCATCGAGGCCGATATTGCACGGGCTAAATAAAAGCCTCACAATGTCTTAGTTGTATATCGCTATTCAAAGAAACTTAGTATTGTTTATCGATGCTAGATTTACTATATAGACCTTTATAAAGTTCGTGAATACCAAGATTCCTAACAGTGACCAATTTACTAGACCCTCAATGCATCTAGTTTTTATCCACTTCTAGTTGGCTAATTAACTAGTTCGCTACTTAGTTTGGGCCTTGCCGGCCTCAAAGAGTTCCTATTAGCGTAAAATTAGCAGGATTACCTGAAGTCAAGCTCGGACTAGAGAGAGCTGATCTCGGACCACCATTGCCTCGCACTGAAAACCTCAGCTCGGACTAGAATCACCTCGGACTGGAGGAGTTTAGTTCGGACTGCGCGATAATTACCTAGCGTTTTCTACCATGCCGCATCCTTCACAGCCTATTAGTCCCATTCAGTTGTGTTGTTCTTCTAGCTTGTATCATTGGTTAAAAAAATGCTTCCCTGCCTTCCTTATCATCAAAAGAGCCTCGGTATGCTCCATCAGGTAAGTCTTGATGCAACTACATGGTAGTATATTGACAGGGTCTATAGATAATTTGAAGGGTTCATAATGAGTAAATTAAATTGTGGGGCAAAATTCTTAATACATGTCTCGCATTTTATATAAAGCTGAGCCAGATCTTGTGTAAACTTTCTTCATGAAGCAGTAGATTCCTTCAACTTCTGTTAGCTCTTAGGTCTTTGCAGTAGTTCATTTTTAAATATCTACGTCCTCTCAACATGCAATTTACATCCAGCATTCTACCAGCCGTTGTCGCTTTCACCATTGGTGCGTCGGCCTGGACTCAGGGAGGGATGGCGTATGGAGAGCCAATATCAATTACTATCAGCTCGACGGCAGTAAGTGGCCTTACATGTCAAATCCTTGGCTTTACAGCACCCTCAAAATTAATTTTTGTCTGTCTCTAACCTACGCTCATCTTTGTTAAGTGTTCGTTCATGAAGCCTGCACCACGATGAACACCAATAACTGGCACGCAACTGGTTCCTGCTCGTACTGGACAAACGCGCAAGGTGGCATCTTCTGGGGCGGTATGTAACATTTAGCTAACTTCTATGCTATTCAATCTACGCAGCGTCTTGCTAATAGTTTGATTGCAGATTGTCATCTCACCAGTTTTGGCATTAATCAAATGCCATGGATCTTCTGCAGCTAAGGCAAACATGAAGAGATAGATCATTGCTTCTACTATTCAAGGGCTCAATTCTCAGAGATTAATGCATCATTATCCCTTATGGTCTTTCACTCCACCGGAGTAACAAATTCAAATGAATAAAACACTAATTTTAATGTTAAGACCGGCTGCTTAGAGCTTGTGGTAAAATTACCAAGATAATAATGAGTATACTTCGATATTACGTGTTGTGTAATGAGTTAAAACACTATAAGAATATGACATGAAAAATAAACAACAATATTTTATTAAAACAAAATGGAGACATATTCATATCTCTACAAGGTAAAATAGACCAAAATCTGAATACGTTGAAAAGGGTGAACGACTGAAGTTAATATAGGGTAGCTAGACTAAACCACCGAAGTACATGCCTTTTTTCCAGGCCCACCACTCTACCCGCTACCGTATTCCAACGTGCTGGAAATCAGTCTCCATGTCATTGTTTAGCCAGAAAAACTGTTGCATGAATAGGTCAGAGTAATCAAAGACGACCATTGTTATCCCTATGCTGCAGCGCATGGTCAGTGCTTATCCAAAACAGGGTATCCTTATTAAGTAAAGCGAAAGAGCGAGTGAAGAGCATAAAATGCTCGAGCAGAAGCAGGAAAGATACCTAAAGTAGCCTCTACTTTACTTTTTTAATAAAAAGATAATGAGAGTTAGGCTTATCTATTTTATAGATAATTAATTAACGAGCTTATTATATAAGGCTGTTGGTTAGAGGTTAATATATCTTTTGATAATATGCTCTTAGTGTTTTTAATCTACTGCCTGCCTTAAGCCCTACTACCGTAACGATATTCCTGGCCTGGCTGCCTCGAGCCCTGTGACGATATTGAAGAGGCCGACGAACCCGATTTCTAGGGCCCTGAAGGCGGCTGCCTCGAGCCTTGATTATTGTAATAGCGAGCGTAGCGAGGCCAGCTCAATGCAATCGCCGCCGGAGGTATTGCTAGGGGCGCTCGATACTGCTATTGACCTTGCCTTTGGCATACCATAGAACTCACCCTGCTTTCCGCTTTGCTAACCCCTTCGGGAAGGGCTTACGTTCCCGTAATGACTAGTTAGTCATACTGGTACCTGTCAGGGCACAACGTCACAACAATGCACTGGCCCACATTGGGCATGATCTTCTTTAACCTCCACCCCCAGGTAACGCTCTTCAACGAGGATGGTTAGTTTATAATTATCTACTGTAATTCTGACTACTAGCACCCCTAGAAAGGCAGGGAAGGATTCTTATCAAGTTTTGCCATTGTTGCTCAATCAACGCAATGTCACGACATCTGTGTGCCTCATGCACCCTGACATTATCACGTTTTAAGTCTCTCACAAGTATCAGGCCATCCCGGATGGGAAAGGAGAGGACAGGGGTAATTGGTTCTAAGAAGCTCTCCAATCGGGAGGCAACCCATCAGCCACAATCAAGGCACCCACAAATCGGTCAAACCCTTTTGGCCATGAACCCTACAGCACTAATCAAGTGGCTGGCTGAGCTGATAGTCACATTACCAGGAGAATCATCTATACTAAAATGATTACAGTCTAGGATGAGTCGTTTTGTGAGGAGCGTATACACTTAAGTTCATCCATAGCAGCTAGGAGAGTAACAAAATTTGCATCTGATCAGATAACCACTGTGAATTGTTCTAAGGTGTCCCCGCAGCTGCCCTTGTCAACTTTTGACATGACTCATAATAATATGAGCAGCCTACACAGCGCCCTCACGCTTGTTTAAGTCATAATCAAATGTGTATACGCTGACTGTGGGCAACTCATACTCAGTATTCTGATTTCAGCTCGATGCCATTTATCGTGCCATGTTTTATAAATTTCGACTGAGATAAATGAGCCTTCGATAACACAACAATAAAGTGGGACTTTCTGTGTTTTTAACTGAGAAAACCCTGGCACTAGGTGCTTGGCTTGCTGTCAGAGTGGCAGACTTCGTTGATCTAACGATTATCTATGATCTAGCAGACACAAATCTGCACACCCTATCAGAAGCTGTGACCTTCGATGATCAAGCTTCAAGCAAGAGATCTCGAGGATGAGAGAAGGGCCAGGGATAGTTGCTAAGGTGATGACGGAATCAGATTCAGAGTCGAGAATTTCCAGCATTATACATACTCTCAGAAGCTAGAGCCACTGCTAGGCTAAGCGTGGCCTTTCTAGTCATGATCACCTTTGTCGAAGGGATCGAGTGTTGTTTGGGAGTGGAGAGTAGACTAGCCCCCTCACTCTTTTCAGACCGGACGAAATGATTGGTGAGACAGATATTGCGCTCAGACTATAGCTATAGTCAATTGGCAAGTATTTTTGAGATGTGTTGGGACATGGATGATACCTGGCCCCTAGCTGTAATGATCTGGTCCTGTGGCGTATAAGCTAAACTAAAAACATTGCCTTTGTCATGCTCCGAAGCTCGTCGATGCGAAGCTCATATTCAGCTAGCCACTGTTCACTCATTAGGGATGATAACAGCGGGATTATCTTTGCCACAAGTCAACAATGAAAGGATCGGTGGGTATTTCTGAGATAACTCTTTGAACGGATAGCCAAGTCGTCCTGTTTTGTCTAAGGCTAGAATACACTCTACTATGGATTATCAGTCCTGGTACGTCACCCACGAAAGCCGAGGGTTTACAATGTTGATGATGCAACATATGGTGCTGTATGAACTATAGCAAACTGCGTAAACATCCGAAGACTGTCGCATATAGTAAAATGGTTGGGCGTTGTATATTGTCATGTTTGTAGGTTGCCGGGTCTACCAAATTTTCTATCAAACATAAGATTTTTATTATCAAAAAGTGGCTGTGATTTAAGCAGAGCATCCCCAGCGATTCATACATCGGTCAAATGTTGTTTTATGCGAAACGTCGATCTTCAATAGTGTCACTTTTCATTCAATAGTGTCGGCCATTGTTCGTTGCGTGGCTTACATTAAGAGCGTTGAGCCCTTGGTGTTTATTCTATGTCTCATAAACCCGGTCTTGGAAGTCTTGGGCTATTTTCATCTTTATTTGAACTAGACCTTGCATCCCTGCGTAAAATGGCACCAAGCCTGGATCACAGCCAGCCACATGTTATGACTATTAGTGACGATAAAGATTTACCAATCTTGTACGAGGTATCCCACTAGAGAAGCTATGGCTCAATAGAACTGGCCTAGCTTGAAACTTGATTGCACACACAGGAGAGAATGTTTCCATTTCTAGGCCGGCCGTTCTGCTCTTATATATTTCGCTTCTTGGCTCCAAGACCTGTTGATTGACTGCATCCTACTACCTCTCGCTCACTTTTATCTTCTCCCCAGTTATTCCTGGAGCCATTCGCCAATATGAGGCGCCCTTTCCCTATGTTGGGTGGTCTCATCCCGATGCTCTGGCTGGCGACCTTCTTGGCTTCTGCAATTGGTGAGCTTCTTCCCAACGTTATAATCAATTAAATGGCGAGTTGGAATTTTCTCATAAGCTGACCTTAGTCACAGCAGATACACAACCCGCGGACAGTCCACTAGTGACCTCATCCCCTTCAAATGATATGGAAGGAGATTGGAGAGTCGAATGTCCTCCTGATATCTCTGTCTGCGGAAAGACCACAAACGTTGAAGTAGTTCATCACTACAATCGTACTATCTACGTGACCCAAAATCACACAAAAACAACAGTAAAAGTAATCAACCCTCGAAAATAATAGACAGTTTAGCAGGATATACTAAGGTAGAGGCTAGACACTTCCGCCTCATACAAGGGTCATCACTTCAATTAGTCTCGTCACGGTCAAGAATCAGACCGAAGGTACGTAACCTATGCAGCGATCTATTCCACTCCGGATACATGTATGACTAACACTGGGCATTGACTAGGTCTGTGCCGCGATACCTCTACCATCTACGAAGCTGCGCCCCTGATCGTGACAGTCGACGTTAATGTCACAACTACACGCGAGTTCGTTCCCATCGTCAATTCTACCACAGTGGTTACCAGTGAAGTCACCGCTGCCGCGCTTCAGCAATGCTTCATCAATACTTACCCCTCTCTCGCAACACTGGCGGCGCCGGCGCGCACAACAAATATTGATCCATCACAGGTAGCTCCTGGAGATGGTTCTGCGTCTCAGATTGTGCCTACGGGTAACCCTTCTATGACACCCGAGGAGGTTACTGGTACGGATACTGAAGATGAGATAGTGTCAGAGGCGACGACCTACATGTTCGAAGACATGTATGGAATTGATTGAAGGTCCTATATAGATGTAGGTACATGTGTTTTATAAACAGGAACGGTGAGACTTGGAGATTAATGGATTTAAATAACCCAATAGTACTAATTAGACTTTTATTGTAAGACAAGATGATATCAATATCTGAAATATGTTCATTTAAAAGTTTTCCATGGATATGGAATCCGGTAAACTGATTGGACCCATTTACAATGATTTACCGCACCCTGGCCTCTCTGATTACAACTTGACTAGAAAATAGTTGACCATAACTCATACATCTATCTCTCAGAAAGTCGACGGTGTTGTTAGACATATATTTCATCATTGAACCTATGAAACGAAGGCTGCGGTATAAGCACTATCAAGGGAGGAGTACGTTTCTAGACACATGAATCAACATCATTTTCAAAGCTTGATTCCCCTGCAGCTTAATTAAGATTAGCATTGAGAAATTGGGCATTTTGCTGGTATTGATGTCTCTTTCCTGATTAGACACCAAGGTTATGATCAATTTATCTCAAGTGGTTGTTTGATATTATCTGGCTAAGCCTTACTTTTGGAGGAATTACCACCAAAATAAATTCTCCCCATCCTACCATTATCCCTTTCACGAATGAGCACGGGTACCAAGTGTCGCCACCGTGGAGCTGGGCAGATTACGCTCCTGAAAAGACTCAATTGTTGGCTTGATTGAAGGTTGGAAATCAGCATCACATAAACGACACCGGGATACGCATGGAAATGAGCTAGTCTCGACAGGGACTTTTTCCGCAGTGCATCAAGGCCAAAAAATCTACAGAAGAAGTATCTAACCAGAGAATCTCGAGATGGCAGTATATACGTCAAAGAACAGAACTGGGTATGAGTGGTTATCCTAAGCAGATTGAATAAGATTTATCGTTTCACTCTAGCTACAGACACACCACGATTGATTATTGTCGTATCCCCTAAATCTCGATTAATTAGCATTTAATTGACCTTTGGGAAACACCATCAAGTTCGATTTCTATCATAGGACTCTATGACAGTCGCAACATCACTTGGCCGCATATTCTTTCTGAAATGGTTATCATGACGATAGAATCTCACCAGTTGGACTTTTTCCTGTTGTAACAGATTATTTGATGAGGCCAACTCGAGTCACTAATCGCGCTGAACCGGCTCTTGACCGGTTCATATGATTGAAACCATATGTATAGATCCTACTACTGCAAGAAGCGCACTGAATCGTAGAGAGTATATGATCTAGTAATCTCAAAGCTAGGAGGAATGACTTTGTATAACTGTCATATCATGTTCATCATCCTGCTCGGCATTCATCAGACCTACGTTATTATCATATTCGTTGTCTAGCTTGTAATGATCAGTTTAGTACCCAGTGAGCCAATAGGAAGATGTCTGACTGGCGCCCTCGGCTGTTACGGCCTGGTCGCCGTATTTGAGATTGCGCGGTCAGCAAATTACGTGGCCAGCAGGAGAACCAAAAGCTCGGTGCCTAATTTCGTATGAAGTCTTAATATGAGTGATGTTCCAAATTCTGAGCTCATCTCTAATTTGTTTATCACGTTCCACAATGCCTAACGTTACCCATTTCCTCGAAAATCAAGAGATTGTGGTGGTGGGCGCCAGTATGGCGGGACTTGCTTTCGCTATCGCGTTGAAGCAACAAGGGGCCGCGAGGACTCGGTTGACAGTGTTTGACCGTGACCCAGGCTTCTCCCTTCCGACCGCCAGGGTTACTCTATCTCCATCAACGGCACAGATAAGGATGGCGGACTGGTAGCGCTTCAACGACTAGGCCTCCTGGAGCGTGCATTGGACAGGGCCACACCTGGAATATTTGATACGGCCTTCAAAATATGGGATGGCACTTGGGAGGAGCTTATCCACGTGTCTCCCAAGCCATTTGAAGATCTTCCAGTGCCTGGAATACGGATTTCGCGCTCTAGCTTAAGAGATTTGCTGGTCGAAGAAGCGGAGACGTTGGGGATCGACATTAAGTGGAGGTCACAATGTCTCGAAGTTGAACGGTTGGGGACGGCAGGTTTTCCGTCACGACTGAAACTGTATCAGATGTCTCTAAGCATATGTGCGATATATTAATCGCTGCGGATGGCGCGCGCAGCAAGATCCGCTCAACCTTTCGACCAAATGACACGCTCAATTATGCTGGAGCTGTGCAGTGGGGTGGTATAGCGAACTTTCCGGAGGGTATCCCTGCTCCTCTCAACAACGCATGGGGCCTCGTCGTCACTGGCAAGGGAAATAGTCTGTTTTGTTCACGTATTGGAGAAACTACCTTAGTATGGGGTCTCAGCAAGATGGAGCAGATGAAGATGGGGCGCGGAAATCTTACGGCAGCAGATCGACAAGCACTCATTGCAGAATCAAGAAAGCACTGCAAAGAAATCCACGAGCCCTTTGCATCACTCCTCAATGCTACCGACCCAGCTACAGTCTTTAGTATCCCGGCTATGGATAAACTGCCATTCAGCCACGAAGGCTTAATGCCAGGCGCGATTTTTATAGGAGATAGCAACCACGCGGTGAGCCCATTTGCAGGGAATGGTGCCAACTTGGCTCTGCAAGATGGGCTAAACCTTGCCGAATTGCTGCATTCCTCGGATTCACTTCAGAGTGCAGTCGCAGCATACGACCTGGCAGCAGTATCGCGCGCTCAGAAGACGTTGAAGTCTTCACATTGGCGCATCTTTCTAGCGCACATCACTGGAGTCAAATACTACTTGTTCAAAAGTTTACTGAGAATGGGCAACTTTTTCATGAAAGGGTCGTAACATCAAGGTATAGTTTAAGCCTCTAGATTACCTAGTGCTGCACGGATTTCCTATGTTATTGGATTGTTAAAAAGGCTAATTAGAATGGGCGGCTGTAGAAACTGTAGGATAGTTGGAGTAATATATCGAGGATTATCAAGGAAAGCAGCCGAGATTGAAGCTGATATAAGAAGACAAAGATCCTTTCAAGACAAGGTTCTGGATGATCCTTGGCTGTTGCCTACCAAAGTCCCTTTTCATTAGGGTAGGTGGTATTTAACATCTCACCACAGAACGTGTCTCAATAGGATGGTCCAAGAAGTCCAAGAAACCGCAGAAATTCTCATAAATACATCCGTAGTACTGAGGGTTCTGTAGGACTCCCTGATAGCGAGAACTTAGCCTACGACTTATGTTTTAAACATAGACCTGCTCTGTACAAGACGTTGCAACCAGTTGGGCATCATCTTAGGTGTAGACAAGTCCTGTCATCAATTCACAGAATAGGATTTTGGACCCCAATGATCTTACGTGGCGGTCACCAGATCAGTTGACAGTGTTACATTAGCCAGCTACCCCTGCTTTGTCATAAATGTGCATTGGATGTTACACTCCTTTTCCAATAGCCTTTTGATGAGGCGACTTCTTGGCCAATCTATCTGTCGTCTTCCTTGAGGGTCTCAACCTTTGCATCTGCTTCTGCTCTTCCCAATGAGCCATATCAGAACTTGGTGTTGGTGGCGAAATGTCATCCCCCTCAAAGACCCTGCATCAACCAGGGGTTTCGGGCCAATGCGGTTACCTTGTTCACAGCATGGCGCATTGTGGCTGGCAGATCCGTCTTACATCGCGGTATCTATGCACGTGGCTGCCCCAGAATATTTAATCTTCGCACCCGTATTTCCTTTTTCTCCTTCATCACTCAAGTGTCCTGATTACTACTTTATATATTTCTTTCAAAATGTTCTCATCTCGGTTCATTATTTTGCTGTTGGTATGTATCGGCGAGACAGCATTAGTTCCACGTGATATCTGCAAATCATTTCCTGGAACTGATTCTTGGCCCTCATCTGAGCAATGGCGTCAATTGAACCGTACGCTCGAAGGTCGCCTCATTGAACCCTCACTGCCCGCCCAAGTCTGCCATGAACCGAATTTTAATGAAGAACAATGTCAACTCGTCCAAAAGCTTGGACGAGTCATGCATATCATGCTCAAGACCCAGCGTCTCTAATGCTGGGCAACTGGGCTGCCACGACTTGCTCACCTGACCCCGAGTTCCCTTGCAGTCGAACGGGATACCCAGTTTATGTCGTCAATGCGACTTCATCTAAACATGCTCAGGAGGCTATGAACTTTGGTAATTTTTGTCCGAAGTACTAGAGACAAGTGCCTTTAAGGTTGACACCTTTACTAGCCCGGAAGCAAGGCATTAGACTCAACATCAAGGGGACAGGCCATGATTTCCTCGGCCGTTCATCCGCCCCTGGAACTCTTTCAATCTGGACACACTACATCAACTCTACCAAGTTCCACAAAAGCCAATTCAAATTGGCTGGCAGTGGACGTATTATATCAGGAAACGCGCTCAGTGTCGGGTCTGGATTAACAATGTATGAGGTATACAAGGCTGCGGCCGAGCACAATACTGCCGTTGTCGGAGGCGCCGCAAAGACGGTTGGTGTCGGTGGATACATCTCCGGTGGAGGTCATGGTATGCTTGGACCAAACTATGGTCTTGGAGCAGACAATGTACTCCAAATGGAGGTTGTGACGCCTGAAGGGAAGATACTTACTGTTAACGAAGACTCAAGCCCCGATCTATTCTGGGCGCTTCGAGGAGTATGTGCTAGCCGCTAGCTGCAATCACTTGACTAATCCGTGATAGGGAGGTGGTTCTACGTTTGGGGTTGTCACCTCGGTAACACTGCGCGCTCATCCATCACCTCGCGTGTTGAGTGTCAATCTATATGCAGCTATCCCTTTTGAATCCTCGTATCGAGATGACTTTTCGGGCTTTATTTTGGGTCAAATGCCATCGCTGATGGATAATGGGTTAAGAGGTTATTGCGTATTTAGTCCTACTGGCCATGCTCCTGTTCCGTTCCCAGGGATGCCCGTTGACCTGCCCGGGACCCCTCAGGTAAAACTTATGTTGCCTGCAACATGGCACTCGTGGATAAAGGCCTTTCAGACCTCGCTAACATTCTCACACCTCTTAACAACACAATCCAAACTCGCTTTGGTGGTGACGGAACGATCTTTACCGACGGAGTCAAGGCCTATAGTAGCTGGCTTGATTGGTTCGAGGTTAATTACGATCACACTTCAGCTGGCGGAGTTGGCGTTCTAGAATCGTGGTTGCTCGACAAAAAGTCGCTAACAGAGGATCCTAAAGCCGTTGTGGAAGCTTTCACTGCCGCTTCGAAGGTCTATGATGGGACCATGTTCTTCCCAATTGCGGGAAAAGGCGTGCAGGAGGCAAAGCCCAGAGGAGGCTCAAACGCCGTCAATCCTGGGTGGCGCAAAGCTTACATTCACTTCTGTAAGTGCGGATGCCGTGGTACTATTCAATTGTGTTGGTTAACAATGGTAGTGAATCTCATGGACTTCGATCCTCTCAACAAAACAAGTGAAACAGAAGCCGTTAAAACTCTTCGCAATATGTTCGAGCCAGCTCGCCGACTTGCTCCTGGAATGGGTGCTTACATTAATGAGGTGACAATACACTCGCCCATATTTTCATAGTATTGCGACTTCTAATTGTTTCTAGGCCTCGTTGTATGAATCAGATCCTGCTCATACATTTTGGGGCGACAACTACAGTCGGTTACTCAAGATCAAGCGCTCAGTGGATCCGGATAATGTGTTCTGGTGCGGCGTGTGTGTTGGTAATGAAGGTTGGGAGCAATTAGAAAATGGCAGGGTCTGTAAAAAGGCAACACGAGTCTAAGTAGTCGCAGATATCTGTACTAGAACAACCTCTTTTGATCCTTGAAAATATTTCTAAGCAATGTAACAAAAATGGAACATGGACTGGGCAATATTCGAGGCGGAGTAGGCTGCGGCTCACCTTTCTCCAGCTAAAGTTTTAGTGCATTTTGTTTGCCATTTTTATGATAGCCATCATCATTTAGGGCAGAATATGTATCACACGATATCAGAGTTGGAGAATGGTACTGAATTCATGGACTTGTAAATGTAGACGTAGGTTCGCCACGATCCAGGGTAACCAATTTCTGCATGGTAAATGTGGGAACTAAGTGCCTGTATAAATCGGGATGCAATGCCGGCTGAAGAGCGCCACATTGAAGTCATAATTAAACTTCACGTTGCACCCATGCTCAGATCACAACGTGGACATCGGCGTGTTTATCAACTTGTACGAATTACATAGATCATCACGCGCATCAGTACTGATAAAGTCTCGAGAATGCCAGAGACTTCATGTCGATCTGTGCCTTTAGTCGAGGCCATCTCACTCCAACTATGTGGCTTCGTTATTAATTCTTTCCACTACTCGATCCATTGTAATTCGATTAGCCTTTTTATTCCTTTATTTAGTCCGTCTATATGCTTTTTCGTTGGGTAGGACTTGGCCTGGTCCATAAGACTGCGCCAGACGTGGTCCCCGGGGATACGGATTGAGAGCTGCGGGCTTAGTGACGATAAGTTTCGCTTGCTCACCTTGAAGACTAGCGTTGTACTTGAGAATATTACATTGAAAGAGTCTTTAGGGATCGCAACCCCTGCCCCTGACTGAATCTTTTGGCGAAAAACCGCTCACACCGATCAGTGAATTATACGTCTTCTAACTCCTGCAAAGGCTCGCCAGTTTGACCAGGCACCGATCTACGCATTTGCTGATCGCGCAGCTTTGCGGCGGTTGAAGTTGTATTGTCATTGTGCAGTTGATTGAGTCCGAGAAATAGGTAAATGCACAACATGACATACTCAGGTAGCAGGGCCATAAGCGCGAATGCAATGGCGGAACCAAACAGAGGGCTCCATTTTGAATTGATGATGTTGAAACCAGTTGCATTGAAAACACTGATTATCCCATAAATAGTACGAAGACATAGAGCAGGAGACCCTATCAGCAACCATTTGAGATACTACTGATATGATTAGTTGTCCAACTACACCGAGTAGGGGAGGGTGGAACCTACGAGACGATCACCATTTTTGGCACTTATTTTTCGGAATAAGGCAAAGACAACGACGACAAGAGAAACAAACACACAGGCAAATTGGATGTATGCCACCTTCGACAACGTCGCTTGTGTATCAGCTTGGGACGGCTTGCCAGCCAACCCACCACTGACACTCAAAAGGACAACCGCAGCAAGGATTTGGTATCGAGCAATGGTGGTGAATCGTTTTGCCCGTTTGCTTGCAGGATAGTTGGCGTTTAGCTAAAGGTGGATTTTGTGGTTAGTAAGGAACCTATTATCAAAATCAACTGGCTTGAACTTACACAAGACGAAGTATACCAAGGAAAGCTATAAGCAAGGGAACCAGGCTAACGTTGAGCAAGACAATGGTAGCAATAATCAGGCCTAGCTGCCCAGGGTCCTTTTCCTCCACAATCGTTAGGATAGCACCAGTAAGTCGTACTGAAACCAATCATTAGCGGAGGATCACAGGGTAATACAAGGCTGACGTGCTCAAAGTGAAGGGTACAGCAGGATACCATGCCATGCGAGCGCCATTGGTCCAGTTTCGTATGCAAATGTAGAGTGTAGCAGGGATAGCTGGAGTGTAGAAGATGACTTGCGCAATTGCTAGAGCTGTGTGTGGATACATGTTGGGAAACAGTTTGTCGAGGTTAATGAGAGTTAGACTAAATTGTCAAGGTACAAACTCTCAAACCTCGAAAGCAGCGTAGGTCGGTAAGATTTATAGAAACTTACTTTCACATTCAGATGCTGGGCCGTTTCATGAGCTCCACGTAATAAAATCAACTGGGTATCGTATCTGAATGGAGATTTTGTGGTCACCGGGGATGCAACCGACAATTCGTGCCTCGTGGCTGTGCTGCGGCTGAACCCCATATAATGGTATCGGAACTTTGCGACCATTGGAATCTGACCTATCATACACTCTGCACTTGCCGGAATCCACGTTGCGACAGTAGCCTTACGGGGCTTCGGATCTGAGGTGCCGGCTTTGGGGTCTGGGCGGAGTCTAGCTGAACCATCATGGGTTCCACAACACACGGATGCTGACGAGAAAAGCCAGTTATAATGTTGTCAAGGAGATTGTCGTCAAATATACTAAGTCCTTGTCAATTGTGAATTCAATTTTTAACCAGTTACTTCATCATTATTCAACTATGTGTTCAATTGGTTGTGCAGGAACTCATGAGACTCTTCAGCTTCCGGGGTGCTGTGGGTCACAAGATGGAGAACCAAGCAAGTCGGAAGAAGAGCGGGATACGCCAATTAGTCTATAAGACTAAAGCGTAGGCGAGTGCGAGTGCGAACTCTGTCCCCGCTTCAAGACGACTCGCAGTTATTCTTGAATCACATACAATAATAAGCCTCGTGTGTGAGTATATACGATTCTAAGCCTCAATGAACTAATTAGCTGCGCCCATTCAGCGTATCCTCTGGTTCATGCATGGTTTGCGTTTCGCAGTATACCATTTCTCACATGTGGAGAAGGAAGGTTTGCGAGTAGAAATTGTATAATTTGCAAACAGGTCAAGGTTGTACAACTACATCTCAATGGCCGTGACACATACACCTAAGGTTGTACACGTACAAAAATACTTACACCTTATGAAGCATGGAGTTGCTAGGGAAGGCCGTAGCTCAATTTTGTAAGGCCCAAGATGCACGAACTGCGATAGCCATCCGAAAGAAGACTCAATCATCGATGCCAGTACGTATTGTTTATGTGATATGTAATTGCATAGTGTTCATAAACCAGATCTTGTTGTTATCTTTTGCAATGCCTCCTCCGCGAGTTGGAAGACTCGCTCCTTGTTACTATCAGTACCTTCTGCGATGTAATGCACTTCTTGCTCGATTCTGATCAAGCATTCATTAAAAGATTGAGCCACAGTACTTGCCACAGGTGCCAGAGACGCCACGAAATGATACTTCATTCTTGCAGAAGGTCAAATAGATTGACTGAAGTGTAGCATGAAATATGGTTTGTAAACACTAACACATCAACTAACCATGAGAGACTTGGTGCTACGTGTGTGTCATGACTCTCAGTCTCTTGTGGATTCTGTAGTGCTTTTGAGGTAAGTAGGCCAAAGAGCGACGCGAAATCGTTACGAAGCTTGTGCTACGGCTTGCGAGCTGGGGGTTTGACATAGAGCACTGCAGTATCGTGTATCAAAATCAGCAAGTTGCAAGTCACATAAAATATAATCTAGTCACAGGTGGTTTTTATTCTTCGTGATCACTCCTTGCTCTCTTGCTCTAAGGGCCTCAACGTGTTTCTTCACATTTGAAGCTACCACTACTACTTTCCGCGACGCAGCGTGCATTGTTTAGAGATTTACCAGCTCATACTGCAAAGGTAGCCACCCACCTGGGCTTCCTACCCCAATGTCAAGCCTGAAACTAGTCTAATTCGTGGAGGGCTAAATTTAATCCCGCTGTCGTGGTGAGTTCAATATACAAAGCATGCGAGACGTAATGGAATCTTTAGGTAAAGGAATTCGCTTTTCCGGCCATCCACGATAGTGGGCTTATCATAATGACTTGACTAGCCCCCAGTTTGCAAGTAGTCTTACATACAGCTACATTGCCTGGACGATAATGCAGATGTTGCAGTTGTTTATGTCTCACCACCTAGAGTTTCACGAACCGACCAACCCTGAATGTGTGCAAGGGCATTACACCCCTCATGTTGTTCACAGCTTCCTCCATCTTCCAGTACATCTATAGTAGCACTAATTCTTTAATCCTCTCGCTATGAGAACTTTTGACAGATATAGATCATTCAAATGGCCCATGGGATGCTTTTTGAGAGGTACCCTCAGCTTATCCTGTGAAGACTGCCATCTTCTCTGGGCCAGGTGCATACGCCAAAGCAGACTCTACAGTTCCTACTGTGCACATTTTGATTTGAACTATTTCGATCACGATCTCCATCATCCCCTGCTTATTGGTTGCCAGCTCAATATTTGGCGTTGTTTTATCGAGCGGCAAATCCAGCTGTCTCATGCTGCGCCTCGGCAATTACAGATTCCAGGCTATGATGCGACGCTGTCACAAAAGTGATATACCATTTCCGGCATAATTCTTGGCTTCCAGATGTCCCTGTGTTGTGTGGTGGACCGGTGTAGTTACTCCATGACCTGATCATGCAGCGTTTCGTTAAGCCGGCAGCTGTTGTGGTGAGACAGGCCTGCTGCTCCGTCCACTGAGCCTAAAATGGACTCTTCCGCATATTTTTGCTCAAGTTAGATTTTACGGCTTCGTATTATTTTCCCTTGCGTCTAATATGCGTTCAACTTCGTACGGGGTCTCACACTGCATATCAAATGGAACTCCAAAGGCACGCTATACCATCTCAACTTATGCACTGAGACTCAACTTGACATCAGTTATCTATTTAAATTAGAATCACGTCGTAATAGGAACTTGGTGGCTTTGTGCGTAGCCCACTTCCAAATCAGGCGAGACGTAGCTGGCCGTTGAAGCCGGAGGTGCCAGGAACAGACATATGAAGCCGGTCGCGACAAGACCAGCCAAAACAGCCGAATTAATTCAAACATTCGCTATGTCTTGTCTGTAAAGAATACATGTATGTTAATACAAATCCTAATTTCCAATGTTTTACTCGACAGTTAGACTTTCGGTTTTGGCATTTAGCAGTGGGGTCAAGAGTCATGGGGCGCTACAAGCTACACTACTGATGGCGTCACACATCTTAGGTATGCGAAAACGAACACTACATGCTTCTTGAAAAATAATAATTCCTTCCAAGAAACTGTTAGGAACGCGGAGACAGAGGCTGATAGAGGGTTGTGATGACAGGAACATGCCATAGGTCAATAACGGCGAACCAAGTATTCAAACGGATTGGAGATATGACTACTATGCTGACAAACTCCATGAGAAAATACATGACGTGCGGTAATCCTAGAAGAATCGATCCCAATACGTATTATGACCCAATCACTGCAGGGAGTAATATTACGGCGAATATCTTTTTCAGGCATCCATACGGGCCTATGCTGGCCTACATGGCAATCTGTCCCGAGGATGGTTATGAGAATGTTAATATTCATGCTCCTATTTGATTTGTTGACCTATCTGCTTTTATGTGTGTTGAACAGAATCTGCTTTCATTTACGATGGATGGAGTTCCGCGTATGAATACAAACTAACTTTTTCATAGGCTCAAAGTCTGGGAAAAGGGCTTGATAAAGGGTATTGGACTGAAGACACGTGGATATTATCAGATCTTGCTGATCCTGGAAAACCTGTGGATATCACTACTCCAGTATCGCTTAAACCTGGAAAGTATCTTTTTCGACATGTCATAATCAACTTGCAGACTGGGCCAGCACAATGGTACTCAACTTGTATCAATCTCGGGATCAGTGTATTGGGCAATAGCCTCCCAACAACCGAACAGTTCGTGGCTATCCCTGGCGTTTATGATAAGGTTAGCGAGTATATTGACTGGAAGATGGCATTTGGAAATATCATATCCTCTCTAACCCTGATCATTCAATCTTAATAACCTATTTTACATGCAGGATATCGGCAAGAGCTTCCATCTTGATGGAACTAACTGGTTTTATAGCATAGATGATCACAACACAGCTAGTACTTGGCCCGTGTGTAGTTACGCTTTGTCTTCTTGCTGATACTCTTCCCATTTGTAACCAATGCCCAGACTGGCAGTGTGGGAAGGCTAGACACATAACCATTTACAATCAATCTATGATAGCCAAAGTGTCTTTCTTTGATATTATGCAGCTGAGGCTAGCTGGTTTATGAGGAACTTGGGATATTAGGTAGTTTAACTGACCATCGTTATGTTGACCAGATTGCTTACATTGTCATAATTCTTAGTTCACATTGGCTTAGGTCCATATTTGGTACCTTGGTGAAATCTTTCTACATTTGGGCAATTTTTATTAGTGCTTGTTATTGAGAAGAAACTTTGGCCTGACGTAGGCAGCCTCTTTCCAAATTTATGACATATTGCAGAAAACCCGTCCAATAAACAGGCCCAACTCCTTTAGCTGGCCCGACCTGCCATGACTCGTAACCCTTTGACATGTCCTCTAGCGGACGAATTGGTACTGGCGTGTTCCAGCTCTGCAAGCCTCAGCACCAAGTTTTGGGCCGACTCGAGTCAGGTGCTACACCGAGCACAACGGCTCAGTACCGCCTCTTTCCACCTTTCTCTGTTGAGGAGACATCTCCGCAGCTGTTGATTGGCCACAGCTGGAGAAGGTTGGTAAGACTTGACTACTATTGACAACACCCCTGCCTTTGCGCGTTTTAGACCTTTAATGTGGCTGTATTGTAGGTGCGTCAGCAAAAGACCTTGGTTACCGCCATAACATTCGCGCCAATGGCGGGGCAGACATTTGAGAAGACTCCCAGGGTTGCTTTTTGACTTTGGGCTGTCTTGCCCGCTAAACCGAGGTAGTAACGTGAGGTTAGGACAAACAAGATCAGCAATGCTTTGATATAAAGACAGCCATGTCCAGTCTGGCCTTAGCTTATAACTCACCAGTATTGGCATGTCGCACACCCTCCACCTCGCTCTCGTTCAACGAATACACACTGCGCCTGCTATCCGCTCTTTCAACTACACCTACCTACCGCTCCGGGGCGAGGCTGAGTGGTTAATTGCAGATATGCTGCAGCGTGTCTGCAACACATGCTGATACCGAATGGCTCGCCTAGATGGGGGCTACGGCAAAGACCCGACCATTCCAGAGGCCATCACCATCATCATAGCCACTCTTTTGGCAGTGTCGTTCTATAATGTCATCGAGTTGAATGTACTCATCTTCACGACTTTCAAGCGAATCAAGACACTTTATCCTTGGAGTCTTTTGATCTCAACATGGGGCATTGCCACGTGGTCATTAGGCTTCCTCCTCAAAAATTTCCGGCTTACTAGGGGGCCGTCTTGTATTCAGTTTTGATCGCCACCGGATGGTGTGCCATGGTCACTGGACAATCTGTGGTGCTCTATTCAAGACTTCACTTTGTGCTTTCTAACCACAAAGTTTCAAGGGCGATATTGTGCATGATAATATTCAATGCCATCTTTATGCACATTCCCACCATAGTCATGGGTATTGGGGCGAATTCGGATAACCCGAAGTTTTGGTTAAAATTGTACCCGATTTACGAAAAGATCAACGTCACGGTCTTTTTCCTTCAGGAATTCATCATTTCGATAACTTATGTCATCTGTACGGTGCGGTGGCTGAAAGGGGATGTCGCCGTGTTTCGCAAGCAGACTAGAATGTTGCGATATTTGGCTTTGATAAATTGTCTCGTCATTGCACTGGATATTGCAATTTTGGGCCTCGAATACGCCGGGTTATATGACATCCAGACTGCATACAAGGGCATGGCCTACAGCATCAAACTTAAGTTGGAGTTCCGCGTCCTCAACGATCTTGTCAAGTTCACAACAACCCCTTGGATATGTCCAGCCCCTGCTCTGGCACCAACTACAGCACAACGACTGGGTCGAGAGATGTGCAGTCTACGTGGCTTCCTCCTTGTCGTTCGGTGTCAAACTTAAATAAATCACCAGACTTTTCTCCATTTTGACAGCCACGTACGATTGGATTATCTGAATAGCACTAGTCTATTTGTCCTGCCATAGGCTACGACTATGTTTTCCCAAGTAATCCGGAGATAACTACTGTAGCTAAGCAAGGGAAAGTGGATCTAGGGCAGTTTTCTAAAGAAAGAAGTGCCGACGAAGCACTCTGTCCGTTTTTAGTTGACATTCAGAAAGGGGTTTTGAAATTGGTCTCACCACTCACCGCGAAAAAAACACGACCGGTGCCGTACAACTGCCGACACACCAAAGAATACAGTTGCTTCAGAAAACAGAGATAAGTTAAATCACTCAGATGGTCCTACAATAGTCTACGGTTCAGATCAGCTACAATATGAAATTGAAACAAAAACATACCCATGTAGCAACTGCCAAACTTGTTTCCAGTTTCGGCAAGCCAACGAAAGAGCACATCGGCCGACAGAGCGTAGCAAGGGTTTATACCATATATGGCTCTGATCTATAATCAAAACAGCGATCTCGCAACTCCTAGGACACGGCTTTATCGGCCACCTCTACTTCGCCCTAAGGCGTTCAGGGTGCAGACAAGTTAGTTCATAGGTGTCTATGTAATGAGATCAAAGGGAAGTGGGATACTTACAGAGCCTAAATACATATAAATATATGTATTTATATATATGAACATAAGCATTTCACAAAATAAATATGTATATAAATTAAAAAAATAAGATTGTGTGGAGTTTGTTCATCCAATAGAGCATCACCCTATATATGGAATGGCAAACCTACTTTGAGACATCTCCTTATGCCCCTTCACAGCCTTGAGGAGATACTATGTCAAACACCCTTATCATTTCTGATCCTCTTCCTACACGACAATGTTTCAGTGACCAACCTCGCCCATTGATTCCCAAGATAAGTCCATTGAGTACGATAATATACACCTGACTAACTGGCAAAGATAGGTATTGATCTTGAAACGCTTCGTCGGCTTGTCGTGGTAATTCATCGACTCTTCCCCTTGAGAAAGAGTTTCATAACAGCAGCTTCTTCTAGAATCGAGCATAATAAAAATTTAAGGGTGTATTTCTCGTCTTCTTGGTCACTATAGTACCGTAGTAGGCTCCAGATTTCGCATCACCTAACTTGTTTCTCCTCGACGTTGGGGTGCCGTTTGTCAGCCACCTCACGTTCGTCCCCATCATTGTATCCTGCCATGTCACTTCCTTGTCCTCCTCAACTTGAGTTCAGCCATCGGCCTATTTCTAGTCCGATAGGTGTATATTGACTGCAGGAACGTTCGAAATTCTCCACTCTATGCTTATTATCCAGCTCTAGGCTCGTCTATTTATGAAGCGAAGAGAGTGTTCCAGCCCTCCAAATGCAAATCCCTCGCTGAATTTGGATCTTTGCAGCTTCTTAAGACGTCAGCTGCTGCAGGAGTGCAGAAATAAATTATCCACCACTGGGCGATTTGAAAACGTGTCCAAAATGTCGAGTCACTGAGTGTAGTTTTTCGAAGCTGGTACATTCTACCATCCCGTTTTGTCTGTTTTTGAGTGGTGCCCTTGTAGATCGTCTAAAGGCGTCCTCGCTTGGCAAATCAAGAAGGAAGAGGGGTTACCCAGGAGTGAAGTATAAAAACTCTGGCTAGAATTGTCATATTTCATTATAATTCTATACTTCTCTTTACACTTTTGTCTTATAACCAAATCCTTGCACTTATTCACACCAACTTTCATCATGAAGTTCATTCTCCCTATTTTGAGTATGGTTGCCTTAGCCTTAGCCGCCCCTAGTATTGAGATCCCTAGAGAGGAACCCTATTGTACTGTTGATGGGTTCTGCAACCCATGTGTACGGGATGGCACCTATTACCAGCCATGCAGAAATGGAAAGCGAAATGGTATCGCTTGCGGCGATGGCACTGGACTCGGTTTTACAGTGCCATGCTAAACGTAAGGATCATCCCTATGGCGGAAAAGCATCAATTAATTGGCCTTTAGTTGTGCACCTGCACCAACGGAAGTTATCCGACGGATAAGCATATAATGCCAAGTCATTTCGGAAAACCACACCTAGCGAGGCATGCCGGTGGGGAAGCTCAGCCACTTTATCACAGCTGCTAAAAGTAGAAAATATAGCTACTCTCATCTACTTCTTTGGAAAGAGCAAGTAGGAGGTCTCGTGTGACATCCAATACTGAGTCAAGATCACCTAAAGTTGAGATTTGTGCTTTTCCACATACTGTCTTCTTCATTCATGGTGCATGTTCAGTAACCAATACGATCTGCTACTACTGGTTCTTGTGGAGTATGTCAGGGATATATGTTGAGGTGACTCTTTTACTACAACAAAGTCTTGCTTGATATTCTGCGTAATCCTTCACGAGGCCTCCAAGCTGGTCACACCACGAACTTAATTGGTTCTTGCGTAACATAGATAGGGTGTATCATCCGGCTTGATTGAATATTGAAGCTTATTCCACCTTCAAGGTCATTTGATATGCAAAGCGATCGTCCTATTGCGTGCCAAAGGAGCTGCAGTTTTAGCCAGGTAATTTTGAGGGTTGGGGTCCCTAATAAAATGTAATCATACTCACACTGGCAGAATTTGGTCATCTTATTAACCTTATTTTATGTCCTTGCTTCTTCAAGGGCTTCGATGATATATAAGTCTTCGCATTGTTCTAGGTATTACGTCGGCAGATAAGAGAACTCATAGCTGTCTGATGAATTTCTAAAGACAATGAAGGTTATAAATGAACTGAGAACGTTGGGTCTTCTGTTGCGGCCGGTTTTACCCGCCGAATAATATCGCTTGCCTTTCCGAATCTTCAAATATCAACTTTGATCGCACAAAAGGGCCGTGGTGCGTTGTCTGAGCAACCGTTAAGTGGCATTATCGAAGGGTAAATATAGACCTCATACACTGGGGCATTTTCTGCTGAGCACTGGCTGAAACTAACTTCCAGGGCCAATGGGTAAGCTGAAGGGGCAAGTTTTATGAAACAGTAGTACCAACACTTGACGATGTCTAACATCACCATCAACCAACGTCTCGTATTCGTCGACACATAGTAAGCATCTAGGCCTCATTATGCAGTATTGAAGAGAAATGGTACCATAAATGTCGAGTCACATTCTTTTGAACGGGACGCGATCACATATTGGTTTTATGATAATATTCAAGATGCACAAGTTTCAATCTTATGGGAATCTATTTAGAGGTCCACTCGAACGGACATCGATAGCTGCTCTCTACACTACGGATTTCTCATGTATTCCCAGTAAGGACTCCAAAACTAGCCTGATACTTCAGCCCTCCCAAATATCTGGACCTGGACCTTTATAGTTCTTAAGCAGCTCTGAAGGTTTATATGGGTTGTACATTGCGCGCGGTAACCAAATGCCTAATACTTAGATTTAATATTCATTTCAAAGTACCGATGCTCAGACTCATGGTCAGATTCATGAACTCACCTGGATCGGCTGGATCGTAGCCGGGCAATTTGATAGTCGGACCAGGGTTACCTTGTAAATAATCAGTTTTCAGTCACAAGTCATCTTCCTTTCAAAGAGCGGAAATTATTCCAAACCTACCTTGACCAGAACCAGTCACTTCGACTTGGGCACAATTGACAAACATTTGTGTCTGCTTAAACTGAGGGGATATGTTGAAATGCTCAACCCTTATGAGGTATTTGCCGGGTGGTGTAGTCTTGGGTATTGTGAAATTCATCTTCAGACTCTTAATATTTTGACATGACTTAAAGGATATAGCATTAGAGACGAAAACCGGGTTGAAACTCACTTCGGGCTGACCATCCGAGTCCCAATGCATCCCATCAGATGCGCCACTAGTACCTATCTTGAACCAATCTCCATCACCCTCGTAGTCTTCGATCGCCCCCTGGGGCTTTGGACATATAAGCCTGTCCTGGGCCTGAATGACCGATGCCGTCCAAGCCGGGCTCGAACTGGCACACGTCAGCTTTTGGTTATTTTCTAGGTTTTTAATTTTATTTTCTCACTTCCCGAACTGGGACAAAACCCTCTTGATAGGTGGCTGCGAATGCACGAAATCCCATAACGCCGCCAGCCTCGATTTTAGCAGTACCGGTTTGATGTCCCGTCTTTGTCCTGTTCCAACCGCAGACCATGGGTTCCGAGTCCCAGCTGTAGTCTGGAAACCACTGCAATCCGGAATTGTCTAAAGAAGTTGGGCTAGAGATTCTCAGTGACTGTTGCAAAATTTACAAGGTTTGCATGTAACTTACCGAACAAATTCCCACCACTTCGAAACAATACCGTTGATTATAACAACTGGGAAACCATCTAGCTCTCTTTGTGTTACTTAGTGCTTTTTGAATAATGTGCTCTTAGCTTCATGCTCACAGTGACCATCAGCTGAGGGTAGGCTGCACAAGAGAATCCCCAATAGTAAGGATTTGTGGTCCATGACTTGATGAAGCCAAACCATGATTGCAAGTCAGTAGGCGTCAATATGAGTACCAATTTTCTTTGAATGAAGAACAGAAAAGATATCTAAGGCTCGAGTATGCCGGTAATCTCTTTTATGTGCTCCATGGTCTCCTTCATTCTTCTGTTCATTGACTTTGTGCGTTAGTTATTCATTACTAATTGCATGTGGATGAATACCATTGGCATGTGACAGAGCGGACCAAGTTCGTCCGGATGTGACATCAATATGGATAATTGTAATATTAAACGCTGATAACATACTCAGAGCAGTGAGGTTGAAGCATACTGTTTCTCACAATCGAGGCTACTCTCTCTAAGAAGGAAAGAACCAACGTGTCAGTCATCGATAGGAATGGTTAGTAGTCGCCAGCACGAGGAAAATGTCAGTTATTGCATGCTTACAGGGTTCTCTTTTGAGTTGTTTTGCTTCCAATTAGCTGACATTTGATCTTTTATTTTCAGCTTCTAAATAATAAGAACTAGAGTAATTTCTTTCATGCTACTGCATTCATTAATAACATGTTTTAAGCGTTAATTAGACCGGAAACTCATAGAATCTAATGCTCTGGTCAGCATCACCTCCCCAATCCACCCCTTACTCTTAATCGTATATGTGCCATCGCCCGAGCCACCACCATCATATTGAGCATAAGCATCAGGTCCCCATCGATACTTAAGGTTCGTCTCAAAATCATAAACTTCTAAGCCAGCGGTGGTGCGATATGCCAGCTTTAAACTAGACTCTTCACCTTCGATCCAGAAGAGATCCCATGACTCAAAGTTTGAGCGATCCTCCATCTCCCACCTCTGGACAACTTTCCCTCATCCATAGAGAAAATTTGGATGATCCCATAACTTCCAGCGGCAAGAAGCTTGCTGTCGGATGTCCATGATGCTGTGCGAATCCAGTTACCGAAATTTGCAATCGTAATAGGCTCGGCAGACACGTTAGAGACTGGCCAGATCTTGACGGCCGCCTGTTTCCCAGCATTTGTCACAAGTACGTATTTCCCGTCAGGGAGAAGTTGGTTTTCCAGTTTTGTGCGCCACTTGGACCGAAATCATGGAGTAATTCGCCCGTCGAGGCGTTCCATAATTTGCCGTAGCCATCCCATGCCGCGGTCGATACAAGAGTTCCGTCTGGACTAAAAGCCGCGCTCATGACTGGGTTTGAGTGCCCCACAAGGTTGATATTTAGCTCTGGGTTGTCAATGTCATAAATAATGACACGGCCAGAGAATGAACTGTCTTTGGCTAGAAAACGTCGTCCATCTGGGCTAAAAGGACCACGCCGTCCATCGAAGGTCGAGAGAGTCCCCTGATATTGTGTTTGCTCACCATCAACGGTTCCTGTGGGCAAGAGATGCAACCGCGTGACGGTGTTGTATGTGGTATAGTTGATTGAGGCGACAAACAAGTCATACCCACCATCTTGGCTTGGGAGAATGGTGACGCTGTCAGCATCGCCTTCGAATTCTATGTCTATACTAGACACAAGCTCTGATGTGTCGAGGTTGCGGACTGCCAGATTTCTTCCAGACGCCAAGACCACAAACTTCTCATCTGGGCTTACGTCAACGACAGATGGGCCTTTGAATTTAACTGCCTCGCTGCCCCAAACTTTGGGGTGGCCATTAGCCCAAGTAGAATTGATGCTATTCTTCTGGAAATCTGTGATAAGCGTGCTAGTCGGGATGGGAGGAGCCTGAGCGACTGTGTCTACTTTATTCCTTAGGGTCTGGGTTCCCGACAATGACCTGGCATCAATGCCAGCAAGGAACCCGAAAAGAGCTAATAACGCCTGTTCGAGCATCGTGTTCAAGTCAGTTGTTATTACGTTTAGTAATTCAAGATTACATGAGACTCGTTAATGATGGAGTTTAGAAAATCAAGTTCAACCTAGAGAGCTTCTCTAGAATGCTGTGGTGCTCTACTAGAGGCTAAAAAGATTTAACAACTTAACATAAGGTTTGACTGAATATCATATATCTCATGGTTATTCTTAACAAGCTCGGAGAATTCGTTTTTGGGCCCTTGCTACTTTAGGAGATTCCTCACCATTCAAACTATTATATGATCCATGGTATTAGGTATTGCCCATCCTGGCGCGCCTTGCCTATATGGAGTCCGAGAGAAGAGTCCGAGAAAATAGTCCGAGAAAAGAGGGGTGTGTTTCATTGCAGACTCACAGGCTCACAGGAGAGAGTAAGGATTGGATGGAAAGACAAATGCACCTAATGATGTTGTGTGTTCATTATAATACATGATAAATTATAGCCTAAATTGCATTTAAGCCAGCTTATTTAGGGTCATGTTCTCGGGGAGTTTGTCTGAAGCCTACCATAGATATCTCCGAATGTGAAGATTGGTGGACTCTTGAACTCTGCATGCTCGGCGATTACTTAATCGAGTGAGCGGAGTGAATATACTTATATTAATAATTAATACTTCAAAATGATAATTTCATCTTGTGTCGTATGGCATATTCTTGGTATTTGTTTTGTTGCGCTCGGCTGTATTTCCGGCTGATTCTTCTTGTAAATGTGGTAGCAAATTGTGAAGAACTTGACTACGGCATGTACCCGACAATTCACCTAATAGAGTGTTTGAGCATACTAGCCCATTTGAATATAGGCATATTTATTATATTGCCAGAGCATTCTGAAGCTAGGTAGGAAGACTATAGCGGCTGGGCTCACAGTACTGAGATTGAATGTATTTACGCTTCTTAAGAGGCATTTATTGTCTCTACCTAGAGTCTTAATAAGATCGTTTATTTGTATGGACTTGAAATAGTACAAGTTTCAAACTATGTATTACTCGGGATATAAGTTATCATTGGTGGGTTTTTTTATTGACAGAAGTCCTACTTTTGGTGAACACATCCCAAGGTAAAAGTAGAGCAGTAGATACTAATATAGTTCATTCAATGATATAGTGGATGATAGCAATAGCTTACTCAGAAGAAAAGCGAGTTGAGTCGCCGAACGTTAATATATCTGCTGAGATAGTTATATTTTATCTAGTTCATAAGCAATTACTATTATATGCCGCTTTGATTGTGTGATATTTTCTCAAGCTTTCCAAGAAAGGGTTTGAACATAAGTAGGTATGAATTCATTGCCTTTCTTCTGATCTATGAGGGTCCAATCCCTATGAAGCAGCCAAAAATACCAAGTAACACAGTGAATATAGTTATAAATATAACACTCCATCACACAAGCTTGTCTAACCACACCATTCACAAGCTGAACACAGGACACTAAATTGCATTGATTTGATGAGGCCATCACATTTGCTGTCATTGGACATATATTCACTCACAGAGATCTCCAGATGCTGCATCTAAATCCGATCCCGTTCTTAACTGCTCATTATCAGCCACTTTAAAATGGATAAGCCTGCTTGAAATAGGTAAGAATGCCAATTGTAAGGTCTAGATCATATCTCGATCAAAGTCTATATACTGCTTGGCAAGATTATTCACGACTGTATAGTATCAATTCTGTGCTACACACAATAACGGCATGCGGCTATATCTGTACGAAACATATGGGTTCGACATACCCGAAGAAGCAATCAAGTTAATTGTACAAAGCTTCCTGCGTAGCCATAATCACTAAAGCCGGCCATTTAAAACTTCGCATTACCGCATATACTTGCATTCTAAATGAGTAACAACAGACTACCATGATCTTTCCCACTGATTAGAAACTAGGGTAGCAATGAGCGGTGGCTCATACAGTTCACTCTTATCGCATTGTACTACTAGACATGCATAAATACTATTTATTTACCTGGAACATCTACGTAATTCTCTCAAGCTAAATATTAGTCGCCGTCATGTGTGGAACTGCTACCTCAATACGGTCACCTGTCCTACTTGATGGCCTGGCATGGACAATATTTCCGCCCCAAATCCCATTAACAAACCTCCGCTCTCCAATCGGAACATCAAGAGTTCCCCAGGAAAATATCAATGCTCATGTGTAACATTTAAGCTTAGATTCTGTTAATTCTTTTCATCGCCCAGGCCACTCAGCATCAAAACCAATGCCCTTTGTGCCGTTGCTAACACCCTGGGAGAATCTTATCGAACTTATCTGAGATGACGCGCCTAGGCGATGTATCCTCTGTTGGTAAGTCGATGGAATATTATGATTGTGAGTTATGTTTCTTAGAGTTGCAACAGTTCAATAGCAATTGGAAGTCCAGAGGCTCCAGGCAAAACCGTAATACCACAGAACAGGGCTCGCTATTGGTATAAATCGGTTCTAGACTGAACTCTATTAGAGTATCTTCCAAGAATCCAATCCTTGAGATAGTGCTCTTTCTACCCTTAACACTTGCCCAGGACACCTACATCCCGAGGACGGGCTATTTAGTTATGCTTTAGTCAAATGGAAGGCTGCAACCAGATATATCCAATTTTATTGTGCGTATATATTGCCAGCTAGCTTTACAGAGCAGTGATAGAGGTCAAAGCCAGAGGTTCATATTCCCATGTAGGTACTAATCGTCACTATTCGACGTTTAGGCGACGATTGCCGCGAAACTTACATTCACGAGAGCTTCGCAGTCAAGTACAACCAGTACATCTCCCCTTGTTACACCCCTAATCGAGTCAACTAAATGAGAATTCAGTTTTTGTTCGTCTGTCTCATGTACCCAGATACTGCACCCACTTATACCAGTCATCTTGACACACCACTCCTTATCTATGACGTAATTCTAACCAAGACTATGTCTGGGGCGCCTAAGTAATGACCAATGTTACATTTTCTAAGTATTGTCTCAACACTGTCTGATTATGGTTTGCTTTGTGATGACACAGAAACTCGACTAAGACCAACAAGACACATTTTGAATCAATGTTGTAAGAAGATTTCGGCTTTGTATAGTGAAATTGGTAGACAAAGCCTTTTGGTGTACTTGACACGTATGAATTAGTATCAGATGGTGTATTCACCCTCACATTCCATAAAATGGTGAACTAGTGGACCCATCTCCCTAGGCTCATTCCTTGAAATGGCTTACCCCAAGCCAACCTCTGCTTTTTATTGGGTATAGTGTCTTTGGGAGAAGATAAATGGCTTGGAAGTTCCCATTAATACTGATCGAAGAGGACCTCTTTCAATTCCACAGCCAATTTGCTCCAGAGAATCTCAGTTTCTCTTCCTGGAATACTATTTTTAGTGTTGCACGTAAACTGACAGTCTCATCTCCGTTTCGCTTCGTGAGAACGTGAGTCCCAGGATTATCCATTCATGACTTTCTACAGTTCTCGACAGAATGAGAAGGAGGATGTTGCTAATTCTGGCATAATGCTGGAGAATGCAACAAGGGAGGTCGCCTCTAATGATAGTGGCCGGACGAGCGACAAGGAGGCTGCCATGGAGAAAAAGTATGTATGGACTTGATAGTCATCCAAAATCCATGTGTTCTGAGCCTTAAGTTCATGGTATTAGCTAATATCTATTTACTTTACAGAACCATACATAAAATTGACATGCATCTTCTCCCAATTGCAGCTCTAATTTTCCTCCTTTGTTACCTTGATCGATCTAATATTGGTATGGAACGCTTTCATTGCAAAACTATACATGGGAACAGGACTAACTCACCACTCAAGGCAATGCTAAGATTCTCAATGCATCTACTGGTGACGATCTGATAACCACAAATAGTATGACCGAAACCCAGTACACTATCGCATTGATGCTGTTCATGGTTGCGTATTGCATCTTTGAAATTCCGAGTAATATTGCTCTTAAGATATTGACCCCGAAGAGGTGATTTAAATGCATCCATCTCTGTTTCCTAGCCTACTAAATGGAGATTTCACTCAGATGGATGGGAATCTTGGTATTCTCGTTTGGTGTCTTTTGCACAGCAATCAGCGCCACGACCAACGCTGGCGGTGTTGCCGCCCTCAGGTTCTTTCTCGGCACTGCTGAAGCGGGAGTGTTTCCTGGCCTAGTTTATTACTTCAGCTTCTGGTATAATCCCAGTCAGCGAGCTTTGCGGATTGCTGCTTTTTTGTGCAGTGCTACACTGTCTGGCGCGTTTGGAGGGTATGCATAACCTTCATACTCAATCAGCCTTATTCTGACTCTGGAGTCATCAAGTTGCATCGCATATGGAGTAGGCCACATGAATGGTGTTGCAGGATTGCAGGCCTGGCGATGGTTATTTATATTTGAGGGAGTCCAACAAGTAGGTGTGTCCGGAACATTGCGTATCGAGATCCATTGCACTCTGCTAAGTTCTTTCGACGAGTACAACAGTAATTCTAGGCATTTGGATATTCTTCTTTCTACCCAACTACCCTGAAGATGTTGATTGGCTTTCTGACGAAGAGAAAACACTGCAATTCCAGAAGATGGGGACTTCCATCTCGCCAAGGTTGGTCCCACCACTAAACGTTACTCGATGCGCTCTAGTTTAATGGAGTCAAGTTTGCAGAAAATCACTTTCAAAGATGCAAAGGAATGTCTGAAGAATAGATGCATGTATTTTCATTACCTGGCATACTTTGGCATTGGCAGTGGCGTTGCGTCATTGTCTTTATTCTCTCCCACCATTTTGCAGGGCCTAGGATACAAGGATCTTCAAGCCCAACTGTATACGGTGCCGCCTTACGCAGTAGCGTATGTGACCACTCTGATTATGGCGTGGATATCTGATCGTTATAAAACACGAGGCATCATTGCCGGCTGCTGTTTTGTTGTCGCCACGGTTGCCTTCTTGGTCTCAGGTACGTAAGCTTGACCCTGGTGCAATGCAACATTTTTAGGACTAGGACTAAGAGAAGAATATCTAGCTTTGTTGTCTGAAGAGATGTTTGTGACACGCTACATACTGCTCATCTTTGCCACGAGTGGTATTTCTGGTGGAACGCCCTCGCTCTGCGCCTGGATTGGTGACAACAGTCGTACCACCACTGAAAGCGCGGTTGCAACAGCAATTAATGTTGCAATGTCAGGGCCTAGCCAAATCATTGGTGTCTGGATTTATCGAGCCAACGATAAGCCTCTCTACCGACTTGGGCATGGGGTGAACGCTGCGCTGGTAGCAATCAGTGCTGTTTGCAGTATTGGATTGACCATCTACTACCGAAGCGAAAATGCCAAGATGGTAGGAACTAACCATAGGCGGTGGGTGTCTTGATCCTATCATCACTTGTACGATTAGCGCCAGACTATCCTATTAATCCCACCAGAAGTGCACGTTCAAAGTCATGCAATATATCCAGAAGAAATTACTAATTGTAATTCGGTGTGTGCTCTATAGTTACCATGAGCCATAAGCAATGCTGCGAAAGGAAATAGTGAACAACCAGGGCGAATATTAGCTCTTCAGCATTTAGTGAACTCTACTTTGAATAAAGTTCTTTGTGAAGTGGCCAATATCAGCATATAATACCAGGAGTTTTACAATTTCCAATGCCTCATTAGATTTGGTACGTTTCCATTAGGCCATTAAATATTGCGACAATCCAATACAATTTAGTTATTATAGTGCCATTGTCAAACAAAGAACCTCATAGACTAGCTAGGTAAATAGCATTGCCGGGTGTCTAGTAGGTATGTTATATGATACATATTGGTTAGGTAGAGACTTGAGTTGTATACCCATATATGTAGGATCATACTATTAGTAAGCTTTGCCGCAAATACGCTAACAGAGGCTTACCAGATTCGATGCCAGAAGCGTCTTGTACCCAGAAGTCTGTGACTTGAACCTGCTGAATATTCAATAAAAATAGATCCGCATTGGAGTAAAATATATTCGATGTCCGATTAACTCAATGTCTATTCGACATCCTTTTTTCGTGGATGCTTGGCTCTATATTCACTTAGACAGGCTTAAAGATAAATGAGAAGATTACTATGGATTCTACAACTGCTTCAGTATTCATGCCCAATACCACCAATTCGCGCCCAAACTGATTAAAGAGTTCTTGCTGAAAGTGCTCCACGAATTCAGAGCTGTTAACATCCATCGGACCCTGTCACTCAAACGATACTAGACCCTTGAAGATTCTACCAATTTGTACATATCATCTTTCTCATTATGGGCTGGCAAGATCAAAATCTGATGGGGCCTCTTTGTGCCACTCTATGCAGCATATTCTCCATCACCTACTTCACAGTTTGGCTCTACAAATACTATGTGCTCCGGCAGTCTTTAGGTGACCTGCCTCGAATCCATAGCGCAGTTGAGTTCTTTGAATCAGGAATGAGAACTCTGCTCCCGCACATTCCATTCCTTTGGCCGGCTGAAGCATACACTATCCACGATCCCTGGAAGAGTATGCAAATGCTTGCTCATCAAGATCGAATGCTGACCAGTGTTAGAATATGCCGACGCGGGATCTGATCTTATAGCTTTGACTCAATTGTCAACCCCAGACTACGCCGTGTATATAACCTCATCCCCAAAAGCTTCTCGACTCATCCTGTCAAGAAGCAATATTTTTTGAAACCAGTCGACTTATTTCGCTACCGTGCAATTAATCTATTCGGTAAGCAGATCGTTTCGTCTCAGAATGGCCATGATCACAGACGTCATCGAATGGCGGTACAGGGCTGCTTTGGAGAATCAACAATGCAAGAGGGGTGGGATTCTATGGCCAACGCATTTCAAGAAATGATACAGCAGGAGGACCTTTCATCTGGCGGGCTTCTAGTCGATACGAGGGAAGTTATGATTAAGGTAAGTCAAATTCTCTTTTGTGGATGCTCTAACAGGTCCAGGTCACTATGCGAGTGATTTGTCAAGCTTGGTTTGGTATCCATTCACCATGGACTATACCAAAAACCGACAATGCTATTAGTAAGATTTCTCGGCTTTAACTTTCATATTTGAGTCACTCATCTTTTCACAAAAGTGCCATTCTATGAGGCCCTCCATATCGTGGAGAACTCGATGATTCCTCAGCTACTGTTACCACTGGTTAGTATTGAGTTCTAGAGAACTTCCAGGACGAGATATATAATGCATGACTTAGTGGTTTATGGAATATAACCCATTAGCCAGTGTACGTCGCCTAGGCAAGGCCCAAAGATGCATGTTACGTCACCTGAAAGCAATGATGAAGAGAAGACAAAAGACCCTAGTCACAGGCGGCAATGGAAAACAACCCACTCCAAAAGATGTGCTTGGTGCCTTAGTAGCTTCTCAGGTTCATGACGATAAGTCTAGTGAATCATTGTCTCAACCCAGACTTACTGAGGAGGAAATCATCGGTAATATCTTCATCTTTGTGGTGTAAGTCTATCGAGGCATCATATTGTTTCCTCTAACATTGATGCAGAGCTGGACACGAAACAACATCAAATTCACTTGCTTTTACACTAGCTTTTCTTGCCATTTATCCAGAATGGCAGGACAAGCTCTATCAAGAGATCATCCTAGCCACCAAATGTGACATGCCTTCGTATCAAGATATCAGCGCACTACCATTGGTGTTGGCGACGTGTTACGAGTCTATACGGCTAAAAGATATTGCGATGACTTTGCCCAAGGTAGCCAGCGAGGATACAGCGATACCTTATACAACATGGTTCCTGAGGGTGAATCCACAGAAAAAATCTGTATTATTCCGAAAGGCTCCCACGTGGTTATCGATTCACCGGCATCTCAGAGGAATCCATATCACTGGGATGATGCCACAGAGTTCAGACCTTCTCGCCATATATCTGACCAAGCAGTGACTTCTGAAAACTTTATAGGTTTTTCTAGAGGAGAAAGGAGATGCATCGGGAAGAGATTCGCCGAGGTGGAAATGGTTTGTTTCTTATCTCACTTCATTAAGAACTTTGTGTGGACTGCAGTTCCTCTTGCTGGAGAGACCCAAGATCAGCTAAAGCAGAGAATATTGAGTGGGGAAGAACAGCTGAGTTTCAGACCTGGGGCTTTTAACTTGGATCTCAAGAAGCGAATCTAGCGTTGGATTACGTTCTATTTGGCGAGTTCATAAGTTACTGGTTCATAAAAAATGTAGTAAATATGATACTGTATTATTTTATATCATTTCTTGGGGCATGTTTATTTTGGGCTGGTTTCGTTTCCTCGAGGGATCCGGTCTATCACAATTTCAATACATGCCCAGATTTGCAAGGCATGAAGCGAGATTACACTGGACATAGAAGTTCGCACGTTTAGTGACGACTGTGCAGTGGGTTTTCAAGCGATGGTTGAAAATCTCTGCATTTCCAGAAGCAAATGCAACTATGCGAGACTACTTTCCATAGCTCATTTCGCACATGCTTGCTTCAGTTTGGATGCTATTCTCACTAAATACCGCCATTGATCTCAACAACACTACCATTCATATACTTACTTCCGGAACTAAACAAGAAAGTAACTACATCCGCCACTTCTCCGGGTTGCCCTACACGTCTGAGTGCTACTTTACTTGCAGCCTCCTCGAGAGCTTCACGGCCTTCCATAACGGCGCAGTTAGAGGGAGTTTCAATATCACCGGGAGCTATCACATTGGTGCGGATTCCACGTGGGCCCAATTCCAAGGCCATGGACTTTGAGAATCCGATAATGGCGGCCTTCGTGGCTGAATAGACTGCCGTTCCCGCCGAGGGCTTGATGCCGGCGATAGACGACACGTTGACAAACGACGCACCTGACAGAAGATATGGAATGCAGGCGCGTGTGATGTTAAATGTACCCTTAATATTGGTGCTGATCAGACGATCGAAATAGTCGTCAGTGACGGATTCAAGAGCCAATTTGGTCGGGTTCACTCCAGCACAGTTGAAGACGTGGTCGATGCGACCGAAGGTTTCCATGACAGTCGCTATGTGTGCATTGACAGCACTGACATCCCCGACATCTAACTGTTTAGATATATATTTCCCTTTTGAGTTCTTTCCAGTGCATTCCACCAATGTTGCCTTCAGTGATGTGGCGTTGATATCTGAAAGAGCAATTGACGCACCCATGGTCGCCAGTTTGATACTGGTCGCCTGGCCAATGCCACTGCCTGCCCCTGTGATGACAATTACTTGTCCTTGGAATGATTCTTGAGCAGCCATGATCAGGAGCGAAGTCTGGAAAGAGAGGATGTGGAGTGCTAGGAGGCTAAAAATTTGGTAGTGGGTGTTGACAGCCGGTGAGCAGAACAGAGCAAATATGTGGAAGTCTTGGCTACCTTCTCACTGCCGCCGTATGTAGGACGACTCGTAGTCGAAAAAGATTCAGGATTTCAACCCCTTGGAGCTGTTTTTGCTTTGTGGAAGTTCCAACAACGTCAACAATGGAAGGTGAGGTCATACCAAATCATGGAGATGCGGGATATGCCACCTTTGGATTTCATTGGGTAGGATTTATCCGTAGTGGGCCATGACTTGGTCTAGAAAACCACCTGCGCCAACAGGGGTAGCATTTGGTGATGATGAGATATACTCACACTGCCATTTACAGAACCTGAAGTTTATGAGACATTTAAACTATCCGCCAGCACAATCATTATCTACAAGTTTCGCACTTGCTGTAAGATAACTCAGGGATTAGGCAAGAGGCCAATTCAGATAACTAGAAGGGGAATAGGCACAGCAGACTATACAAGACCTTGCTATGTGAATTTTTCTTTTTGGAATACTTTGCCTAGACTATGAGCTAGCAAGACCGTTAAAGGTGTGGTGGCTTGTTATAAGAAAGTTACTGGGAATATAATACGGCGATTTCCTACTTCTGTGTGCTACGAAGCCAAGTCAGAGCTCAACCACAGCCCAATAAACATGTAAAATTATTGGGATCTCATGTTCCCTCACTCAGCCTAGCAACGAAGCCTAGCAACGAGATATGCCCCTGATTTTGAGCTTACAGTGACACATAGGTTTATGGTCATGAGTTTGACCGAGGACGCCCTACTGCTGTGAATCTTGTGCTAGTGTTCAAACCTCTCAGTAACATGTATTGTCATGAAGACCTGTGTCCATCTCGTTCCACACGAGACCTGCTACATCCATGCATTCTTACACGATGAATAGTTCCCCACTTCAGATTCAAGACAGCATTTGAGTTTTGTTTCCCACTCAATTTGACATCATGAGGCACTCTTTAGTGGTTCTTCGAAATGTATTTGCCTCTTAGCCCGACATACATGTCGAATGAGTCTTGAGCTCCGGCCATCTCAAGCAATATTAATCCGTATCTCTCATTGATTTCCAAGGTGTCTTGGAATCCTCATACCATTCCATACAGTTACAGCAGTTCGTCGTAGCAAACAGCTGACAATTTGTGTATAGTCTATTGGAGGAACATCCTGTTGCCTGTCGCATTGACGGGCAAGCTGTGTTGCTACAGTCATGCTGAGTGACGTGATTGGTCTTGTTAGCATAGAGCAGCGGGGATATTAAAAAGCGGGGTTGAGTCCTCCATCCTTGCCAGAGATCCACCATCAACATCCACCCCAGAGTCTTGGCTCTGCTTTCGATTGAATAACATGGGTGCCTCACCACATCCCGTTCCGCTCGTCTATCGCATAACTTTCAACTGGATCGAGCCATTTGTCGCTACAGCTGGGGCACTTCAGGCTTACTTTGCTCCTCGATCGCTCCAAGAAATCGAAACACCGAGCATAACATATTCTCCAAACCTACAGCCCCTCTTCACGCAGCGAACGGGTCTTTGGCTGTTGCTTGCCTTCAATGATGCCGTGACTCTCCGTGCGACACGAGATGTGCGGATCTGGCGTCTGATACTTGCAGCGGGCTTGTTTTCCGACTTCTTCTATACTTTAAGTATCTTGGAAGATCGTGGGGCTGCGCGGTTTTGGAATCCATTGGCATGGGATGTGAATGACTGGGTTACATTGGTTTTGACAATTCCAGCGATGGTTATTAAAGCAACATGTGTTTCTGGGGTTGGGTTCAAGAGACATCCGTCCCTAGCAAAAGCTGATTGATAGCCTTTGAGATCAGTAAGAGAAACAATTTAAAGAGTGTAGATTGACCCCTTGTCCAAATAATTCTCACATTGTCGTCAACATCACCAATCTAGCCCTGAGTACCTCAATTACTGTTAAGTAGTGGGGCCTAACGAATTATCTGCTGCTGGGATTTATCATGGATCTTGGCTGTACCATCCAATCAGGTAGGCTGCATGAGCAGCCTCTTTGTCCTCCTCCATAGAAAACCAGTCACTGACTCTCGGGGCCCATCCAGCCAAAAGTATTCAACAGGTCAAAAGTAAACCTGGGCTGATCCAGAAATTCCCAGTGCATGGGATCAATGGTGGCTGTGTGGCTGTCCTCAATCGTGGCGTTCAGATGATGATCCAGGACCTGTTGGATAACTCCCTTGCATGCAATGCAGAGCCGCCAATTGGGCGACTTCTTGGGCACCCATTCAAGGAATCCGGCAAGTAGACTCAATTGCTGAACAATATTGGAGCGGCTCAACTGTGGGTTCTTGTGGTGCACGCCGCTGAAGGTCGGCTGTAATAGCTCTTGGCAGAGGATGCCGCCGCCAGGCGCCCCGTACGTCAAGGCCTATATGTCTAGTTAGGTTTATATCGGCGAAAGCAAGGAAGGCAGCCGTTTTAGCCTGACTCTTGAGTCTACTCACAACGAATTCAAAGGAGCGGCGGATATAAATACTATCAAAGCGATCCTTGTTTGTCCAGAGCTTCAGAGCTAGCGCGACTAGTTCATAACTCCGTATCAGAAGATCTCCATCGTCTACATGGCCATGACGTATAAGTAGTTTATCAACAAAAACAGATTTTGGAGATGCTCTAATTTAATCAGCATTTTCATCCATAACGTCCGAGTGCTCAAATGGGGCGATGTTGCGTCGTTCGGCAAGTATATGAGACCCTGGGGAATTCCGACATAAGGGAGAGTTGTTTTTCTTTGAGAGTTCTGGTGTAGCAGCAGTTGTCAATCTACGCGGTACGCGCCAGTATTCGATGGGGATAACATACAATAGTTCCTCCAAGCGAACGGTAACATTTCTTCCAAGAGCTATTTCAAATATCTTGTCGCGTATATGTGCTATCATGTGACGAGCACGTAGCACTGTGGCAGGGTATATCCCGCCATCGGTATTCCAGCCCTTGGAATCGAGCGATTGAACAGCTTTCGTCAATGTGGCTGAATCTGAAACCAGGTCTTCATCTTGAAGGTCCAATGGAAGAGGTGTAGAGCAGTAGCGTGCACCGATACATGGAGGACGACCGGAGATAACCATGCCCATCTTGTCAATAGTGAATACCCGACAAAATAATCTACGCTTGTTTTCAGAACAAAACGTAGGAACATAATCTGGGTTGTCGTCAAGAACATGCAATCCCAAGAATGTGAGCATCGCCACCGCTATGCTATGCGAGCGGAAGCTGGGCAGCGCTAGGTGATATCAATTATAATGAACAGGAAGTAGAAGGGAGGGGAGATGAAGACAACTTACTAATCTCACCGTCAACTAGTGAGTCTAAAATACTCATCCTACAACATATGTCCAAGAATAAGTCGTTGCCTCCGGTGAAATGGCGACAAATATCGATGCAGTAGCCAAGACAAGTCTGAGCAATATGCATTGGAGAGTTGTCGTTGATCCACTCAACACTGCGATTATTCAGTGCATCAACTACATCTGAAATATGTTCAAGCTCAGCCCACAGAAGACCTAATGACTCCCATCGGAGGTTGGCTCCGCAAAACTGGCTAAGCCACTCGTGTGGACTATTGTGGATGTCTCGAAATGGCTGTGCTGTGTTGTTGCAAAGAACAGCGGCCATAGCTTTCAAACCCGCATCGCCGCCATTCAGATACGTATCAAAGGTTTGTTGGAGGGACTGTATGATCAAGTCGACGGCGACATGGCCCCAGCCTCCTCCTTGGCTCTTGCCTCTGGTAAACTTGATCTGCTCGTTACACTGGCCGGGCAAACAACGCAAGATGAAAAGACATGATTCCTGCAACGGCTTGGGTAAGTCTTTGAAAGAAATGTGTTGCAATCGGCTCTTTGAAGCAAGGTCAACTTCAGAAGCATTCGCTGCGACTGAGATGCCGAGCCTATCAAGGCTGTTCTGGGTCTCTTCAAGAACAGTGCTTTGGCTGGCGAAAGCCATGAAGCCTGTATTAATACGGTGTGGGGACTGGAGCAGCTGATGAGGATGCCCTTCGCCATCCACAGGTGATTCCAAGGCCTCGGAACCCGACGCAATTAGCAGGCTTGCAGAGTCTGGCTGCACGGGTACGGGCGAGCTCTCCGAGTCAGGGTAGACGCAACCCCTGCCACGCTTCCTCCGCAGACAACGTGTGCATATTGGTCTCAGGTGGTCGCAGGCAACTTTGCGCATGCGGCAAGGATTGCAAGCCACCAAACGCCCGTTGCGCCGGCGAGCTACACGAGCTTCGCTGTCGCCCATTGCACGAAAAGAGTTGCTAAATGTTTCGTGTTACGACGCTAGAAAGTTGGTGATGGCTGGAGCATAAATACGATTAGTCATCAACGAGCGTGCAATAAGATAAGGCAAGGTAATCTGGCTCATACAACGGTAGCACGTTAGCGACCTGGGTAATTTGGTGGTAAAGCTTATAAATAAACGTCTGTAGCGGCGTAGGAGCTAGTGATATATATATGATACACATATATGCATATGCTCATGTTTTATTTGCCTCAGACGAGGAGCAGCCGAGAGAATTTCCATCACAATACACTATCATGGTTATTTTATTACGTCCACAAGCCTAACGAATCAAGTAATCACCTCAGAATAAATATCTAATAGTGTACAGTTTCGGTGTTTCTCCCTCATTGTTGTCGAGTCCACCGTTATGGTTGTCTCTTCGGCAACGGCATGATCTTCTGATCCCTCCCTCCCCCAAACGCGGACAGGATTGGGTTCATCAGCTATCAAGCTAGTGGGTTTCTTGCTGGCTCTGCTAAGCAGAATTTTTCTTCTTTTTCTTTGACGAATACTCTCCGGCCATAGGGTCATCTTCACATTCTCCCAGAACGTGACAGCATACATGAACTTGAAGTATTTCTCCTCGCCCAATTGTCTTCATAAATCCCGACTTGTTCACTCCCAAAACTCCACAACAATGCCCCGACATACTATGGTTGTATTGATGCGGGGCTGGATACACTGGGTTCGTAGTATCTCCGAGAAGTGAAGGATGCTCAGCCAAGGTAAGCCAAAAGTTAACTTCAAAGTCCTGGATATTATTTGAATCCCAAGGATCCCAAAATTCGTTGTTTACGTCCGTTGACGCCACTTGAACTACCGGATTCAAAGGCTGGTTATCCGCTGGATGACTTCTGTGCAGAGATTTGTCGAGTATATTCTTGATTGTATGTGTTGCGCCTGCCAGGAGACCGTAGTTGGCATCCTCCTTGTAAACCAATGTGCCATATTCTACTTCCGTTATCAGCACACCAAGATCTCGTAGGGCCCTGGGACTAATGGCTGCTCTTGAATCTAGCATTGGTGGATATTGAAGTAGGGCTAAACAAATCACGCCAGCAGCTGCCAGCCCGTAGTAAACAACCTGTAAGAGTTGTAAGCGACCATCTTCTATGAATACTAGCACGAGAATGTCCCGTGCGATGAGTACATACTTTCCACACTAGCGAAGTGCCAGAATGCACCAGGTTATCCTTGAAAATCAGGGCTTCGATGACGAGGCTTAGTATATCTTGGGCAAGGCCACACAGCTGGGAATCTGGCTCGGCCATTCTTTTCACAAGAGCCATACGAAGGAGAAACAGAACATGCAAGTGGTTCAGTTTCATCCCTAGCATGAGATCTAACTCAACCGCTTTCCGATGATGATATAATTTCATCGGTGCCTCGAGGCGAAAATGCTTAGGCAACGACAACCACTGTACCTGAGCAAGACTTTCTATCCGACTAAGGCGAATCAGTGGATGAAATCTCCTGAGAGTAAGACGCACACAAACCTTGCTTTTATACTTCTGTCCTGATTTCTTTCCCTTCCAAAGAGCTCGACCACGATGTCCTCCTTGAGGACTGCACATTGCGCTGACCAACGCGTATCTGTATAAAAGTCAAGTAGGAGTCCTCTGGCCAAGAAGTGGAGAAATAAGCTTGCTCCAAATTGCAAAACTTCTTGAGAATGCGAGGTGGGCGTCCAAGGAAGATTGCCACATTCTTATCAGCTGAATATGACGTCCCAAATGCGGCTTGGCGAATCGTTCGCAGGAAAGGGGCAGAGGCTTGGGGCTCTCCATATCCTGATGATAGCCAAGAGCAAATAAGGAGCTGGATAAATCACCAAGCTTCCGCCAAGATTCGAAACCTGGGTTCAGCGGGGTGTCAGTTCAATTGAAATAGCCGTCAGATCGATCGCCAGGGCACCCTTACTTTGATCTCCATCCACAAGAGTATGAAGAATGAAATTTTCGTATTGAAGCACTAACTGCAGGTCATTGAGGGAGTCTAACGAGAGGCAGATTTCTAGGCATCTGTCGGCGTAGTGCATTGTAAGACGGCGGATATGGCGGCGCTGCGGCTCAGATGCAAAAGGCTCCTCCATGGTACGAAAGTTGAGAGTCGCACGGGATACGGCGATGAAGAACAAGCAGAGACTTTCCCAACGAGTATTTTCTTGGTTGAATTGAGCAACAAATGCGTCCAAAGTTGTGTGAGGAGTCAGTTCCAAAGCTCGGCAAGATTGCGCAAACAATCCTCTAGCAACCACTGTCGTGTTTCTTGGAGTCTCTTGGTTGCTTGCTAGAATCAGTTTCACTGACCCAAGACAGCTCTCAGTGAACATGCCTGCAAGTGACAGATTTGCTCCCGTCTTGAGCCATGCTTTGACCAGCTCGATACATTCCGGGATGTGAGCAAAACTGCGTAGTTGATCAATAAGCTCGGCGCCATGGGAGATATGCGCATCTTGCACCGTTCTTCTTAGCTGTGTGGAAGCCTGTAGCCCAAACTCAAGGTCTCCTTCGCCTATGGCCTCCTCGGACCCTAACGGCCCGAGCCGTCCAAAGAGAGCGGTATGGCTGGACGACCCCAGATATCCTGGGTTAGGATAAGGTCCATGTTTGGGCAGGAAGCCCGAAGAAGAATGGCGTAGGCTTGCTTCGGCGGGACGGACGGAGCTTAAAGGGTGTCAATTGTAAGCTCCTTGATTCGCATGGAAAGGCACATTCTCACTGACCTAGTGGGAGAGATGCTGGCTGGGCTGTGCAAAGAAGACACCGAGAGACGCCGTCTTGATTTTTTGAAAGGCGTCGGGCGATACACGCATTCATGGGCGCGATCTCTGGCCTGGCACCTGGAGCATACAGGCTGCGTATGGTCACATGCCAGTTTCGAGTTACGACAGGGTTCGCATGCAGGTCTTCTCCGCTGTTTCGGCATGCTGGAGCATCCACACACCTTTGCGGCCTGCTCTTATCAGATCGGAGTCTTCCAGCCAGAAGGACGGACAAGGCAGCCATTCTCCGAGGTGGTCGGCGAGATGACGGTTGCGGATGCGGGGAAAGCCTGACACAGTGTCCGCAATGCCATAATCTGGTGGATCTTGTCTTACTTAGACCGTGCTAAGCACAGTCACCCGCTAACTGCTGTACGGTGTTCCAAGATTTGGCCGTGGCCAGCCTCGGCTAGTGTCTCGGGTCGGAGTAGAGATAAATCTGGTTCAGATCAACGGCGCGTTCCTCGGAACAGAGTCACCATAAATGCCATAACGAAGAACGAATGCACTCGTACGTATATTATGACTATTACTAAAGCTGGGTAGAGTTGCTCATCATACATCAGTTGCTTCGGAAAACTACCATTGATTTACACCAATTCCCTAATTGAGCCAGTCCCTAGAAGGCATTTAGGACGGTTGTGGTTGTATCTGTATACGCCTAGAATTCAACAGTTTCCCATTACATCGTCATTTTCAGTTGATACATCTCCCGAGTCAAAATGGTCACATCCAAGACTGTTCCAGTGGCCGACTATCTGTTCCAGCGTCTTCGCCAGCTCGGCCTTGGCGCTGTGCATGGCGTCCCTGGGGACTTCAACCTTACGCTTCTGGACTACGTGAAGCCTGCGGGGTTGAGATGGGTGGGCAACGCCAACGAGCTCAACGCAGGCTACGCAGCAGACGGATACGCTCGTATCAAAGGTCTGGGCGCTCTGATCACGACGTTTGGTGTTGGTGAACTATCCGCCATCAATGCCATCGCAGGTGCATACGCTGAACGGGCCGCCGTGGTTCACATAGTCGGCGTTCCCGCGCGGCCGGCGCAAGAGAACCGGGTAAAGGTTCACCACACATTCAACGATGGCAACTTTACGCGCTTTGCCGAAATGCATAAACAGGTAACTGTGGCTCAGACGAAGCTATGGGATACTCGCACAATTGCCGAGCAGATCGACTGGGTTCTTCAAGAGTGCCTGCTGCACAGCAGACCAGTGTATATCCAAGTCCCAGTTGACGTTGTTGACGTTGTCATTTCAAGCCAACGGCTCCGCAATGAGATCAAACTACCGACCCCTATAATGGACCCCTCATTTGGCTCCGTCTGCGAAAGGATTGTTACGAAAATTCAGGAGGCTCGCCGCCCTGCCATCATAGTAGATGGCGAGGTCCGCGCGATGGGTATTGTCAACCAGGTTCAAGGCTTGGTGAACACCACTGGATGGCCTACGTGGGTAGCGGGTTTCGCAAAAGGTCTCCTTGATGAGTCCTCACCAAACTACCATGGCATCTTCCGCGGCCAACACGCTGCCCCGAAGTGAGACAATTTCTAGATGAGGCCGATTTAATTCTCTCGTTTGGTCCGCATGCTAGTTTTACCAACAGCTTCGCGTTTACGAGTATTCCTGATTCCAGCAAGACCATTACCTTCAGTGATACCAAAGTCGATATCATGTCTGAAACCATTCATGACATTCCGGTCGGCCCCTCGTGACTGAGCTTCTTCAAAAGCTGTTCGATTTCAAGTCCGTGTACGCGCACGACTACCCCAGTCTACCAAGAGACAGCCTTCTGTCATTTTCCGACGTATCGGCATCGGAAAAGATAACTCAAGACAAGCTCTGGAGACTTATCGGCAACTTCTTCCGCCCAGGGGACATCATTCTTGGTGAGACAGGCACTGCTGGTTATGGTGTTCGTGATGTGCCGTTACCAAGAAAGTCCAGACTATTCACTCCTGTCACTTGGCTCTCGATTGGTTACATGCTTCCTGCGGCTCAGGGCGCAGCACTCGCCCAAAGCGAGTTGATGGCTTCGCCAAGTTATGATGGCCTCGAAGGCGCACGAACCATTCTGCTCATTGGGGATGGGAGCTTCCAAATGACGGTACAAGAACTCTCAACTATAATCCACAACAATTTGAATGTTGTTATATTTGTCATTAACAATGGCGGCTACACCATCGAGCGATGCATTCACGGATTAGAGGAAACGTACAATGACGTTGCACCCTGGCGGTACTTGCATGCTCCTCAATTCTTTGGTGCCGCCGAAGATTCGTTTACAAGATCAGTAAATACATGGGCTGAACTGAACGAAGTGCTACAAGATAAACAGTTGACGGATGGCACCCGTCTGAGGATGGTGGAGGTGGTGATGGAAAAGATGACGCGCCGCCAGGGCCTTTGACTCAACTATTGCGGGCTGAAAAGGAACGCATGGCAAAGCTAGGATAATTTATTTCTTTTGATAGCAGAAATTATTTCTTCGTGATTATTCTACCTTCTCCCCATGGTCAGCACGCAAAATAATGTTTAGAGCAGCCAAGAACCTTATAGTCAAATACAATCTTCTCATAGCACATATATACACACTATACTCCCCATTCAATGTTCACAATTTCTTCGAGAATCAAGGCTACAAACTCCCATTCAGGGTTCTCGAGGTCAAAGCATGCAGATTTATTTTGTATTTGTTGTAGTATCTGTCATTGCTAATTCAAAGATTCTCTTATAGCAGTACTCAGTCGCTCAATAGCAAGGCCCATTGCCTCCTCTGAAGCACTTGCGAACGTGACGCGGAAAAACAACTCTTTCGGTGGTGTTTGAGGATCAGCACGAAACCATGAGCCCCTAGCACAAAGAACACCTTTATCGAGGGCAGCATGGAATATCTCTTCCTCCAGTTCTAAAATGGACCGCTTAGGATAATGAGGATGTTTGGAAATGTCCAACTTAAGCCAAAGCTGCATATTGGAATTAGTTTTTGGATTCTTTTGGTTGAAATTGATGTACTTACAAACATGCCTGCCAAAGGAGGAGACCATGACACCAAATCTCTTGGCAAACTGTTTTCGCATGCAACAAGTAGGGTGTTGCGCCTCTTTGTGTAGTTGCCCTTGAGGTTGAGGAGCCATCTCAAGTATCCTCGTGACCCCATTGGTCATCAAGAAGCTTCCATAGCATGATTTGGGCCAAACCACCAGGACCTTGATTCGCAACTTCGGCATGTTGTAGGAATCTTTGGATCACCTGTTTACTAGCCGTGACCCATCCCACTCTTGAGCCTGGAATGAGAACCTTTGAAAATGAATCCATTCGAAGTACCCGCCCATCAATGTCAAGACTGAGGAAAGATGGAGTAAGAGATGACATGAACTCTTCCAATGTCTCTTTGCTCAGTGCTGATATACCTTTATAAGGTTGCATTTGAAGGAAGTAATAAGGGTCATCCTCTAGAATGTATATGCCATGCTTTTGACATACTTTGTAAATCTCCTTTCGACGTTCGATGCCTTGTGTTGCTCCCGTCGGATTTTGTCCACAAGGCACCGTGTAAAGTATATGCGGCTTTCGAGAGCCGCGAGTCTCAACGTTCCAAGAGCTTAGTATCCTGTCCATATCGTCTGGCAATAGACCTTGTGCATCCATCTTTACACCGACAATGTTGATCCCTTGCGGCCTGATTGTCTGCAGCGCCGATGGATAGGTGTAGTCCTCCATAAGAATAGTGTCACCCCTGTTCCTATCGCACAAAAGCCGAATAGCTTGTTCTAAGGCACTTGTGCTGCCTGCTGTTGCACATACCTGCCAATCAGCATAAGGAGGGTTGAATATGAGTTCGGTATGCTCAGTCAGAAACCTTATCAGCTGCGGAGCCCCGTTGCTTGGCCGTAGTTGAGTGCAATAGAAAGATCATACTCTGATGTTCCGTCTTTCACATCGTACTTTCCGATGGCTGCGGTATCTAGCAGACCATCCTCCAGCGATTGTGATGATTGCCCAGAAAAGTCTGATGGTCTTGGTACGCGAATTGCAATCTCTGAAAAGGAAAATACTCGCTAGAGGGCAGGCCACCTCCTAGGGAGATGAGTCCTTCTCTTTTAGATAGCCAGAAGCCTGCTTCAATACACAAGGAGACCGAGACAAGCTTTCGGCACTGAATACTCCTATATTTTTATTAGAATGGAGAATTTTGGGCTCTGAAACGCGTGTACATACCACTCCAGTCTTTAGCTAAAGGTTTTCCCGTGAACTTCATACAGTATCAGCCAGCAGACTCAAGCCAAAAGAAAGACGACTCACAGGCTCCTTGAACATGTCACTGTTCCCTACGGCAGCTATGCCTGCTACCAGCTTTCCTGCTTTCGATCGACGATTTTCGATCTTTTCCAGCGACGGTAGGGCATCAGGACGGCTTTCTTTTACCATGTGAGGACTCATTGTTAAGGCGTATATTGGCTAGTTATGTGAATATAGCACCCATAAAGCCCTTGCTCGGTAAAATCGACAATCAGTAAGATTATTGTAAATGGGATTTTTGATGATGTAGTGATTGTTGAGGCCGGCGTGAAATTACTTATACCTGGGTGTTCGACCTTCGCCGCTGTTACCGGTGCTCGGCGTAAGCTGTGTTGGGGTCCACAAATATCGGCGTAACACAATGACTCGGAGTAATGGGCTCTCAACACTCCGAACCCGAGCTCAGATTGGAAGCACATCATTTTGGTAACTGCGCACGATCCGCAAGCCACGCACGTAGTGCATCAAACGGTGTACTGGATAACTATTAAACCGTATAGCTAAAAGAGATAATGCTTGATTAAATTATCTGACTTTTACCCTTCTTTAGGTGATATTCATATGGGTTAATTAGTATGAAGCATATTTATTATAAATATAATTTTTTAAATATATTTGATATAGCTTATCTTAGTTATTTAAACTATATATATATTTTTGCAGCGGTTTAATAATATCCTAGCAGGGATAAATGCATCGACTAACATTTAGATGTCGCGTCATTATTAGTGGGATAAGTGCGAAGTGAAGCATGGGTCAGGTCAGCTACAGCGCCTCAGATTAGTTCAACTACCGGAGCACAGGTCAGTTCATTCGGCCCTCTTCCTTTACAGGCTACGGACGTGCAAAATCGACTACAGGACGTAGAATACATATATGGGTGGTGGTGAGAATAAGTTCTCAAGTTTCCCTGTCTTTAATTTAACTTCACACTTGCAATTCTGACAACTTACAGCTCTATCTCATTGTATAACAGTCATCCCAGGTCGCCTTTGTTTATAAGTGTTTGGCGACCGAGTCTGCACCAGGTGTTTCTACTAAATATTTCATCCTCCTCCTCTCTTTCCTATCAAAGCCCAAACAAACTTACCCTAGATATAGATATATATTCGCCTAGCCCATTTTGAAGTAGAAATGTATCGACGAGACGTAATATCGTGCGCATAGTTACTGGTGCCTAACTCCAGGGTAGCAACTAACAGCATCACCGAAGCTCCAACGGGGGCACCCGAAAGCTTTTGCCGGGGAGATTCGCCCAACCTATCAAAGCAATTTCTGTGTTGTATTGGTAAGGGAATGTCATTTATGTGTTAAACTATTAATGCAGCGAGGTACGCGGAGGCGTGCAAGACAATTTGGCAATTGGTAAGGCTGATCGCAGTGTGATGTTACCTTAACTTCCGGCCCGGTTGTGCTTACATGGGGATGATCTTAGCGCGTGTTATAACATAAACAAAGGAACATAAACCATCAATGCAGGTCGATTTAGCTATCCTGACTGGCCGGGGCACAGAAAGTTTCACGGGGCATAATTTACTGTTTATTACTGCAGAAAGATTAGACATTGGTCCTCAATAAGAACGGTTTCACTTCACCTCAGATTGGACTTGGTGTTTTCCTGGGATCACTATCATGAACAGACCTCTGATATTGCCGACGCGACTGGGTCTGCGGCTACACCCGAACGGTCGGATCAGCTGGGCTGCCTGCATGCATTTGCTCTAGTTCGGCCAACTGGAGGAGGTTTTGATCTAGTAATCGCACATTGTGGCCGGTAAGGCAAACCCTTTGGGAGGGTACGGCACAGCAATTCTCAAAGACAGCAAATACAGTAAATGATGAAACATTAGTGATGGCATACGTCACCGTCTGCAAGCGAAGCCTGAAGCAAGATGGAGGAAATTTGACGCCTGTGGAATTACAGTATTGGCTTACTACTTGTCGCGTCCCACTCCGTATAAACCACCACACTCACAGGTAAGAGCAATACAGAGAGCAATTGACAGGCGTACTTTTGTCCAGTTTCCCCAGTGAGACGAATAGAAGATATTACCGCGGACAAGACTAAATCCAGGATTGGAGTAACGTAATGGATCAGCTTATATGTGCTTAGTGGGAGTATTTACAAGCTCACCGGCAGTCTCCTGCACAATCGCCTCCTTCTCCCATGGCCACCTTTGCATCCTATGCAAGCTGTCTCTGTTGGCGACAGTTGCAACCAATGGAGACACCAAGCATAAAACGTTCGCAAAGACCATAGCCAAAACCCGTGTGGAAATAAAAACGTATAAGTTCACCACGCCCATTCTCATGCCCGTAGGAATGGGATCCATCATGTAGAAGGGTCGCTAGCTCAGCCATTGTGTCCTGGTAAGTGCTAATCCAGCACTTGAATCACGACCAGGTCCCGGTATTATGGTGCCAAATCTCCTTCGTGTACTCCTTTAGAGATTTGAGATCCATCGAAGTGCCCAGAGCACTTCAGTGCATGTTCGTACCCAAAGATGTTGGATCTAGGCTCTGTCAAACACAAGCGCTGATTTCTGCCCAAGACCCTTGGCTTCCACTTATCCAACTCGCCGGCAAGATCGTCATTCAGTAAATGCCGCCGTCTTCCTCGGCCCAGAGAGGATGATGAAGATGCTCACCGCAAGACGCATCTGTCATCAAATCAATCCAGAAGATCGCGACTGACAAGGAGCGCGAATGTCCAAAAATAATCCGCTCGAAGTAATTCTCAAAAATAATATTTTCGTGTGGAAGTCCGTAGATTAATGCACCCAGAGATGATTGATCGTCTTTTCGAAAGGGTCGCCATCAGTAAAATCAGCATTACGTGCATATACGGCCAAATGTTTGTGTCTCCGAACTAGTGCAAGACTATGTTCCAATGGACTGAGTTGTTGTTTGGCAACATTCTCCACAGAAGAGACCGCATTCTCGCCACAAGAGAAGTATGAACGGTAGCGACGCTCATCTACCATGGATACAAGCTCGAAATACTTTCCATCCTCATTAATTTGGCCAGTGCTGAGCCATTGCGGTGGAAAGTAATCGTCCGACCATAGGAGGCCTCGCATTGCGTGATCCTCGGGAAGCGGGCGCGAGCATGAGTCAACAGATGCCCAAAACCATCTTCCACTTCGAGTGCGCGCTTGTGGTTTGATGCAAACAGTGTTGTAGCACTGCATTCAAAACAGGAAGCAGAAGGAGAATTGCATCATGTATGATATCGCTCAGACAATGGGGTTGGACCCTCATGCACGCCGAACACTCATGCAGCCTGGTGGAAGAGGACAGCGGTTCTAAAATACTCTCATCGTCGTCATCATTTGTATGGTCGGATATGTGAGGCTTGTTTCTATTGCTCAATTCAAGATATGAAGCAAGCATTGCGAGTGTAGGTTTTGGCGAATGCACCCACACCGCACCAGGTTGCATGCCATTGGGAATGATTGGATGTTCGTGGCTTGGGCACGCCTGTGGTGTCGTAGGCTCCATAGCCCATATTGCTGGGTTCGGCGGCGGCAAGACACCTAGACGCCGCAGGTCATCAAATAGATGATTAAACTGCCAACCAATGTTGGATAGTGGTTTGAAATGGGTCGGTTGCAGTGACGCCCCACGAGCCCTCGGTGTGAGGATCGGATCGAATAGAGTCATGATGCATTCCCAGTCGCTTTGAAATGAGTGATAGCCACCTAAAGCTTTTTGTAGTAGTATAACTGTTGAACGGCATTAGGCCGCGCTATGATGGCTAGGTGATGATACAGCCGGCCTGTGGTGGGAGATTTGTCGGATGCCTTGCTATACCAATGTCTAGCAACGGCTGTCCAAGCCTCTCTGTCCTTGATATCGTCGTCTTCAATAGCCATCCTGTATCTGCTTAGGTCACCGAGACACTCGATCCATGTGTGCTCAAATGCGGGCACAGTCTCATGTAGCAGAGCCATTATAGAATATGCGAGGTAGATGAAGGTGAGCATATGCTCAAGGGAGTCAGGTAGCCCATGCCGAAGCAGTTCAAGAAAAGAATGAATGCCATGGCGCCACATGCTGGCGGGCATTGCGTATTTCGTTGCCAGCCGCCGTAGTGCAGGGCTGGCTGATGGGTGCTGAGATGCTAGGAAAAGTCATGATGCTCATGCAGCAGGGTTCGGTGTAGCGCAATTAAGGCTTGCCACTGCTCATTCTCAAACTCGTGAGCGGAGCCTACGCTGGTACTCTGGGTATTGTCGACCTTGATACGCTTACTTTCTACCATGACGAGGCCTGCATAGATACCCTTGACCTCGTTGATAAGCTGATCCTGTGAAATTGGCCGAGTGTCAGGCTCGACCAGTCCTTTTGCCGAGTCCATATTAGACAATGTTGGTCGGGGTCTGTGGTCGGGATATGTTGTGGGCGGCGATGGGCTGCTGGTCCTGCCTCGGCTGAACTAGGTCAAGAAGCACTGCTGGATTGCGATGCTCTGGGCGTGGTGGTGGTGGAGGAGGATCGTATGCTACTAGGCAAAAACACCAATCACACCAAATATGACTGCAACCAAGCAGGAAATGGGAAGAGCCAAGTTGAAATTCGGCGCGGCAAGAGCCCAAAAAGTCGGGGAGTAGAGGAGCGCAGGCGCTCCAAGGAAGTTTCCTGAGAGGTATTAGAAACTGGTGGCTCGCTGAGGGAGAACAATTACTCTTGGAGATAGCCCTTGTAGAGAAAGAAGAGCGTGATGGTGATCAGAGCCCAAAGGGCTTGACCACTGTTGAAGTGATGGTTAGACCGCCGATCCGTTCGATGGATGTGGGATTGCCACTCACACTCCTGTAGCCCACACTGCCCAGAAGATGCCGTCGACCTGAGACGCAAAGAGGAGGTTGATCGGGGAAGCACGAGGAATAATGTGAAGAGAGCTTCACGCAGAAGCATGTCAAGAAGGGGCTAAAAATCGTATGCTTCGGACCGCATACAATCAGGGTGGGCGGTAACGACGGCGAGGTGTTGTAGAAAGAAGGCTTTGCGTAAAGCAGATGTGAACTGACGAAGGCTCGAGGGAATGAGAACAGAGAGTTGAGGAAGGAGATCAAACAAAAGTAGACATCAACGATCCGTGACGAAAATGCTCTACGGACAGGGATGAGAAGGAAAAGGTCGTGGGATGGCCTTCGAAAATCCAGTTGCCATAAGACGTCGCGGGCTACACGGACGACATAGGCGAGAGAAAGATGGAGGGGGTGAAGTAGGGGTTGTGGCCAAACGCAACGAGCTAGGTATGTAGCTGGTCTTGCTCTCCCTTTGAATGATAATAAAGGACGACCAAGGCCATGGGAGGGAAGGGAAGTTTGCTGGGGGTGTTGGGCGGTCCAGTCGTTTGGTATGACGGGCCCAATCAAGGGTGCCAGTTGCAATGACGCCGTAGTTGATGGCCTTCACCGTATCTTGTTACGGCTGGGCTGGCCATGGTGTGCCGAGTGGTTTGCGTGATTCGCAAGTTCGACCAGCCGTTGCTCAGCCGCCGCCTCGCTGCCTATTTCTGCACTTTCATGCAATTCTATTACGAAACTAAGGGAGGTCATTGATACCCCGCTCGACCCGGCTCACTTTGACTGGTTCTTGAATTCCTGCTTACTCTACGTCTTTGTCTTGTCCGCGTTACTTTATCTTTTTCCATCAGGCACTGCGGGTTGGATCCGCAATAGGGAAGCCCTTGATTTTTGAAGCTATCCCTATACACAACACAACCATCGGATCATACAACCTGTTTGGAAGAACAAACACCTTTTCGAGAAGCTACATACAGTGTGCTTCTGCTGAGCCAGGCCCTATTACACGGAAAGCCGAGTCAGGCGAGCCCTGTCATGATAGGCTTGGGATGCACGAGAGAATTCGACAATGCCGCTTCAAGAACCTTGTCTATGGAAGAAAAGGCCGAAAGCGACCCGGAGTCTCGGCTCAAGAGTCTTACACCACCATATTACAGTTTAAATAGGCGACCGGAGCATATCGCATTGCGGATCTTGCTCGCTTGGGTGCTCATTGAGATCGTTGGGACTGTCATATTTGCCTTCCACGAAGATAATCTTGGACGGGACGATCACACAGATGGGAAGCTGGTAGCGTGCCCAAGGACGAGAGACGATTGAACTACGCTGACCTATTCGTTTAGACATGTGGACACTCGGCTGTGTCCGTGTTGAAAAACAGACTCCTGAGTCCATACGTTCATACATCTCCTGCGACTCTTTGATACCAGCGCTGGCAGCTCTTCTGGGCGGATACTGGCTCAATGTGCTCAGCCTTTTGAGCACAGGATGGACGAGAAGGCAGATCCAATGTATAATGGCTTTCACTGTGGTGATGCTCACGGGCGTGATGCTGTTCCCAACGCCAAATTTAGATCCGGTAACGATACTCCTGGTGTTTTATCCAGTGATTGTCAACACGGCGATTACAGGCTCGATAGCTTTCGATATGCTCCGAGGCATGTGCCGAGATAGACGATGACTGGCGACCAAATACGCGATGCCTGCACGTATGTGGCGCCATGGCAGCATTGGTAAAGACGAGGTGTAAGCGGCCGATGACGGCTAGCTATTCGTATCCTGACACAAATGCATCCGAAGCGTTGGAGGAGACACATGCCTGTTGTTAATGGCATGGTCGAGGTTGAGGCTAGGTCAACACAATATTGAATTCTTCATTAGATAGTGAACAAACAAGACAGTTCCTGCAAATACCTGACTTTGGCTTCGCATGATTCAACACCATCGCTTTTGGGGCATAAGCCGCAAGGGCACGTATTCTTTGTTACATAGCGATGCCTTCTACATTACCGTAGTCACCGTAAACCACGGACTGGTTTGATACGGACCCGTGAATGTTGTTATGCTTGGCCGATCAATGGCTCAGGTCGCAGGGTCATACCATCACCAATCTGTCTGTGTAGACTTCTTCTAGCAGTGGAAGCCGACTGCGAGCGCTAGCTACTGCCTGAGGACTATTTAGAACCGCTAACTAGTTCATATCACAATCTCGAGCGATAATAAAAATAGAAAAGAAGGCACGTATATGATGAAGACTTCCGGAGGATCATCCTTCGTCGCTGCGCTGTGTCTACGTGATCCCCCATTTACAATCACCCTACGAGGTCCGCGCCGATGCGACAGCATCATCCCGGTAACTGGAAAGCCGTGCAATACATACAACGCATTGATTTTAGACGCAAAATGGCCACTATGAGTAAAAATCGGAAGTAGAGAGCTAGTTGCCATCGGTGCATCAGGGACAGATATCTCAGATGCCCTAAGGCGATGTCTCTTACCTGTGAAGCATTGGCTGTTTAGTGCAATGGTCTGGGAGAACCACACACAGGACGGATCCTGGGGCCCCAACTTTTTCCTCCGTTCAGCCCCGTCCTCAAGAGGTGTGTGTGAGTGTGTGTGAGGGCATTTCTTGACGCATTGCGTGACCAAGAGCTCGTGCACTCGCATAAAATTAGCCTCTAGTGTCTTTCGTTACAGTGACACGGACTGTCCAAGCAGACCTGTATGTGCTGGATTGCAAGCACCAATCGGCTGTCGAGTAGAACTTCCATCCCTCCCCGTGTGCAGCACTCCGCCGAAATTGATAAGGCAGGACACGGATGCGCCTCGGGGTGGATTCTCTAGAGACACACCCCGAAAGTTGCACTTTGAAAGTACATCCATGATTACACAAGTATATTCCGTAAATCAGTTCTTAAGGTGCAGGCTGCAAGAGAAACCCTATTTGCATCATTGTGGGCGATATTGATCAGAAATGATAATAGAGATCTGGGGCTAATAATGTGCCAGTTAACTGCCCAATACTCTTAGCTGTCTTTTCATCGCGCACCTGTAAAGCGAGCAGGTATGGGTGAGCTAGGGTGCTATCTCTTGTCAACAGAGCGCTAGAATGGCTCAAGATGTGATTCTCAGGAAAGCAACCTTTTCGATTCGAAGTCTCCCTGTCATGAGGGTGTTAGTAGGGGTTGTTGGAATGGCAGTAGCAAATCGCATTATGCTGAGTATCGCGGCTTGGTTGATGGATATTAATGGCGCCAAGCACTTGGGGAAGTAGTTATAAAGTCTCTAAGCTTTGAGCCCTTTACTCGTTGTCAATGGAATCGTATAGTTCATATATGACGAAAGGTCCAACGGCCTCATGCGAGTCCATACCGCTGATCCTTGACATTGCAGTTGCATCAGCAATACATCAGGAATATTACCAGCTCATGGCAGTGCACTCTAGCCAGGGATGCTAACGCTTTGAGCCCAACTCATCGTCGCAGTAGCTGGTGAAGCTATCATAAGCTTAGCTGAGTGGAAATCCCTTCGGCCGTCATGCGTGTTGTTATATAATCAAAGGGTAGACGAATAGATGTCTGTCTTTCCCAATTTGGTAAACAAATTGTTCTTTTCACCTATTTCGACATGCAGCAGCACCGGAAGCCACATCGTTGCCCGGCCATGAAGGACAGATTAATCTGCATATATTGGAAGCCACCCACACTATATGCCAATAGGCATAGGCATTCGCCCAGCCGTGGAAATTTTTCCCGGAGGCCAAGGATGTCAATCTCCCTCCACAAGAGCCAAGAAAACGCGAAAGAACAGAAATGTCAGTTAATGAACAGCAAAAGCCCAAAAGACAAAGAAAGGAAATCGACTCACCAAATACCGAATCATACGATAGGGAAAAGGAGAGACACACTGTGGAGTTGCGTTATTATTAAGTAGCGCTAAACGGTCTTAACTCCTTCTATACCTGCTTGAATGATGAGTTAGCAACCGTCCGGGCGTATACAGCCTATGCTTTAGCTTAGTTTTCATCAGAGGCTTCCAGGACTCGCCAGGCTTTTTCAAGCGTCTTGACAAGGAAACGGACATGGGTGTACAAGCCACAACTATATAATCCTTGGCCACCAGCCAAGCCATGGCTCGAACAACCATCATAGATGACGTTGTGAAGCGCTTGCAGGCTATCTACTCAGACCAAACCTCCCCGATCTTATTCGATGGATCAGTAGTCTGGCCTTGGTCAAACTCTGCGCCGAAACGCTGGAGCAAATCGAGGAAGCCACCTGTCCATTAATTGGAAATAATCAATCATAAGCACGCCAATCTCACGCGTTATCCAGTGTCTTTGTATAGTATAGCTATTCGTATTTAAGGGTTATTTGTTGCCTCTCTCAACATCTAGCTTTATCCGGACGTAGCATACCCCAGGAGAGATTGATTAGCTTAATCACTACTAACTATGTCCCCACGGTATGGACTTAGGTATTGAAGCTCCATGGAGTGACGGCCCCAGAGACTCATCCCGACTTTACGCCAAGTATCAGGCTCAATATGAACATTCAATCTATCATCCACTTGCGTTGCGTTATACACCATATTCACGGGCCTTTGTCGTGAGTATGCAGGCCATTTAGGAAAATACGGCACTGGCGGCTCTCAGCATCAAGTCAGCCATAATTAAGGTACATTAAACTTACCTTTGAATTTATTAGGGTCCCCTGTTGAGATAAAGGAGCTGATACCAGCTGTAATGCCTTTTGCAAGGCTGTGATGGGAATCCAAGTCAACAACTGTCGGATTCATATTGAGCATGTCGTAATCAGAAGGAAGGTCGAAGAAGTATGCGATCTCGGTAGAATGTGTCGAGAAGCCAGGCTTAAGTGCGTTTTCAACGATAGGCAAAGCGGTTGGGTCGGTGTCAAATCTGTTTTTGTGTAGTCATCATTAGCCACAGAAAACTTCTTATGAATAGCAAGGAGAACCATCATACCTGTATGAATATACAGTACCACCACCTGCCACCCACTGCTCAGCAAAGGTACGCCGAGGTCCAATTTGAAACCAGTCGCCTAGGATGGCAGCTATGCGCCGATACTGAGCTCCGCATATTAATTTTGCTTCGTGCATAGCTTTGCAGAAGGAAAGTCCATCTGCAAAGAGTATGGAGGACTCGGAGAATCAGCTGAGTAGGCCTCTAATATCTTGTCAAGCAGCGACTGGCGTGCATTGGGGAATATACCCTTAACAAACCCGCTACTTCAGTCTCCGTCTCAGTAGCCGGATTAAATCCGTTGGCTGTTAGAAGGCCCTCGTCGCTATTAGCACCAACAATAAGTCTGATTTTACGGCTGAAGCGCTTCCTATTCAACTGTTCCACCGGTGGTCCAGTTATGAAGTCGCCATCTATCATAGGCCAGATGGCGAGTGGAGGTGCATTTATTGCCGCCATGGAGACTGCCTCAACTGGTGCTTGACGGAGGCATTCAAGGCTGTTTTTCTTACCTTCACACCCAGTGTATTTGAGAGTTTCTTCATATAGAGCTGTGCTGCCTGAATTATTAGGATATAATGTGTTGCTGCTGTATGGTCCACCGCTGACCATGATACCACCACGAAAAAGCTCATCAGCGCCTTGCCCATCATAGGCAAGGATCTGGTGGGCAATTGAAATAGAGCCCGCGGATTGACCCCAAAGGGTCACCTTATTTGGGTCGCCTCCAAATCCTGCAATGTTCTCGTGCACCCAGCGAAGTGCCATGCGCTGGTCCTTCAGGCCGAGGTTTGTTATGCCCTGTGACCAGGCTTCCGAACCTCCAGGAAAGCCGAGGAATCCCACCCTATAGTTGAGATTTACTACAATGTAAGGAGCACGTCTTTTCACGCTCGACTGGAGCATGTATGAGGAGTTAGTGTTGAGATCAGCGCCTAAGCCACCTATCCATCCTCCGCCGTAGATGTAGACAACAACAGGCAGCTTTTTGCCTTCACAACCTGCCGGGCGGAGAATGTTCAAATTCAAGCAATCCTCATCGATAGTAACATTTGCTCTCTTGTAGTGTGGGCTCATGTCAATCCCAGATGATGGGTTTAGCCAAGGTACCCAGCACCCATGGCCGTTATGTTCGGCAGAGCGTGTACCTTTCCAGGTCTCATTCAAGGATTCGGGATTATTTAGACGAGGAGCATTGGCGAATCGTACGCCCCGGAATATCTCTTGGTGGAATTCAGGAAGGTATTGACCGAAATAAGATCCGTTGAGAGTCTTCGCCACAGGCGGCAAACTACCATAAGCGACGGGCGACAGAAGAAGAGCGCCTCCGAGGAGGCTGAGGATGGACTGGAACATGCTTGTGCTGTTCTGCTGGTGTTGTCACCGTTTATTACCTCCAAAATTGTCTGATCATTGGGGTCTTATGTAGGGTTTTAAATTGGGGCTTACGTTCTTTGCATCTCACAAATATTCACCGACAATCGCGGATGGGGAGAAATTCGGTAGGTCTTGTACGTTCATCCTTCGTAAGCGCAACTCCCATTGGACGAGTGTATGCGGCACGGAGGCAAGGTCATCGGTAAGAGTCTTGGATGACCCGAAAGTCTAACCTATTTGGACTATATATGAGGGCTTTGGCTTCAGAGCTGCACTAGGGAGGCAAAGTTGGCGGCGAAATCCTTCCACGGACCGAGTTCCGTCAAATAGGCTCAATATGAGGGGTATCCCTGAGCCTCGACGATACAACTCGTATGCCCAGTCTGACAGACGAAATGCTGAAATTCTAATCACACTCGTCTCACTCGGATTTTTACATCCTCAGCAAGTTTGAGAGCGGCCCCGGGTTGGACCGGCAGTATCTAGTGCTCCCATATTTTGGGCCACGAGATGTCTTAGTTCATGACGTTGACCACGACTCAACCAATTTCGTCGTGTAAACGCAACCTATTTTGAGAATAGGAGGTGCTAGCGTTACGAGTGCTTTAATTTCATCGTTATCAAGCTAGTCGCCGCAACAGTATACCATATGAGAAGTAGTAGTGTAGTTATTATACGATTACACTGCGTATACTACAGCTGGAAATTTGGCTTTTGTACTGTCATATTGAAGATGTAATAACCATTCCAGCATTTTGGGTCATATTTTCATTGACATGCTACTGGGGGTGTAGTGCAGCTGAATATTCGATATAAGCCAAGGTTTGAGAGCCTGACAGAGGTAGAAGACTTGAGGGCGCTGTGGTATGCGATCTGATGGCTTGATCTTCTCAGCTACGAATTCTCGGATGTTCAACTCGCTAATAGCAAAACATTTTCAATATAGACCCATACTCAACACTCCATCACCCCATCACATACTTATTGAATCTTTGATTGGGTTTTCTGAGAAACATTTCCTCGTGTTTCAATTATCTCTCTTCTTTTCCTGACATTATGCAGGTTAGCTATAATGTTGTTTATGGATGGAAGTCGATAAACGCTTACCATTGGTCAGCGGTGTGTTTGCCCATGAGACGTGCTCAACGTAGTACCCGAAATTTCCACCCCAAATAGTGCATTTCATTAGTAAACAAGGGGAAGGAGCTATTTACAACTGAGTCCCAAGATTCGGTGATCCTACAAATAAGTTTTGCGATGGAGCTCGCAAAGACACTGGCTCCAACAATGTCAAGTATGGTACGTACAGTCATCGCGTATGTTTCTTCACTCTTCATAAATGGGCCACCCCATTCATTCTCTGGAACCTGGAGAACACGCCTAAGCTATAGAGTCTATTGGGATACTATCTGAATTTGAAACAGTGGCTGTACAGGACGTATTCTGCGGAATTGATTTGTACAGATAACAGCCCACTGTGATTCCATTGAAATCAAAACACCTTTTAGACATGATGCATTTTCTATCTCCAGGAGTCAATTTGCCTCACCGAAAACATGCTTACATGACGGCAGCTTCGTCTCCGTCAGTTCCTACAGCTTCATTGCTGTGTTCAAATGTTGGTTGACGATACCGAAAGCCTCTCCCTTGATCGAACTACAATGGAAGTCATGAAGTACCGTCACACCGACAGCGCTCAGTATATAACGAGTTAATTTTTGCAGGTTGTAGATGCTGCCTGGGTGACTCGGGTCAGAAAATATATTGGACTCTTTCGAGTTCAACAAAACAAACTTGAGCGGTCTGTCGAGTCCCTTCTTTTGATATGCCGTCGATTTGAACATTTTCCCGACAGGATCCCTTCGAGTCAAAGCATTGCTGGGTATGTATCGTTATCCCTCTAGCACTATTCCTTGTGCCGTGTCGGAACTATCTCAATAACATTGACTCCATGACTCAAGGTATCAATCATATTGGAGATAAACTTCATGTGATGTCTAATAGCATAGAATGGTTATACATTTATGGAGATACTGCACAAGATATCATCCATCTCTATAGCATTGATAATCTTATTTAAACCGGCGTTCTCTTCAGCCAATGATAGTACTTGGATAGGCCATGGAAATGAAGAATAGGGGTAGCTACGATGTTACAAAACTGTGACCGGACAATCTTTTGGCAGGAAAGAATCTGAAATGAATATGGTGTGATAATAAAATGGGTGATTGCCATTGACTCCAGCTTGTAGTATTACTTTAGTTTGAATGCTGATAATTCAGGTGACTTATCAGCGTATTTATACGTAGATGTCTTAATGTGTCTGTTTCTTGATTACCTAGCATGTTTAGTACACCAACTTTGATCCCATAAAACATAGCACCTTACTCCACAAAGCAGGCTCAATTCCTTTGTTCGTTAACTGTCGATCAACTGGACTCCTTGGGCTCCTTTCAAAATTGCTGGAATCATTACAGAAACTCTTAAGTTGATCATGTGACAAGAACATGCAGACATGAAGACGTATCTAGGTCGGACATGGATTCGTGAGCCTTTAGAAACACAAATTTTGCCGTTTAGAACTAGGTGTTATAATTTATTACACGTCTTATCACCATGGTTGGCCACATGTACGCATTCAGAGATGGCAAGAGAAATATTACCTCACATCTAGACACTTTGTAGAACAAGATATCTCCTCAGACCCCTTGTGTTACCTCAAGTTTAACTTGCATGGTTATAGGATGCATCTTGGTGTACTTATCCCTAGGTGAAGGGCTCTTTTGTTTTATTTAAGACATCAAAGGATCGAAATTTCATTCTGTCTCAGCCTCGCCCATAAGGTCTCAAGGGACTCTTTCTCCCCATTCCAGCGGAATGGTAAGTCAGGTGTGATTCCACTCCTTTGGTCATCCGGGCTTATGATACTCCTTGTGGACAAGATTCACGTCCATAAACATTTTTATCGTCATATATAGCTTTTATGCGCAATAATGAAAGCGTACCACCCAAGATTCAGAATGGGGTAGGGACTGAAGTCTGTTGTGGCATTGCATACTTAATATCGCAATAGGAATTTGGTTCATAGTCTTTTACTCAAGTCCTAGATACCGTTCTAGTTAAATTTCGAGCCCAAATTCTGGTGGCTTCGGGGAAGGGAACCCTCTCCTATATGAAAGGTGGACGTATAAATAATGTGACAAAGACCTTTTGCGTTATTGAGCATGTTATACAATATCTACAAAGTAATGATAGACTGGTCCAGTTCTGACGAAGAATAATGAGCCTGAATTTGGCTGGACCGCAGTGAAAACCCTTTCAACAAGACCCTTCACTCCAGCTAGTGACATTTCTTCATGAAAGTAAAAGGCCTCTTTTGGAGAGAATTTTGAAGCACAAGTAAGATGAGATAATACTTAATTTTCTACCATACAGGGCCACATATATCCTTAAAACCATGGAGTATGTGGTGCATTGCATATCAAGAACCTTTGTGCACAATAGGGTTCAAGGGTTTGCAGCCTTGATTACTTCTACCTTCTTGTCTCCTGCTGTCTTTTGGCGCATCTCCAATTCTCGGCCAGCATCAGAAACTTGAAGGGTATCTCGGTCGTTGATGGTCTTTACTGTTCCAGTTTGTCTATCTGACCTCGGCATCACGGCTGCAGCATGTAGTATTGATGCGCCAGCAAGACAGGTAAGAATATGCTTGAGAGCAACCATGTTGAGACTTGAAAATGGTGTTTTGGGGAATGGAAGAATAAGAGCAAGCTTAGTGCACGCGAGTCACCAAACAGACTTGAGATTAGGTGCGAAGCGAATGGGGTTCACAAAAAGCAAAAGAACAATATCATGCGTCCTGGAAGGCAGAGAGTAATTCCAGCTGCAAATCGCGGTATTTATAGACGAGTGAGGGTGGCTTTGGCTGGCACGCCACCCCAGCCAGCTGAAAACAAAAACCCAGATTCGTGATGGTTAGACCTTGGCACCATGTGATTTGACCAGCCAAGGAAAAACCCCGCCTATCATTCCTTGATCTTCCTCGGCTCTTCAATGGATCATGATTTGAGTTCTGGTTGCGTATATTGACATCCCTTTGCATAGTCTCGTATAGGATACTTGGTATTTTGCTTTCCTTGCCATTATGCTTTTTTTCTTGAGAAATTACCTAGAGCATAGATTCACGATTATTAATCTGCAGATAAGTGCATGAGCTGTCTGAAACCACTCAACGTTCTAATATGTACCCAGCATGCGTCCTGGGGTGAAAATGGTTTACATTACGTCGGTGATGAAACGTTCTGAAATTAGCCATCTAGGTTGAATTGGAGTTTGTTTAAGCTCATTTCAGAATAACTACCACCTTCCGTATGCTTGTGCCTGATTCCATTTTAAGCTATCACTTGACATACTCCCTTGATATTTTGGTATCCCTTCAAATGGCTTATTCCGGTACATAGCATCTTTTCCGCCTCTCGTGACAAGAGCGTGCCATGTGCTGAGTTAATTTCAGTGGCAAGTTAACATCAATTCTGGATCCTCATCCCTTCGCCGACTCGACTCACCGGCTCAACAATGATTCCATCTATATACCTACTTCTAAAGCACAAAAACTCAAGATCAATGTCCAAGATTTCAAGCAGTTGATGCAAACTGTAAACCACAAGCCATCGTTGTCTTCTAATGGAAATGTGAGTTGTAGCTTGCATGCCGTATCATCACCATCACTTACACAAACAATTATTGTAAAGCTTTGACTTGAGTACCGTTCTGTCTCACGCCAGAAATGCAGTAATCTCAGGACAGCTCAAGCCTAATAGGTGTTATCGTATCACGGCTGTGGACATCAAAAATCATGCTAGTATATCTATGATCAGCTAGTTGACTAGACTTTTTATAGTTGGTTTATACCTAGTTTTAATTGGTTAACTCCAGGGCTTGCTACCTGTTCTGCTCCTTGGGGCACTGATGGAGATACGCTTGTGTTCCATAAACCACGCCTCGCCTCCTCTCAACCCGATTGACGAAGCCAGGGTACCTGTATGTTGTTTTCAAACTAATGATGTCATAACCACTTCCATGTGGGCCAGGTGTGGTCTTCTGTAGCAGTATCAAGGGTCTTATTCCCACGAGACACATGATAATACAGAGTTCCTTTTAAGCTTACTTGCCATAACCGATACCTTTCCTCGTATTCCGCGAAGGTAGTGTGGTTGTGATTATTATTCCGATACTTTTCTTATGCAGCATAATATTGCAGTCTTGGTAAATCGTCTAGAATCGCACCAGGTTAGGCCGAAGTCATGACCAGAAGATCAACAGGATGCTGCATGTGATAAGAACGGCTGCTCTTTCTCCAGCAATCATGGCAGAGCACAGTTTCTTGGACAGTTTTCGCAGCCCTCTTCGAACCTATCAACCCTTAATTGTCATATGATAAGCTCACTTGCCGGCGACAATTGTAACTCGCACATGGTCTACCACTGCCGACGAAAACACAAAACAACCGCTACGAGGATGTTGTTCGGGTCAAAAAATGCGAGACGGACCAAGTATTCCGACCCATCCATTGTCCAAAGGAGAAACCGGGTACGGCAACCACCAATCAGCAACGTCATTACTACTGCATCCTTATGATAAAGGCAACTTGTAGGCCTCCTAGAAAAATTGCACCAATGAAGGGACCTAGTTTCTCTCCGCAATATTTAGGTGCATTAGCACGGCAGTTAGCCATGTAAGCATAAACATTGATATCCTTGACAAAGTATCTATAAATATTGTGGTTTTCCTCGTGGGTATTAAATAGCGACTGCGTTATCAGCAGGAATTCTCACAGTTACCAAAAATCTGTTTTGACATAATGGTCGCTAACTTCGCCATCGTTGCCCTGGCTGCGCTGCCTGCGGCATTCGCCTGCCTAGGGTATGAGGGTGGTCTTCCCAAGCCCACGTCAACCAAGCAAATTTCTGCGCCTATTTACGTCAAGGCTGGCCAAGTCTTTGATGCTGGCTGGGCAAAGTATGATAGAAACCCTAGCAGCTGCAACGGGCAAAACGAGGGCGGCGAGAAAGACACAGCCTTCGTTGTTGAGAAAGGTGGTACCCTACGCAATGTCATCATTGGTAAGACAGCTGGAGAAGGCGTTTACTGCAAGGGAGGTGGTTGTAACCTTGAGTTTGTCTGGTTTGAGGACGTGTGTGAGGATGCCATCTCGATTGTAAGTGGTGCCACCATGAGAGCCTTGCATTAATCTAATCGAAAACTTCAGAAAGATGATAAAGCAGGCGATGTGACTTGGATTGTTGGTGGAGGAGCCTATCACGCCTCTGACAAAATTATCCAACACAATGGATGCGGCAAAGTAAATGTTAGTATTGGCATCAGGTATATCTATTCTAAAACTTGCGGAGATGCTAACATATTTTCCCAGATCATCAACTTCTATGCTGAGGATTATGGTAAGGTTTATCGTTCGTGTGGAACCGTAAGTAAAGCCTTTGCAACCTCCGGAGTATTCGGTAACTTACTAAATCACCATAGTGTCAAAAATGCGCTCGTGAAGTCTACATCGAAGGAGTCACAGCTCGCAAGGGCGGTGAGGTTGCTGGTATCACTAAATCAAATGGTGACAAGGCTACGCTGAAAAACGTTTGCACTGACGCCAAAACGCCTTGCCAGAACTACAGCGGCCCTGGAGTAAAGGACGGTCCGTGCTGAATAAAGAGTAATTCTGCCGGGCTCGACTCTGTTTCCCTGTGGAATCAAGCAGATTTTTACTTTCTATTCTCATATTTTCCGCTTCTTCAGCTAGTCGATTTGATCTGCTAGCATTTATATTAGCAGCCACTTTACGCAATTCTTACTATTGAGCTGTCTATGTCGTCCAGGACAAGAGGATTTGCACATTCGTGATTGTTATAATGACATGTTCAAAGATCCAAAATTCCCACAATGTAAATGCAATTGACAATATCCTAATCACTCAGAGCGGAGAACTACGGGACTTTACGGATATCTGTTCAAGTACAGTTCTCGGCTCTTGAATCACGGTCAGTACAGTACAATGGAAGAGGTTTAGATCAAGACCATTTCATTGAAACTGATCATAGAAGTTCTCATGAGTCCTTCCTCTAATCCACACGGCTAATTTCAACCCATGCGGGATAGTGAAGCCATTGTAATCATCCCTCATTGACGCTCGCTATTTACAGCTTTATCCAGCCTCTTCTGGTCAGTCAATAAAGGACAAAAAATATCGTTAGTTAAGCCTCTCTGCAATGTAAACAGAGTTACCAGACTCCCGCTATGAAATTGTAGTTCACAGCTACATGTACTGCTACACCGCACAGCGAAACAGCAAAAGTTCTTCATGGCTTCACTAAAGTACCTGGCCGACCCAGGCTTCTTGACGACACCTTTTTGTTAAAAATGTATCTGAATTAGATACATCGTATATTACATAGTGGCTACTGGTTTAGTTCTAGGCCCATTGAATGTGCACAGGAGTTGTTGAGATCTCACAAATGTACAGTTACTTTCTTCAGAATGGAATATTATATTATTCCTTCTTACTCAGAAGAGACACAGATAGCGGCTGTTTGAAATTGATTTAAATATTGATCTTTCTCGCAACCTTTCGGTAAAGATCAACTTGTTGGAGAGAAGGGTACAATATTTACTAGGTTCAACCCAATGTCACTAATCTAATATTCCTGATATAAGCCTTCCGCTATGGAGTACCTCGGCAAGAACAACAAAAAAATGGTTTAGTTGTTATAAATGTGCGTAGATCACAGCTCATCCTAGCTCTTCGCGCTGGGCCTTTTGCTTGGTTCTTGGTATTTCACGAAGTCGTCACATAAGCGATGCCAGGCAATTCGGTTATCCAACGGCATCTAAACCCAGCTTCTACGCCAGTCCTACCTTGCTTCCAACTCTGTGCTGTTTCTAAAGTGAACTATTTAGTAAGCACAGTGAGCATGAAGCTGTCTTCTTTACAAGTCGCCTTCAACTTAGTAATTGCATGACCGTTAATGACCAAAGAACCACCTACAAAGCAATGGGCGACGCACTTCACATTTCCACACCCTTTATGGTTTAGGAAGTCCTTCGGTCACCATATCAACAAACTTGGGAGCAAAATGTAGTCAAGGCTACTCATGTCCCATATAGTTAAAACAGCCGAATTCACGGAAGTAGAGATTCGCTAGAAATGTATTCGTTCAAATCTAAGCTTTGATATGTACAGAAGTAATATATACAAGTTGAATCCTAAACCCTAGATGCAAATCATTCTACATGCGGAACTGGCGAGAGTGGCCACGAGCAAGCATCTTGGCCTTCTTAGCAGCAGCGCGCTTAGCCTTGCGACGACGGGTGGCGGGGCAGTCATCCTTCTCAGGTTCCTCCTCAGCGGGCTCAGGCACAGTAGGGGTAGCAGTAGGGGTCGCAGGAGAAGAGGGGCAGCAGAAGGGGTGGCGCTAGGGACAGTAGGTGTGCCAGAGGGAGTGACAGGCTTGGTTGGGCTACCAGAGCCAGATCCATACAGCTTGGGGCCAGGAATCTCGTAGCTGGTCAAAGTCGTGTAAGGGTTGAACTTGATACCGGGGCATCAGCTGTGTACAGCTCCGTTGCGACAACGCCTTCGGGGTTGTCAGTGCCTGATCCGGTGATGGCGATGTTGAAGCACTGAGGATAGTTCTGAGCACCGTTGGTCTCGCCAGCACCATGCATAGCAATAATCTCATGTCGGAAGACGTAATTACCCGCGGCCAAGGTGGATGGAACAGTGGTAGTCCAGGTGTTGTTGTTCTTTATCAAGTCGGTGGCAGCCCAGGTCTGAGTATCAAGATTGATGCCGGCTTCATCAATCTTGACCCACTTAAGAGCAGTCTTGTCAGCATCGGCGCAGTCACCGGCGCACTTCGCGACATAAGTGAAAACTGGACCAATGTGGGACTCTGGCCAGGCAGACCAGTTGAAGTCGACTTTTCCACCAGCAGCGACAGTAGCTGAGCTAGTAGCGGCCTTGGAGTTCTTGTGGCAGGCAATGTCGGCGGTGCCATACTCCGAGGGAGAAACGAAGCCATTATCCAGATTCTCGGCATACCAACCAGCAGTCTCTGGGGGTCTGACCGTTCTTGATCATGTAGTAGTAGTTGAGCAAGAAACCTCCCTGGCTGACACCATCGACGGAAAAGGAGGGGACCGTGCCGTGGGCAGCAACGGCAGCGGCAAAGCTGAGAAGGGCAGTAGTGGTCTTCATCTTGGATAGGTAAATGTAGATCTGAGTGAAAGTGACCTTTGAATGATTGTAATGAATGGTTTCAAATGAGCGAAAGAATCAGTCGACCAGCTTCACACAGTGAAGGATGACAATAGTAATGAATGAAGAAGAGTTGAATGAGAGCGTTGAGAAAGAACGACTACGCTTGAGAGAATGGAAGATGATAGTGTCCCCAATGCCGCCTTCTTATCCTTCTGTGGTTCTCCTAATTTTTTGTTCCTTGGCTAGGTACCGCGTGTTTGGTGTTTCATCTTGCGGCGGCCGGACACTTCGGACGAAGCCTTGGCCCATGCTTTGCAGCTTTGGTGTCGTAGTGATTGTCGAGCCTGAAACAAGTCGACATTAATGCATGGATCTTCGGTAAACTCGGTATACGGGATGTGGGCTGCCCTTACATTAGTTCGATTAAAATGTCGATGCGATTGGCCGCGATCCTGTACCCGTCTGCCATCCCACCAGAAATGGGTTTAATCTTCCCCTTGATCACGCCATCAGATTGCATGGATTAGTTTTGAGCAGCATGTTCATTCGTGCAATTATCGTGACAGTCTTCAGGCTGGCGCTTCCAGATGGCCAGAATGACAAGACGACATAGGAGCCATGAGTTTACAGCGGCAACTGGGATCATGCTTTGCATCATCCTCACATTAATTACTTCGCGACTTTCTATCAGAGGCGGACAGAGATCACTTCGATTTTGAGCGTGGCAATGTCCATCTCTCACTCAATTTGAATCTCAATCAATCAGTGAGAATAGTCAATCTGGGTTATCTGATGTTCCAGATAAACTCGCGTCTCCACAGGACTTTACCCCTTGCCGTATCCATGGTCCGGCGCTTGTTGACTGGTGGGAATTCTTTGCGAGCAAGGGGACCCTGCCCACATTCCTAGCATGCATTACCTTGATTACCCCTAATCAAGACAAGGGGGCAAGTGGGTGACAGGACAAAAGGGACCGCAAAACTAGCTGTTCATATGATAGCCACGTAGGGAAAATATATATATGTATATAATAGAGCCAACCTGCTTGGGTATAAACATTATCCAGGTTATATTTATTTCTCTCTAAAAGGTTGCTGAGTGTATGAAAGAATGCCCAAAGGGTGGTCAGCTGTTTTGCTGTCCTTGTTACGGATGACTTTGTCGCCTACTTTGAGAGGCATGTAATCAAATTAATATGTGTGATACCCATGTATGGCGATCATTGGAGACAACCATGTTCCAGACATATCATGCTCCTCCGATTACGGCATGGCTTCCTCGGCTCAGTCGTCTATCCATTCATTAGTTCACCCACGAAATTCACCACGAGGCAGGAAATAGTCTTGAGGTTAGGAAGCAACAGTCTGATACTGTATGACTTCCTGCGGAACGAATGCGCCCTTTACGCCAACTTCAAGTACAGCCGTGATATTACCTACTCCCAGGCTCAATCATGTCATTATAAACATGAGGTCTGAACAAAATCTGTTTGCACATAAGTTGGGTTTTGGTATACACAGCTGGCTCATCAGTGCTATCTTGCCTCAATTAATGATAGTCTCAGTAGTTAATTGCGGGGTATCTACAGACAAGGTCCATGGTCGTATGAGTGCTTCTGAAGTTCCGTCATGTAAATAGCTGTATGAGCCAATACGACAGTGGCTACTTCGTACCCTATACAGACGATCACAGTCAATCCTGCAACCATAGATGTCCACCTCATTCATTAAGCACTTAGGGCTCAATAGCCTTGAGAGAAGAAATATTAGAATTTCCTATTGTTAGCTTTCATGCCGTGGAATCGATGCTCAAGCACGGAGTCCATATCCAACGAGGTACCATGTTAAAATGGAGAGACCTAGCATAGTATAATAAAGCCATGATCACAGTATAAAAATGTGTAGTTATTAACGCGTTGTATTCATGAATTGTCAAGTCCTAATATACGCACTGAGCTTGTGCAGCGCTTCTTGAAGAACCTCGGTTTCACTGACATAGCCAATACGGACGAAGCCATTGAAGTCAGTCCCATTCCCAAAGCATTTGGTGCCTGGCAGCAACATAACTTTCGTTGCCTGTAGTAAGTCTTTGCAGAAGTTTTCATCATCTACTGGCTGTCCATCACGCCTGAACTGTATAAACGCAGTCGTACCAGCACGTGGCTTGACCCATGAAACTATTCCGTCATGGTCTTGGACAAATTTATCCACGAGTGCGAGATTCTGCTGTGCAAGCTTCAAATTTCGTGCGATAAGCCCAGAGCGTACTTCTTCGCTAAGTGCGTAACGCGCGATCTGGTCATCAATCTGTGAGACGCTGATTGTAGTGTAGTCGCGTGCCATAGCAATGTTTTCTATGATGCTGTCGTCGGGAGAAATAATCCATCCAACACGAATACCAGCAAGGGCCCATGCTTTCGACATCGAAGAGGTTGCTACGACCTTTCTATAGCCCATGGAGATTATAGATGGCGGGAGTTGTGTCTCCGTCAGACCATGGAAAAGTGGGCTGTATACCTCATCAGAGAACACAATTAGATCGTGCTTTCGTGCGATGTCTACCACCTCGGCCAAGAAGTCTCGAGGTATGACAGCACCGGTGGGGTTGTTGGGATTGTTGATGATAATCATCTAGGCCATGTTGAGCTTTACCGATCATACTTCACAATAGCTAGGTTACATACCTTGGTATTTGTTTTGATAAGGAATTTGAGAGTCTCGATGCTGGGTACCCAACCATCCTTCTCCTCCAACCTCCAAAGCGAAACCGAGGCTCCGAGGCTCTCAGGAACAGTGTACAACTGTTGATATGTTGGATAGACGCAAATGACATGATCGCCTGGGCCTATAAGTGTATATAGTACCAGACTATTGGCTGAAATCGCCCCTTGCATAACAACCACAGAGCCCGGTGAAACAGTAGCTGCATTAGGCTCCCCATTGTAGAGACTGGCGATTTTGCTACGTAGGTCGTTAGATCCACGAATCTCGCCGTATGTTAACCTGGTTGAGAAGTCGACTAATGTTGGCGGCTTTTCGCGTGTGTCAAACGATATTAAATCTTGCATGGATATAGATGAACAACAAGTCTCGGCCACGTTGAGAACGCCTGGCGTCGTCTCATACTTGTCCATCCATTGCTCAACATGGAAGGGCGAAATCTTGACCATTTTGAGCCGATTTTGCTATTATGCACTTGGTGAAAATGGAGTTGTAAAGGCTAAGTTGGGTCAACCACCTCAATGACGGCCTGGGGATTAAATACGAACCATTCCAATTCATCCAAGCAAGCCAAGCTACTCAGATATTACTAGCCTTAGGCTAAAAGCTTCTCGAAAGCATTGGATTGGATTGAACGGCAAAACTGCCTATCTTGGGTTAGTGCAGATCTCTCTATCACGCCCTTGAGAATGTTATTCTGCACCACCCACTCGTCTTATGTAGGAGGAGGATGCATTTGAAGGTTGCCATATTCTCCAGATTGATGCCATGATTCAGTGGTGGCTTTTTAGTTCGTCCGTTGTTCTAATGTTTTTACGGCCAGAACAATTGAAGCACATTCTATAGAGTAGTCTCATCGCCTTGAGATCGGTAAGGTGCAGTGGTGTTCTCAAATAAGACAGTATCGCTCTAGACGCTAGAGATGTGGCTAAAGTTATTCAAGATAAACACTGCTTATGAGCTGGACCAAGTGCGATTTCAAGTCATAAGCATTTATTTCAAGGCGTACGACTATGTAGTGTTCTTCCATAGATATGCTCACGTGCGCCAACCATTTAGCTTCATTGCGTAGCTCATACATTAGCCGGTCCGAAAATCCGAGCATACCTCCGAATGACGCACAGTGGAGGCTGAAGTCCGAGTTCATTGGCCTGAACGCCAAATATACCAACTTTGGTTAGGGGTGTTTCGAATTTACCATCTCTGCTTTCTCCCCACGCTGCCCTTTCTTTCTCACCCTGGTTCCACGTACGGCTCCCTCCCTTTCTGGAAGAGGTCGTACAGGCTAAGAGAAAACCCATTCAGCTCTCATAGTTACTTCATGAATGGTATGGACCATGATGCAAATGCCCAAGAGAACCCGCACTGGATGTGTGGAATGCCGTAGGAAAAAGGCAAAGGTACAAAGTGTTGACTCTGTTTGGCGCCATACGCAAACCCTTAATAATGAAGATAGTGTGACGAGAAGAAACCAACGTGTTCTCGCTGTTCCAAGTTTCCCAACCTATGCTTTTACGAACTAAGGATGAAGATGGCCGTTGGGAAGACATCTAAAAACGTGCTCGTAAGTTAGATTACTACCCTCAATAATACGAAAAACATTTCAACATCAAACATTAAATGTACTAATATCTGCTCCCTGTAGCCCACGGGGACTTCCAGTGGAAGAAGACCAGTTTCAATGGAATACAACCACGCGCAAGCTGGTGCAAAACCTGCAAGATTGGACCTGTTGCGTGCCATTTGCACACCTGTCCCTGTAGCATCTTGCTCAGGAAAGGAAGACGAAACGAGAGCATCTCATCTAAACCAATCACAAAGCACAAGTCTACCCCTATACCGGCCAACGTTCTTTCCAGGGATCAAGTCTCGTGTACACAAGTTTTACCTACACCACTTCATAACGTATACAGCGGCGATCTACTTTCCACTGGATTTAGACAACTTTCTCCAATTGATAATGCCCACAAGTGAGAGCCGCTGCATCTTTGGGGCTATAATGGCAGCTAGTAGTAGTCATTATTATCGGCTCAGAGGTGCCTACAACACTCATATTGTGGCCATAGAAGCAACAGTGGAGACATTATCGGCACTCAGAAAAGCACTCATACACGAAGAAACTGGGAGTGAGATACTAGCCACATCATTAATGTTGGCAACGACCTGTCTTTGTGCAGGCGATACAGCCACCTACCGACAGCACTTGGACGGTGCGCTCAAGACTGTTAGGAGGCGCCCTGCACAAGAACAACCAGACGTCCGTTGGTCATTCTGTCTCAAGTGGCTAACACAACTTTTTCTGATGAATCAACTTTCTGGGCTTCCATCGCCGGCACCACAAACATATACGTCATATTGGGAACAACTATTGGTAATTATGCCAGAATCTGGCAAGATCGATAAAACCACAGGTCTTTCTGTTAATCTAATAGCCCTACTTGATGGCATCTGTGGACTTGAAAGTCGAAAGAGGGAGGTACTGGTGAATCCGAGCTACAATGCTCAGGAGCACACTTGTGGAGTTCCAACCTCACTGCCAAGAATGTCAAAAGACTTCCACGTTCAGGTTTTAGAAACGCATTTGTGTGAGCTTAGGGATGGCGTTGTTGCCGCATCTCTGAATAATGGTTGTTTCCCTACCGAGCCAGAGTCTATTCATATTTTATTCGTCAATGCAGCACTTCTTTGGTTGTATAAGAGGACTTATGGGTTATACAAGGAACATCCGGACGTTCAAACCACAGTCGATGCAATAATCCATTGGCTACAGAAGATCGATGAGAATTCTCCTGCCAACACGCCGCTGCTCTGGCCACTTCTCGCGGCTGGTTGCGAGGCTTCCACACAGCGTCAACGCCTCTTCATCATGAACAGGATGGCATTAATGATAGCACGTGGGCTTGGAAACTGTAAATTTGTGTTGGAATTTATGATGAAATACTGGCAGGAGGGTGGTGATCTGAGGTGGGACGTTTTTGCCAAGAATCTTGGTATTGATATCATCTTGTTCTGAACTAAATTACATATACTAGAAGAAAAAAGAATAGAAGAATCAATACATATTATTCGGGTTAAATTTATCCCTGGCATAGTAAATGGACTCTTTATAGTACTGCTAAGGTTTGGAACAAAGATCAAACTCTTTGATAGTGTATTGTCCTTTCGAGTTGATGATTTACCACCAATGTAGAAATTGAAATAGCAATAAGGTAGAATATGAAGTAGGGCAGAGCGAGATTCTTTTTCTAGTTACTGGACACGGATCTCTTCTTACACGCTGCGCATCCAGGAATCAACTGTGCCCCAACACCATTTAATGTCGGCGTTACTTTATCTATGAGGCCAGTAAGACGGTTGAACTTGAGTTTATCAATTGTCGTCTCTCGCCTTGTTCCGTTTCCATTAGGAATCCCGAAGCGGTGGTAGGCAATGTACCAGTCGTCTGTACTTGGAACATTGACGATGGAGCTATGCCCAGTGCCTAGGATACCCAGCGAAACATTCTTTTCCAAAATCACTCCATGATAGGTCCATGGACCCTCAGGAGTGGTACTCGAAGCATATCCTACACGATAGTTCTCAGATCTTGTGTCGTCAATAGAATAGGTCAAATGGTATGTTCCGTTTCGGTAGACCATGAAGGAAGCCTCACGATAGCCGGTCAAGCCATTCATGTTGGCAGCTGTATCCCAGTTGACAGAAACCATATCATCGTTCAATTGCGCATAAACCGGGGTACCGTTGCCCCAGTAAATGTAGTATTTGCCTGATATAGGGTCGTGGAATACGTGAGGGTCGATAGGTGAGCCGCTGGTTCGGACAGCCTCGGTGCCCTTAATCATGGATTCAGTAACCGCAGTGAAAGGTCCAGTAGGTGATGCTGAAATAGCGACACCCATGTTCTTTGCATTCTGGATTGGATTATGACCACTGAAGTAAAAGTAATACTTGTCTTCCCGCTTAATGATTGTTGGTGCCCAGGCGTTGCCTGCTGCCCAAGGTACGTTGCCATTTGGCCCATCCAGGGTGAGGAATGGATTCACAGAACGAACCCAGTTTACCAAATCTCGTGACCGCCATACGTAAAAGTCCTTTCCACCCCAGTTTGGTACACCGTCGGTTGTGGCGTATATGTAGTAATTGCAATCGCCATCAAAGACCACAATGTTGGGATCAGCAAAAAGCCGGGCAGCACTGGTCCAGAGTAATCGTCCTCCTCTTCCCCTCCCTCACTCGCTTCTCTTATGGCCTTTAACTCAGCAGCTGTAACTGGTAGCACTGTACCATGGCGAGGGCTTCTTGGAAGGTTAAAAGAATCGGGAACTGTCCAGTTCGGCTTCGAAATATCTGTTGTAGCAAGTGGAATATAGCCCCGATCGACATACTCATCGACAAATAGATAAAACTTTTCGCCGTGAATATCACGAGGGTTCGATTTGAAGATTGTAGGACCTTCAACTGCTTTTGTGCCTGCTTTTCGGCCAATACATGCTGTCACTTGAGACCACAGCTCAAGGCTGCCTCGGAGACTGGTAGAACTCTCTTGAATGATGTCGCTACAGCCAGTCCCACCTGCACCTTCATCTTTAGTAAAGCGAAAATAGGTCCCGTCTTCTTCCAGCACAGTCGAATCGATGCGAGACATGCCTGCATCCTGCCAAATGGTGGGCTCAGTAAAGGTTCTGAAATCCTTGTGACTGCATAAAGCATGCGGTGGTAGCTAGCCCCTTTGTGATCAACATCCTGTTCGTCATAAAGTGACGATGCCCAGAAAACAACATAGGCTCCTAGTTCCTTGTCGTAAAATGCCTCTGGAGCCCATGTATTACCAGCATTTTCAGGTGACACACGCACATGACGCTGTTCTGACCAATGGATTAAGTCGCTGGACTCCCAGATCTCCAAGTATTGACTTCCATGACGAACTGCCGAGTCCCAAGATGTCCCACTGCCGATAGAGAGGTCCGTAGCGATCAGATAAAATGTATCTCCTTCCGGAGAACGAATGAGGAATGGGTCTCTAAGTCCCTTTGTTCCTTGAGAGGAACGAACAGATGGCTGCCCCTCATTGAGCTCTATCCAAGATAAAGCATTGTTGCCATTGCTAGCCGCAAAATATATGTTTTCTCCCGCACGTGAACTATTCGTGAAGTAGGAAAACAAATACCCCTCAAACTCCGCCAGCTGAACCGCTGCTTTCACACGGGCATCGAAAAGTCGGTCGTATTTAGTTCCATCATCCGCAATTATGGAGGCTGTCAGGCTGATGTTGGTATCCTTTTCTTGTCGGCTGACCCATCCGTCTGTTGAAATGATATTCTCATTAGACGAAAACCAGGATATCTCCAGACCTTCAGAGGTCCCGTTCGGTAGATGAATGTTCCCTTTGATATTCTCGATACCGTGCACTGTGATGGCCTCGAGGGCTGCTTTGACCTGCTCGACTGGACCGCCACAGACCAAGCTGGCAACCATCAGCCACAGGCTGACAATGCTGAGATGCGGTCCCATGATGAAAGCCAAACTGATTGTAAGTGCTCGTTATTCCTCCAACTTGCTCTCGTACTTATGAGCTTGAGTTTGCTCAATGCACCAGGGTTAGTCGGTGTCGGCATAGCTCATGGAGAGACAGTTCGGCATATCAATGTGCGAGGGATTTCTTATTATGAAGTGAAAGTTCTCAAGTAAGGACGCTCTGCTGGTCAAGTGGAGACTTATCTTCCCCAAGCTTCGATCTATGCGCCAAGATTTGGGGAATTGAGGGGATGCAGGATGCGCTCGAATCAGACCCCGCAGATGGAAAATTGAAGTCGTGCATATGTGCATCGATTTCGGCATCTAAGGAACAATTACATCCCGTGAGGGTGCTATAAAGCACTGAAAGCAATTGGAACAGGCTGACTGAGGAGTACCTATTTGCTCAACAAGCGCGACATTATCACACTTGGTAATGTTCCAGACATGTAAGTGTACTGTCATGGTTGACAGTTTGGCAGGGGCCTAGAAGAACTCTGTTTTTGAACCATTCATATGCATGACTTCGCTTTCCATTTGCGAGATCTGGCTTCGTACCCCTCTTTATGTCTTCCCAAGGCTCGAGAGTGGTAAAGGGTATTATTATCACCGTTATGGTCACACTTGTCATTGTTTGACGATAGCAGGGGTCACACTGAACACCCTCGGCTGCGGCATCAACAAGCCAGACCATTTGCGCCACCTTTATAATTCGGAGAATAATAGACATGTCGTCAATGTGGGAATGGATGGAGGCTCAGCTGGGCAACGGCTGGGTTAGAAAAATTGTGGTGGGTAGTTTGCGTGACAGAAGGTTTAGAAGTTCATGACAAGTTTCATCTAGGTGCACGTCACGAAATTGAGAGGCATCCACTTGCAATTGAGAGTTGAGGCTGGAAGCTGATTCAGCAATAAAGGCGTAATGAACCACGCGTTCTCGTGTGATCGACCATACCTGCATGTCATTCTTGATGCAGATGCACTGTTTGGTGTCGGACCTACGCCTGTCATTACATGATGCAAGCCACACGAAGTATCAAAAGTGCCGTCAAATTTGACCCATTGGATTTATGCCTAGAAAATGTGACCAGGTTCCAGATAAAAAACATCAAGACATAAGACTTTCTACAAGTTTCTTTATTTGCTAAAGAAAAGCACTATAAGAGTGGCATTGTATGTTGACATGTTGTACACCTTGGCTCAGTAAGCCGTCTTGTTGTTACAGTAGATGCGAGTGAACTTGACGAGAAGTTTTCGACATCCTCGCATATGATCGAGTAATGCTTTGGCTCTGGTAAGATACCAAGCCGCAGGTTCATTCGAACAGTTTAAACACCGAAGCGAAACTCTCTGAACTTCTTCTGGTAGTAATACGTCGATAGAGCGCCGGCAAGACTGAGACCAATAGCAGGCCTTGATTTGCCCTGTGTAGCGACCATTCTCTGAGCACCAGCTCCAAGCAAAACAACGCTGCTACCCAGCGCAAGCTCTGCGCCGTAGTCCTTATTCTTCTTGAGGAGATATCCTAGCGAAATCATCAGCACAGAGCCTTCCAAGGCGCAAGGCGCGTGGAGACAAGGGTGTTTCATCAAAACTTACCAGCACACGCAAAGCTGGCACCGAGGGTCAGGCCAGCAATGAGGGATGGCTTGGATCGTGTTCGGACAAATCCGAACGTGCCGCCGGCGGCCACTGTACAATATTCATGTGAGCATTGGCATTGATGGAGAGGCGGATTCTAAAGTTCAGAACTCACGAAGGCCTGCCAAAGTGAAAGCAGGGTGCTCAGCCATTGTTTTGTGTTGTCCAAGGTGTGAAGACGATGCCCGTGGGAATGGTTACGAGGCTGAACTTACGAATGGAAAAGATGATCAGGTTTTGGAGACTTGTCTGCTGAGGTAATCAAATACCTTTGAAGAGAATTGATAGGTGAATCGGCCCCTTAGTAGAGGAAGAGTTCTGTTATGTAAGCGGCCCCGGTGATTCAGGACCCAATTGTGACACAGGGGATTCCTCAGTGGTCTGTCCAGTGGCCATAGCAGTCACCGAGCCGGAGAGCCACTGTGGACAGCTCTTGGTCCAACGGCTCGAGGTACGAACGTTAGTACCCACAAGGCTTTACTGCAGTGGGCTGCTATAAATGGATGGTTGTGGCTGCTTCTAGCCAATCGACCGCTGCGATCACTGTAAATTAGGTCACTTGCTTCAGTACAGCCACTGAACACATCATCGTGGCCGCTTACATTATCGTTCCCGCCAGCACCAGGGATCCTGGCCCTGGGGAAAGACGTACTGGGCGGGATCCTTCATGTTAGTGCGCATGTAACTTACAACGGACATGGCAGTTAGGATGTCTCTACTGTCAAGCACTTTTCCATCTGGAATATTCATAGTCAATGGGTGGCCTCTCATGTATTGAATGGCTGGCGTTCTTAACTGTTTCCATGAGCAGTCACCACCTAGCCTCAAGGCGAACGAAAGCCACCATGGCCGCCCTGAGGAGCACATTCTCTGCTAAATTGAGGCTACAGGCCGGTCACAAGTTCTTCAAATAAGGTTGCAATCTTACAAAACTAACCCCATGTTGACAAACGATCTTGGGCAATATTGGAGGATTGAGGCTGTGTTATGCAGCAGGACAAACCCCGTCCAGACGTTCTCCCAAGATAGGCTGCCAAATACTAGCAGTGCATCTACATAACATCATCACCAGTAATCCAAGGAAAGGTGACTTGGTTTTGAATGAACTGCCCGTGTACCTCCCTATGAATCCTGGGTATCATTGACGCATCAAGTCGCCGTCTGGCCACTTCAGAAACGCATTAACAAGCTTTACGGAAAATGCCACCAACCTGCCGTTTGATCCGGCAAATTAGTGTGAAAATGCAAAGCTTAGCTGGATTGACCTCAGTAGCGTGAGATAGATTCGACTACTAAATCGTAAAACCGAAAATCAGTATTCATGTGAAGATGGTGTTTGGAAGAAAATTGACGAGCCGGAGAGAATGTGTGAATTGGAAGCTTGCCTACGACATTTTAAATAGGTATATATATGTTTGTGAACCCTCACAGAAATTACTGCTTAACTCACAGCCACTAGTTTCATAAGGTCAAAATTGAGTCATTTTGCCTACTTTCATCAATTAACGTCAGTTAATTGAATAGTTTCGACAGTATGGTCTACTCTAAAGGAATTGCCATGACCGCGGTCCTTGCCACTCTGGCTTCCGCTGGGATTGTGCCTCGAGCATTCAGTATTCCTGATCAGGATGGATTCCCTAATTCTGATAGCGACCAGCAAAAGGCCATTGGCTTACAAGCAGGTGGTCTACTTCCTGATGGTCCCCTGCCCCAGTCTTTGGATGCTGCAAGCACCACAGTTTTCCAGCTTGTCGCGTTCAACGAGCTTTTTGAGACTGCATACTTCTCATCACTCCTTCAGAATATTACTAGTAAGGTTGCAGGTTACGAGAAGAGTGACAAGGCCATTGAAGATACTGTCCGGGCAGTATTAGCTGTAAGAAGTCCCTTTGATGTTGTCTTCTCTTTTGCATGCACTTACTGGGGTCAATCTGTAGCAAGAAGAGCTTCATGCTCTCGGCGCCATTACTATTCTCAAGACGGCAGGAGAATTTTGCCCTACTCCGTGCCAGTATCAGTTCCCCACAGCAGGTCTCGTTGACTCGGTTTTCTTTGCCGAGGTTTTCACTGTCGCTGTGCTGGGTGCACTTCAAGGCGCCAATGTGCTTCTCTCCAAAGGCGGGCAGCACGATTTAGTTCAGCTCATCTCGTCAGTCATCGGCCAAGAAGGCGAACAAAACGGGTATTACCGCTACTTCCTCAATCGAATTCCATCCGAGAAACCATTTTTAACCTATGTCCCCGCCGCGTTCGCCTTCTCAGTGCTTCAGGCTGTGGTAGTACCGGGCTCTTGCCCATACGACCTCTCACGCATTAACCTACCGATATTCCCCTTGCTTTTCCCGAACAATCGTCCTGTTCCAATTGATCTTCTCAAGCCTGAAGACCAAATGATCACCTTTCAGGGAGACCTGTCAAGCGCAACCAATGCTCGTGGATATGTGGGAGGATCAGGAAATGGATTGTTTCTGACCTACACAACGGGACAGCAGCTACCTATCTCAGTAGGTATTAGCAATGTAAGCTGGAGCGGAAATACCATTTCCTTCGACGCAAACTTCCCTACAGCGAACACGTCATGGTAGGATTCAGCCATGCGGCTCTTACCACAACGAACAAATTCGACAGCGCTGAAGCGGTGGCTGGAAGTACGCTTGTCGGCCCTGCTCTTTGCAGGTCAATAACCGTATTTGAGACGTATGAGAGTCATTGGATGGTATCAGCTACAATTGGCCAAATGTTAAGATTCAATAGCAATGCTGGGCACACCAATTTAGTTGAGTATTCTCATCTCAAAAAGTTTGGGCAGTCAGGGTTAGTGAATGATAACTTTATGTGATCAATTAATGCAGCCTTAAACTTACTCCGGATAAACATAGTGGGAACTGCAGGATGAACAAATTTTCGTCTGTTTAGTGTTATTCAAGTGCCACTGAGATGAAGGTTACACTAAGTCCTGTGAAATAGTCGATTAATGACTTCATGAAGTCAAATACGGAATCTGACTCCCTCAGTAGAGGCATCAAGTTTCCTGTTCTAGTAGCGACAAGGGTATCTAAACGGTTCACTGGTCATAACTACTCCAAACTGTGTAGCTCAAACCAAGTCTCCCCATATCATCTCAGTGACTCCTTGATTCTCCTCGCCATGATTTATGTCTGTCTGGCATCAGAAGAAACTCGTAATAGGACTTTGTCTTAGCTAGTCCCCAATTTAAGACGTTTCTGTTACGTCTTGTTAAAGGGATATCACATTAATAAGTCAGCAACTGTCGTATGTAATGGTTTCATCTGGATTAGAGCTCCTATATTCTTAGATTATCAACAGCTTCTAGTTTGAAGCCACTAAGTAGAGCCAGGACATTTATTCTAGTGCGTTAAGACATGCTGTATAGGCCTAGTCCATGGTATCTTAATGGAGGCTCGACGTAACCTTAACAGCCACCCTGCGGCAACTTAGTCTGGTGTAACTCTCCAATCTTCGTACCGAGGCCATAACGCCTCGATCGGTCGATTCAGACTTTAAAGAGGTCTACTATAGTTCCATGTATGGCTCTCGGGGTCTGAAGAGCAGAGGCCACTACAACCTTCGGTTGGGAGCAACACTAACATGTCCGCATTTCATGGTTTTTGCTATGCCTCTTTACCTAAAGTAAATACAAAGTATATGTAATTGCAAAATAGTCGATAGGTAGCTGGTCTAGCATGAGTGGACTCGAGCTGGCCAGCAGGGGAAGACGTGTGTTATTGGGGATTCGGTGGAATTTTCGAAGTAGTGGTACAATTTGAGGTGACGTTGAGAGTGTTAATTCATTATAACTAATTCGAGCTGTCGGTCGCATATTTGGGACGGAAAATATCCACTTCATCACATAGAGCGATGCTGTACTGTTGAGCAGGGGATCGTTGTACCTATAAATCTTCATAGCCAACATGGAGACCCTTGGCTTTCTTGTCGGTATTGATGAATCAGAATTTGTATTTAATAAATGGTAAGGCTCATTTAGAGATGTACATTACTTTATAGACTAAAGTTACTAGTACATTGAACCTCCAATCTTCGCATGAATGGGTTTTGTCGATATTGATCAGGTTTCAAGGATCACTAAGATTCACGACTGAAGCTGTAAGACATTCATAGATCAGCCCCTATATTGTATTGGCCAATTTCGCCTCCAACTATACAGGCTCTAGGTATTTTGATGATGCAAGGCGACGCTGCCCTTGCTCGACCCTCATGCCTTCAATCAGCTCGCAAAAAGCTTCAACTCTAGTAAATCCTATTTATCAGTGACCTCATATCGTTTTGTTGATGAGAATATGTTTACCACTTAACATTATGACCATTCCTGATACAATAGATGAGATTAGAGCTTTGGAGTTACATATACTACAAAACATCACCAATGCCCCAGTCTTTTATAAAGTAGGAATAACAAAGTCACCATAATTTAATGATCTGTCACGGCAATGGAGAATTTAAGGCTCGCATATAAAATTACCGAAAGCGACGGGATCCTCAATTTGAACCACAATGTAATTCTTTTGTGCTATCTGCCTGAGTACAGTTTATTTGGGAACACACTGGGAGTAGTAATCGTTCAACTTGGTGCAAACTCCTCAGCGCAAGAAGTAGAGCCGGTGAAGTTTTGACCGCCACACTGAGCATACAAAGCCTGACCTTGGCTGTTACCACCTCCGTTGGCGGGTTGAGTTGGGGCGGCGCCGGCACGTGTAGTAGCAGTGACCAGGGTGGTGGGGGCCGGAGCAACAGAGGAGGCAGCGTCCTCGCTGGCAGGTGCAGAAGGAGCGGGAGCAGTGCCTCCATTGCCAGGAGAAGTAGGTGCTGGGCTGTTACCACCGTTGCCAGCGCCAATAGCCAGGGCCGGTCCGGGGATAGGGTAATCGGAGTTGGCTTGGTAGACGTTGAATAGGATGCCCGGGTCAGCAGCGGTGTACAGAGAAGTAGCTACGACACCAGCGGGCTTCTCAGAGCCGGTGCCTGTAACCTCGAGGTTGATGCACTGGGGATAGAGCTGGGCTCCATTCTGGCGATTGCCCTCGTGGAGGGCGACAATCTCGTGACGAAGGACATATGAGCCTGGCGCCAAGGAGGCTGGAATGGTTGTGGTCCAAGTCAAGCCATCGTCAATCAGCTTGTCGGTTACCCAGCGGCCTGGGGCGTTGGAACCGTCAAGAAGACCACCCTCGTTGATCTTGAAGAACTCCAACGAGGTCTTATCAACAGTGCTGCAATCGCCGTTGCATGATGCCAAGTAATCGATAATGGGACCAACATGGGAAGTAGGCCTGTAGCATTGTCAGAACGGAGACCGAGGTGGGCCAAACGATATCGCTCAAAGACTTACCAGGTGTCCCATTTAATTGAGATAGAGTCACCTGCAGCAACAGTGGCCGACTTTGCAGCGTTGGTGGCGCCACGGTGGCACACGATGTCACCAGAGCTCAGGGCATCGGCCAAAACAAAACCGTTGTCGGTGACGGTTGTCTTCCAACCAACGCTATCGGCAGAGGGGTTGCCAGGTTCGAAGCCAGGAACTCCTTGCCGTTGATGCTAATAGAGACCACGTGGCCGTGGGCTGACACGAGGGCAGGGGCAGCCGCAAGAGCAGCAAGCAGAAGAGAAGTTGGTGTCTTGAAGGAAGGCATGTTGATGATTGTTATCGGGATCCTGATAGGCTTTTGCGGTTAATAAAGAATGTATTCGACTTGCGAATCAATAAAAGAATGAACTGCAATCAATACAGACAACGAAGGGAAGACCAGCGTGGAAAGCTGATGGTAGAATGAATGTACAACAAGAGTGAATGACAAAGTGGTGTAGAGAAAGGAAATCCATCATCCGAACTGAGCGACATGGCCTTTACATATAGACGTTTACGGATAATTGGGGGTTCACTCTTTGGAGCATACCATTTACCCTAGTCGCTGTAACAGTTCGCGGTAAATGTTACGAAACGCCTGCCGCCAGACGCTAAAAATTGCCAGACCGTGGCATCCCTGTTGGGTGAGGATTTCCATCCACAAGTGGAGTCAACACGGGTTTCAAAGTGCTGATGTTGAGTAAGAAACTACTGGTACAAGGGGAGCATTGACGCTTCCAAGCAGCCGTACCGTCTGATGTTTTCGGATCAAGCATCTATGAGAGTAAGTCAAACAGCATTCTCTATTCAAAATGTAAAATTTACGTGTCTAAAAATCCTACTCTTGCTTTTCAAACTGGAAACATCGCTGTGATGAAGCGCTTAAGAGAGACAGTGTTTACTTGCGGCTGAGTGACTTGGGCAAAATCACGCGGAAGGCATCGAATCCGTATGCACGGGACAACTTGATTACTATGCCTTGAGTTTACCCAGTAAACGCGGCAAAACTTGGCGTTTCAGACTCGCCAAACAGGCGTCAGATGAAACTGTGCAACCGCATAAGCGACCCACACCCAGAAAACTGGGTGGAAGAGAAGTGTGCACTCCTGAGACTTGACCCATAAATACATTAGGGAAATGCCAAGTCGTTGCCAATACGCCAGAAGTTAATTGGCAACAGGGGCTTGCTTGCAATGCCGTGCCCACTCCAAATCCTGTTATCAAAACTACAGACCAAGCCTGTTGTTACATTTGAAGGATTGCCTTGACTTTGAAACTCTATTTGGTAACGATCAGTTCTCAGCCAAGATCGTGTTGGCAGCTTGGGATCAGATGGCGGAAGCGACTGGTGGCTGTGCAGATTATCACCCTTTTCAGTCGCCAAGTGTTTCCCTTTCCGTTGCTCTCACCAAGAGTTATATCACCAAAATTTTAACAATCTTAGGGTTCCGTTCCTTGTATCACGGAAATTGCGTCCTTGATACTTTATGTCTCATGCATCTATTAAAATGGTTTCAACCTTTGTCGCTTCTCCAACCTGGCCGCGGCCCGGGTCTACCTTGCGAGGGTTGTAAATTGAGGAAAAGAAATACCGAATGTCTTGGAATTAAGCTCATTACGTGAACTTAACAATTCAAATTGACTGCCGAGCGAAACTGGGATACGAGTAGGATAGACCGTTGCCCGCACCAATCCCGTCTCTAATTTACATGGTCCATCATCATTCAAGCTCGGCTAACCAAGTCGACGCGTCGCTCAGCCTCAGCGAGGCTTAGTGCCATGCTCTGACAGCTTGGCACGGGAAGAAAGTATTTCTGCCGGAATTTGTTGTGGAGTGTGCTATGGACACAAAGCCGCAGATCCACTCTGCCATTGCCGTCGGCATCGGCATCCTCAGATACCTCGTAAGTTGAGGTCACCTAGCTATATCGTCACAACGCTCGTTCACTCCATATATAGAATCGTTCTTGTTTCCCATCATTCCAATGGCATGTCCAGAGAACAAGTCTACTGCTAGCCACTCTAGTTAAGACCTTTCTGTGTGCCTCGTCCGAGGTGAAGGAGCCTACCCTACACCGTGACGGTAGTCAAATTTGATAGACGTCGCTGGCAATATGTAAAGAAGGACGTTGCTCCTCGCTGCCAGAACTTTTCGGGGATTAATCTAGTCACGATCATGTCCTAAATCCACCTTATGATGAGCACCATGTCTGGTCGACGCAAATCACCGTCAGGTGTCTCGAATGAGACCCTTTCTTAAAGGACTGTTCTTGGAATATTTAGATAGTGTGAGACTGGCATATTTATGGAACAGCTAAGGGACTACATGCATTCAGAGATTGGCCATATTCAAGGTGGCTTTATCGAAAAGGATTTTGGATAATTGTCGGCACTAATTTTAGCGTTTTGTGATATCTTGAGACTTCTTTTTGGCCTGAATTGTACCACCCCTCAAACACAAGTTGGCTAAGCCACTTGACCTGCAACCCAAGCGGCAGCGTCGGGGACGTCTTCTTTATAGGTGGTATGGGGGTTGTTGATGATGATGCCTCCATTGCAGATGTTATCATCCACGTGGCAAATGACCCGAGTGCGAGAAGAAGGAATTCCACCAAAAGCCTCTTTCTGTTTTGGATCACCGAAAGTGAGAACTAATTTTATGTTAACTGGAGAAACAAGCGATTCCAGATTGTTGACAGCATACCTGCAGTGATTCGAGAAGTTGCAGCGGCAGATAAGTCTTTTGCACCATTATGAACAACTTGAGCGCCTTGGCTATATCCACTTAGGACGATCTTTGTACTGGGACATTGAGTAACAGCCTAGAATCACAGGACGTAAGCAAAAGCCTTGCGAACAATAGATAACATACTCTTTCAGTAAGCTGGACTAAAGTCTTGCTACCAGCGGGATCACCGCCTACAAGAAATCCGGCCGCATTAGCAGCATAATCTACTCCCTGGACAGCTAGATTGTCTGCTCCAACCAGTGATACAACTGCATTGAGGAACACTGGACCCAAGGTATTTGTAGCGCCGAGATTTCCAGCCTGTGAGGTGCCTCGCGCATATATTATTGTGATCTTACGACATGGTGTGCCGTCAGTGAGCTGCTTGGAGGTATCGGTGGTGTAATCGCGAGTGCTCAACAGTGAAGTAGTTGCCGACTTATCTTCAAGCCTGGAACTGAAATAATTTTCAAGCTCAGCTAAAGGGAACTCAGGGTCAGAAGTCAGCATGTCAATACTATCCGCTCTGGGTTTGATGTAAACCGCGGATGTTGAGCATGTCCAAAGCAAACCTAGAAGCAACGGAAAGGCCTTCATTCTGAGTATATGATTTGGTGGATAGAATTTGTCGAAACAGTTACTCACCCAAATGCCTGACGATCGTAAAAGAAGAGAGATATTCAATGGAGTTTTATACCCTGACAACAATGTCAGACCCTGTTTATCTCCCTCTCGTTCCTCTGTTGCTGGCTTCCAATTATGGAAGCTTGCCCGTGTTGTCCGATGCCGTGCTACGAAGTGGATCCTAGTGTATATGCAATCTGTGACATGCTCACCTATTTATCTCTCCCCGGCAGTTGACTTGACTCGACAATTGTTTATAGCTACCAGAAGGAGACTCCAGTACATAGGTTGTACTTTTTCGGCAATCGTAAAATATTGTACCGATCTTTACCGTCCTTTTGGGTTTGATAATATCTATTTGCAGGGTTCTAGAATGGGAATGAACTCTATGCCAAATGAAAGAATGCGATGAAAGTGGGTTGGTACTTTTGCGGGAATTACACTAACTAATCGATCTTCATGGGACTCGGGGTTCGCCATAGTCATCCCCAAATTCGTCATCTCCCGATCTTCCCCACAGGTTCACCATGGTGACACAAACGCTAAGGTCCATCAACGACTGGGCGCTTCCGCTTGAAACCTGCAATTAAATTCATTACTGGTGGGCTATTCAGAGACGCCAGTTATTAGAAGGTTGATGTCAGATTATGTGGACAGATAAATAACCCCAAGTATTCCCAAACACAGGTCACAAGCGTTTGAGAGTTCTTTGTTCTTCTTGCAGTCTGAAACATATAATACAAAACCAAACATGGTGAGACCTGCAAGTGTGAGTAGCCCAAGAAGATATACTCGGGACTTTAAAGCACCAACAGCAGCTCAAACTGTTGGGATTGAGATTAAATCCAAATGAAAAATGCTTCAGATTTGCACCGCCAGCCTGGCATGCATGTCAGCATTTCCAAATTGATAATGAACTGAGAAACAGAGAAACAGTTTTACCTGTACGAAATTTAAATACAATACAATCTATGACCCCCAAAAACACAGCGTCTAACAGCCAGGGTACAAATGCCAGTCTTCCCCAAAAGCGGTGCCCATGCCATAATAAGGGGTGTTCAGATGATATACCCTTCACAATTGTCCCAGTATTGTGTTGCAACCGGGATTAAAATCGTCCATGGAATAATTATAAACCCCATTGAAATCCACATCCATACGTCAGTGGAATACTTGATGGAGAAGCTCAGAGTATAACCGCAGTGCAATATCCGAAGCTGACGGAAGTTCAACAATAAAGAACCTGAAAGGGCAATACTGAAATGATATGAGCTTGAAAACTTGGACTCTTTAGGGTCACCGCTCAGCATCAAGGTTTCATTCTGGCAGCTCTTTGTGGCGTTGAGTTCAGGAAGAGCGTTCAGGTATGAGGACAGATCAATGTCAGCCGCTGAAACAGCGAGGGTAATGGCGTAATAGAGTTTCATGATGAATGAATTTGAAAAAGAGGGATACTGCAGTCAGAAATCAGATAGATGCTGGCTGGTAAGTCGTTGGCACTGCCAGCTCTTATAGGAAGAAGTTATTCCTTCATCAATCGTTGGGTTTCACAGCTCTTTACATAGGCTAACTAGACTAGGAAATATCTCTGAAATTTCTTGGTATGTGTTTATAACATAAAAATAAACAACCAGTGAAATAACCTATCATGGTCTGTCTGTAGATCATTATAGTCCACCTCAAAGGATAATGTTAATCAAGTGGCAAGTAATCACAGTAATAGCTGTGCTTACTGGAACCTTAGGAGAGGCTGATACATGTACCCAAGCCACTTGAAGTATGTTATCTTAACCGTTATGGCTTGTACCATCCGACCAAGGAGGCTGATAACTTTCAGAAACAGCGGTAGGTGAAGGACAAGTAATGGATCTGAGTGCAGTAAAGCGGATTGCGTTTTAACGTTTTCCACTTCTCACGGCCAAAACAGCAAACCAAATGGGCTCATTCGAGAATACTACACTTGACAGTTCAGGCCTTTGTGCCTGCATCAACCCTGACAAGACCTCCTGGTAGAGTATCCGACGGGTGGCAGTTCTGCATGTTTCTGTACTTTGATACTTTTACGAGAGAACCTTAAGATTTAGCTATACAAACAAACGTTTAGAATATTCTAGACCTGGCATCACGCAATGTCGCAAATCACATGATCATATATACGTAAAATCCAGAGAGTGAGTTGGATATCACTGAAACCGAGACGCCCCAATACCTGTTACATGGGACCACACAATTAGACAATAGTTGTCTACGCAGTGTCTGCGCCTCATACCAAGCATCTTCAACCGTTATGACTGCAGCCCGAGTCCACTCGGCCACCAAAAGATCAGCTACATATAGCTGTCAAGGGACAGGCTGAAGCCCCGCACAGTCACCAGCCTCATCCCAATTCCATTCCCTGGGAGATCCTGCGCAACCTGAACTTTCTTTAATACTACCCAACTTGGTGGTTCCTCTGAGTTGCAATGTATTTAGAGGACATTTTTATGTTCCCGGTCGGGATTCGTGAGAAGGGGCTACCAATGCAAGGCCCATAGGCACAAAGTCGTGGCGTAGAGCAGATAGTTGATTCCGCTGCCAAGCCTTAATTCGAGCCAGCTTCAGAGGATGTCTTCCCTCAAATAAAGCCTAAATCACCGCAAACTGATGCATGAGGGTGAAGCTTCTTCCAACGTGTTACAAAACACAAAGAGAAGGAAAAATGGTTACAGTCTAGCGCTATGGGCATGCTCCTTCGATGTTGTATGGCCTGAATAAGGCATTTAGGAAAACATGTCCTCAGCAACCGGGATCTTTCCTATGGATCTCTGAATTGGTATCAAGGATGTAACTCTATCATACCAGATATTTTTATGAGTCGCTCTTGTGGTAGTCGTCAACGTTTCCAAGGCTATTGTGGGGTTTCTGAGAATAAGGGGTAACTAGGATTGGGAACAGACATAATGCATTAAATCGCCGGGTTCTTTGTATGGGACTTTCTTCTAAAGGGGCTTCATATTGACCCTCCGGTGTGATTTGTTGGTTGATATTGAACAGATAACGTGGACTTGTAGATACTACAAGTCCCGAAGAACATATCCTGCATCATAAAATAAATATCGGACCAATCAATGAAACAATGGCGCATCGAACGAATAATTGAAAGCTATAAAATTCCCTCTGATAAGAGCTTGAGCACAGATCCTAATGTCATATATACCAGGGGCTCCCTGTGAGTCTACGAAGGACAAGGCGCTAGTAATTGCGACCACTGAATTTTCTCACACGCTGCACGATGGATGACAGTCTCTCCAGGGAGGAACCCTCGATTGAGCCTATAAAAGGTAAGGTTCAAGGAATGAGAGCGGCCAATGGGTTCCCGAAAATAGTAAGCGTCACTGTTGGCCCCTGATCTTGCAGAACTCTATGCAAGGTCACCTTTAGGTTCAAATCTAGGGCGGACCTGTTCATTGTAAGTAATCGTCTCGGAAGTGTCGAATACTCTGTAGTATCATTCATACGCAAAATCAGCTTCAACAAACCAAACGTGAGAGCGGAATAGAAGAGAACTGGAAATTACAGTATCCGCTATTTAACGATAGCAGGCTGCAAGGAGCAGCTCAGTAACAATGGATAAGCGACACCATGATGTGTTATTTGTTCCCTACCTCCCCGCTCTTCGGGTGCCGATAGTGCAAATGACCTGCCGAAGATCCTTTGCTAACAAAACCAAGGAAAAGTCCCCTAGCTCATCCATAACGGCGGCAGATGCAGGCCCCGCGATCCGGACATACGGGGCCCCACGATTTAGTGGCATGGTGGGTGGTATTACCCCTGATCCAGTAATATATTGGCACATTTCGGTGTAAGCTCCGGCGATCTCCGTCGGATATATGAGGACTCCTGTCGGGTTTTTACTATCCCAGTAGAAACAGTTCCAGGTGCCTACCTGAAAACACGAATCGCAATTTTCTCTAAGAATTTCATTGCAAGTAGTGTCACAATGGCATGAGTATGCCCCATATTGCCTTTGTGGATTGAACTCAAGCTGGGACAGTTACAAAGAGAGAAGTCTGTGCATTGACTTGAAGCATAATGATTTGTAAACGAAGTTCATTGGTATTTGAGTAGTAGAGGAAGAATGCGAACCTGATAGTGCTCACAACACAGCATCTCACCAAGAGGTGTACCCGCATCTAGTGGTTGTGGCTTGTTGGCATCGCAGCATCCTTGTCAAAGCCTCAGAATGAAGGTCCTCTAATATGGTAGATGCAACCGTTAACATCCACAAATTGCAATAAAGAACTGAAGACATGTATTAGACCTTTGATGTCTATTCAAAGACCTCCAATAGGAACCACGATTACTTCAACGATGACCTTATGGATTGCTAAGGTGATGGAGCGCACAAGGTTCTATGTGGAGGTAAATAATAGTAACGCTAACGGAGATTTTTCCTGAAATGTAAGTTCCTTGCGGACACCTCGCAACATGAGGAGATATATTCTCCCTAGGTTGGTTAGTTGGTATTTCTTCCGCATCTGCAGGCCCCATGCCGTTTTGCTTAGCCACCTGCCGCTTCTACAAATTCTTTCCTTACGACCGAGATATCATTCGGGCAACATTGTATTCCACCGATAAGCCACATATTATTTGACACCGTGAACTTAGGGATCGACTACTTCCTCTTGGTATCTAGCTCACATATCGTATTCTTTCAGCCTTCAATCAATAGGTGCCCTCGGGGCCAGCTTCACCGTACTCGATTCGTGAACGGACGAGTTTGCCTCTTCAGGAACTGCACTTTCTCTTCAGATCTATGTACTTGATAGTCGAGGTTGTTTTCAGGGGTTTTGTTATAAGTTCTTCAGTTTCCTAGCCTTCTCTCTCCTTTACCTATCAAATCCTAGTCCCATAACGATTTGAAAGGTGTCTGCCGTTTCTTCTTCATTTCATCATATACTTTGAACTGCCGTCTGCCCTCTCAAAACTTCCAGATACTTCACGAAATGAAGTACTCATTGAGTCTCATTTTTCTCTCTTGGCAAACTTTGCCGCATCACAGACGGTCGTTGGCAAAGCCGAAGGTTTCGCATCCGGGGTCACAGGTGGCGGAAGCGCGAAACCTGAGTACCCAAAGGACATCCAAGAGCTCAAGACCCTGCTCACAGCCACCGGACCCAAAGTGATCATCTTGGATAAAACTTTTGACTTTACTGAATCCGAAGGTCAGGAGTCTGGCAATGTTTGCGCCCCTTGGGGACCGGAGACAAGTGTCAGCGAATTATTCAAGAGGATTGCGGCGGTAATCCAGCGGCCAAAGCAACCTGGTGGAAAGCTGCTCGTAGCCCTATTGATGTCAAATCCGATAAAACTATTTTAGGCATTGGCAACAAAGGTATCATCAAGGGTAAGGGTCTCCGTTTCCGACAGGCGAAGAACATTATTGTTCAAAACATTGCTATCACCGACCTCAATAACAAATATGTCTGGGGTGGTGACGCGCTCTCTTTTGCAAACGCTGATCTGGTCTGGATTGATCACGTTACAGTAAGTCCCACCGCGATTCCTAATGTTACCTGAATCTAATCTTCTCTTTACTAGACTGCTCGCCCTGGTCGTCAGCACTACGTCTTCGGTTATGATCCTAGCCATCGCATCACTTTGTCTAATAACTTCATCGATGGCAACTCGCCCTACTCAACTGGCTGCAATGGCTATCACTATTGGAACTTTGAGCTGGTCGGCCACGACGATCAAATTACAATGAAGAACAACTATATTGTCAAGACGGCGGGCCGTAGCCCGGCCCTTAGTTTCAAGACGCTGCTACATGCCGTCAACAACGTCTGGGAAGACAACAACGGGCATGCACTTGAAGGCGGCGAACCTGACGCCCGTGGTATATACGAAGGAAATGTTTTTATCAATGTTAAATCTTTAGTCGCAACCTATAAAGGTCGACTCTTCACCTCACCTGATGCTACAACAAACAAGCAATGCCAAAGCGCACTTGGCCGTGCCTGTCAAACGAACCTGTTGCAGAACTCTCAAGGGTCCTTTGCTTACAAGGATACGTCATTTTTAACGACTTCAAGGGTTTGACCATTGCTTCTGCGGTCTCTGCTGCTGAGGCTGCCAAGTCCGTCCCCGCCAACGCCGGCGCAGGCAAAATCAACGTTGGCGGCAGTCAACCCCGACTCAAGATCCTAGCCCCAATCCCAACCCCACGAACCCCGGGAAGGTTCCATTATATGGCCAGTGTGGTGGGTCGGGCTGGACAGAGGCACCGTCTGTGCTGAGGGCAAGTGCGTGAAGGCCAACGATTGGTATTCTCAATGTATCCTCTGAGAATCTAACACGGCTTTACCGGATCCATCTGCATGAGAGGAAGAAGAGACAGGATTTATCTACGCAATGCAAACTCTGCAGGCTAATTCTTTAGTAATCAACTTTGATGGTTCCTTCAGTAACAGGTCTTGTCAGCCAGTGGCATAGGGTTTCGAGAGGCATTTGATTATAATAGCACCAAAGGTGATGTCTTATTCATTCTAACTGTGTGTATTTTCATCCACAGTATCTAGGCTAGCCTAAATAAGTCATACGATACAATAAGGCATCGGAGTGTTTGAATCTCTTGTATGACGGAGGTTTGTTCCAATATGTCTCCGTATTGCGCGATCTTCAGATCTTCATAGCAGTGATTACCCTCCTGTCTACTTGAACTTGCGCAGGGCTCATGCACATGGCGTATCAGTAACTGCAATAGAGAATGTGTCGACATAAAAGCTTTAAGCACTGGCACTATTACTGGGGTGTTGTGGGTCACTACATTTCCGATTCCTTTCTCCTCGGGAGCAGATAACATGACTTGGATGGCGTTTCAATTGCTTAGGCATTGCGGTCACCCATTCGGCCTCAGTCGGGATATGAGGGGGCAAACAAATAGCTAAAAGTCCCAACATCTATGAGACTCCAATCGCCCTTACCCCGAGCGATATGGACCCAGCTGTATACGTTTTAGTTTTAGTATCTGGTTTGTTCTCAACTCCTTGTCGATTCAATTCGCTGGCGGATACGAAATAGCCAGAATTGCTATGGTAAGCTACTGATTCATAAGCTAAATGATTGTAAGAATGAAAGGAACTTAGTAGCACACCCAGCAGGCACCTCTGCCGTGTGTCTCTCGTGTGGGCGTTGACGTATATCATGGCTAGCGCAACGTATTTACGTGACATGCAAGGGTCCCATCATTTGACCCTGTGCCTAGATCCATTTCTCCCCGCACAACCATTTTCATGCTATACCGTCATCACAGGGCTTGTTGCCGGCTAGGTGTACGTCAGATGGCGCACCCTGGTGCTACTATTGGCGTGAAGAGTTAGTGCGAGTAGGGATAGTTCGGCTAGTGACCGACGGTCAATTGCAGCACTTCTTCATGATCGTTGATTCGCCCGATCACGACGTGTGCGCCATCCCGATCAAGCCAAACTCGTTCAAAGTTTTCCCGGATTTGCAAGTGAAGGTTTCAAGGCAACTGCTCTAAGCTAGGCGGAACAGACACATGGTCATGGATAGGTTTGGAATGGGGACTCTTGGGCTCGCTCATTTCCTGCGTAACCCTGACCGCCCATTACCTTGCTTCCAGATTTCTGGCTAATCATGCCGTAACCAGATTGTCTTTGGGTAGTGAGGATGCGCCACCCCGCGCACTGAATCCCATGCCGCTGGTCTGCATAGGAGGTTTATTAGCTTTGATTTCCTGCCAATTATTCTTTTCCATGAAACAATCACTTCATCTACCTACTTCTACCTCCTAGATTCTCCCTCTCCGTCTAAAACTTCCTTTTCCCAGCTCCATTGCGCAACAACTTAGCAACGATGGAACCAGAGGAGGAAAAGCACATCAATCCCGACCCGGCTGATATGACCAGCATCCGGGATTCGGGGCTAATGATATGGGTGGCCTTCATAGACGACTGAACAATCGTCAAATCCAGCTCATCGCTGCCGGTGGCTCCATTGGAACAGCTCTGTTCATTAGCATTGGAGGAGGCCTTGCCAAAGGCGGCCCTGGAAGCCTGCTAATTGCGTATACGCTATATTCGCTCGTGCTTGCTCTCGTTAACAATTCGACCGCCGAGATGAGTACATACATGCCAGTTGCAGGAGGATTCGTCCGCCTAGCTGGACATTGGGTGGATGATGCGCTTGGCTTTGTAGCAGGATGGAATTTTTTCTCTACGAGGCGTTACTGATCCCATTTGAGATCACTGCGCTGACTTTTGTTATTTCATTTTGGAACTCGAATGTGACCAACTCTGGACCAACTGCTGGCGTCTGTGCGGCTGCTATTGTCTGCTATGCGTGAGATATCCCTTCGTTATTCATCATCGCTGCCATTGCCGTCATGGAACCTTTCTTGAGTATTTTCTAACTTTGACTGATTGTGCATGTTTTAGTATATTAAACATCACCGCCGTTCGTGCATACGGAGAAGCTGAATTCTGGCTCTCAGGGGAAAGTCATCCTAATCTTCATCTTGTTCGCATTCACCTTCGTCACAATGTGTGGCGGCAATCCCCAACACGACGCCTACGGATTTCGACATTTTTCGAACCCGGGTTCCTTTGCGACTTACCTGAGCCAAGGGGATAAAGGACGATTTGAAGGGTTCCTTGCTGCCCTTTGGAGCGCATCCTTCACAATTGTTGGTCCGGAATACATTTCAATGGTAGCGGCCGAGGCTCAACGTCCAACCATCTACATCAAATCGGCATTCAAGACAGTGTACTACCGATTCTGCATTTTCTTCATTGTGGGAGCATTGGCCGTTGGAATCGTTTGTGCTTACAACGACCCTGCCCTTGTGGAGATATATTTCGGCAATGGAAGCACCGGAAGTGCCGCTGCGTCCCCATACGTTATTGCGATGGAGAACCTTGGTATTGAAGGGCTACCCCACTTGGTCAACTTCTTGCTCCTGACGTCCATCTTCTCTGCTGGAAACACATACACCTACTGCGCTACTCGAGCACTGTATTCTCTGGCCCTTGAAGGTCGAGCGCCAAGGTTTCTACGCTACTGTAATCGGCGGGGTGTGCCTGTCTGGTGCTTCTGTGTGGTTATATGTTTCCCTTTTCTCTCGTTTCTTCAAGTTGCCAATGGCTCAGCCAAGGTTCTGAGTTGGTTCATCAGCATCATTACTGGCGGTGGCTTGATTACTTTCATCATCATATCCATCACTTACATCAACTATCACAAAGCATGTGTGGTCCAGGAGTCGACCGGAAAAAGGATCGCCCTTACTACGGGTATTTTCAACCGTACGGGGCCTATGTCGCTCTGTGCGTTCAATTTGTTATTGTTTTAACGTATGGCTATTATGCCTTCCGACCAAGATGGGACGTTGAGGTGTTTTTCCAAAATTACTCTATGCAGATCCTAGCTGTAATACTCTTTTCCGGGTGGAAGATCGTCAAGAAGACGCGGTATATCAGACCTAAAGACGTGGATCTGGTTTGGGAACGACCCGAAATTACGGCCTATGAGGAGTCTTTCACTGAACCACCTGTGGGCTTCTGGCGAGAAATCGCGCAAATGGTTGGATTTAAGAGGAACAAGAAGCACCAGCACGATCTGTGAATCGTCTTATTAGTTAGTAATATGCCAATGGTACAAGTATTATGACATAATCATTAACTTCTGGTGGGCATGCCGCTTTTTCTGCACATTGGCGAGCTCAATGCTATCAGACTTAAATGTCAAGATAATGGGAATGCATTCATCGTTTAGTCATGATTCGAAGTGGATGAGATGGTTTTCATCTTGAACCTTCAGTCAGTGATTGATTCTTTCTTTGGTTCATTTTCGGCATGTGACCGAATGAGAACGGAAATGGTAGCTCTGATGTAGTCGCAGACTATGGAATTTTTGAAGTCCCAGTTTATCTTAGTCCGTCTATCACATAGTTCAGGATATCTTTTCTCACCTCTTAAACCACTTCCGTCAAAGTGGTTACTAGATACTTCAAGGGAACCCCCTTTCAATATGGCTGATGTAAAATGAAAGCGACTCGTGAGGGTGCTATCTTGGTTTGGGAAAAGTTTTGCGTGAACTGGGCATAATTTTGTAACTCGTGCCGCCGAGGAAAACACAAAAGTTAAAAAGACAGTTAAGTTATTCAAATCCACAATATACTTTGAGTCTCCTAAAAGCTCTATGATATTATTGTTGCTGGCAAAGGTAGACTCTGTGGCTTGATTTTGCGATAAGTTTATGACTACCCTGAAGGAGTAATATGTAATATGTCAAAGTATCATGTTAGGGATGATAAGATAGGTAGGACGACTTAATTTGGCTCATCTCTTTGTTCAAACAGACCTAAAAGAGCCCAATTAATGCGAATTACTCACTCCAAGAGAAAAAGGAGCAAGATCTATTAGCAAACCCATGGAGTTTTTGATTACCGTGAGCCTCCTAGACTGCCAACATCACACAAATCATCGAGAATGAGTGGCAAGTCAGGTTGCAATTCAAAAACTGATTTATTTTATCTACCTCATGAAGAGATCGCAAAAGATACCATCGTCTTGCCAATGCAGCTAACTCTGTGCCGCGAAGACGTATGGCGGCCAGTACTTGAGGAAGTGGTCATACTTTGTCCCAAACCAACCTCAACACTTTATAGAACCTTCAGTTCGTATTTGCCCGTCAAAGGAACATCAACGTGAAGGGTTAATTTCTTGTTCTTCGCATCATAGTCCCCATCGCTCTTCTTGGGCTTGCAGGCTACTCCGAGAACTGTAATTGTCTGAATGTTCACGCCAGCATCGTATTCGAAAGAGCCCGTCATTGAGAATTTTCCATCTTCGTACGCGAAATCAATTTCGGACACGGATTCCTGGACATAAGACTTGCCGTCATCAAGGTACAAGGAACCTTCCGCGCGACCGTCTAGACCAGGAGCGATGACAATATTGAATGGCTTCTGACGCAGGGCGGTAGTGGTATTGGCGCTCTCAACGCGTTGAGGGTACACAATGCCACCTTTGTAGTGCACCGTAATCTCTGTGACGTCGACTTCTGCGGAGACGTATTCGCCCCGTCCACGAACAGGCTTACCTGTGCCCCACTCATAGAAGATGTCGTTAGGAGATAGTAGTTCACTGTGGTGCTGTTCTCCTCGGTGACAGGGCTCACCAGTATACCATCACCGTAGAAGAACTGCAAGTCAATAGGGTAGGTGTTTGAATCTTCGGGATAGTTGAAGAAAAGAGGATTGAGCGTCGGTGTGCCAGTCTGGTTCTGCTTATAGATGGCCGTATAAATGTAGTCGACTGCACGATTAACAACTTGTTCAAACTCGGGCATGGATGCAACTTACGGAGCTGATATCTAATGGAAATTCCATTACGGGCTGCTTTAGCCACAGTTGGCCAGCGGTAAAATTCTTGATAGTTGGCAAAGATCTCGGCATGATTACGGAAAAAGGTATAGAAAGAGCCGAGGGTCGCCCATCTGTTACGTGTCAATTCAGCCGTGCCATCTATTGTAGGAATGGGTTTGTATTGTTACCTGGCGCAGAGCGTCTCTGTGACATTGCCACCAAAACCACAAACATCAGCTCCCACTACGGGAATCTGATATAGTGATGCGAATTGGAGGATTTGGCTAATGGATTCGCGATACCAAAGCCATCCTGATATGTTATCTTCACATCAATTAGCTTAAAATGTCAAATAAGAAGTATCAAGTATTGCTTTACCTCCAAGCCAGTGCGACACATCTGTGCCCGAACCAGCAAACGTGCTTCGTGTAATAACGAGGGCGCGTTCGTCTGGTCGCCTGGCGCGCATAGCATTATAAGAGTGTGTCGACATCATAGCACCGTAAAGGCTGTGAGTGTCATATTGAACATAGTCACGCGCCTGAACCAGGTCCGTGTCAGCGGTTCCGTCACTGAGTGTAGGGCCCGCACCGTTCTGAATCATGTATGGTGGCCTAATGAGTTCACGGTTTGGCAGGCCCTTGCACTCGTCTGGCCGGCATCCAGAACCTGTTTGCTTGCCATGCTGCCACTTTTGCCTGCGGAACCCCAGCCGCCTTGACCCCATTGGGCTCTGGAGGCACGCCAGCGACCAGCACCACGGTTACGTGAGGATCGAGGCTGAGGTTGAGGTTTTGTTTGATCTCGGGCAAGAATATCTCGTTTCTCGGCACGCTTGCCTGACACGAAATTAGGTTGAAGGCTGTCTGGGAACCCTGGGATCGGAGCATCTGGGCCATCCCTGACGGGTGGCGCTGCGGGGGAATGCCATCGTTCTTTGCGAATTCTTCAGGAGTCGTGTTATTACCTGGGTAAGGTCGATTATAGAAATTGGCGGGTTCGTTCATGTCAATCCACAATGCATCAATATCAGGTCCATTGACACCATCGAAGAAGGTTGCGAATTGCTCGGACCAATATTGTTGAGAGTTCGGGTGAAACCAGTCAGGAAGTAACTCGGCCCAGGCCAGACCACGCCCTGGTACACGGAGCCATCGTTATCTCGGATAAAGGCATCATATTCAAGACCTGCGTCACGGGCGGGATTTGGCTCAGAGTAGTATACAGCGGGGTCAACCATGACGATATAATGCTGATCTCTGGCATGGATGGTGTCAACAAGATCTTTGTAGAGATCTAGAGGATACCTCTCGGGATCCGTGGTGAAGACGCGTCTGCGGTCCATATAATCAATGTCTGTCCACATTGTCTCTAAGCTGATATCGTGGGCCGAGAAGTTGGCGACAACAGCCGCGACCTCATAGACATCTCGATAGCCGTATTTGCATTGGTGGAAGCCAAGTCCCCAGTATGGCGTCATCAGGGGTAGTTGAGTGATTTCCGCGTACTGCATAGCTACATCACGGGGCGATGGGCCTGCAATAAAGTAGAAATCTAGAACGCCACCGATTATGTTGTATTCGAGGTATTGTTTTCCATCCTTGTCGTCGATAAATATATCCATGCCATTGGAATTCAGCAGGAACACTCCATGAGTACCACTGCCCTTCCTGTGATCAAAGTAGATTGGATGAGCACTGTACAGGTTTTCGCCTTGGGGTACGCCGTAAGCATCTCGGGTGTAGATTGTCCTGGTGTAGTTGGTCGTATTCAACATAAAGGCATCGCTATGTTCACCTAGGCCGTACAGATGTGGCTTCGGTGGAAGGCTAGTCTTCAGATGAACGTATTGGCTTTCAAACACCAGTTTATGACCAGTAGTGTCGAAGAGCACCTCTCCAGTATCGGTTCGGGTCACTGTGAAGGAGAAAGGGTTGGCGTTGAATTTAAACTTGAGCTTCGAGTCCTTCGGGGAACACCATTGACCAAAGCCTGGGCGTGGGAAAATATCGTCTGGGACTTGATAGACGGTATTATTGGTGTCTGTAATCTTGACGTGCAGTCGGTCCCTAGTCTGGTATTCCACTTCCAGCTTTAGTTTTGGGAGATCAATGCCATACACATTGCAGGCAGGACCAGCAAGAGCTAGGTCAGCGTAGAAGCCAGATCTAGTTTCCCATTGCTTTGTAGCTTTGTATCCTGAGCATGCTGACAAGTCCTTCTCGTATAGGTCGTTGCCAGGACCATCAAGATCTTCAACGCCTTCTTGGCTCTGAGCAAACACGGAGGCACTTAGAGCCGCAACAGAAGCGAGGAACTTCTTAAGATGCATGATGGAGATAAAGGGTGCCCATGGAAGAGCAAGAATGCATAGGGGCGAGTTGGGCTGCTTTGTTCACGGAAGGCCCATCGCGGTCAACACTTATATACTTCACCTCTGCCCTTCCCCACAATGGAACGTCGGCGTCTATTCGGTCAATAGATGCAGAAATCAAAATCCCGCAGCCGCCCCTGCAACGATCACTCGTGGCTGAGGATTGGTTCTGGCGGACATTGGCTGTTGGAAATCCTTGGTGTTGTTCACATTGAATGTCGTAGTTCCCACATTCCAACAACCTGTTAGCTGTGACCCCATACCGCTGCGTACATACTAGTGGTACTTGGTGGAAGAAAGACAAAGCGCTAATAGGGAATGCCAGTGTCTTAACCCCAGCTCTCACATGCAACCCTTGAGAATTATATCATTTGGTCCCATCGAACTGCCCACTAAGTGGGCCACCCGGATGATTAGACCGAGTGCGGAGAAGTCTGGATCGGCTGGGTCACCGTTACGTATGGTTGCCCAAAGAGTTGCCTGGCGCATGAGAGAGACCTTGATGGGATATTGAGTTAGTATGGGCATCACAAAGCAAGCTCCTAGACTGGGAAACCGAGAACTCAGCAGATAGGAGTTCTGAGCTTCAATAACGGTCACCCATGGATGCCCTTTTGCAAAAGCGAGTGAGAGTAATAATGACGAATTGTTACAGACAGCAAGGTCATTCTCGTTGACCCCGCGTACGTTCCCCGGTCTCTTCCCCGCAGGCGGAGACTCCGCCTTCCACCCCTGCACGGCGCACATCATCATGCGATCTGGTAAGGTCGATGACAAGGGTTCAACCCCGCTTAAAGCAAGCCAGCCTGCACTCCGGCTCTTCCTCGGTGGCAATAGCAATATCTTCTCTTCTCTCTGATGTTATTCGGATGGAAAAGGTTAAGGAGCTGTTTGATTTGCCGGAAGCTATGTCCAAAGGAGCCTCCACAGCTTTAGTAGCTGGTTAAATGAGGTGGATTCAACGCAATCCAGAATGTTGTCGGTCCAACAAGTATCTTAGCGGGGTCAATAAAATCTCCCTACTTGCTATGTCAGCACGGTTTCAAGGAATCTTGTATGTCATGCTTCTCATGCTTGGTATCCTTAGTCTAGGACTCCCTGCGCAACTGTCAGGATACTCGACAGAGATGATGGTTCCAGAGGTACTTAATGGCAACCCTTTTTGTGATGTGGGTTGGAAACTTGTCGTTCGGATACTCACAGACTTTAAGATAGAGGATCATGAACCCAAAATATTATGCCAGAGAAAATTCTCAAGTTGAGAATATGGCAAAATGCCATTTATCAGGTACCTCTATATTGACAGCGACAAAATGGTTTGCACTTGGATCTGTTCCTACCATATGAAGCTTGTGCCGCAAAGCATAATAGCCCCATTTGTTCATCGGGGAAACTTGGAGCTTACTTTGGTTGACGCGATCTAATTAGATCAATCATAGGAACACTACATATGTATAACCATGCCCTATAAAAAAGTGATTCTAAATGGTGGGCAACTATCATGTGGACTATTACAATGATGGTCCAACTTAATGGTTCAAAACTAGCAAGACTGCTGGATCCTAAGCTAACAGTGGGGACCTTTATCAAGCGAAGCAGCCTGAGAGATATACCCATGGATCCGAAACTGTTTGTTAGCGAACTAAAACTCTATCAAAGGTGTTTCAGTTATGTGTCTCGCCTGAGAGATCATTGAGCAGGCACGTCAAACTCCTGTTAGTGAAAAGGGCAAAGTATTTGACAACGTAATAATACTTTGAAGGCTAGATTTGCGTGTTTCTAAAACTATCAAATGCTCAAGAAAGTAGAAGGGCTTAATTAAAGCCTATATGTCACTATCTGGAATCTAAGTGGCAAAAAGCCCCTTGTTGTACTCTAGCCATTGATTGAATAGTGTTGGCGGTTCCCTGTGTATTTTTCTATGGCTGTTGATGCCTCATTGAAAATAGATGTTGCATAGAAGCCATCGTCTTCATCAATTCCGCCTCTGACTCTCAGATCAGCGACGAGAGATTGTGCCCACAAGAGAGGGAGGTTTTTCGTAAGAATATCAATGTAATCTTCTTCGCTGATGATCGTAATTCGAATTTTCTTGTTGATAGCCTTCCCAATCGCAGCTAAGCCATCTTTCAAAGATAAAAGTTGTGGGCCATAAAGCCGTAAAGCGTTGTGCCTCAATTTAAGGGTGTCCGAGATCATCTGGGTGTCGACAAGAAGTCGACCGCACACACGTCCAATGTCTTCCGAAGAGATCCAATCAAACTTTGCATCTGGATATGGAATTCTAACTTCGCCAGCCTGGATATCTTCCTTCCACCAGAACGAGTTGGTTGCAAAAAGGCTGGCCTGACTGTCACGTACCCTTGTCTTCCGAAGGTTTCTTCAAGGCTTATCTCAACTTGTGCGTGAGCCCAGGCGATAGCATCGTTACTCTGCACAGTCCGTGGATCTTCTCGAATGATGGCGCTGCTAAGGAAAACGACGAACTCGATACCACCAGATTTCATTGCTTCTAAACACGTCTTCATACCGTCTGGTGACCCTGGTAAAAGATAAAGGAAAGCACGTGTCGCCTTAGATTTGGTTGCTGCAGCTCGCACCGTCTCAGGCTTGGAAAGATCAACTTCGATTCGCTCGAACTCAGTGCCTTCTTCCTGTTCGATATCATTACTCGGGAGCTTTTTGTGGATATTTCTAACACCCAAGAACACCTTCCCACCTCGACGTCTGGCAGCATAGGCTGTTGCGGCTCCAACTGAGCCTGTGGCACCGAAAACTATTGTATTGATAGAAGTCATGATGAAAAATCACAGTTATGACTGCGAACACAAAACAAGAATTAAGGCTGAGGTATCAATGGGTTGGCGAAGCTTTTAAGGAACTGGCAATTTCAAAAGGTCCATATCAATTGGCCCAATCAGAAAAATAGACAGAAATATTTTCCGTCACGGACTTAGGGAAAGTGCCGGATCGGCGCCGGCCCAAGTTTGGTTGCCGGAGTCCGACCAGTTGTCCGAGTAGTAGTCCGAACAGGTTAATCACGCACATTGATACTCTACAAAACCATTTCGTAATCATACAAACTTCTTAGGTGTCACTGAGTGTCTCTCATTTATAATTAAGCACGGGACATCAAGTAGAGCTTTCAGCTTAATAGTAGGTGCCAAAATTGGACAATAATGCCCGTAACTACCCCCAAGAGTGATTGATACAACTCAGTTAAAGATGTCATAATGAGGGTTTATTGACATTCCATACAAAGTCTTGGAGAATTGCGCATGGAATTGTTGGACGACTGTAGTACTTGTGCCATTGAGCAAAAAGGTGCCATCAGCGTGTCCTAACGTCTTCAGGATGAGGTTCTGTAGGGGTACCTCCTGTATTGTGAGATTTTCATACGATCACCGAGTCGCAAGATGGTGGCTTCAACTCCTATATATTGTAGTCCTTTTGGTGTCTCCTCTTGGGCATGGTTCAGACGAACTGGAACTCAATGTCTTAAATCCGGGAACCCCTAAAAGGATGAAGTCTTGCTTTTACACTGGACTCTGAGGATTATTTTATTCAAGCCACAATTGCATGGGTTGAACTTTTGGGATCAAGACATTGCACATTTCGTTTCGATCCGGTGACAGTAGAAAATTAAGGGCGGTCTTGGTCTCGATGAGACGGGTGAGAATGTAATTGCGACGGTACCTATGACCTGTATAACGGAGACGAGCCTGGTTTCCCATGTTCTGACGAACGCAGTTGCTTGTTACTCGAGATGGTATCTAACATTCATGAACTGGTCAAAAATCGGAAGCAAAACACGGTTTGAAATGTTTTGTTCTTTCTGTCGCGCAGTCGCAGCAATATGTAATTACCATTCCAAAGCTCGGCCATCATAGAGCAGAAACTTCCCACTGTCTTCATCCTTCAATTGCTCTAGAACTCCCAGGACTCCTCTGGCACTCTCAGAAACCTCCAATGGGGCTCCCGGCCCCCATTTGAGTTTTGACGTGTCCAGGGTCCACACAAATAACTATTGCTCGATTTTTGAGGTCGTATGCTTGGTGAACGGTCAACATGTTCAAAGCTGCTTTACTGATGCTGTATGATGTGTTGTGTGGAGGTATGCGCTCGTCACTTAGCATTGCTTTGCTTCCAAGGCCAGATGAAATATTCGCAATTTTGGCTCGAGGAGCAAGATAGGGTAACAGTGACTGGACGATCAGTGCTGGACCGATCACGTTTGTCGTAAGATGATCCTGAAGTGATGTTGGCGTGATTTTAAGAGAGCTTTCGCTCTGGCAGATGGGCAACAGAATCGCCGCATTTTGAATGACGACATTAATCTTGCCCTCAAGCCCGGGAGGTAGTCTCGATCCAAGAGAGGAAATCGAATCTGCTGAGGAAAGATCGCACTCGACTAGATGTATTTGAGCCTTTGTATCAGGACTGTTGATGATACTTTCTAGTTTTCCGAGATCGGTATCTTTGGATAGACTGCGTACTGTACCAATAACAGTACTTCCTTCGTGTGATGAAAGTTGCCGGACATACTCCAAACCAATCCCAGTACGGACACCGCTAATGAAGTATGTTTTCATTTTAACCAAATTGAAAGTGACGAATGTTACAGTAGTTATATTCAACCGGTTGTTCTCTTATTCAACGGGAGCAAGCTGTCCGGAGAAGGATGTAGGAATGCCTGCATATTTATAGCGTTGGTGAAGCACCGACTTCTGTCTCCACCAGCCGATAGCTTCCTATCGATTGCTTATTTCCATAACATAGCATTGGTCATGAGGAGTGAAAACTAGACTGGAATTTCGTCACACTAACTTCATCTAGTATTAACCACATAACAGCCTAAAACCAAGAAGCCCTAGATCTTGGACTATTTCATGACGATGATGTAAGCAGCGAGAATGTTCGACATAGTGTTCGGCTAAAGGAGAAGTGGTTCTACGATGAGCTTCGATGACGGTCTTGTGCTTTCTGAGTCACGCCGATCGGAATCTCAGGCCGCTCGTTACGCTCGCGGGCGACTCTCCTCCTCAACAACCAATAAAATACAGTGCTTGGGTGAAATGCCAGCTATACAAAAATGATGATCGGAATGTGCAAGCCTTCACCATTCTAATCCCTGCATCTATTATTTATTAAAAAGTTTCTCCGACTTTCTACACAGCTAATGACTAACGACATAAGACGAACTGTGACACCTAATCAGATAGAAGCACATACAAAAGAAAATGAGAATATAATTAGCTAGATATGCTGATACTCATTAGTATGAAGGGCGCATCTACCCAACCGTTGTCGTTAAATCTGGTCAAGATGATAGGAGGTGCTGACTAGCCGAGGCCTATAGCATATTTTTCACAATCATAGATGAATATGACACGCCAGCCATGTTCTTTACATGGTCTTTACATGGGAGGTATCTTACAACCGCTTAATATGAACCATTAGGAATTGCGCAAAAAGCACTTCAAGGATTGTATAACTGCCAACATAAAATAAGTTTTGACAAATATGTCCTATGGATATTCATTACGTAGGTTGTTGATCGAATTCAACATGTCGCTTCCAGAAGCCCAACCAGCATAGGTTGTCTGGGGTGACGTTACAGTAATGCTCAAGACCCCCATACATATGGCCCGTCGGACTGATCCTCCCAAAATGGGCCGCCAGATTGTCCGGTTTCGCAGTCAGCATCGCTATAGAATGGCCCTGTTGCATCGCAATTCAAGCTCATGGCTGAATTCGGTGTGTTGTTGATTTGCAAATAAGGACTGTTACCACTGTCCTTGTCTGAAGGATATCCTTGATGCTTTCCAATTGGCTGGTTGAAAACTGAATTATCTGGGTACTTTACACCGTACCAGCCTCTCTGATCTCCAAGACGGTCGTTCAGAACAAGAACAGCCCAGTCAGACTTCGTGTCACAGGCATCTGATTGAGTGCCAATGGATACAGCAATGTTGATCTGTGAACTTCCAAAAGTGGCACCATTGTTATATCCGGGACTGAAAGTACCAGAGATGCCACTCGCGTTCGGGAGGCAGTGACGTGCGGTAACTACGTGGCGTGGACCAACCAGAGTACCAGAGCACCAAACCCCATTAGACCACTGGATTTTACCAATAGCTGAGTAAGGGTAAGCAGTATCGGTATTCAAAGAGCGGTCATCGACTCCAACGATAAATCGTTTTTCTGGAGCAATTCCAATCTTGTTGTTTGGATTGAAGGGCTTGACAATAGGCGGGTCGACAACGAGCTTCAACCGCATCTGAGATGGATTGGAAGTACGAAATTCCGTTTTAATGGCATCCTTCGCAAAACTGCCTATCAATTTTGGGTCGAAGCCGACTAAGGAACCTGGACTTGCTGGCCTGGGTGCAGTGCCGTTGAGGGCCCCTGTAGGACTGGCAGAGACGCTGAGGACCGACACAGCGGTTGTAAAAGTAAGAGAAAGGCGAACCATGTTTCAAATTATTGAAAGAATTTGGATTGGAAAAGAATCTGGAGAATATTTGTGCTGAATCACAATGAAATCAATATTCAGATTCAAGGGCATGAGAGCGCCTCGATTATATACTCGTCTCTCGTCAACCATTGTTAACTATGTTGCTGAAAGTCCGGACATTCTGGGTCCCAAAGTTTATTGTGTATGTTCGTCACTTGCAATCACCAGTAAGTTCTTCCAAGAATGCCACTAAGTTGCTGGATTACGGGCTGGCCCGGAGAAGTATGCCCGTCAGCGATCTCGAGTTCAGATGCGTAATGGCAGAAACATCAATCAACAGCAGCACATGATTGAGTTTCGAGTGAACCCACTCCTTCACAACCTTTAACTCCATAAGAAACGAGAGAGGATAATCACGAGAACTACAGGGCCCGAGAGTAAGCTTTCCGAGAGTTTGGGGCAGTATTCTATCATCGGTGACGCTAATGACCTGGCCAGTTTTGAGTTTTATCAAAGAAAGACTCTAGATGATCCCGAGAACTAGGTCGCTGGTGCAATTGGTATGTGGGTTCTAAAGAGATGTTTTCACTTGGCTTAAACAGGTAAGTTCACCGAAAACCCGACCTCTAATCAAGAACACCAATGCTCCATGTAGCAATTGGACGTAGGCATGTTCCTGGATTCAACGTCCCCACGGTTACGCCGAGGGTGCGAACCTATAGATTTGAGGCGAAGTATCGGAGCCGAGATCAAATGCGGTAAAGCGTAACCGTTCACTTCGTTGCGTTATCTCCATTCGTTACATGATTGGGTTACGAAGGCATATTATTCTCCGCTTTCCCGGTAGCACAAGTAGTTGATCTCAGGATTTTCGGGATATGACAGTAGCGTAACGTGGCGACTGGGCCTGTGGAATGGAGAGGATTGGGCTCCACGTGGAGGTAGGTGTAACATGATGTAATGGCTGCCGATTACTTGTCTTGGTACTACACTTTAATTGTGGTGAACTCCAGAATATGCCATCAACCATGTAAGGGCCGAGGTCTTCTGACTTGTGAGGTAAACAATCACTTTTTCACAATTAACAAAAATCAGATGCATCGTGGTTATGTGCTATGAGGCTGGAAACGGAGAGTTCCGAGGCTGTGCGGGTCCACTGACCGGAAGGTTTATACTTGGATAGATAGAAGTTGGGAGGAATGCAACTTTCAGCTTTCCCGCGCTTTGCATCATAACCACGTTTGTGTATCACTTATCTGCGTCATTAAATTGCTGCCACTTAACCAAACCGCTGGGAATGAAGCGGTAAATCAAGCAAATTAGGACAAAGTCTAATAACTCAACCGTCCTGGTAATTTACTGCGACACAGCACGAGTCATGAATGGGACCCAGTCTCGTGGTTCACCTAGTACGTTTTGTCCATGACCATAGCCAGGTAGGCATCACTTGTTCACAGAGGAGGAAGATAGGACACAAACTAGCCAATGCCTGGTCTATACGAACGAAAAGGTTTCGCAAATAGGTCCCGGAAGAGGTAAGCTTTGCGATGAGCTGGATCATTCAATGTATGACGCTCGAATTAAAAGGCAGAGCCGCGTGGCATATTGGACAGAGGAGGCGTAAATGGACTGCTTAGTAGATCCATGTGTCACTACGACTACGAGAATGCCGTAATCAACGCGCACAACCTTACGCTATTCCGTATAATCGAGTAATAAGCCCATTAATCTTTTAGTATTGCAGTTTTTTAGACCTTTTTTATAGGAGTTGGTTACTTATCTTGTTGAATGTGCGAAAGCTCCAACTAGGTATCAGACATGGATCTGATCGAGTTAGAACCGGGAAAAGGCTAGTGATATTACCTAGCTAATAAGTTAGCCGATAATCAAAGTCCGTGGGCTTAATGACTTGATGAAGATCTACATAACATATCTAGCATCGATAGAACGATACGAAGTTGCTTTATGTACCGACATGTTGACGAAAACGTTGTAGAAACTGGTTCGATGTTGGAGCCTTCGCACAGTCAATGAGATAGAGGTATCAGAAAAGCATGTCAACCTTCGTTGATCCGATACACCCGAACGTGGACCGCCATAACACGTATTTTTGAAGCCCGTGTGTGGTAGACATTAGGGTGTATCGAATCATGTGTCGCAAATCTCAAATGCTGATTTACCATGACGCCAAACTTATTCACCAAAGTGCAAGCACCACCACAAGGTTCACAACGCAGAGCAACATGCCGTTTGGATTCAAAGATGTCAGATGATAGACATCGACCAAGATAATCAACCCATTTCAATGAGATAATGGACAGCGAAGACTGAGTTCGCATAGCAAGCAAGACAATACATTGTTTTAGGCGCCTCGAAAGACCATTGAATACTGTATAATCCGAGCTCTTTAATATATTTTGCTGTATTCATGAGGACACAGCGTATCGATAACTATAGGGTATTGCAACGGGGCCGGAATGTCAGGCTTGGGCTTGTTGTACAATTAGTAATGAAACCCGGTCTTTACCGCGGCATCGCCCTTGCTATGGAAGCGCAGTCATCAAAGCCACCGCTAAACTATTTTAACAGCTGTATATCTTAGTTGATCGTGCAAAAGGCCAAGAAGTTTGTTGGAAGTGGTAGCGCACTTCCAAGCCAGTCATGGCGGGTGCCCGTGTTAATATGCATCCGGGAAGCGTCTGCGAGTGAATAGTAAGCGGATAATTGTATGCCTCTACATGGATCTTCACTTCAAGTTAGTTTTATCATCTCTTATACTGAGAACATTTATTTACTTATTGTTTCCCCATACTTAGTCTCCTCGATTCAAACTTCAATCGTACTGAGAAATGTGACTCCACATCAAATCGCTTTTCTCCCACCTATTCTTCAAAAAAAAAAAAAAAAAGAAAAGAAAGAAAAGAAAAATGGCAATACAAGTTCTATTCCGCTGCATACACAGTCATCAGCATAGCCTTGAGTTCCCCATGACCTTGCACATGACAAGACCTTCCTATGAATGATTACTTAAACCGTGCACAGACGCTTGCATTAACGCATTTTCATTTTGGAGTTCGTGTAAATTTCCGCGTATCCCGGTTCATCCTATTGGCCACAGAGGAGTCCAACTTCCTCAGTGGAGCATTTCAAAGACGATCAATACGACAATAGCGATGGCAGTATTACGAAACAGCCAATCACAAACCAAGTTTGAGGATTTTCAATGGACTTGCCCCGGGTGGACACAGCCTAGCGTATTCTTCGCCTAGTTGCTGAAACAGAGGTTGACGTCCCATGAAATATATAAAGTCTTGCGCCATGCTCAGGAGTATCAGACATTTCGCGTCTGAGGGCACTCAGCTTGCCCAACTAACATCATGTCGTTCTTTTCCATTCTCGTCACGTCCCTCATTTTGAGCACTTCTGCTTTAGCCGTTCCTTCAGATTCTTCCGATATCCAGATCCGAGTACTTCCGGACTCTCCGTCCAACAGCTACGCCCCGAGCGTTGTCTCATGCCCTCAATCTCGACCAAAGATTCGCACCGCGACCAAGCTGTCGACCGAAGAGGCTGAATGGCTTCAGCTGCGTCGTAAAGAGATCACTGATCCGCTTGTGGAATTCCTCGATCGGTCATCAATTCCAAATTTCGATGCTCAACGCTTCCGCTCGCAAAATGGAAATGACAGTTTGGACCTCCCTCGGATTGCTCTCGCTTTTTCCGGGGTGGTTACCGTGCCCTTATGAATGGAGCCGGCTTCATTTCCGCAGCTGATAACCGATCCCAAGACCTACCAAAGACCGGTGGAATCCAAGGCCTTCTCCAATCAGCGACATATATCGCTGGACTCTCGGGAGGAAACTGGCTTGTTGGTTCTATTTACAGCAACAACTTCTCAACTGTGCAAGAAATTCAGTCAAAGGGTTGGAAATTTGACCGGTCAATTTTCAAGGGGCCCAAAGAAAAGGGCATCTCGCTACTCAATACAGCCGATTACTGGACCGAAATCGCTACGCAGGTCGCTGCCAAAGCAGAAGGATGGGACACATCACTTACCGACTATTGGGGCCGTGCCCTAAGTTATCAGCTGGTTGAAGACGAAGAAGGCGGCCCGGCCTATACTTTCTCATCGATCGCCAGAAGCGATCACTTCATGAAAGCTTCAACCCCTTTCCCAATTGTTGTGGCCGATGGTAGAGCCCCTGGTGAGAAGGTCGTCAGCATCAATTCGACTGTTTTTGAGTTCAACCCCTTTGAAATGGGGACATGGGACCCCACTGTTTACGGATTTGCACCTCTTCGGTATATTGGCTCAAACTTCTCTGCGGGTGCCGTGCCGAAAGATGGAAGATGCGTTGAAGGCTTCGATCAAATAGGTTTTGTTATGGGCACGTCTTCAACGTTGTTTAACCAGTTTCTGCTGCAAAATCTGTCCAGTGTGACAGGAGATCTGCCATCGTTCCTTAACGAGACGCTGTATAAGGTACTGGATGCTCTTGATGAGAGTGAAAACGACGTTGCACAATACGCTCCAAACCCGTTTTTGGATTGGCAACCTTCTACCAACCCTGGCGCCAAATCTTCTCAGCTCACACTCGTTGATGGTGGTGAAGATTTGCAAAACCTCCCGCTGCATCCTCTCATTCAGCCTATTCGCGCTGTGGATGTGATATTCGCTATTGATTCATCTGCGGACACTGCATACAACTGGCCAAACGGCACTGCTCTTCGTGCAACATATGAGCGTTCTCTTTCATCGATAGGCAACGGTACACTCTTCCCATCGATTCCAGATGCGGAAACTTTTGTCAACCTGGGTTTGAACAAACGGCCTACGTTTTTGGATGCGACGCTTCAAACTTCACGATAAGTAAGGGCCAAACAGTGCCACCTCTTGTTGTTTACATTCCCAACGCCCCATATGTGGCTGCTTCAAACGTCTCAACATTCGACCCCAAATACCCAACCGAGCAACGCGACGCCATCATTATGAACGGTTTCGAAGCGGCCACACAAGGTAATGGCACACTGGACTCTGAATGGCGGACCTGTATGGGCTGTGCCGCCCTATCGCGTACTCTGCATCGAGCAGGCGAGCCTCTCCCCGATGCTTGTAACAAATGTTTCAGCCGCTACTGTTGGAACGGGACACTGAATCAGCAACATGTTCAAGACTATGAGCCAACATTCATTATTGGCAATGTAATGCCTGCTAACAGTGCAGAGAAATTGTCCACTATTCAAACTGTTGTTATATCTTTCAGTTCGGCAGTTATTACATCACTAGTTGTTGCACTGGTATAATTAGGTTTGAAAGCTTCTGGAAAAATTTGCACTTCTTAACATTGATTTTTGTTTCACGATATAGGATCGCTCCTCTGCCAGGACATAGTGCATGCGACCAGCGTTGGATAATAGACTACGCAAATGAGCAGCTCCTAATGTTTCCTTTGTTCCCGGAGCATCAGATGTCTCCAATAGATAAATGTACAGTTTTTGTATTCCCAGGAACTTGCGTATGCGTCAGCAAACCTCAGACCTATCCAGAAATATTCTCGACGCCAAGAAAAGGGCGCTCATAGATTCAACATCCTATTTTGAAAGCCAGTTAGCTTCTTCAGAGTAGTGAGAATCAGGCCACCCGCTGTGATTGTGGCTATACCCAAACATCTTGTATCAAGGTTCTACCTTGTATCTCATTGAATGTGAGAAGACTGCAATTAGGTATCGGAAATAGACCTGAATGGATTGGAAGACTTTGTAATCCAATTCACGTCCTTATAAATGCTATTGTAATTGGACATACCTACGTCGTTAAATATTTAGTGAGCATGTGAGAATTTGTCATGCGGGCACTAATTCTAGTCTCCGTCATGGTCTTCCAAAGTCAATTGTGTGAAAATTCGGCTCTTCTCGGCTCTAAGACACTAGCCAACACGCTAGATCGGCCGAGGAGCTAGTGAAATTTCGATCGACCAGAACTTGGTGGAAAGGTGATGTTCTTGACCTTGAAGCTGGGTCCTCGTCTACCTGGCCACGATTGTGTCGAGCTGAAGGCCCCAGGACGTCAGTACATGTTGTGATTTCCGGAAGAGAAGGGGATTTTTTTTTCCTTTGTCTTTTATTTTATTTTATTTATTTATTTATTTATATCTTTTGGCTTTCCATTGCGACATTTATTACCAGCTTTAATGCCCATACTTTCATCTTGGGGAGATTTTAATATTAAATATCGGCGCCTTTCCACGCTTTCAACTAAATTCTATCCATGTAGGATATCTCTAACCATCTTCCCTGCTACGTAAGAGATAGTAGCTGCCCTTGTTGAAAATGATGATCATATCTCAATTCAGTAGTTGGATCATTCGAGTTCTCTACTCTTACAATAACTTGACAAGCTGGCAACCTAGCAATGTCGATAGAAATGTAAACGATGCCTTAAACTTGAATTACGTCGTAATAGTTGAAGCGACGTACTTGCTATTGAAAAATGGGCGACGTCACCATAGTACAAGATCGTGACCAATTCCGACGCGGAATAAATCTAAAGACCGCAAGTGCAAGTTTTGGAGATCCAAGGAGCCCGAATCACCGAAATAGTGTCAAATTCTGATCGTATTTGTTCTACGCTGCCATTTTCGGATCACTTTGTCTACCACCTCTCGGCTATAAATACGTCTAGGAGTGCACCTTCGAATACTGACAAAAACTTCCCACACCACATTCCCAGAACTACCACGGGCGAAAGACCTTCGGAACATCAAAGCTATCTCCAGAACCCCAGCTACATCTTGGCAATCATGTCTTTACCAACAACCACGAACGCCTGGACTGTGACGGCCATACACGAAGATAGCTTTGCAGGCGTTGTGTTGAAGCAAGGTGTACCCATCCCACATCTAGGCCAATACGATGTCCTGGTGCAAATTGAAGCCGTCTCACTAAACTACCGTGATCTTGCAATTCCAAGGGTAGTTCATTGGATCTGATGTTCATATTCCAGACTAGATACTAACTTTCTTATCAGGGGCTTTATCCTTTCGCCATGAAACTTCCAGTCGTTGCAGGCTCCGATGGTGCAGGCGTTGTTCTAGCCATTGGCACAAAGGTCAATGAGTTCTCTGTAGGCGACAAAGTTTGCACGCTGTTCAATGAGAAGCACCAACAGAATCCTATCACCCCTGAGGCTGTTGGTAGCGGCTTGGGTGGCGCTCTGGATGGGACCCTACGCCGCTATGGAGTCTTCCCTCAACACGGGCTTGTACACGCCCCAACATCATTGTGTCCCACTGAGGCCAGCACACTTACTTGTGCTCCGCTTACTGCATGGAACGCATTGTACGGCATTCGCTCTCAGGCTGTCAAACCGGGCGATTGGGTTCTGACGCAGGGCACCGGTGGAGTTAGCCTAAGTGCTATTCAGTTCGCAGTTGCGGCCGGTGCTACCGTTGTGGCAACCACCTCCTCAGACGACAAGGCCAATATTCTCAAACAGCTTGGAGCTTCCCACGTTATTAACTACCAGAACACACCTAATTGGGGTGAGGCAGCTCGTCATTTAACACCTGGCGGCCGCGGATTTGACCAAATCCTAGAGATTGGCGGAGCCGCTTCCATTGCCCAGTCTCTCAAAGCCATCAGGCTGGAGGGAATCATTACCATTATTGGCTTCCTGACACCTTCCAACAGCAGCGGCCAACCTCTGCTGATGGATGCTTTGAACCACATTTGCACTGTGCGAGGCATCTTTGTCGGTAGCCGTGAGCAGTTCGTTGAAATGAACCACGCAATTGACTCGAAGAAGATACGTCCCCTGGTTGACTCAAAAATATTCGACTTTGAAGATCTTAGGGCAGCCTACACGTATCAGTGGGAGCGGAAAAATATTGGCAAAGTCGTTATCAAACTCAATTAATTCTCTGTCTTCTAAGGCATACAAGAGACTACCTCGTTATGTAGCATTAGCTGCAATTTTGCAACAGAATTAGGCCATTCTGTAGTTGCAAGAGAATTGAACTTGAATCAAGAACTGTTACGTGACAGACCCAAACGAAAAAAAATAGATTGAGTATATGATATCAACGAGATGATTTGAATGTTTATCTCCTCTTGGAGAAGTTCCACCACAACTTAGATAGTGCATGAATTAGGCCCGAGCCATTACTAAAGAAGCAGGGAAGCGTCGAATATTCTCTGTGAACTACCGTCACCAATGTCATTTACGAGTTGTTCCAAGCTCAAAGAGTCTGGAATTAGGCCCAGATCAATATTAAGCCATCCTTCTTCGCCTTCTCTCCATAACTCAGGAATTTCGATATTAGGATCCCCGCATTTCCCGTGATCAGCAGACATTCCACTAATATTTTCGAGCTTCTTCACGAAATAACCACATAGGCTTGCGTAAAATCGTGCAACGGCTGTTGAGGGCAACTGCTGGGCAATACCATCCATATACTCGGTGACAGCTCGGGCTTTTAACACAAGGTTGCCGACGTCCTCTGGCGATATGAAATTTCTTTTGATCACCTATAGTTGAAAGAAAGCGTTAGTACCAATGAGTTTATATTGACTGGTCAAATCACAAATGATGGAGTATGAAGACCATATTGGCATAGGCTAGTATTCGACATGTACTGCTCGCAAGGATACTTGCCTGAAGTATTTCCACAATTGCATGGCCAATCATGATGAATTGGTTATTGTGTATCCCAAGCTTTAATTCTTGCAGCAGCCCGTTTGTCAGTATTGTGTCGAGCACTTGGGTAGCTACGGTTACTGCCTTCCGACAGACAGCCAAGAGCTCTGCGGAGTCAGAAGTTCGACCAAACGCGAGAATGTCTTGCATGGCTTGAGCGTTCAGTACCAAGATACTGTGGTCCATATAGAATGCAAGTAGCGGCAGGTACGCGCTGGATGGCAAAGAATCAGGTGCACATCTGACGTTCCGCACGTGCTCCAGCGTATTAACCCATTCATTTTGCCATTCGTAGACTGATGGTAGTGTCTTGGGTATTCCTTTGTATCGCTCAAATGCTTCCAGCTATACCAGTTAGTTGAATACGTAGTTGAACTGCCATAGCACGTCGTAACATACCATTATTCCTCTTGACTCAACAATACCACTAATCATTCGGTCTTGGTTCGTCGTCATGGGTTTCTGCCACCATTGGAATGATCCCTTTGGCATTTCATCCCAAAAACACAAGGCCGACGTCCTGTCACGATGCTAAAGCTTTTATCAGCGATAAACATGTAAAGCCACGTTCTCTCTAAGTTTCGACGAGTTCGTTCCCTCAGTTCAACGCTCACATCCGGAACTATTGAATTAACGTGTTCTGAAATACACTCGGGGTTGTGGATTCCAATTTCTCGTGAGAGTTGTACAGCCTACAATATGCCATTCCATATTAGCATAGAGTTCTGACTTACTCTATCCGTTTCTTGCTCACATAAGTCAAGTGCAGCCAGTAAGGATCTTCTGATCTCTTATTGCGAATTGGAGCCCAGTATTGTAATAAGATTATTGCCTGTATGGTCTCCGGAGACCTGACAGAGACTGCAATGGACCATCGCATGCTCCCTTCCGCCAAGGAGAGTAATGCAGAATATATGACTCTATCTCGAGGCCGCGATGAAAGCGCGCAACCAAGAGCACAAATCGCAGAGAATAGTGTAAATGATACCGAGTAAACATATTCGGGAGTGTGCAAGATCGGGTCTAATAGACCTAGTATGGGGTTACGGATGGTGAAAAACCTGACGCGTGAATTGGAGTTAATTAAATCATGACACAAATCCTTAACGACGCATCTCGGCAGCTTGGACCTACAAATTGAAGAAGTAATATGCATCATCCTTGTCAATGAGTCGGACTGCGATGGGGTCGCAGGCTGATGGTTCAAGTTTGAATATGCTTTCGACTGGTTGCGCAGCTAGCACTTGCCAATCTGTTTGTAAAGATGTTTGGGGAGCTATTTTAGATGGTCAATTGGGTTCAGTTCCTCCATTTGACCAAGTATTCTTGGTAGATTTCTCACCGAAATACCCCACGAGGCATCGATCAATAGGACTGAAACCGTTGTGTTGCCCATCAGAAGGAAAGGTATGAGTGGCTGCTGCGTCCGAATGCTGTCCGCGTCTATGCTAACTGATTCCACAGCCTTTGCAAGTATGTTGAGTGGTGAGATTATGAATGGTTGCTCTTTTGGTTCAGTAGAATGGGTGCAGTCGGTATGGCATGGCCTATCTGGCAGAGCCGCAGCTTGGTGAATTGAGACTGTGGGATTGTCCGGTGTATTGAGGCTCATAGATTCTGTAACCGCATTCGAAGAGGTAGAGATAGCAGCTGAGTCAAGAATTGCCTGGATAACCTGATCCCGAACAACGCTTTCACTGATCCGTAATAGCAGCTTCTCGACTGTGTCTGGTTTACTACAACAATGTAAGCAGAAGAGACCGAAACATCACGAATCTCACAAGAGATTTGCTTTATTATCACCACCTACTTGGAGCTCCCAGGCTTTCGGCCACGGTGAGAGGCAGACGGGTAAGTGCACTGTCTACTTTGGGAGACGCATCGAGTACTTTGTAATGAACACATTAGCAGGTGGCTGGTAAGTCCATGTTGAGAATACAAACCAAGGCATTATACGATCGCACTTTTGCCTCGCGGAGCGACAAGGAAAGCAAGCTGTACGATAATGGTTTGCGCCCGAGCTCTCATCGTGACCATGACGAGAGACCCCAGGACCAGCCTGCTGCTGAGGTAGATCCCGGTCCGCCTGAAGCTCCACTCCTGGAGGAGCCGGCTTTTGCCGCTTCCGCTCTGGAAGCTTGCTTGTCGACATTGAAGGATTCAATCGACCCTTGATCAAGATTGAAGACGTGCGAAATGGCGCAGCTGCATCTAGGCTCTGACCTTTGAGAACTCTGATTAGGATACTTGGCTACGTACACTTGCGGGCAAAGTTACGGGCTTTAGATCTAGTCGCCGTGAATCGACAAAGCACGCGCCACAAGACGCCAGTTTGTGTGGCGCAGCTTTTATGCATTTCTCTAGGTGTGCATCATCTGCATACCGTATCTCATTGAATGTCCGAAGCTGCATGAAACATAGGTCATGAAGAAGTTAACCAATTAGAATATTGAAACCAGATGTTTAAAGATTGAGACAAAATAGCTCGTAGCAAATATACTAGTATTATCAATTGCTATAACTACGACCAGATTTGGGAGACATCTCCAGAAAACGTCATGTTGACCAAGGGGCCAGCTATGTTTTCTGCATGGGCGTGCACAACGGTGGTTACTTCCTGTAACATGGTGAATGCCTGCATGCTAAATGTCTGTTTTCTCTTTGTTTATAGAGGAACTCGATTCTGGATCAGTCTGATATGGTAAGGCAACGAGAGCATTCATTTTCCGCATCTGAACCATCAGCAGCTCTGGACCTAGTGTTTATTCCACCTAGTCAACCCTCCTTTTCGATACGCATGTATGAAAAAGGTTAGTAACAGTAATCATCATTCCAATTATCAAACTCTGTCTGATGAAACAAAAGCATTGCTGTCTCCGCTAAACGGTCATACCTTATCAGAAACTGGGTAACATCGTCTCCCATAGTACCACATGATCCACCTCACACGTCTTGGCTCTGGTTGAGACAATTGTGGGGTTCAATGGTGCAATCTGTACCCAAGCCCAACACAAATGGTTGAGCTCTTGCAATAAACAAATACCGTTTGGTCACAAAATTGTCATAAGATACGTTGCAGCCACACCAACTTCACTCACATTGGCGCACATCGAATCACCATCGCAGAAATGGCTGGAGAAGACGAATATAGATCTGCACCTATCGTTTTAACGAGCCAAGCTCCTTTGGTTGCTCAGGATCAAGCCAACATACGATGCGAAAATTCTTGGATCAAGTTGATGACCAGACTTAAATGGTACCCGGCAAATATGCCGCCGAATGAAAAGCATCTCGTACTTAAGCTAGATCTTATGATTTTGGTTTACGGATGCCTCTGCTTCTTCACCAAATACCTCTCCCAAGCCGCTCTTACCAATGCCTATGTAACGTATGCAGTTTTTGCACTGAACTAGCCTCAAGTCTAACCCGATTGTTTAGGGGTATGAAAGAAGAGTTACAAATGTTTGGTAATGAGCTAAACTACGCCATTATCACTTTCTGGAGCTCCTACTGCGTCTTCATGATCCCAGCTTGTTACTACCTAACCAGGTTTCCAGTCAACATCATCCTTCCTTTATGTGAGTTGGGCTGGGGCCTTGCTACGTTTGGGCTGGCTTGGGCACAGAATGTGCAGACGGTGTACGCTATGCGTTTCTTTGTCGGCCTTTTCGAAGCATGTTCATTTACTGGTGTCATATACGTAATTGGCTCATGGATGCGAAAAGAAGAAATCGCACGGCGAATTGCTCTCTTCTACGCCGCCGCGCCCATGGGGACCATGTTTGCTGGATACCTTCAGACCGCTGCTTATCATGGATTACGTGGGGTTGGCGGCCTTTCAGGCTGGAGATGGCTCTTCATCGTCGACGCTATCATCACTATCCCAATCTCATTCTTAGGATTCTTTGTCTTCCCAGACGTACCACATCGGTCAAAACCTAGATTTTTGACGACAGAAGAGCACAAATTAGCTTGCGCCCGTATCGAGGAGAAACAGCACCTGCGGGTCTCAAAATCTCCGCAGTATCTTTGCCCGGGTATTTTCTCGTTGGCATCTTTACCTCTTCGTTTCGCTATGGTCTATTGGCAATCAGAATAATCAGATACCTGGAGCGCCGTTCAACCTATATCTCAAAGCTAATTCTAGCATATATACAGTCACGCAAATCAACACTTTGCCTACCATAGCTACAGCTATCTCAATCATAACGGCGTTTGTGACATGTACTGTCGCAGACAAAGTCGGCCGCTTCTGGCCACTTCTTTTGGCAGTCACTCTTCCAACCATAATCTCTCATGGGCTGTTAGTAGCATGGGAGGTTGGCGAAACAGGACGTGTGGCAGCCTTTACCATATCCGGATTTCAAGGGGCTTTATTTCCTCTCAGCATGTCTTGGGCAACCATCGCTATGGCGAATGATGCGGAGGAAAGGGCTATAGTAACGGCAAGCATGAATGCAATCGGACAAGCTATTGTTGCCTGGAGCCAGCTCTTACAGTTCCCAGCTGTAGATGCACCAAGATTCAATGTTGGCTTTTTGAGTGGCTTGATCACATCAGTCCTGCAGCTTTTTATCATCTTACTCGTTTTTATCTTGACCATAAGGAGAAAAGTCTACTAGCCAACAGACCTTTGGACAGTGTTGGCGTAAATCATGGTAAGGAGGAGAAGGAGCCATAGCAGATTGCGTGAACTTGGCGCCAAATAGCGAATAACGTTCTAAATAGTAACATTAAACTGCTAAGCCATATTCGATTTGACCACGTATACCTTATTGTGCACATTATGCCACTAGGGTGCGATAGAATACATTTTTATTGCTATAAAGATCCTATAAATATGTACATACTATTTATTTGTACGGGTCAGAAAGAGGAGACCTATGCTATGCATTGTGAGCTGGCGTGTTTCCAGACGAAGTTAGACACTTGTGGCCGAATGTCATGGATGTAGACATCTACCTACTCAACGTATGGGACTGAAGGCCACAGAAGTGAATAAGAACAAGTCTGTTTCTCACACATTGCAATTTAATTAGTCCATGTCTTAGGATTATTCGGTTAGGAAACTTTCCACTCCAGCTTCGAAGTTGTGAGAGGCACATAGATGTTCGTAATTTTATTACTTGACAAATCCTAATTGCCCACTTTCACTTTACAAGTTCTAATGCTGAGTTAGATAAAGTCGTGGAGTTCCCATCATTCAACTATGATAAATAGCCAATTAAGCCCAGCCACTCACGTTCTTGTCACGTATCATTCATTATAACTACTCTGTTCGCAATGCATCCTGCATCTCGTTCTGGTTAGATGTTATTGCTTTCGTTTCTGAAGCATGGTTTGGAGCTTTGCCTCACTATCAGTGGCTACGTAGAATCAGCACCAATTTCACCATCGCGCGAATCTAGTAACACACCGTCAAGAGCACGGCTATGCTTGCAAGACTAAGTCCTAAGTTAGATGCTGGAAAACCAGACACTCTAGATTTGCTTCAACACATCGGTATTTAAAGTCAACCACAAAGATTTATCAACTAATAAAAACATTCGTCAATCATTGTCACGTTCACTAAACATATCCCCCTGCTGTGTCTTTAAACAACGAGATATTTAGCTCTATAATATATACTAGTGTATTACAAACGTGTCATCATGGTACTAAAATATCTCATTTCGCAGAAGGTGGTATCCAACATCAGCCCACCCCGCAAGATTCGTTAGACAGAAATGTACACGTAATTTTTATGCTTTCCGCCCAATCTACTCATTGTTGGAAACAAATGCCGATGCCGGGGCAGGCAATAGTAAAGGGACTGACGATCTTGGCCATTCTAAGCTTAGTGAGATGGACAGATGCAAGCAAATGTATAGTAGCCCGCAATATGAAATGGTGGGTATGCTTATATTATCAGATTGATAAGATCAAAATGATCTGCATGTTCTCCACCAACAGGCTTCAACACCAATTGCCAGCAGCTTGCCGGGTCCTACCTACGTAATGACAATCATTTGAGGGAATTATGAGGGGTTGCTGTCAGTAAAGAAGCTAACATGATACAGAAGTTGATAAATATCCCCTCCCAGGTTCCGCCTCGGATGGCAGAGAACAGTTCAAGCACCTTCATTCCTATTTGTCTTCCTAACATACCCATAATGGCCACTGTAACCTTGAACGATTTGGCCGCTAAGGTCACTGACTTGTCGCAAAACTTCACCAAGTATCTGGAGGAGAAGCATATCCCGCAACCAACACTTGCTGCTGATAGCCCAGTAAGCTACACCGGTCTTGATGGTCCCTCGTTCATATTACGGCAGCAACTCATCGATGCTCTAAACGATATGTGGATCTTGACACAAGGACCTAGCGAGAGTATTTTTAATTATGTTCATAATGTAAGAAAGCCTATCTCACCGCAGATGGTACTGACACGCATAGTCCATGCCTGATGCTGCATGCTTAAGCATTCTCAATCACTTCAATTTCTGGTCTGCCGTTCCTCTTGATGGGTCAGCGTCATACAGTGACTTGGCCAAGCACACTAAACTTCCTCTGGAAGCTGTTCGCCGTGTACTCGAACATGCAACTACTATTCAACTATTCACGAAGGCCAAAGAGCCTTCACATGTGAAACACACTTCTCGCTCCGCCGCCCTTGCAAAGTCACCTGGTTTGCGAGCACTGGTATCTACAATCCTTGACGACGCAGGCGCCCCTATGCTTGTTATGAACCAGGCCTTGGAAAAATATAGCGTTGGAAAGTCCAGCCTGACCACTGATATCAATGAGACGGCCTTTTCACTACTTCACAGTGGTGAAAATAGTGAGCTAGGAAAGTACAAGACCTCCTGGGATTTTATTGAAAACGACGGCGAGGGAAAGGATAAGGGTTGGAGACAGAGAAACTTTGTCGAGTTTATGCGATATATCAAGGAAATATTTGGATTAGAGAAACTTATTCTTGAGTCATATGACTGGAAATCTGCTGGTCACGCCAAGGTTGTGGATGTAAGGATCTCCTACCCGTTGGCTAGACTCTTACTAACTCTTCTCAGCTCGGTGGCTCTGGAGGTCATGATAGTGTTGTCTTGGCGCAACATTTTCCTGACCTAGAAATCATTGTCCAGGATCTTCCTGAAGCCGAGCAAGCTTTCAACAAAAATACCCCGCTGAACTTCGTCCACGTCTTTCTTTTCAAGCTCATGACTTCTTCACACCTCAACCGGTAGAAGCAGATATTTACATGATCAAGCTCATTCTTCATGATTGGCCAGATTCAGAGTGCATCAAGATCTTGCGAGGTCTCGTACCCATGATGAAACCCGGAAGCAAGGTTGTATTCATCGACTACGTGGGCAAACAAAGTAACCCGGACGACCTACCGAGGTCTATTCAGCAGATGGGTACCTCCACAGACTTAAGGATGATGGCATTGTTTAGCGCCGAGGAGAGGCCTGCAGAAGCCTGGCAAGAATTGTTCAAGAGGGCTGATGAGAGATATAGCATCAAGAGAATGGATACTGATCCTTTGACGTTCCATCTAGTCATGGAGGTTGAATGGAAGGAATAACAAGCTATTATTAGATTGGGTAGCAATTCATTGATGAAACCTAGTATGAAGTGACATCTTTCACCTTTATTGGTGAACATAACTCATGCTACTCGTCTTATATTTCTACGCTATGTCGGTTGATCAAAAGGTTTACAATACCTGACTCCGCTTTTCTCTTCCTCTAGCTCCTATCATGATACCTGAAGTCACTATTTTGCAGTCTCGAGGGTGACGTTGTTTTGTCCTTTCAGAGATGTTGCTTTGGTCAACATCGATGGCGCTTTTCAGGAATAATCCTGGCATCATTCTGGCCAATAACTGGATAAGCCATTTCCTTCATATGGATTGGAAGCAGCATTTTTATGGGCTGACGATGAATAATGTCTGAGCCACCTACTTTACTCTCCAGTTCTAAGCCCAAGGTATTTAATTATTTCGAAGTATTTGGATATGTAGCTATCTATCAGCTGGATCTGGTATATTATGAACTGCGTTAAACCCAGATGTTAAACCCAGATTAGCCATTGCACTCTTTAGAGATGTGCCCACCCAGTTCTCATTTGGCAGTTGGTACATTTCTAAAAAGATCCAAAGCTCAATTGGTGACTACGAACCATTCTCTCTAGAATTCAAGCCATTTCTCATAGATGCAATCACTATTTGACATAAAGATCCGTTATTTCTACCATATTTGCCACCTGAATGTTTTTTCGTCTGCTTGTTCTCCTTAACAACTACGGCAATTCTTAAAAACATGAGTAATCTAGGTAGCATGTTGTTTATCCATACCTCCTGGTTAATTGGCGATTGCCGGGTTGATTAACGTGGAACCTAGCCATGCTGTTAGATTACTCGAGACGAACATAAGTAAGAAAGCTTACCTCCATCCGGATACACTATTTGGCCGTTATAGAACAGGCCTCCTTTTCCAGCAAGAAATAGAATAGTCGCAGCCATATCCGTATCGCGACCCGGACGACCGGCTGGATTGCTAGCTTTAGTATCCAGAGAGCTTTTGTTATTGTCATCTGATTCGCCAGTGGTCATTTCACTAGGGAATATACCCGGTGCAATAACATTGACGCGAACTTTAACATCTTTGCCTATGGTTGCAAGCATTCGGCTCAGGTGGGTGAGGGCAGCTTTCGATGTCGAGTAGATTGGCTGGCCATTGCTTGTGCCTTTCATAGCTCCTGAGATAGATGACACATTGACAATTTGAGATGCATAGCCCGGAGTGACGTCGCGACCTTTGGCCAGCAGAGGCAAGAATGCAATTGACATGTAGTAGGGTCCAGCTACATTCGTCTTCAGTGTGTCGGCCCATTGTTCTGGCTTAGTCTTGAGAAAATGCTCAGATATGGACTTCGCGTCAGTCATGTCAGGTTCACCAGCTGAAGCTGTGGCAAAGACATACGTTAGCGGAAGCTTGATCTTGGAAATACCACTACCTACAGAATTTTGTGTCATCGTCCTCGGCAATTCCAGCATTATTCACGAGCAAGTGGATGCCGTTGGGCTCCTGACGGCTCACCTCCTCAGCAAGACGAATTGCTTCGTCCTTCTGGCTAACATCTCCAGGTAAGATATGAATGCTGCCTGGTCCCGTACTGTATAGCTGTTGTGTTTTCTCCAGAGCCTCTTTGCGACGTCCAGTGATGTAAACTTTTGCTCCGTTGGACTGGAGGGCTTGGGTTATCATTAAGCCGATGCCTGTGGCACCACCCGTGACAACAGCGGTGAGATGTGATACATCAAAAGGGCGCCAGCCTTCAGGTCATTGTTCTGAGCTTTGTCTGACACATGATTAGCAAACAAACTAAACACAAAGTGCGTTACCAAATGAAAGCGTCAATTTACCAGTCGCCATGGTTTTACAAGGATCAGGGAATTGCTGTTTAAAACGTGATATGGAGGAAGCCGAGAGAGCAAATGGCTCGAGGAAGTGCTTGAGAAATTTAATGGAGGATTCGGGGTTTTATGTCGTGATGGATATCGAGGACGTAATATGTAATGCAGGCCGCGACGGAGGTGGTCGGAAGCTAGATTGCTGGATGACGACAAGACGTGCAATCGGTGGGTCAATCTATATCCGACTCATCATCAACCCCTGCGATCAGAGATTCGGTGTATATCATGGCATGCATTAACATTGAGAACCAATCGTGGTAAAAAAGGTTCTCGGTTCGGTTCCAGAGCAAGAAATGAACTTATTTTGACAATTTACCAAGTGGTAAAGTAAAATAAATATTTTTAATCCTCAAGAGTCTAGTTAGCAAACATAACTGCTCGATTCGGGCTTTCAAATTACAACTCAAATCAACCAGGAAAGTTTAACTTTTCTTCTCAGCTTTCAAACTAGCGATAACTCTTATTTCACTGACCTGGTATCATGCCACAGACAAGATTTCGTTCTGTCAAAAGCCCTTGAAGAGCCGGTGGTTTTAGGATGTAACTTACCCTACAGCCACATTCTTTCACATCAGCTGCACTATCGCTATCCGTCTTACGTCTAAAGATCGGTATCAAGAACCATGACTTTGTTGAGTTTAATATCTCTATAATAAGAAATTCTTTTACAGATGGTGATCTTTATTGTTTTGCATACAAGTTGGGTCTAATACAGTTATTGGAAAGCAATCCGTGCGAATATGGCTGACGTTCCTACGCAGATCGACAAACATAAATGACTATCTTTCCAAATCAGTTATTCACCATTGGAATAGTTGTAACTGCGGGTAAAGGAGAAATTAGACATCTGGAGACTATCGGTAAACAGAACCTGATATGTGAATGGATTCAATCAGGGATGGTGCTGGCTTCCTTTGATCTACGTTGTGGTCGTGCTCAAGTCATGGCCTCTAACATCTGATTGACTGTATGAAAAGTCGCAAGGCGTATCATGGTATCTGTGCGTAAGCAAAAAGACGGGGAAAAATATGGAGGGCATTGAGATGGGAGAAAATGCAAGAATCACGGGCTTGGCGTGACTCTGTTCCCTGCTGCGTGATTCTGTTCCTGACAGAGCAAGGTGGCAAGCCCCAACGTCTAAGCCTCCCGCACGTTCCCAAACTCATACTGTGTATTCATACATAGCTTTACACTGCTTTACATCCTGCTAAATTTACCTATTTGCCTGTCACTGCGCGGCATTTTAGATCGCCCATCAGTATCTTCGGTGGACCGAGTGGGTTAGGGTTGTCTCTTGGCGTGCTGGGCAAGGCCCATCAACAGTCGGCGCCAGACAAGCGTGTCCCACCCATTCAATCGACTGTTTTCCCACACGTGGTTGAGACTGGCGCCATGATTGGCCTTTACTTTGCCTGTTCCTCTATCCCGCTGCAGCCTAGTGGACAGGTCCCTAAACCCCTAACCCATCAGCTCCATCCTGTTTATGCTTGATTCCAAGGTTGCTTGATGGAGTACCTCGGATATCCAAAACCGTAGCTTTGTGAACTGCTGGTCTATACAGCCTCCTATGTATAACGTCATCCAAGTTTAAATGCCAAATCGGCATCGAGGGTTCGGCGGTGGGATTGCAATTCCCTGGCTGGAGATGTGTAGCTCCTGCGCTATCCACGGTTTCATTGAATCACACCTAAGTAGATATCTGGCGGATATTTTTGACGATAACCGCCAAGAATGGCCTAAGGAGCAAGCACCAGTACGAAGCCTGCTTTGAGCCTTGTGCAACTATTGTGGCAACGTTACTCCGCTTCTCATCCACCCGGAAAACTCCAGCTGCCGTGGCGGCCATAAAGTATCTTGGCATCTAAATTTTCAATTCCACTTCGTTGTCTAGACGTCGCCGCCGACTGCCAAGATCTACACCGTGGCACCGCCATAGGCAGGGTTGCGTTTTCAGGTGGGCTCCACGATGGACCATCTCGGTTCATCAGGTCCCGCTCTGCAATTTGATTCGATAAATGTTCTCTCCGTAGAACATGGCTCCGCCCTTTGCGTGGGGTGGAACGCCGGAGAAAGGAAATGGTCGCGTGCTCTCTTACGCCAGCAGGATGATCAGATCCTTTACCTAGCCATGTTCCTCAATACCATAAATTACGGGCGAGGAACGATGCGCGACGTCCCTTGAACTTCTCATACCACTCTCTTCATTTTCACTTGACTTCTTGTGCATCCCGTTTCTCTCAAAGAGTACGGACCAACACAGGACAGCAGCCATGGCGTTGCACCAATATGACTACCTCTTTGCTGTTGGCACCATATTTGCTTTTCTAGATGCCTGGAATATTGGTGCCAACGATGTCGCCAATTCATGGGCAAGTTCCGTGTCGTCACGGTCTGTCAGCTACGTACAAGCCATGCTTGCCGCTTCCATCATGGAATTCGGAGGCGCTCTAGGTGTTGGTGGTCGTGTTGCCGACACCATCCGCACTCAAATTGTCGACACCGAGGCCTTTGAGCAGTCTCCGGGTCTCCTCATGCTTGGGATGGTCTGCGCTGTGATTGCTTCGTCTACCTATCTGACTGTTGCTACACGCGTTGGAATGCCCGTGTCAACAACCCATTCGATTCTTGGGGTGTTCTGGGCATGGGTTTTGGTGCGCTGGGTAGCGGTGGCGTCACTTGGGTTGGCTACAAGGACGATGGATCTCTTGACATTTCCAAGGGCGTTGTTCAGGTAAGTTGGCCACTTCTCCTTTTTGGTTGATGTGCTCACCGTTCTGTTAAACAGGTTTTCTTAGCTTGGATCATTGCGCCATTTTTGTCTGGCATATTCGGTGCGCTCTTGTTCCTTCTGACGAAGTATGCCGTGTTGCTGCGAAAGAACCCTGTCATGCGATCACTCATCCTTATTCCATTCTACTTTTGGCTCGCCGGTTCGCTCATTGTCATGCTTCTCATCTGGAAGGGCGGCGACTACGAAGTGAACCTCACGGAAAGCCAAATACCCGGTGTCATCGTTGGAGCCGGAGCCGCTTTTGCTCTTCTCGTGGCCTTCTTCTTGGTTCCTTGGGTATACCGTGTCGTCATAAAGGAAGACTGGGAACTCCGTGCTTGGCACATTCTTCTTGGTCCTCTTTTGCTCCGACGTGGAGAGGTTCCTCCTCCTCCCGCCGATTTCACTGGCGCCGTGCGCAACTTTATGAGGGGCACTTGACACGAGAAGAGCTCGAGGAACGCCGGGCGCGCATGGTTCCTGCTCAACCGTCCGATCTCGAGAACCAGACTGATGATAAAGCGGCCTCAGCTGACAACGACGCGGCTGTAACTCCACTTGCCCCTCGGCAAACACGGAAGCCCATTGTTGGTCCACGTCCCGAAGGACCTTGGTACTCTGGCGCAGTCATTTTTGGGCCTTCAAATATGCTATTTTCCGCGGCGTGGATGTTGACATTGTCAGCTCACAACAGGAAAAGTCGGTACTAGCTGGCGATATTGAAGAGATCCACGCTAGGGCCACGCACTTTGACAATAGGGCTGAGTTCCTCTACAGCTTCCTCCAAGTTATGACTGCTGCTTCTGCTTCCTTCGTCCACGGTGCCAATGACGTGGCTAACGCCATTGGACCGTACGCTTCAATCTATCAGATCTGGAACAGCGGTGAGATTCCCGGCAGCAAATCGAACGTGCCTATTTGGATCTTAGCTTTCGGTGGTGCTGGCATCGTTGTCGGCCTTTGGACGTATGGCTACAATATTATGAGAAACTTGGGTAACCGCCTGACACTCATGTCACCTACACGTGGATTCTGCATGGAGCTTGGCTCCGTGATTACTATCGTCCTTGCCACTCGTCTTAGTAAGTTGCACTTATCACTGCCCTTCCGAAGTTTCAGAGATCCATAACTAACTAACATGATTGCAGAGCTCCCAGTCTCCACCACTCAGTGTATAACTGGTGCTATTGTCGGTGTTGGTTTATGCAATGGCGATTACAAAGCCATTAACTGGCGTATGGTTGCCTGGATCTACAGCGGCTGGTTCATTACTGTACCAGCAACTGGTATTATATCGGGTTGTTTGATGGGTTTCATAACTTTTGCCCCTCGTTGGTAATTTATGGTTAAGCGGGCGAATTTGTTTATGAGTAATTTGAAGATTCTCTTATCTCTTTCAAGACTTGTGTTTGTTACAACTGTCTGAATGTCAAAAGAAGACGTGAATAATCGATAATGTAGCATGAAAATCATTTTGCTACGTCACTGCATGGAGCCACGCTGTTACCACACCCCTATCTGCTTTTCTTTCTTTCATTTAATTTTTAAGACAAGGCCTAATGAGGGAGATAAGAAGTATCCGCAGCGTACGGTGAACAAGCGTAAATCTTAGCGATTTGGATGGACCTTAGGTTACGGTTTGTTACATATCAGAGTGAGAGGATTGATTCTGACACGAACAGGCAAGAACCAAAAATGAGCAACATAGCGTGATAATTCACACCGAGCGATGAATATCAGAATGGTATTATCATATTGATTATCTCATGTTTTAACGCTTAGTCGCTTTCGTAGACCTTGCATCCTTACGATGCTGATCTAACAGCCCTACAATTAAATTTCGCTGTCTTTGGCGGGATATGGCTGTGGCTGTGCTGTCTGTTAGAACCCACCGTTTGGATGGATAATAACCTTTGTATAACCATCGATGCGCTTATCGAACTTCTCGTAAGCTTCTTCTGCAGCATCCAAACCAATTTCATGACTGACGACGAAACTTGGCCTTGCCTTTCCTGCAATAATCAAGTCTCGTAGATAGCGATTATACGCTTTGACATTGCATTGTCCAGTTCCCAGCGAAAGGCCCTGTTGGTTGGTTAGAACTATACGTTTATGAACTGTGAGTGGCTGGTATCCACCTTTTCGAAGAGCTTTCCGAAACTCAAAGAGATCATGCCTTTCGCAGAGGCATCGTCAGGAGCACCTGGATCACTTCGAACCATCAGTGTTGTCTCAACCTTGGTACCTCCTTTTAAAACACATGCTTACCTTGGAACGTACAAACCGGGGATACCAAGTCCGCCGCAAGCACGCGTAACTCGAATCATGTTCTCCAGGACGACGTTAGGCTTCTCAGAAGAGCCACCTGCATCAACAGCTTGGTATCCCACTGCATCAACTGAGCGGTCCACCATGTCGCCGTTATGCTTTATAATTTGGTCGACGGCGTCGCCTTTGGTGAAGTCGATAGGAATACAGCCAATCTTCTCGGCTGCTTGCAGTCTTTCGGGCACGCGATCGACGACGAAAACGTTTGATGCACCACGAAGGATAGCCGAGTACGCAGCCATCAGACCTACTGGACCTGCTCCAAATACAGCAATACTCTCACCAGGTCTAAAGCCGGAAAGCTCAACCCCATGCCAACCTATTCATGCTGGTCAGGGTGCCTGTAAACCCAGATTTATGGGCATTTATGCCTTACCAGTAGGAAAAATATCTTAACAATCTCGTCAGTTGTAATTCATGTCACGTCTAGGACAACTGTAACATACCAGCCAATAAAATGAAATCAGACTCGTTCTCTTTGCCTGGGGGTAGCTTGAGTGCGTTAAAGTCTGCGTAAGGGACTCGGATGTACTGAGCCTGTCCGCCACGGTATGGCCCCATGGCGACATAACCTGGAAAATTTAACTTGAGTCGTATCGATGTAGAAAAAATATGTCTTACCATAAGCACCACCTGCAAACCCCGGGTTAACCCCTGTACAAAACGCTGTTTTGCCTTCTTCGCAATTACGGCAGCGGCCGTCGGCTACGTTGAATGGCATCACGACACGATCTCCTTTCTTGAGCAACGTCACACCTGTTCCCGTCTCCTCGATAATACCCATGTTCTCATGACCTAGAACCGTCAGAGGAGAGAGTAACACATGTATTGGAAAGACTCACCAAAGGTGATTCCAGGCTCGGCTGCTGTTCGGCCTTCGTACATGCTACGACACTATCAGCATTTGTGGCAGGTTCGCTCCATCAGAGAGTCACTTCGACTATAATCACATACTGTAAGTCAGATCCGCATATGGCTGCCTGGATTTGTTTTAGCTTCAGATCAAAAACAAGACTGGATGAAGCTGCAGCCCACAGTGGTAACTTTGACGATGATGTCATCTGGATGCTCAAGCCTTGGCTTCTCAACCTCTTCAACTTTGACTTTGAAGGGACCAATGTAGTTCAACGCTTGCATTGTGGCCATTTTAGGTGCTGAAATATGTAGCCTGCTATTATTCTACCGATAGATGGGATAGCAATAGCTAAGTGGTAAGTGTAAGATGGAGGGTAGGATAAGATGGATAGAGATCAATCGTCCGAGAACGAGGGAGATTCGTCGTCCTGGCAATCTTATAACCCCAAGAGCGGGGCGTCATACCTTTACCCCGCCATGTTGACTTGATTCAACCTCGTGGTCTTTTATGGAGTTGTACATTGAGTTCATGGCATATCAGACTGCCGAGCGTGCCGATCCGTTCCCCGCAGGAAACATCTTGGCCTACGCAGTTGCATCTACAATCTGAAATACTTACATTTGCTCCAACCATGAGCATATTATTCACAAGGGATCATGAAGACGAGTTCTGAATTACTTTTCAAGCTTGCATAAGCCTGACTATAATGGAGTGGCATCAATAGTGTCTATTCTCGCTTCACAGCGCTCCCACTCCTAGTCTGCCGCCCCATGCTGGCAATGACTTGACAGAGTACGCCAACACCCATAGAGAGAAAAGTCTTAACAATTATGCAATACCCTTGTCATGCCGTAGGGGCAGCTACCGTTGAGTACCTTGTTAGCAGAAGTACTCCACGTTCTCGTATTTGAGCAGGTAACTATAGTTGGATGCGGGGTTGGAACCTGTCCTAAGCAGTTCCACCAACTTATACCACCAAAATTTCTTCAGACTACCTTGCACAGTAACGTCGCAGCTAGTTGTTAGTCAGGGGAGACAAGGTAAGCACAGAACAGTGAGCTTTATAACGGTTTACCACTTGATAATGGCTAGAAAGGTGTCCTCTAGGTTCTTTTCTTATGTCATCGTGCTCATATCTTACCGAGCGGTGAGGGAAATTCTTTTGGCCGAAAAATGCTCCCCTAAAACCCGCCTCCTCATCCAGTCAGCCCTTTTAGATTAGACCTAGCAACACCCGTTCTCCCGGTTGTATAAGATTAACTCGTCGTATAGCCCTCCTAACTCCAGGGTCATTTTCTTTATTCGAGTCTATTATTTTTCCTCCTGTTTCTGTGCTCCCAGATTGCTGGGACATATTGCACTCCCCACACGCTTTGTTTATCTCACCATGGATCTCAACCCTAAATACGATGATTATGATTTCCCTATACAACAGCTACGCCACAGGATGGACACGCCGGCCAATTGACGGATCAGCAGATTGCCCAGGTTCACCAATTGCGAATGATGCTGGAGGCCGAAGGTTTCACGGATCGCCTAGATACGCTGACACTGGTAAGGCACCAATGTGTTTGCTGCAAAGTGGAAACGAGACTAACATCATGCAAAATATAGCTGCGATTTCTCCGGGCACGCAAATTTGACGTCAACTTGGCAAAGCAGATGTGAGACAAATGGCTCCTATCTTGATGGCTAGATTGTTCCACGAAACTGAATGACTGACGGCTTCTAGGTTCATTGATTGTGAGAAATGGCGAAAAGAGACCAAATTGGATGAAATTCTCCCCACTTGGGAGTACCCAGAGAAGCCTGAAGTTGCAAAGTATTATAAACAATTCTACCACAAGACAGACAAGGTTTGAGCCAAAGACATTTGCATTTTCGGCTTGATGCTTACACCATCTCAGGATGGCCGTCCTCTGTACATTGAAACCCTCGGTGGCATCGACTTGAATGCCATGTACAAAATTACTTCTGCTGAGCGTATGCTTACCAACCTGGCTGTTGAGTACGAACGCGTCTCTGACCCTCGACTTCCTGCTTGTTCTCGCAAGGCCGGCTCTCTTCTTGAGACAAGCTGTAGCATCATGGACCTGAAGGGGTTACGCTTACCAAGGTTCCTTCCGTCTACTCTTATGTTAGCCAGGTTACCGTTATTTCTCAGAACTATTACCCTGAGCGCTTAGGCAAACTTTACTTGATTAACGCACCTTGGGGTTTCTCAACTGTCTGGAGTGTTGTTAAAGGTTGGCTTGATCCTGTCACTGTTGGGAAGATTCACATTTTGGGCTCTGGCTATAAGTCTGAGTTACTTAAACAAGTTCCGCTGAGAACCTGCCCAAAGAATTTGGCGGTAGCTGCCAGTGTGAGGGCGGCTGTGAAAATTCTGATGCTGGGCCGTGGCATGAGGCTGAATGGGTTAAGCCGGCGAAGTGGGAAAAGAAGTCAAAGGATGCTGCTACTCCTAGCGCTACTTCTGTTGTTAAGAACCCCGAAATTTCTAGTGCGACGAAAGATGTTGAGTCTGCTTCTGTTCCGGAAACTCAGGAGGTTAAGCAGGTTGCTTAACCTACATTGACATCATCTTCCAGATCAGCCAACTTTTTTATTTAGACCGTTTTTTCACCAGCCAATTGAGTCTATTTGATTCTCGCCATCTCTCGTTATCTACTTTTCAAAAATCTTTTGGGATTGCTAAAGTATATATTCATACAACTGAATAGAAACGTGATGAGTGCCTAGGATCACTTAATCATCTCATGCATCGTGCCAAGGCCAAGCGTACTAAGCAAAGTATTTCGTATAAAGCCTGGGACAAGGTTGAAGACGGCAATTGACAATAGCAATTAGCTGCAGCGCTATACGTGATCTAGTAATATTTGGCTTCATGATCGCCAATCCAAATGAAATACAATCTTCAAGGCCGTGGATACCAGTCGCTTCTCGCCAGTAGAATGATGGTTAGAGATGATAGCTGCCGCAACTTTCTGAAAATGATTGGGCTTTCCAAGACAGCCTTCTAAAAATTTGAAATTATCAGCAATTTTGCACACTCATCAATATTCCTTGGAGTAATCTAGAAGAAAAGTGTAAAAGATAATAAAAGGCGAGATATTGTAAACAAGTTTACGCCGACTGCATAATATTCATGCCCAGACACGTCCTAACAAGAACACCTATGAGAACGATGTTCATTTAAGGCAAGCGAACGAGCACCATAGTATTTTCTTTCATGTTGGCATGTTAAACGTTCTGTAGCATGAGAATGCCCTGTAGTTCTGAATGTCCTAATGATGACGGAGGGGCTGCTAATTTTGGTCGTTTATTTGACGTTCGCGTTTCTCGGAATACTTTTCTGCTCATCAGGCTGCAAAATATACAGAATTAGAGGTAACAAGTAACTGCTTGGGCATCTTGTGATTTGACAGGTAGGGCGTGATCGGCTTGGTTTCTATTATTAGTAGCGTGAGGCAGCAATCTGCTACCCCTTCAAGACTGCGCCTCAATGCTGGGTGCTCTGCAATCCCAAGGAGGGCACCAGTCTCTCGTCCTGCATCACATCAGCAATTCCAAGTCAATCTTTCAAAATGGACGATATCAACCTCACAAGTTATGATCTTGCTCCGTTGTGCTCGCTTTGCGGTGGATCGTTTGGCAAAGCGTCGGAGATTGGACAACCACCAGATCAGGACGATAGACACTGGAGCCAGATTGCACGTGGAAGTAAGACGAACTAATCGAATGGCGGTACAAATGATGCTAATTTATGCAGTTCGAGGACATAAGTCTTCTAGTGATGCGCAGGTAGCACCCTTGACGGGCAAATGCATTCAAAGCGGACGATTTCTGGGCCCAAGTGTGGATGAGACTACGGACCCATTTGAGCAGGGGCCTCCACGCCAATATGAGCTTACTATGCGAAGCATAGGCGAAACAACTTATGGCGTCCATGATTTGTGCTGGCAACTCTTGCTGAGACGGGTTGAAGCATTGGGGACCCCGGTAGTTCTCCTGGAACTAGTGGCCCAGTGGCTATTCCAACTGTTCGCTGCTTTGCCTTGTTCGCTAAGGGGTGGTCTAATCACCCAACATGGTTACTTTGGTGCTTCAAACGAGCGAAAACAATCCATTAATCGGTTGGATATTGGCATAGATTACCCAGCACAGGGGCAGCCAAGGAAAGACTTGATAGAGGCCGATCCCATGCCGTTGCCGAAAAATACCATGACGACGCTTGACAACTCTTCAGATCCCTTTCATCTGCTGCCTTACGAAATTCTGTGTCTAATTTTCCCCTGTTGAGCTCAAAGGATATCAGCCACAGTCGCTTAGCCTCACGCTCGTTCGCAGTCCATGCAACGCCTTCCTTGTTGCCACTCTCATTCTGGGCAACGCGATTTTCTCACGATGGAGAAATGGGGTTTCTCGGCTTGAATGATATGCCCAAATCCAGTATAGACTGCTGTCGCCTCTATCGTCATTACAGACGGCGTCTCCATACCAGTCCTGGGGATCGTGGATTCCAAAATCGGCGTCGCATTTGGTGCTGCTTGGAGCCTTTTGCCACGACCTTGGCTGCCATTTTGAAGCACGATATGATATACCCACTCCCGGTTTCTATACAGGTCAGAGGCCAAGAAGTTGTTGGCCACAAAGCATCCTGTTATCAAGCTTCTGTGATTGATGGAACGCTGCAGTTTGGAGCAAAAACATGCCGTGTTGAGAAACTTCTTCTGCCAAATACACCCCGTGGTGCTATTCTCAAGGTCTTCACCCTACCATTCGAGAGTCGAACCTATGTATGTGGACTGCAATTGGTTGAACTCGGTTTGGAGTATGAGACTATCCAAGCAGTTGGTCTAACGTTTCCGACATGCACGAGCACTATACATCTAAAGCCAAATACTTCAATCGTCAGAGTCGATGTGCAACTATCACTGGACGGTATTCACGGATTATGGTTCTACATTATGGAGCCAAATGGGTGCATGAAAAAGTATTTTGCGGGTGCAACAACACCCCAAAACTGCTACACAGCAGTTGCGACACTTGAACCATATGGCACGCTCTCGGGTTTTGTTTTCGAGTTTGATGTGAGTGACATCCGATCAAAGAATAACAGCCATCTAAATACTCGGGCAGACGTTCAAGGCTCTCTCTATTCAGCTTATCGAAAACTCGGCTCCGAATTGCCCATTGGTTCAACCCAAACTGTGGGATATTCGTAATCCACCTCCAGTGACTATCATCCGTTCTCCAAGACTTCCAGCGTCTGGAGAAGGAATGTTTATTCATTGTTATGCTCCATTCGGTGGTAAAGATGGATCACGATTATCTTCACTAGTCAGAATGACAGCTTTGCTCGATAGTGCAGCAGGGCTTTATGGGATGAGCTTTTCATACACTGATGGATCAGAATTTCTCTGTGGACTGAACACTACAACCCACGAACTTGGACAGAGCATACCCTGTATCGAGCAATCATTCTTCATTAATGGTCCTGAAGGCGAGAGAATTACACGTCTGGGATACACCACTGCGGCTTCACCACATGTGGGCTACAGATGCATTGTGATGATAGAGGTAAGACTTAAGTGTATTTTTACAACGACTTACAGACTGACAATCAGGTTTTCACACAATTCAACCGCCACCACGTATTTTGTGGGTTCGACAGTAAGGGTTACGACAATCCCCAACAGACAGCTGTCAATATCCCACACAATCAAACACCTAATGCGTTAATCATAGAACTAGCTGTGAGTACACTAGGAGCCATCTTACTTTATGCTGACTACATCAGGCTCCCTGTGGTGTTGTAGCGCCTTGTACGTCGGATCGTCACTTCCATTACCGAATTCAACGAAACAGGTCATAGAGGTGACTTCACATGCGGATATCACACAGCAACATACCGACAATGTGCCATGGATGATTCGTGATAGAGGATCATCACTAACTTCTGCCCCCTGTCTACTCTTCGTCGGGTTCGAATTTCTGTAGGAAAGGGAGGCCGTTCATGCAGTGGTGAACATATTAGTGGCTTGTGGTTCGAGTATGTCAAAGCATCAAATGATACAGTCGTAGGACAATGGTTGGATGAGATGGGCTCCTTCACACTGGAGACCAATGAAAATCTTGTAGGGTTAACTATCCATGGTAGACAGAGTTCGAAGCCGGCAGGATTGTCAGCTTGGCACGAGTTTCGAGCATGGAGAGGCATAAAGGTTGTTGGTTTAGAATTCCTGACATCCAAAGGCAGGAGGCACCAATTCTATGCGAAGGCGAACCAAGGGGACGCAGAGAGAGATATATGTCTAGCTTATTGCGCCACCCCATATGAAGAAATGGTATGTGCAATGATACTCGACCAATGCAACTTCACTGACAATCAGCTAGGATACCATCATATGGGCATCCAACTTCAGAGCGGATGATATACAGGTTAGTTTCAAACCGGGAAAATTATTAGGACTGGGTCATCTACTCCTTTGCGAAGCGACATCCAGCGTACGCCATCCTTGTCTTTCCATTCAGCAAACACGACACTTTTTCAATTATGATAATGTTGAACCAGAGCCAATGAATCCACTGAAGAAAACAGGCATATATGGAGCAATGCGAAGATATTACCATGCTAGTGAAACTTTTCTTTGGCGCGAGAGGAGTCCCGATAACGGAGAATTGGTTTCAATGACGAAAATCGACATTGTGTACGACACAGTGACCGATGGGGTTCGAGGAATAAGGTTCAATTACGAGCGAGGATTCAAGAAAGAGTTTGGGCTCATGAACGGTGATGTTTATACACTGCAATTGACCCAGCACCAAGATGAAAAGATTTCTCTTCTTGTTGCCCGTCGAATCACTGACGGCCATTATGGTATGGAGGTATGTTGCACTTTGCTAACCAAATTATCCAGCATTATTTTGACACATCTAGCTGCATACTACTACGGGTCAGATTTGCCGGGCAATACCGCACGGAAAGGAAGATTATGAAGTGGACTCGTATGCTATGATACCAGGGGCAAAGCCGCCGAAGATTATAGGAGAGACTCAATGGAGAAAGACACACTGGAGCTTCCCTGATTCTAATCCTACCGATGAGGGGTAAGCCATAGCGTTGGGCTTTGGGTTTCTGGAGAAAAATGAGAATGACCAACGCCAAAGGCACTACCACCGAAGTGCCGTTTCTTGACGCTTTTGGTCCAATTTATGTCACAGATTCAGATGCAAGATCTTCAAGGTTTAGGCTAGGGTTGAATGTGAAAGAGAAGATACATAATGCGACTCAAGGGGTGGGTGGACCTTTAGATAACTGAACAAAGGAGATATAGTGGACCGAAGGATTAATTAACTTGCAATACTTGATGGCTTTTAAGAAGACCTACTTTAATTTATTGAAGGACAGGAGTATCAAATGCAACACAGTCGCACGATATGATAAATCCGATTTGCACGAATGTACAAAGATCACTTCGTCCCTTACCACCACGAAGTCTTCCAAATCATTGGTGTTGATTATAGCAGATTCTTATCCTGGCGTCCTGTGAAAGGCAGCCATGGGTATTAGTTACCAACCAAGACACGACCGAAGATCTTCAGCAATAGTGGCTTTTTCCAGCCGAATTTCCGCAGTATTCAGCTATAGGCCCCACGACAAGCCCACAGCATTGGAAAAAGCCATCGTACTTCCTAAGTTTTCCGATTGCATGAATAAAACATTATACAAAACATCGTAACATGTCAATATGTGATGCGATTGCAGAGAGCACATGTCGGCCCTATAACTCTGGACGGCATTCATGGCATAGGAAGTGCTCAACGCGTTGTTCCTGTGCTCTAAAATCCAGGGAGTAGTGTCTATGCTTCAATTAGCGCCATCCACGAGGACCCGCCGCTTTAAGCCACGGTGGGAATTTCCGGATCCCGGAGCACGCGGAGACACCGTCGGGGAGAAAGCCGAGTTGGAGCTTTGATAGTGGACGACTTCGGGGCCATAAGACTGAAGAGAAATCAGTGACGAACACATTAGCTCTTGTCCCTATTCTTCAATAACCCTGAATGTAATTATTTTGCGATTTTCTTCAATCATTTTCGGAATATTTTTTTGAATTGGGCTTAGGCCAACCGAACGAAAGATGGCTTCGCAAAATCGTCTCATTCTGGGCACCATGACCATTGGTCCTGATGCTAACGCCGGCGCCCGCATCACATCTCTCGATGAATACAAGAAATGCCTCGATTATCTATCCTCAAAAGGTTATGATGAACTCGATACCGCGGCAGCCTACGTCGCGGGAAAGCAAGAGGGCTTCACCAAAGATGCTGGTTTCAAAGAGCGAGGGTTCTCAATCGCATCCAAAATTATGCCTGTACAGCCAGGCGCTCACAGTGCAGAGAAGCTACCCTCATTATGGGATACCAGCTTGAATAACTTGGGTGTTGAAGCGACAGATATTTTCTACCTGCATGCACCGGATCGCTCTGTAAGCTACGAGGAGACACTCGAGGCTGTCGACAAGATGTACCGGGCGGGCAAGTTCAAGCGACTAGGCTTGAGCAACTACCCGGCTTGGGAGGTGGCCGAGATTGTGGGCATCGCGGAAAGAAGAGGGTTTGTGAAACCGACCGTCTATCAAGGGATGTACAATGCAATCAGTAAGTTATCCATTGCTGACTATTGCACAAAAGTTTGGATCTAACACTATTCAGCTCGCGCTCTGGAGCTGGAGCTTGAACCGTGTCTGCGCAAGTTTGGCATTGACCTTATAATCTACAATCCACTCGCCGCTGGTCTCTTTTCTGGCAAGTACACAAGCTTAGATCAGCCAACTGAGGGTCGATTCAGTGATGCGTCTGCCCTGGGCAAGATGTATATGAGTCGTTATTTCAAGCAATCGACTATGGACGCTTTGGCAATAATTGAGCCGGTCGCGAAGAAGCACAATATTCCACTGATTGAAGTTGGTTTGCGATGGTGTATTCACCATAGTAAGCTGCGGACACGGAGTAAGGGCGTTAACGACGGGCTTATACTGGGTATCAGCTCCTACAACCAACTGGAACAGAATGTAAAGGCATGCGAAAAGGACCTCTGCCAGAGGAAGTAGTGGAAGCTCTGGACAGGGCATGGGACAGAGCAAGGGGTGATGCGCCTACATATCTTCGGTGAAACATATACCAATCCAAACCAATGTTCTTGATTCTATTCTCGCTTTACTAGGTGAATGTCTGAATAGAAATTTCTCCCAAACAAACTTGGGATTTGTTGAGGCCAGTTGGCGGAACTGCGTATTTGTTCCCACCTTGACAGTCCTCAATCGGGCAATAGCCAATAGATGATCCCTCCATAGTTTATGAAGTTTGATTTCCTAGCATCTCGGATACTTACATATGTGTCAGCCAAATGAGTTCTGCCTTGACTCAATATTTTGTGTATGAAGGCATCAATATGAGGTTCCAGAAGACGTTGGCCACAACGCCCCTCTAGATAGATGAGCAGGGAACCGATCTCATATAAACGTATCACGATAAAAACTGCTATCGCCTGAAACAGGTTCAATGATAGTTGTTCGTGGACGTGGTGGCAATCATTATGAATGTGTTTGAGGCTTACTGGCAATCTCACCAAGTGTGAAAGAGGAGTCATCATGTGGGCACCAGATAGGCCGTTTTGACGTAGATGCGGTTGACGAAAGACTAACACATCTTTTTCACCGTTGCCTACTCAATATTGATGGGATACATTAAAAGTAGGCTCGATGAGAAATCACGGACATGGTAGCAACCCCCATAAGCCTGGGCAAGCAGAGCCATGATGAACTAGCTAGAACGGGGCAGTCGATTGAAGAAACCGACGGTGCCGTTCTGGACTAGCTCGACTCTAAATACAGCCAATTAACCAAATTGAAGACAAGCGGTTCAAATCGACGGTGCCGTTCCGCGCTAAACTGAGAATAGGAGCGGTTGAGCCATCATACTCCATGAGTCTCAGGCATCATGTGCGCGCTCCTCAAAGGCTGGCGTCGGTTTCTACAACCTGGACAGCCTTATGTCCTTTAACTAACTCCATTAAATCCGCTATTGATGAAAATGTGAGAATGGAGTTCATGTTGGATTCTCGAGGGTGTATATATTCCAGCCTCCCAACCTCGATGTCTCATATCCCTCTCTACTTTACTCACCACAAGGCTTTCCACTCCAGAGCTCTCTCCACACAAGACACCTTTGTCACTCGCAATGACTTCAAAATTCCAGCGCAGCGTCCTCGTCACCGGTGGCACCTCTGGGCTAGGGTACCAATGTGCCTTGGAAATCGCTCGCCAACGACCTAATTACAAAGTCATTATCGCCGCGCGCTCGGATGCCAACAAGGCTGCTGATGCCATCAACAACGCCCTGGGCCAGAAAAATACTCAATTCATGCCACTTGACTTGTCAAGCTTGGCTAAAATTCGATCCTTTGTCTCTCAATGGCAGGCCAATCAATTTCCCCAATTCAATCCCTCGTCTTCAACGCTGCCTTGCAGTTTCCGGAAGGAATCCATTACTCAGATGACGGCTTTGAGAAGACTTTCGCCATCGGCCATCTAGGGCATGCACTGATCCTGGCTCTTCTTCATCGTGAGCTCGCTGACCAGGCGCGTATCGTCATCGTCTCGAGTGGAACCCACGATCCTGCCCAGAAGAGCGGATTGCCTGACGCGTATTTCGTATCGGCTGAACAGCTAGCCCACCCACCAGAAAAGCTCATTCAAGGACCTGGAAGGCAGCATTATTCGAACACCAAGCTGGCCAATATCATGTACACCTACAGCTTGCATCGTCGTCTCCAGGACCTCAACGCTCGCTACAACAAGCAATGGACTGTGAACTCCTTTGATCCTGGCCTCATGCCTGGCACTGGACTAGCAAGACGAGCTGACCCGCTACTTCGGTTTGTTTGGCACCATATTTTCCCACGTATAACCTGGCTTCTCCACTTGGTATTTTCACCCAACGTACACACGACAAATGAGTCAGGGCAGTCATTGGCACGGTTAGCCATTGACGACGCGGTGTTAGGGAAGAGTGGCCTATATTTTGAAGGTCGTAAAGAAATCAAGTCTAGCATAGAGAGCTATGATGAGAAAAAGCAAGAGGAGTTGTGGCAGTGGACTATCAACGCACTAGCAAAAACGGATGAGGAGAGAGTATCGTTTAAACTGGATGAGATATAGTGAACGTGTCTGGGTGCATTTGTAAATTTATCTCCCCATAGTTAGAGTAATTAGGAATTGAGTAATATCTTGCTTTTGAGTATATCATGATGAACACCATCCATCAAAGCACTTCGTCCGACTTGATATACCTTCTGATTACAATTCCTGTGCAATACAGATCTTTCGAAGTTCATTAACTGTCCACTTCAACCCAAAAAGTCAATATGATTCTACATACTATGGCCAAAGAATGTTTTTCTCCCATGCTGGTGTGTCTCTAGCAAGTTTGTATTGTAGTCTCTGGTGCAGGCGACTACTTGCGCCCTGCCAGTACTCAACAACAAAGGGTCCACCGCATATACTTTCCATCCGGGTAAAATGATATCTGGTTCTCTCTCCAGACGTTGTCGCGCATCCTCTATTGAATCTAGCAGCTCTTCTTTGCTCCCAAGAACCTGGCTCTGCCGAGAACCCAAGGCACCTATCTTTGAAGATAAAGGACGGTCGGCGAAATCACGGCTGCATTCATGATTTGAGAGCTCGATTGCTTTTCCACGAAGACGAATCTGCCGGCCTTGCTGTGGCCAGTAGAAGGTCAAGGCGACATGTTCATTCGACCTGAGCTGACCACCTTTGGGGCTGTCACTTTTGATTGCGAAGTGCCACCCACGTTCGTCGACGTTTTTCAGGATGAGAACTCGGGCATCAGGCCAACCTTGTTCGTCTGTCGTAGAAAGAGTCATAGCGTGAGGTTCCTTAACCCCAGCTTCAATTGCCTCCCGTAGCCATATCCTAAATGCCTCGTGAGGCGTAGGAGGAAACACTTCAAATTTACTTTCTTGGAACGGACCTTGAAGAACCTTGAGATTGCGCAATTCGGCTCTCAACGTATCACCGCTGCCGGTGGCCATGTTTTAATACAGCCGTTTGACGTGGGAAAATATGCAGTGGCAGTGCGTAGTTACTGGTGATCATTAAAAGTTATAAACGTTGCATAATTAGTTGAGAACTCGGCCTTGGAGCCGAATGATTTCACTGATGACTCACGTATACCGATATCGGTTCTGCGGCGTTCCGTCAATGAATTCTTTCACATCTAGAGGGGATACAGTATTACCATTAGTAGTTTAGACTTTTTGTAAACAAACCCATGTAGATAATGGAAACTCTGAATTGCCTATTTCCTCGACGGGTTTTGACTCATGAACATAGGAAAGGCGTAGACCACCAATCACCAGTTGTTTATGACATCTAGAAGCTACACTCTATTCATCTGTGAATTCATAGACCAAAGAAATGACCACAATTAACTTTGCAAAGCAGATTGAGTATATGCTGCTTCAAATCATTTGCCATTATGCCTGTGAAGTGCCGCCGGTCCAAGTAACCGACCATCTACTCAGGGCTTGACAATGAGCAGTCCACAAAGGGACTAGTTTGTTCACTGGCAAATGTGACCAGACCGGGAGAACCGTAGCTACCCTCCGCTTCAAGCCCTTGGTTTTGTTTTGTAATGTAAGTCATATAATGGCTACTGTCCGGATGTTGTTGCGGCACCCCATCAGAAGTGCACACTTGCTTTACTACTTTTCTCCGCTAACGGCAAGGTAGGATATGATTATCTCTATTGGACATCTGTATCGTTAAATAATTTAACTATGTCTATCCCGATAGCCATGAACTTGATATCGTAGAAAATAGTAAGCAAAATATTTCCACGTATCAGTACATACATGATAAAAAGTGTTGTACAATTTCAGCTTCAAATCTAACTTGAGGCTGACATCTGCCAGTCCTGTGTTTGAGGGTTTATTAAATTTCCGAAAATCATGTTCCCAGATGCACTGCCCCCATCATCAACGCTCTTCCGCTGATTCTTGCAGTGCCTGTCTTCGACGCTCTTTGTGGTCGTGATTCTTAAATAGCGCCAACATCCCCAGGTCGTAGCAGGCCTTCAGACTTCCAGCGGCGAGGAATGACACCCAAAACAAACCACGACCTGCCAGAACGCCAGTGAGAAATGGGCCTAGACTTTGAGCAACAGTCTTTACCAGATTGATTAGTCCCATGCTCATGGTTCGTTCATCTGGTTTAAGAATTGCAGCTAGGAAGGCTGAGCGAGGGGCAACATCCATAGATTGCGTGCAAGAGCGAAGAATTAGAAAAACAAGTGATCCTTGCAAGTTATGGGGACTGGAATGAGCGCAAGGAAAATTGCCGAAGGCAGGTGCGTAAAGACCATTGTCTACCAATATGTTAGGGACCTGTATCTGTAACTGTGGCAGCGGAGCACTGATGAATTACCTGGACGTTGCCCAATCTTTTAGCCAGAGACGAAGCTACAAGGGAAGAAGCTGCAGCAATGATGCTCGTAGTAAAGAAAATAGATCCCAACTTCCCTTCTTCAAGGCCATATCGTGACTTGAAGAAATACATAACCCAAGACCTAAGAGTGTGTAAGCTCAAGACTTTATTGCAATAACCCAAGAGGTATACTTACAGAGGAGCTAAGCCTGATGCAAAGCTATCCACAGCGAAGAGCACGCATAGTGATAGAATCACATTTAAAGAAGCTGGGTTTAGGTTCGGAAGCCACCATCTCTTGTTGGCTTGTTTTCCGGGGTGGTGGCAGTCTGCAATAGAGGCGTTTGTTCGTGGCCGCTAGCGTCATCGGTGGACGCTGGAGTCTTCTTCTTGATGTCTGCCTCTACAGCAGAGCTCAGCATGAGTGCCAGGATGGCTTTGATGAAGCCGAGACCAGCATAAGCATAGAATGCAAGACGATAGACATCAACCGTTTCCCAACCAAGTCTAGAATGAGCAGTCTGTATCGCCCATCCGCAGGTCATTGTTCCGAATGCTGTGCCTGCACTACCAACCAAGCTGTACCAAGCATAAATGTCTCCCCTGTTCTGCGGCGCGGTTATATGAGCAACGATACTTTCCTCCACAGCTCGAAATGGGCCAATTTCATTACCACTGGTTCATAGTCAACATGTCGCTCAGCGTTGGGGTTACGAAAAGACTGCGTACCTGGGGCTAATAACACCCAAAATTGCAGCGGCTAGCAATACCCAGTACAGAATCAGACAAGGCGAACACCACGCCACTGACTACCATGAGAATTGCGCCAAGGGTGAGAATAGCCCTACGACCGATTCCATCTGCAAAACAGGCCAGGATGAAACTAATAGCCACGTCGCCCGCAAGAGTCAGGGTCATGAAGAGACCAATATTGGTTTGTGAGATACCCAATTCACGTAAAAGGAAACGAGAACGAGCGTAGAAGCACCGTATGCAAAAAGCCGTACGAAACGCTGCACACAGAGAAGCTTGACGTCGGTTGTCGACTGATAAAGTGAATAGAGACCGGAATGCTCCAGCACGCTCCGAATGAAAGGCATTGTATGGCGTCGCCCCAAGTTTTGGGTCGTCTCCGTCATTGTGATAGCGAGCGGCCAGAATCAAGGGCAATGCTCTCAATAATCGGGTATGCTCAAGAAAGTTGTTAGGCGTAATAATTCATGAAGAAGAACGAAGACGGTCTGCAAGCATTGATATAAATCCAAATTTATGACATATTTTAATGGACCTTTGTCTCGGAGCTCCGAGGCGTGTCAGCTCCTAGTTGCCACATTATTAGGCTCACGGGTGGGTCATTTCTGTGTTACGCGGCCACTTCTTCGCTAGTGAACAGAGTCTCTACCAGCGTAAAAGCCGAGTGTCCGAGACTCCATTCAATTCTTCACATGATGACTGACGCATATCGTGAATGCTGCCGTTGCTTATATTTCCATTTTTTATTCTGAAGTCGTGCTGTTTGAAATTCGAGTTGTTTGGAATTCGAGTTCTGGTAAAAACCCGATCAAGCCTCACGTACCAATACCATCTCGCTAGGTTCCGCAAAAAACAGCAAGCGAGGTCCATGAGAAAGGTCGGTTCTGACACGAAGTAGAACGGCAGGGCCTCAAACCTTCTTTTTGATTATGCATTAAACGTACGGACGTCAATAGAATACAAAACTCCTAAGTTCATTGGTTAACGTGTCTTCATTATTATGTTCAGAACCTGAAGCGTCATGTGAACAGAGCCCACAACTGTACGCGAGATATCCTAATTGTATGTAACCAGCCATTTATGATAGGTCCATTGCATCTTCGCTATTCACAAGCTGTCGGTGTTTTACACCTCCATCCCACCGATCCTCGTCGTCTAATTTGGTCAAAGTAGACCGCTTGCGTTTTATGGTTTTGGGACTTGATGAGTGGTGCATCGAGATAGGTGGTGTTATCAGTGCTTGGGGGCTGAATTCAAGTGTCTCGAGTAGTTCCCTCGCTTCTGTATGGCACCAAGCCGCCGATGCGCGGTCCTCAGGGCGGATTTGGATCATTTCGTCTAGAATAACCTTGAGCGGATTTCGACTATCAAATGCATTGCGCCAAGTGCTTCGAGTTGCTTCGCACCATTGTGGGCCATATTGTTGGCTACCAGAAGGGCCAATAATCAGTTCCATAAGAACGATTCCTAAGGACCATATATCCGCGGCTGGCGTGTATTGTTTCAAGCTGATGGTTCGCCTCGCTCACCTCCTATCTCATATATCTCGGGCGCAATGTAGCGGAGAGTCCCGCATTGCACCTGTAGGTTATGTCCGTTCTTTGATAGGCCAAAATCAGCCAATTTGACAAAAATCGAGTTCTCATTGCGATCATGTATGAGGATATTTTCTGGCTTGATGTCTCGATGCACAATAGGCCTGGATAAACCCTGGTGGAGATAAGCCAAGGCTGAAGACACCTGGCTAAGGACCTCCACACAATCCCTTCTCGACAATGGATACGTTTCTCAAGTGACATCCCGGGTGTAAATTCAACCCAGAGTTCTATAGGTTGTCTTGAAGAACTTATGAATCGGACAATATGTTCCTGCTACCACGTTAGGGAAATATCGATGAAGAGTCCTGTATACTAACGTGTCTTAATCTCGCCATAAAAAGTGCTGCGCGTTCCCAGGCTTGTGGATCAACCCATCCCTTTCTCAATGCCTTCTCGGAGGGCTCCTTAATTGCCCATTGTTCAGCAGTGCTGACATTCCAGGCATGTGAGACTATACTGCCAAAATATCCGTCACCAACCTTGCGTTTTAGTATGATTGCCCTAGTGTCATGATGAGGAGGCTTTTCATAAGCGCTGGTTGATCCAGTCCTGGTGTTGTCAAAGGGTGTTCTGGGTGCAGTGAGATAATTCTTGTTATCTTCCAACCCGTTACTTCGGCAGTGTACTATGATACGAAATTTTAAGTCTTCTCGAAGAATTATAATGACTTGTTTCGTCACCCATGGCAGACTACCAGGATCCAACATCCACGTGAAGTCACTTCGTGGATGATTGCTTCCTTCCCCATCATAGGATATGGATGTGCCACTTTTCGAACCAAGATCTCTAAGCACAAGTCTTTGCTTATCATCAAAGGTAATGACGCAATGATGAAAGCAAATGCCCGGAAGTCGAGGTAGAACAATGTCGCAGTTGGGGTCCGTACCTAGGACAAAGCCAGCCGGTGTCTTTGGGCCTCGACTGAGCCTCAATTGCAGATGTGGTACAACTAGATCAAGAGAATTGTCGTTGAGAGTAAACAAGCTATTCAGGGAGATAACGAATGTTGAGGAGGTGTATAATGCGTGGTACTGTTAGCCACTGCCTGGGCGGCGTAGTCAAATCCCGAGTCATCGAGAGGGTATAAGGAAGCAATTAGATCCAAGTCGCGCATTTTGAGACACTAATTCAGATGGGTGAGTGGGAGGGCGGGCTACAGTCTACAGTTTGGATGAGAAACGATTGATTAGTTTTATATGTGATGCATAGTGACGGTCGGCTTCACGGTGTTGCCTGTTTTAGGCACGCAAACCTGTTAAGAAATGCACCCAGCATATTCGGGCATAAATAGAAAGACCAGGCCTCATTAGTGAAAACAGGGGAGAAGAAGGACGGTGCCAAGTTCACGTTAACCACAGAACTCCTTGGTGCCTCGCTAAAAGTTACAATTGATGGCGGGGCTGAGCAGGCGTGCAAGGCCTGGCGAGTCCGAGGTGCAGCCAATAAATAGCACTATGTAGCTATTGGACAACATCTCAGCCACCCCAAGAATAGAAGACGATTACCAGTCATCAGCCACAGGGGCACAGATCCTTAGCACTACGTCTATTATACCAGTTACAAGACTGGCGGCGCGGCCCTCTGCGATGGTATCATCGCTACCGCTCTCACAGGAGAGTTAGCGGCACCAGTCGCAATACCTCTCACGATAGGTGGTATGAGTTGTCATGTCGGCTCTTGCTTTGCTTGTGGCTTGTTATGGTGGTGCCAAAAGGCAGCCAGATCGAGATAAGGCTATCGCCAAAATACAAAAACCCAGCGTTAATCGAGTTGTTCAGGGCGATGTGACTTTATCGAAAGAATCACTGGGTTTTGCACCAACCTCCTAGCTCAAAAGACTAGCGTTAATCTCACTTGCCTGGTCGAAACCGCCTGGATTACGGCGTACAGAATGGATAACACTTTGCTCTCTCAACTTCATAAGAAAGACATAGCAAACCAACGACACACCCGACACATAAAAAAACCTAGAAGTATTCAAGAGTCGTCAATCTAAACGATGTTCAATAATATAGTAGGCATTAAATGTGACTAAGAAAAAGTATCCTGTAAATCCAAATATTTCCCTACTTAGAAATGCTTCAAATCATGTTTCCAGTATGTGGCATACCCAACCCAACCAAGAAACCCTTGAGCCATTAAGCCTTCTCGAAGACCTTTTGATGCTTCGCCAGCCTCTTCCTCATGTCATCCATATACAAGCGTACTGGGTAACTTCTCACCCTGAGCGGAAGTGGTCTGTAGATGGCCTTGACCATGAACTCGTGCACCTTGTACAACTTGCGGTGGTGTTTCACGTTGTAGGCCTGCCTAATCCTTTCGGGAAGCAAATCAGCCGTCACGACGCGCACGCTAGGCATGAACATCCTCATGTGCCAGGGCGCTCTCCGTAGCGTCAGGAGATCTGTAGCCACCTCCTTCGCGTGCTCTGTGATCTCAAGCTCAGCCACCTTGTTGTCCCAGTACGTCCAGAAGTCTCTGCGGCTACTCGGCCACATCTCAGGAGGGACTTGTAGGGCGCAGGCAAGGATAGAGTATTCCTGGTAAATCTTCTCGTTGAGTTCATCATCCTCAATCTTTCCGTATATGCGCGTGTATGTCTCATAGCCTGTAGCATAGAGAGTGGCAGCGACCCAGAGTTGCAGCTCAGGATCTAGAGCACGGTAGACTTTGCCCTTGTTTTTACCTTCATCGAGGGTTCCGTGAACACCCTGATGCACCTTTGTGACCATGTCGCATATTTTCCTCTTCTCTTCGGGAGTTCCATAGCTGAGACAGTATACGAATGTCATGGTTGTTCGAAGTCGGTCGGCAACCCGGTAGGCGAAATTGCTATGTGTGTTGACGCCTTGGCCGACACCAGGCTCAGCGACTTGCAGCAGAATAGCTGCAGCACCGGCACCAAGGATGATCCCTCTCGGACGATGAGGTTAAGATGCTTCGGGTTGAAGTCCGGTGAAAGAAATTCTTCCTTGCTAAAAGCAGTTATCGGTTTCTCTTGACTCATCTCCGTGTGGGTGGACGAATTGCCGTGCTCTTCTTGCGCCATGCTGATGGTGTTTCAACAGCCGATTGAAACTCTTGCGAGGGAGATAGAATACTTTATGTCGAAATAGCCAGATGCAAGGGCAGAGGTCAGTTTTGGGGGTATGTGGCTTTGGAACTATCCCCAGGCACCGACTGGTGACTCTGCTGACGACATATATATATTCATTGATCTAAATCATGCATTGTGTACACAGACTGACACAGCAGATGCCTTCGCCGCCTTTCTTGTCACTCTATGACTTCAAGGCCACACTCAACGGCTCCTTCAAGCCCCATTAATCCGCTGTAGAGTGGAGAGCCGAGGAGCTGATGTGCCTTCACATGGTGAGTAGGTTGCAGGGTGCAAGGCTCGCTAATCAAGTTCCCATGATTTAGGTCCGTGTTTAAAGGATAATGTCCCAATACGGAAACCTGTTCGCATCTTCTCAATGGTAAGCAAGCCCAAACCTACCGAGGCATTCTGGCGTTTCTCGAAACGCGGTGTATTCAGTGTGCCACACGGCGAAGTGGCGTTGCTCGACATTGATTTAGGGGCTTAGCGGACTTCAACATGATGTGACAGGCATCCAGGATGGAGCGCCCAAACCTATCAATATACTATATTTCACAAAAGCCCAGTTCGTCTTCGCTTGGCCAGCCCACACCTATCGACTAAATACACATTGCAAGGGAACTTATCAACAGGTTTATTGATCATAGTCCACCGTTTGTCTAGGATTCGGGGAAGGTGTTAAGCTCCGGCATGACTTTTCCTCGGTTGAGCCCCTCAAGTAAAGGTGTGCCACACAGAGGGGCAGGATGGGGAGGGTAATCGCTCGAAGAAGACATACAGATGACACTGCAGAATACACAATGAACTTGAGGCTAATTTGCGGGGATGCAGCGATCATTCCTCTATATTGATGCAGGGTGCTCACAGATACATGTGAAGATGCCGAGGAAGCATCTCAAGGTCTTGAGCATAGCTTACCAGAGCCCCTTGCTTTCCTGAAATGGTATTCAACATTGCAGGGATTTGTCTGAAAGGTTCCTGCATGAAATATGTAACTCGACTTGAGCTGGTTTGTAACCGAAAGCATTTTCGGTGACCAGCCTGGGCGTCTGCCCACAAGCAACTGGTCCAAGTAATGCAAAGACACGGACCAGCAAAACAAATTCACAGGGAAGGAGGAGGGTGGGAAAGAAGAAAAGGAAAGCTGAGAAAAGAAAAGGAGACAAGACAAGAGAGAACACTGAGCAGATCAACAGCGAAATGCCTTACGCGTGTCATTATTATTTACGATTTGTTGGGCCGGAAACTCTCAACCTACTCACACAACTGTAACGCTTGTGGCACGGGATATTCAAGATTAAGCGGCCATAACTAAAGGTCGAAGAAGGGTTGTTGATTGATTAAATGGAAAGTAAAGCCAGGGACCTTACATCAAAATCGAATGACCTTCGAATTAGTCAAGTCTCTAGGGTAAGTAACGCGCAAAGCGAAGCAAGGCCCAGTCATTGCATTCCCAATGCAATATCTTTCTAGATAAGGGAGTTTCGAAGTTTTCCTCTTTACATTACTTTTTATATAAAAGAATAACCAAATACAGGAAATTTTCGCTGATTTATGCAAAATCTATGCATGCCACGGTCCAAATGCTGTTGCTGGTCAGGGCCTAAATGTATTCAGCTTTGACACGATTCTAAATGTACCTACTTCGCTACTTACCCTGCACCTTATGACGCCCGGGCGATGTTCGCCAGTTGTCTGATTTGTCACAAAGAACGTGATTCTTTCCTTTCTTCCCCCTTTCTTTTTTCTAGCGTAGTCACTCGGCGGGGCTTCGCATGGGTGGCCTATGAGATAGCGCTCGATCGAGTTCTTCGAGTACCAACATATGCATTGCCAAAATGCTCATCCTGAAAAGACGCGGTATCGTGAACACTGATCAGGAACTACAGAATGACTAATGGCCAAGAATCCTCTCATTAACCCAGCAGAGGGCTAACCAATACTCTTCTGCAAATATTTCATTTCATTCAACCGGCTTCCGAAACCCTTGGCGCTTTGACCCATGCAAATTTGTGCACGGTGCTAGTGGTTAAGGGATACAGGAAGAGTGTTGATGGGTACGAAGTCCTGGGAATTGCTCTAGCTAACGCAAAAATGTTTCATTCCGCCTTTGCGTCTATGACGACATCCTTTTACCCTTTTCACAAAGCGTCCCATATCATGAGCACTGCCTACTAGTCACACATGGCGAATTCTTACTTCAGTCGAGTTCCAATCATTGGCCTGAGATAACCCATGGACCTCGTGTACTCCGTACACTCTACTCTAGACTGACTAGCCCCGGCGTTAGCCTCAACATGAAACAGGGGTTGTGAACTCATTGGCTGTAGCGTGTGCAGCTAGAGGCACAACATAAAATGCTTCATCCACCCGCTTCTGTGGAACTTGGCTTGAGAATTGTCAAACTGTGTAAGCTGATGCAACTAGCCATTCGGAAACGATTATCTCCATCCTGCTACACAAGGGAGACTGCAGATACTCATGGATACTTTCGAACTCCCCTAATGCAGCCTTTGGTTTGCGTGGCCCAATCGGTCTCATCAAACAAGGACTGAGCCACACAGCCTTGGCAAACACACTGGACGAGGCACACCGAGACAGAACGGTTGACAATGTCGGAAACTAACATTGTACCGTCTCTGGGCGTCATGGCTTCTGGATCCAGCCGAAGAAAGCCCAAACCGCCTACCGGAAGCCAAAAATCTGCTCGCGTTCGGGCCTTCACCCCCAAAGTCCGGACGGGATGTTTGACATGGTATGTGACATGATTTGCCGTGTTTTTGCACCGATACGGATGATTAACGATATATCTTTTTGCCACATGACAGCAAGTAAAACTAGTAAATATCCAATGTTTCTTCCAAATCTGCACCTACCCCAATGTACAGTGGCAAGGCTCATGAGCTGATCACCCGCTAAATTCCAGAATCCGCCACAAGAAATGTGATGAAGCGAAGCCGACATGCCAGCGATGTCGTAATGAGTCAGTTGTATGTGACGGTTACGCGCCTCCGCCTAAATCATTGAAAGAGCTATCGATTTTCAGACTGTCGGTCCCCAAGCAACGAAGCAGCAAGCAGTTTCGCCATTCGTCCGGGGTCTCGCTCCATGGGCATGTTGGTCCGTGTTGGAAACTCATTTCTTCCATCATTTTGCCAATTTCACCTACAAGGAGCTAACCGAGTCGCCCGGATACCAGGACCTCTGGTTATATCATGTGCTGCCTATAGCTCAACAAAATCAAGCCTTGCGGTTGTCAATCGCAGCGGTTGGCGCAGCCCACTACTTCTTCTCAGACGATGCTTCATCCAGTGTCAATCGTCCAGAAGCGTTCAAGTCGGGGCTCGTGAGCCTGAAATTATATAATCAGGCTATAGGCTGTATCGCCAAAGACAAGTCGCTTGATACAGGGACTATTCTACTTTGCTGCCTCTTGTTTATCTGCTATGAGAGCATGGCTGGCCGTTATTCGGAATCAATAAGGCACTTGAAAGCGGGAGTTCGACTCTTGGCTGGTTTCCAGGGCGGAGAGACCATCCCACAACCACATGTTAGGTCAAAGGTGTTCAATTTATACGCCCAAATCAGCATCGAGTTCTCGCATTTAATCGAGTCTACTCTTACCCCCATCAGAAAGCACGTCCGTGGGTTCCCTTACCTGATACAATCAATTATCAAATCAAACCGTTCAGCAGTCTGCCTGAAGCCACTAATGCAGCAAGAGCGCTCGACCTGGAGTTCTTTAGTGTGCTATCTCAAGACGGGGAAGAAGACGCCTATTCTGATCTCATGTGCGGCAGGCCTCGGGAACCTTGCCCGCACCCTGAGGCATACGATGCCGTTATGATGCGCATTGATCTATGGATAGCTCGGTCCGAGCAAACTATCCAGGCCTATGCGATGACCTCCATGGCAGAGTCAGATCTCAGAATGCTAGCCCGCCTTAAAGTGCAACAAGCTACATGGTCGTTGGTTTCAAAGCTACATTGGGATCAAGAAAACGATGCAGCTATCAAGAATATTTCCGAGAAGCTATTGCATTGCGCCGAATCCATGGCCCAGATTCTTGTTAGTTGTCGACGGCGAATCTTTTCCATGGATGGTGACTTGATTTCGAGTTTATCACTTGTTATTTCGTTCTCATCAGATAGGCAGCTTCAGGAACGGGCCTGTTCCTTATTGGAATCGCTGAACAGGCGAGAAGGAGCTTGGGATAGCAGAGAGATTGCGGAAATGCATAGGGCGACTCTGAACCAGGCCCAGCCTAGCAAATGGTATGCTGCAAACCTTCCTGGGGGCATACCTGGCTATGTGAGAGCTCTTTCTTCATATTCGAAACTCATAAATCCACAGAATGGGTTACTACGATATAGTGCTCCTATGGAACATTAACTCAAGACTGCCCATGCGGTAGGGTATGATAGAGAGAGCGAATTTTGAGACAATACCTAATTTTTAATACCATCAAACCTCGTCGAACATCTTATAGAACAGGGCTATCGGCGGAGTAAAGGCTAGCTAGCTTATTTCAAACAGTGTTCTAGCAATTCGGCATTCTCCACACATTTGCCTGTCAAATAAGATCAAGATATGTGATATACAACATCTCATTGAGAGCTAAAGCATCCCATCGTATTAAGAACTTTACAAAAACTTGTAATGTTGACATCTGCCGACTCTCTCATCTCATATCACTATAATATCGAGAATTGCTCACTTCCTGCTTAAATAAACGAGAAACTTGGCCAGGGTGACTGATAATACCACGCCTTGTGAGCGCCTTTACACTGTATTTGGAAAATAAGGACATAGTAATCACCGAAATTTGTTCATGATGCATTTCAGGTGAACAAATTTGAGCTTATGGGGTCATGGCTCGACGAACGGCTCCTTTCACATGGCATTATCGGAAATGTCAGGCATCTATCGGTAGAAGTAGAAGGGATCCGATTCGTCAAATAATAATTTTTTGTGAAAAGAGAATGACCGTGTAAGTCTGAAATGATATAAAACGCAGGGGAAAATAATATGTCACATGCAAAACTGTTCCCATGCTGTTGGTCAGGCATTGCCTAGACTATTGTATGTACGTCCAATTCGATTGCCACTTTTTCTTGGATTTCTGTCATTTAACATTCGATATTATTCAAGGCATGTCAGGGTCCCCATACTTCACTGCCTTCACCCTCCATCATCCATGGCGTCACCATCGTTCGACCATCAGTTATTCCGATGGTGGAAAATGAACTTGGAGCAGCTGACACTGTCATCCTGGATCCCTGCTGGGATGACAAGCTTGCCTCTTCGTGAGGCTTTTGATACAAGGATCCATGAGCCCTTGTGCATCGCAAGGATAATGACACATAGATTGGTGGTTGGGCCTTGAAATCAGCTCAAGCCACTCAGATGCTCAAGTGCATTTTTGAGCGACCACACTTCACCGCTTATCCGACCATGCAATTACGGAACAGAAGGCTAAAAATGGACAGCCACATGTCGATACGAAGCATAAGATCTGAATAGTTGTTTTCCCTGTCAGTACCTTGATTGCCGACACTAGCCGTGCCGTGTGAAGAATTTTTACACCACCATCGAGAACAATTCAAATTCTATGGCTAGCTGGCAAGCAATCCAGTCATTACGTGGCAATTATTGATCAGGCTGGAGTGTTATAGGGCGCATAATCAAGCTATACTTGGAATCTTGAAGAGATTGGCCAAACAATGAACCACAGCTGACCGTGTAACGGCTCGCACAAGGCTTGGATAAGCATAAGCCTCCTGTGTCGCCCGGGGTGCCTTGCCTGGTCAGCCGATGATCCGGAGGAAGGCGGGCAGCCGGAAGCTGACGCGATTGGGTGCCCTGCGTGGTAGCACGCCCTGGATATGCATGGTTTGTGTTTCCGAGATCCAGCTCGCATGGGGTGAGAAGTAGCCACTTCCACATGGCCAGTCAGGACTGTCGGCTGAAAGTCATGCCTCATGGCATCGTTTTCAGTGGAAAATTTAATCAGAGATGCTGTGGTTGTTTTCTCTCCACTCGATGAGAAACACATAAATAGAGGCCTGCCCTTGACGGTGAACCTTTTTTCTTTTCCTTCACTCCATCCACATTACCAAGTATCCTTGTGTTTCAAGATATACCCTCCAGCTTTTCATCATGCTTCTTAACACCATTATCACCACGGCTCTTGGCCTTTGCAGCCTTGCGGCTGCCGCCCCAAGCTCGTCGGGGCGTCCCTGTGGGTTCAAGATTGCCCCATGTCCTTCGGGGACCGAGTGTATTCCCAACGATGATACATGCACAAACTTGAACCGTTGCGCCGGCACATGTGTGGCCAAGCCCCCAAGATCGAATACCAGTCTTGTGGCGGAAAACGAGCGACACCACCACCCCCTGCAAGACGGGAACCGAGTGCAGAGACGACCCTCGTACTTGGAATGGAAACTGTGGTTTGGCCTGTGATAAGCCTGGAATCTGCATTTCTGTCAATCAGCCAACCTGTGGAGGATTCATCGGAGCGAGTTGTCCAACCGGCATGGAGTGTTATGATATGCTCGAAGACGATTGCGATCCCAATGAAGGAGGAGCGGACTGCTTGGGTATCTGCTTGTAAGATTTCAGTGATTGATATCAAACCAAGTCAACCTGTGAAACATCTTTCGACGGCTCTGGGATTCAAGCACGAAACATATATGAATGTGAAGTAGTGCAGGACTTCATGCTTGGGTATCTGAGAGAGTATTTTATTCAAGGACATTTGGTTCTGGTTTGCTGGTGGATCAAGTATGGTTCAACATCAACTCCGGCCTGCTTGGGGCTGAGGAATGGGGCCTGAACATTCGTTTCAATACCAACTCAAAATGATCAATCATTAATAAGAATCACTCAGTTACCAAATTATGAATGAAAGATGATGGCGCAAAATACAATGCTAAAACATATAAACCGACTTGAACCTATTAGCGCCACGTACGATAAGGTAAGGGATGAATGAAACTAAGATGTGAATATGTGATGAATAAGGACGGTATTTGTTGGTGATCAACGATTTCGAGGTCCTTGATCACATTCACAATCCATTCAGTGAAAATCTTGATGACGCATATTCCCACGTTGATTATTGCGGGGCCGTGTTTAAAAAGTCTCTTGACTGCAGACTTGGATGACTTCTTTGGCCAGCTCGATCGTGATTCTCCAGAGTGAATTGAAGTTGGGGCTTAACCACTAGCGAGGTAATATAATTATGTATGATTACACGATTCACTCCTTGTTGTAATATTTGTGGATAATGTAAATCTTTATTACATCAAATCTGTATCCTCAGGCTCAAATTGTACACTGTAGACCGCAGCTACAAATATGTGAATACCTGGAAACTCTCCCTTTCTCTGCCACGTCTCCCAGTTTAATGGTTTTACAATACAACAGTGTACATACCTACGAGGCCCACGACATGAGAATGCGGATTCCTCGAATTTTCTTATGTTTTGTCAACATCATCAACCTGACATGTGTGTGAGATGAAGTTTGGGAATAGGGTAGGAAAAAGGGGACATGAGCCGCGGCATTGTATGGATATATGGCACACAGGAGTTACACGCAGCTATCTTTACTGTACTCTCCGCGACTGAATCAAGCAAGAATACAATGGGCAAAACGGGAAGATTTGTGACAAAAAAAAAAAAAAAAAAAAAAACAAGACACAAAAATAAAGTGAAGGCGAATGGCACTTGGCGCTGACTCAGGCTTCACGAGGCACGCGCTAATGCGGTTTGTGTGGATCGAACACACGACCTTAGCATCTTCAGTGCTACGCTCTCCCAACTGAGCTAAACCCGCGACTAGGTGTATGGTTGTTGGTTTCCGGGGTTCCAGAATTAGTCCATGACGGACAGGTTTCTTAAACAGGTCCAATACAACATGACCAGTGACACAGTTCACTGCCGTTATACATCGAGGTGGTGCAGATTATGTTTCAAATGACATCCCAAGGGTGCAACTACGGGCCAAGCTGTGCACGATAACATACCAGCTGTGGCTTCTGGTCTACGCTTCAGGTTAAGTAAGGCCAGGGGAGAGTCCTGTTTGACTCCAGACATAGCTACTGAGAAGGTGATTGACGAAGAAGCCAACAGTAGCGTTCTGATCATAGCTAGTGAAGATGCTTACATTGCTTTGCATTATTCTATGCAAGCAATCGTGCATCGAGATAGCGTAAAGCATGTTCCACTAGACATCATGACCGTATCTTCATTTATTAGTGTCGTTTGTTATCACCTCAATGAGCAGCTAGTACAAGTGGTCTTAATCATCCTTAACTGAATGGAATCACAGTCTCCACGTTTCGTTCTGTGTAGAGTAAAAAATCTTCTTCTAGGAAACTTTCCTGTTCAGGTTACTCTCAGAAGATGTTTATCGAAATCAAGTGCCTGAATAAGATTGGTGAAATCAGCTCGACTATGAGCTAAAAGCGGAGCAGCACTTTCAAGCACATATCTCAGCTCAATAACTAATTCCCATGGAGCAAATTGAGCATGGACCAATACAGGGCGCACACGCCTGGACAAAGACCGCCAACGGAGCGATGGTAAGACCTAAGCCTTGAACTAGTCCGACTACTATCTGACATGACGCTGCCATAGTGCTAGCCAATGTCCGGCTCGGTAAATTCAGCCAATTGGTGGCCGACCAACGCCGATTGTTGCCATCCTTGAAACAACAGCCCCTCAATTTCATACTCTCCTTCTCTCCCATCCGATCGAACACGTCGATCTGGCTGTGCGAGCAACGTTGGTGCTCTGCTGAACTGGTCTCAAGCATCTCAATTTGATCATTGGCATCGAGTGCGACTCGACTCGTTGAGGCATGGATTCCCTCCCTACGACCGCGATTGTAACTGCCGTCGCGGCTTGTCTGGTTTACTTTATTTACCAAAGGCGCTCCCTCAGCCGATCCCTGGGATTCCCTATGACGAAGCTGCTGCAAAAATGTTCTGGGCAGTCTGCCATCGATGATTACGCACTTGAAGAAACATGGCGTCGTTTTACCTTGGCTGACCGGCCATAACGACAAACATCGAAGTCCATTGATTCAGTTTTTGGGGCTCCATTTTCCCAGCCCACCGTAATCATGTGCGATTTCCAGGAATCGCAAGATGTGCTGCTACGAAGAACTAAGGAGTTCGATCGGGCTACAAGAAGCACTGCCATTTTCGCCGGCATTATGCCAGAGTTTCACCTTGGAATGCGGTCATCTTCTCCGAAATTCAAAGGCAACAAAGAGTTGATCAGAGACTTGATGAGCCCCAATTTTCTGCACGAGGTGAGTCTCTTGAATAGCCCAAAAATAATCCCAGTCAATTGACAATGCTGCGAAGGTGTCCGCGCCTCAGATATACAACAAGAGTCTTGCTCTGATTGACCTGTGGTCTGAGAAACAAAAAGTCGCTGGTGACCGACCTTTCGAAGCTCGCCAAGACATCTTCGATGCCGCAATGGACATGATTAATGCAGCGGCATTTGCTTTTGAAGATGATTTGAGTATCACGAAGCAGAAATGGCGCTACCTCGTTTCCAAGCAACAGGAAGCCATTACAGATGATTCGACTGAAGAAATGGTGAACTTTATAAACCCACCAATTCCCGAAGATATTGGTGTTTTACAAAACGTGGCCGACTTCCTCGGAGGACAGAGCACCTCGCCATTCCCCAAATTACGTATTGGTACAGAATACTCACTGACTCAATACTACGTCGTAACATGACCTTGAAGGATAAGATAATCAAGGCTCAAATCAAGGAATGCGCAAAAGACTTGAAGGAGACAGGACTCAACTCTCAGCAACAGATTTCATGATTCAGCGAGAAAGTTCAGTAGCACGCAAAGAGAATCGTGCACCCGATATATATTCTCGGAGGATCGTTGATGAGGTATTTGTCTTTCCCCTTTAGCAAAGTATTCATACTAACCCATGACATCCAGCTTTTTGGTTACATTGTTGCTGGTCACGAAACCACGTCCTCTTCACTGTCATGTAAGTTTTGTTTTATCTGTTCGGCTCCTTTCGCCTCACCATTACCGCCTAAAATAATGGTCACAATACCTAATTTATTAGTTTTCGATAGCAGAAACAACAGGCTGACATTAGATTGAAGGGATACTCAAGCTCATTTCAGATCATCAGTCTGTGCAGCATGAGCTGCGACATGTGCTAAGAACGGTATTTGATGCAGCTGTGTCTGAGTCGCGTCAACCAACTGCTCACGAAATTGCTAAGGCCGACATACCTTTCCTTGATGCTGTCATTGATGAGTGTCTCAGGATTGGTGGTCCGGCGCCAATGGTTGCGCGTGAAGCCATGATGGATACGGTGCTACTCGGGCATCATATCCCTAAGGGTATGACACTACTTATTAACAATGCTGGCCCTGGTTTCAAGACAAAGCCTGTTGAGGTTGTTGATTCTACACGTTCGGAATCGTCTATTGCCAAAACTCGTGGTGGCACTTAGAATGTGGATAACCTGCATCTTTTCAAACCTGAGCGATGGCTGAAGACAAACGACAAAGGGACGTGATCTATGATGCACAAGCTGGGCCTTTCTTAACCTTCAGCTTGGGCCCAAGGGGCTGTTTTGGGCGGAGATTGGCATATCTAGAGATAAGGTTGATACTTGTTCTCCTGTTGTGGAACTTCCACTTCAAGCAGTTGAAGGGAGAACTGGTCAGCTATGATACCAAGGAGTCGGTTACTGTCATGCCAAAGGTCTGCTACGTTGAACTAGAACGGCTGTAGCTAAAATCCTAATATCATTTTTGTAATAATTAACTATAGATATAGGTGAATGGATATGAATGTGAGAGCGTATGTGACTACTATAACAAAAGGGACAAATATGGGGCAACTCCAAGGATTGTCAAAACGCTAGCTACTCAGTTCGAGGGAAGAGCAAGGCTAAGTGAGGCTGAAGCCTCGATCGCGAAAATTTAAGGGGCTCGTGATAAGGTTGTTTTTACTATACATCTTATAGCGATAAATATACAAACCTCCAAGATATGTCGATCAAAGTCCCGAAATGGGTCCGCAAAATAGCCTTGACGATCAAGGATACTGAAGATAGGATTTCGAGGACTGGGCGAGGGAGGTGCATCTTATATCACGCCTCTTCAGGGGCAAGAAATCATCGACATAGAAGATACGACGCAAGATGAGATTCTATAATAGAAATTTGTATATTATCTACTTGGATAGATCTTTGAGCTTCTAGCCGTTGAATGCCTGTATGAAAATCGCTTAATTTTGTCAAAATTGACTCCCATTTACTCATTTATCCGTTGCAAATACTCCTTAACAAAGTTTTCATCTATTGCCGGTGCCGGGTAATAATCACCTCCTAGCACATGCTCACCAACAGATAGACCTTTGAACATAGAACTCGCGTTCTGGTCCGTGTAGTTATCCAGAACGGCAGTAATACGGGCAAGCGAGCTTTTTGGGTGCGCGATGGCGTAAGCTAGTGCCTGTTTTTTCCATGTGCTGAATGGGACCGCGCCCTTCATCTTGCCGCTGGAAAGAGAAACAATGTGATTAAAGAACTCGTTGCAGCTTGGTGCGCGCGTGTTCAGAAAATCATAATCTCGTCCCTTACTGTGAAGATGTGTCGTCATGAGAGCAACAACCGTCTTGGCTAGATAGTCAACAGGCAACACGGCTGATAGGTCAGCATCCAATAGTGGAAAATTTCCCATCTCAAGGCATCCTTTAATAAGGTTGTGCAAGAAATCGCCCTGATCTTGGCGAAAGTGACCAGTTGCCGTAGACGCCGTGACATATGGCAACCTATAAATAGATGCGGTAGCACCACGCCAGCGAGCAGCCGTCACCATTTTCTCTGCGATGTACTTTGATGTTCCATAGCCGTATTCTAAATCTCCCTCCTTGAGCTCCATACCCATGTGCTTGGGGAGCGTTGAGATGGTGGATATGAGATGAACAGACTTTCTGCGTCCACAAGACGCCAGCCGCAAAATCTCATGAGCACTGACCATATTAGGGCCAATGTAATCCTCTAATGGTCGCATCCAGTCAACCAGGGCTCCTGAATGGCATATAGTATCTACTTTGGATGCGAGTTCGTCAAAAGCTTCCTCGGTCAAGCCGAGTAACGGTTGGTTCATATCGCCGATCACGGGTCGGATCAGTGGTTCAAAGGCGGGCCTCCAGAGATTGTAATCTTGCAAGATGCATTCCAAACGTTGACGCGCTTGGTTCATGGAGTCAGCACGCACGAGGCAATGGCTGAGAATGCCCTTGTCAAGAAGCTCATGCAATATGAACGCACCAACAAACCCTGTGGCGCCCGTTAGAAAGACTGATTCCGGAGGTTGGGTAAAATGATCCGAAGAGTCATTCGTAAACTGCTTCCCAAATTTAAAGCCGCTGTCTAGACAGCCGCTATGAATAGCATTCATATCCAACAGAGCAGACGGTACTATTGTGCTTGCCGAACTTGCTTCTTCTAATTGCGACAGCAAGTATTGGCTTAGGGCTTTGAGGTTTGGGTGAATAAAGGCAATATTCACTGACAGTTTCAGACCAGTGAGAGTTGCCAACTGATTTCGAATCTGCACAGCTGTCAACGAGTCGATCCCAATGTCTTTCAAAGGGCGGTCGACTTCTACTCCAAGATGGTCGGCAAAGCCCAGTGTCTTGGCGACGACTTTTCGAACCATACTCAGCACAAGGTCTGCTTGCTGTCCGGAATTAGCCTCGCTTAACATTTCGGCCAGAGACTTTTGCTTGCTGAGCGAATTCTGCCCTTGAATAATCCTCTTTGGAAGAAGCAACGTAAGCAGCGGTGAAATAACACCGCCATGTTGTTCCAAGAAATGCCGAAGCCTCTCTAAATCCAAGACGGCAGCAACAGTTAATGGGCGTTTGCTAATCACAGCACTTTCCATTAACTTCAAGCCCTGATCGACTGACAAACTGTCAAGACCAAATTGAGCAAGGTGAGAAAGAGTGTTGCGTCCAAGTCTCGAGGCCATACCGCCGTCACCCGCCATAGTACCAAGTGCAATTGAGGTTGCTGGTAACCCCTGAGCGCGCCGGTAATGAGCTAGAGCGTCCAGGAAGGTGTTGGCCGCCGCGTAATTAGCAAGCCCTTGCATACCCAAAACACCAGATATAGAAGATAACATCAAGAAGATGTCGAGATCCATGTGCTTCGTTGCCTGATGCAACAGCCAAGCACCGTGAGCCTTTGGCGCAATTGTTATTTCGCAGCGGTCTTGTGTCATACTAGAAAGTACGCCCGAATCTACAACGCCAGCAGCATGAACCACTCCTCGCAGAGGTCGGTCTTTAGTGAATAGCTGCATGATTCGGCTGACGTCGTCTTTGTCGGCTATGTTGCTGGCAATTATGGTGACTTTGACACCCAATGAGGAGAACTTGTGGACCAGTTCAGTCGCGCTCGAGGATTTCATACCATGACGAGAGGTCAATACTAGGTCGCGAATATTGTGACAATCTGCAAGCCAACGCGCTACCCGAGATCCGAGATGACCGAGGCCGCCTGTTATCAGCACTGCACCGTCTGTCCGCACAAAACGGGGCTCAGCCATTAATGTTTCTGGAATTGGCTTGACTCTTTGAATTCTGGGAACGAGTAGCCGGTCTTTGCGCACAACACATTCCGGTTCGGTATTTAACATCAACGCTGATGGAATACAAGCGCCTGAAGTGCCTTGGCCGAGGTCAATTAGGCGTAAGTTGAGCTCTGGATGTTCGCTCCTAGCCGTCCTCATCAGTCCCCACAACAATGGTCCGACTCCTAGTTTCATGGTGTCATCATTCGACTTCATTCCCGTACCGACCGCATGGCGAGTAATCCATACAAGTGGCGGAGTAAACTGAGTCTGGGCTGCAGCTTGTAGCTGTGATAGTGCCTTTGACACTAGATCGCGCGTCCCGGACACCACGTCAGGTTCTGAGTCCCACAGGCATATTAAGCCTTTCAGTTTCTGAGCATGCTCTACATGCTCAACTTGAACTAGTTGTACACCGTATTGAATCAATGTGTCAGTCACACTTTTCGCCCACATGTCATCAGTAGCTGAAACCACCAGGCCCCAGGTTCCGCTGCACGAAGAGTCGTGTATTTTAGGTGAATGCCATTCTATCTGGAACTCGTATTGGCCTAATTCTTTGTGCAGAGGACGACTAGATTCATGAGTCACACTCATCCCATTGAGAGTGCTACCTATTGTACGTGGTAAAGGTAGATTGTTACCATTATTGCCATTGTTACCGAGGTGCTGACGTTGGAAAGCATAGGGTGGCAGCCGTATACGTTCGCCACCAAATGGTTGAAAGAAGTCTCGCCATTGAATAGGTACGCCACGCAAGTGTAGTTGGGCTGCGTTCTCTTGAAGTAACATGATGCTGTCTTTGTTGCAAGAAAGAGACGCCAGCCAAGCAACTGTATCGCTCTGATGATGGTCGGGAAAGCTTGCAGCACCCATACCACAGAGCACTTGACTCGGCCCCAGCTCGAGGAAGATGTTGATACCATGACTCGCCAATGACTGAATACCATCGCTGAAGCGGACAGCACCACACACTTGTTCTAGCCAATACTCTGGTGTTGTCAACGCTTTTGATTGACCAAATTCCCGTCCAGGCTACTGATGATCTGGAGCTGTGGAGGGTTGAATTGCACTGTCTCGGCCACGGCCTGGTACTCAGCTAACATGTTGGTCATATAACGTGAATGGAATGCATGGCCGGTGACCACCGTCTTCGCCTTGCGTCCTTGACGAGCGAAATGAGCCACAATGCCATCAACAGCATCCGTTTGACCAGATACAACGGTCTGCATGGGTGTGTTATACAGAGCAATATCAACCCTATCATAGTATTCAGATTGTGCCAGTGCCATTTCGACCTCAGTAGCGCTCGCCTCAAGCGCTACCATTCTGTAGTCGCCAGCTTGAGCCTGCATTAATCGACCACGCGATGCTACCAAACGGCAAGCGTCCGGCAGATCCATGATACCCGCTATGTGAGCAGCCACAAGCTCGCCCAGACTGTGACCAAGCACAAAGTCGGGTGTTACGCCCAGGCTCTTCCACAAACGCCACAAGGCTACCTCGAGAGTAAATAGAGCAGGCTGTGCGAAATCAGTGCGCTCCAAAAGTTTAGCATATGCACTGCTAGGCTCAGCCCACATAACCTCTAGTAGCGGCACTCCTAACTCTGTATTGAACAAGCTTGCGATCTCTTGCATTGCTTGACCAAAAATAGGATAAACCTCACAAAGGTCTTTCCCCATTCCGGGCCACTGACTACCCTGGCCTGTGAATAACAAGGCAATCTTGGGTGATTCTGAGGTTTCACTGCTAGGAGATAAGACTCGCAGATCTGAGTCAAATGGCGATTTCAGTGCCTCTAGTAAGTCTCTCTTGTTTTGAGCCATTATCACCAATCGCCTCCTTAAATGATTACGAGTTGTTGCCAGGGAATAAGACAAATCATATAGACTTTCCTCCCTCATACTGTTGATATACTGGTGAAGTCTCCAACATTGCATCTCAAGCGCTGTATCAGTGTCAGCAGAGAGAAGGAATGGTAGAAGTCGAGGCCGCCTCTCTGTCCATCTGGCATCATCAGTAACTTTGATAGTACTTGGTGGTTCCTGAATAATAACATGGGCATTTGTGCCACCTATGCCGAACGCGCTGACCCCAGCTCGGCGCTGCCGATTCTCGGTTGACGGCCACGGTTTTTTATCCAACACCGGTATCATATTTGAACCATTCCAATCAACTGCTGGAGTAGGCTTCGTGACATGCAAGGTTTGCGGTAGAATGCCATGTTGTACAGCTAGCGTCACTTTAAGTAGTCCAACGAGACCTGCAGCGGCTTGGGTGTGACCAATATTAGACTTGACTGAGCCGATATATAAGGGCTCCATCTGGGAGCGAGTCGGTCCAAAGACTTCAGCAAGTGCTGTAGCTTCAATAGGATCGCCTAGTCGAGTTCCAGTACCGTGGGCTTCAATATAATCCACATCGCTAGGTTGCAGTCGAGCTGCTGCCAGCGCAGTATGGATGAGTCGTTGTTGGGAATGACCATTGGGAGCTGTTAGACTAGCACTTCGCCCATCATGATTAACTGCAGTGCCACGAATTATAGCATTTATCTTATCACCGTCGCGTTGAGCATCAGACAGTCGCTTTAGGATGACAACAGCACATCCCTCTGACCACCCCGTGCCTTCTGTGTCGGCAGAAAAGGAACGACAGCGGCCATCTGGTGACATGCCCTGGAGTCGGCTAAACTCGACGTGTAATCCAGGATTAAGCATTAGGCTTATTCCTCCTGATACAGCCATATCACACTCACCAAGAAGAAGCGAGTTGCAAGCCAAGTGTGTGGTGACTAGAGAAGAGGAGCAAGCTGTATCTATCGTCATGGCAGGACCTTGAAGTCCCAATTGATACGAGATACGGCCAGACATGGTGCCAGCAGCTGATCCTGTTACTGTGTACCCATCAAGGCTGGTGAAGTCTTGAGGAGCAGTTGGGTTGAGACCCTGGTGCGACAATATATTGCTTGTGCCAATGAATACACCAGTCGAACTATTGCGCAACTGTTCCGTGGTATATCCAGCTTGTTCAAATGCTTCCCAACAAGTCTCAAGCATCATATACTGTGAAGGGTCAAGCCTCTGTGCTTCCCGTGGCGATATGCCAAAGAAAGAAGTGTCAAAAGAGTAGACGGAAGGAAGAAATCCCCAAGGCGACAATAAGATTCGTCCTGTGTGCCGTTTCTTGCATGAACTGATGAATCGGTGGCCCAGCGACCTTCAGGTACTTCAGTTATGGCATCAGTACCACATTCAAGAAGGTCCCACAACTCTTCAGGTGTGGTGACACCTCCAGGCAGCCGACAGGCCATAGATATAATCGCAATGTCCTCGCGTACAGTGTCTCTCACATAAGGCTGGCCTGTAGGAATATTTGGGATACCCGCATCCCCAGAGCCTGTTAAATTTGCCGCCAATGCTTTGATCGTATAATGTTGAAAAAGCGTGGGTGATGGGACGTGTCTGCCCAGTAAGTCTTGGAGATCCTTTTGGACGCGGACTACCCTCAATGAGTCTCCTCCTATCTCGAAGAAATTATCATAAACCCCAAAACGATCATGGCCGAGTACTTTCGACCATATTTTGAGGATTTGAGATTCTAAGTCAGTCCCAGGTATTGTTGGAGCAGTTCGGATCTTGATTAGTGATACTGGATCTGGGAGTGCTTTGCGGTCAATCTTGCCGTTGATTGTCACTGGAAAGGCCTCCAGTTCGACAAAGAATGCTGGCACCATGTAGGCTGGTAATCGCTCGGCTAGCCATGGACGCAAGATGCGGTCAAGGGTGCTTCCGCTCTTGCTTCAGTGTCTCCGCCTTGCGTTGGTATTGTCTTTCGTACGTAATAGGCTACCAGTCGGTCATCGCGACAAACAACAACAGCTCCGGAGACATCTTCTCGCGAAGTAATTGCGGCTTCTATGTCACCAGGCTCGATCCTGTGTCCTCGGATCTTAACTTGCCCATCAGCGCGACCCATAACACTCACCTCTTCGGTATTGATAAAGCGAGCGACATCGCCGGTTCGATACATCAGTCCTTCATGAAAAGGGTTGTCAACAAATCGAGAGCGGCTCAACTCAAAGTTGTTGTGATAGCCGCGTGCAACACCCGCCCCTCCTATGCACAGCTCTCCAACTTGGCCAAGCGGCACAGGCGACAGATTATCGTCAAGTACGTACAAGTGACCGTTGTTTATAGGTTTTCCAATGATGATATCGTGGCCCTCACTGACTTGCCATATACTTGCATATACAGTTGCTTCAGTAGGACCATATAGATTCCACATCATTTCGCCGCATGCTAGCAAACGATCCGCGAGTGCTCGAGGCAGTGCTTCACCACCACATAGAATTTTTATGAGCCGTGGCTGACCACACCAACCCGAGTCAAGTAGCATTTGCCAAATCGCCGGTGTCCCTTGCATTATGGTGATTTGATGTTGCTCCATGAGTGTGACGAGGGCAGTCATGTCCTTGATTTCATGCCTTTGAGCGATAACAGTTGTTCCGCCACATAGCAATGGTAGAAACAACTCAAGAACAGCCATATCGAAAGAGACAGTGGTGATTGCAAGCAGTCGATCTGTGTGACTGCATCCCGGCTCTTTCTGCATCGATAATAAGAGATTGGCAACACTTCCGTGGCTCACTTCAACTCCTTTTGGTCGGCCGGTTGAACCTGACGTGTACATGACATACGCAAGATCATCTGGTTTTACTTTTGCCTCAACATGCTCATTTTTGAGCGGGTTTGTATTCATCATGGAACGTGCATGGTCGACATCCAGGCACGGTATATTAGTACGGGAGGCAAACTCCTCTAATGTGTTGGCACTCTTGATGAGCAGCTTAGGGCATGCATCATCCATCATTTGGACAACACGCTCTACAGGAAAGGCTGGTTCGATGGGCACGTAAGCTGCGCCTGCCTTCATGACTGCCAGCAATACCGCGACCAGGTCGATGGAACGATTTAAACCCACGCCAACGAGGTCATTTTTCCCAATTCCATGGTGGATAAGCACTCTAGCAAAACCATTGACTGCCGAGTTCAGCTCCCAAAGGTAATTGTGTCGCTGCCGCAGATAATGGCGACTTTGTCATTATATTCATGGGTGACTTGCTCGAGGAGCTCAATGAGACATAAGGGAAGATGTGTAGAGCTAGGGTGTTGTGGCTCCGATAATTAACAGAAGTGATTTGGCTCTGGGTCTTTTGTTCAAGGGAGAGGCGCATTTTGGCTGATAATGATTCGCCAGCTGACTGTAGGCTCTGATGGTGGAATATTCTCTCAGTCAATACTTTTCACACGAGAGATATATGATTAGAGATTCAAAACGATAATGCTTTAAGGTCTCAACATTTCTGGCATGACAATAATGATTATTGCCTTCGATTCTACAATGACTATCTTGTATAAAACACGTAATGGCTACTTACGAAACCTTCCCATTTAATTGTACCATATCACCGGCCAATGTGAGAAGACCGACAATCACCAAGGCAGTCCTCGGCAGCAGCTTTGTTTCCTTGCAAGGGTTACTGCAGATGCTGCGTGTGGATTGTAAGGGATCGACAAGCCTGTTGAAGTGGGATTCATGGGGATGGGCCGGAAGACAGGGATATGAAGCTACAGCATATGACATGCCTGCAGGCTGAAAGCGTTTTATCTCCTAATATGGGCAAATATGCGGGCCCCAAGTATTTAATGTTATACTTGAGTAACAGTACAAGACCGGAGTATAAGTACAATACAAGGTTCAAATAGGACCATGGTAATATCATGCAAGGTCCGAGGAGGAACACATGAATCCGACCGCTAGTGCGAGACGCAAGGAGCGTTGCCTAATCCAAAAGGCAATGCCCGGCTTGGTTTTTCCAGGATTTGTTTACAGTTTACTGTTAACCCATGTTTAACGGTTGAGCTAGCCAGGGTGCATCGCCCCTCGATGATTTACACATGTGTTCCTGCTTTTGGGAGGCAGCGCTCTTACGAGCAGCATCAATTGTTGTCGTTACAATTCCCCAGCTCGAAGCTTGATCTGACGTTCTATCGATAATTTTCGCGGCGAACTATGGCTGTCATTGTAGTCCCCGGTGGCTTAGGCGATCTAGGTCGTCTAATCACAGAGGCTCTGGTCGAGACTCAGAAACATGAAGTTTATGTCATGTCGAGAAAGGTAGATACCAGGAAATATAGAGAGACCGTTCACCAGTTTTGACCATTATTCCACAGATTATTCCTGACGATTTGAATTCAAGTCGCATATCACCATTGACTGGCAAACCCTACCTACCGTTCATACATTCCGATTACTCCTCCGAAGATTCCATTGTCGAACAGCTGGCCGAGAAAAAATGTCGGCGTCGTTATCTGTGCTTTTATCATGGATTGTGACTCCGTATCTGATGCTCAGCGGCGCCTCATTCGTGCTGCTGAAAGATGCACTTCCGTCAAGCGCTTCATCCCTTCTGAGTTCAATGTCGAATATGACGTTGGTGATGATATTCTGCCGTATCCAGAGAAGAAGTATCATATTTACTCTAGACGGGAGTTAGAAAAAACAACCACGCTTGAGTATACGTACATTTACCCAGGCATGTTCATGGATTATTTTGGGATGCCACATATAAAAACTTGTCTCCGCCCACTATGCTTTTTATCGATCCGGAGAAAGGACAAGCAGTTCTACCGGATGATGGAGAAGCAAAAATGAGTATGACTCTTACGACAGACACAGCCCGATATATAGCTTTGGCGCTTGAATTAGAGACATGGCCGCGAATCATGACAACCGCAGCCAGCACCGTCTCACTGAATGAGCTCGTCCGACTCGTCGAAAAAATACAAACCGCAAGCTTGAAGTGCGTTATCAACCGGTAGAGCGGCTCCTTCAACATGATGTAATTGATCTCCCTACGAATGTCGACATAGCGAGGCTTTTCCTCGAGAGATTTCCTAAAGGAATGGAACAATTACGAGGCCTCATAGCCGACCTCGAGGCAGGTGTTGCACTCGGTGCATTTGATTTCAGCCAGCTGAGTGGCCATCTTGATCTTGTCAAGACATTTGAAGGAAAGGTCAAGCCCCAACATCAATCGAAGAGCTGATGAAGGATGCCTGGAAAATAAGTACTAGCAACTAAACATGGCCGCAGTCGGCATATATCGAACTCCATGCACATTGTACCTCGAAGATGTTATTGTGGTCATTTTTAGTATGGAAACATCGCACTTTATTCCTGATTTTGTGTGCATTATATAAATCAAAATGTTTGAATTGAGGTTTCCTACATCTTCAACGATGAACAGCCGGTCGCTTCGTGGAAACTTAACAATACACCTCGTCATATTCACCATAATCACGCTTCCAAACACCAGGACTATCCTTCAGGAATTGTGACCGGAAGCCTATCATACGCTGGCCTCGTGGTGTCAGAGTCTTTGCGATTTCTTTGTCGACAAGGAATGGGTATGCTTCTTCCGGAGTCAGATAGGAGCATTGGAAAACCAAAGTAATGGCCCTTCTGGTAATATCCTTGGTTGTGTTCGCACCACCTCCATGTACTACTTTCCCAGTGATAAAACAGGCGTCTCCTGCCTCCATCTCTGCTGGTATAGTGTCTTCTTGCGTTCCATTCTGCGAGAAGTCACTCCAGCGGTGGCTCCCTGGAATGACCCTCGTTGCACCATTCTCATCAGTGAATTGCGTCAGGGCCACAACGAAGTTGATACTGGCCTCTGGTGCATCAGAGCCACAACGGGTGAAGATTGGGAATTGCCATTGGTCACGATGTAGCGGCTGTGGCTTGCTACCGGGTCCGATATCAATGACCTGGGCAGAGTTCATCCAGTATCCACCTGCATCACGCAAATAAATCTCTTCGCATAGTTCATGAATTAACTCGTTCTCCAAGATTTCATGTCGAAAAGTCTTGCTCCACGAGACCACATTGTTCAAACGCTTTGTGTTATCGCCATGGAAATCCTTTACCCATTCTTCGATGTGCTTGGAGCCAACGTTGAGTTTGTCTACCGCCGGTTGAACTTCGTCGTTGAGACGCTGGATTTGGTCCTTCGTGAACAATTTCTTGATTATTACGGCCCCGTCTTCACGCAAAGCCTTGAGAATGGCTTCGCGACCTTCAGAAGCCTCTAATCGCTGCAGCGTTGGTGTAGTCGCTGCCATGATGGAAACGAAGCAGCTTATTGAGATACTGACAAAAGGATGTGTTTAGTACACGAGCTTCACTAAACAAGATTGCTGTGAGAGCTCTACCCATGTACCCAAAGGGCCTTGGTATGATTATGTATGTCTAGGATTAGGATTTTCATCGTCTGCAGTCATGTTTTACCTGCCTGTTCTGCCAAATAGGGCGCTTACGCAGGCACAGATGCCGAGCATTTGCGCTACACATGGTTCGCTGGTTCGTATAACCGCTTATTGACTAGCGCTATTAATCGGATATTATGTTTATTTCAGGGCATATTCCTACAGAAGGCGTTACATTGTTTACTACTATTCGAACTTGGCGGAATCTAGTGGCGCTGTTTGACTGGTTGCCGATCCAATAACCCAAGGACCAGATGATCTCATAGGAATTACCGGTAACTGGCTCATACTCCCTGACACACCGACAATTCCTCACGCATCCTTGAGCGGGAGTTTCCTCGAAGGAGACAAAGAATGAACTTGTACCTCTACTTGAGCATGAACAGGCTAAAGGTAAGTATACAATACTACGATCAAGGACCCCGTGAGCTTTTAAATGCATCCTTGTCATTTGAGCTTTTCAACATGTGGTAGGATTCATCACAAAATATCACCGCTTCCATGCTATGCAGTATATATGCAGCACAGCTATGGCGATCAGGAGTCACGGTTACGCCGATGTTTTGTGCAGGGGCTCAGCTCTGCTTTCGAAAGCCCCGAGCACAAAATGTAGGACTATAGTTTCATCTTACAGAAATCAACTGTTATGGTAACATTCCGCGTATGCAGAACAAGTGGGTTTCAAGTCAAAAACTGCATTCGCCGATGAGCACGGGACCGAGCTTTGCGCTTGGATTTTGGTTGAGAATACTGGGATATGTGATAGATTTGCCGGACCAGCATACCCATGACGATTGAGCCAAGCAAGATAGAAGCTAGCAAGCTGTTGAGGACGAAGGAATGGGTTGATGTTGGGATCAACTCGCCAAAGGATTAAGTTGCATCCGAACGCGCCACACGCCAAGTAATAAATCCTTACGCCAAATTCAAAGGCCAGGTTTTGATCCTTTGACACCATTTGTAGCATGACTTACGACAACCGAGGACTGCGCAGTTTCGTGTAATTCCTCTGATATTGGCACCCCATTCACAGTAAAGGTCCGAAGAAAATTATGTGCAGTGCGAGAAACTAGGCCCTTATGGTCCGTAGCTGGCCTGTATGTGTCCTCTTTGTCTGTCTACCTCTCAATCACTAGTCATGCGAACCCGAGCCTGGAGGAACAATCCCCGGCCATAATGGATATATCCGAGAAAGCGTGAAGATATGCAACTAGCCATATAAGGGGTGTAGGAGCGGAAACTCAACCGTAGGTGAACAAGAGCAATTTGCAGGTCGTGGAAACGAGAGATGACCTCGTCGCTTCCGTGTCGGCTTTTTATCCTACAACAACGAACACATAAGGCTCTCTTTCGAGTGTATTTCAATTAAAGCTATCGCCAGGGTGCTATCATGGCTGCCAATAATGAGCCTCACCACTCCTGGAAGCCCATCTCAAACAGCGAATGGGAACAGCCATATGGGTTTCAAGATGCCTTCTACGGTAGAATACTGGGCAAGGCAGGCGAGCCGGCACTGTTCTTAGTGGCATCATCCATTAAATTCAGATATGTCAGTCCAAGTGCGGACGGTGATCCGGCCAAAAAATCCGAGATGCCTGGATACAGACTAGATATGCATATCCAATCATGGCTACTGTTGCGCATGAGGATAGGAGATCGTACAAATCGCCTCAAAATGCTCAAGACATTGATCAGTGGGCCAATGAAACGTTCAAGGTTGAACTGAACAGAACTGTCTCGGACATTTGGCGAGACCTCATCAAAACGCGACAACCAACTCTGTACTTTCTGCCGAAAACAAACGAACTTTTTCTTCAATCGGAACATACACACTTAGACGGCCGTGGCTTCCTTCACTTCTGGGACGAATTGTTTGCCCTGTTAGTTAATCCGAGGCCAGTAGTCCTTGGGCAAGATGTTGGCCATTTGCTTGGGCGGGCAGACGATTATCTGAATACCCAAGAGAGAAGCCCTGGGCGAGGGCTTCGCCTGGCAACACACTTGGTAGAATCTTTGGAAGTAACTCCGCCCGAGACTTCTATAGCTTACCACCTGACAAATGTAGATGACGTGGCCCATCAACCGCTCCCTTTGATCAATTCAAGGGCCGTTTTCACATTTTCAAAAGAGGAAACAAAGAAAATTAATGATGAATGCAAGAGTCGGAATCTTTCGCTCACGGCAGTCTGGCACACTGCGATTGTACTTGCTACACAAGATGTTCAACGCGATGCTGGTGTGCAACCTGGCTCCACATACGTAACATTCGCCAACTTTGACTTGCGGCGTTATTTCAAGCAGGACAGCCGAGAATGCGTTCAAGACAAAGCACCTATAGGAAACTATCATGGTGTTTTGCCTTACATAGCCAAGCCTAATGGTCGATCTTTCCTCAACCTTGCACAAGATTTGAGCTCATTCTATCGCTTGGGGCTTCAGGATCAACCAGATGTATGGAGCGCTCTGCGACCCATGATGCAAGCCATGGGTGACGCGTTCACGCAAGGTCCGCTTACTGATACAACACCAGCTGTTTCGAGCCTTGGTGTCGTTGACCATTATATCAAAAGAAGTATCAAGGACCGGGAGGAGTGTTTCATTAGCGACGCTTGGTTTGGCGATACAGTCACTGGGCCTTGGATTGAGTGCTTTAAGTGGCTGTGGCAGGGAAGCCTGGTTCTCGGGAGTTGCTTTAATGGATCATTCTACTCCAGTAGAGAACTCGACGAATTTCATCGCAAGGTCAGATGGCACATTTTGGATGGTCTGAACCTAGCAACCGCCACTAAGGGTGCTAAATTGTAGTTACTCGTTGCTAAAGGCAGCATTGATTTTAGAATGGGTCGCATGCATTATTTGTATTTTGTAAAAATGATGAAAATAATTACAAATTGTATTCTCTGCCAGTCTTACGAGATAAAGATTTCTAGTTTATAGTTCACCAGGGATAATTTGCGTTAATATGCACATTGGAAGGGTTTGAACATGACTACGAATAATGTGTCTCTGTTTGTGCACCTTACGCTGGCGAAAGATTCATGCACTGGGCTCCCATATCATCAGCTCTTGTGATGATGGCTGAGTAGCCAGGAGAACAAATCCAGTATTCGGGAGTTCTATTTGAACCCAACAATATTTGATGATGCCCAGTTGGCGTTTGGTACCAATTCGACGATTCGATGCTTCTACAGACACATAGCGATCAAGATGAAATAGCCCCAAGCTTTCAACAAATCATGATTGTTCACAGGAGATTTCTCAAGTTATCTTTTACCAAATACTGCTCCTTCTTCTTCTATTCTTCTCTTTATCAATCTTAAAGACCGAGTATGCCACTGAATCGGATTCTTCAGGAGACTTGACTAGAGTCTGAAAGCTCAAATCAGTAAGAATGTCTCCTCAATCTTTAATGACAGCCCAGGGAGATAGCCCTGAAAGAGGGGCAAAGAAAAAAAAAGAGTTGTCTTCATTCGCTGGCTCGAATGCCAAGGAACAATTCGAGACGATTTTTTCACACACCCACTAAGGTTACTCAACTTCCAATGGCTAAGTAACAAGGCAAAATGTACAAGTTAATGGAAGCCGGGTTTCTTTCTTTTGGCTTGTTTTTCTTAGCGTCCACGTGTCCAACACAACCATTTCACGGTTATCCGGCTATCATTGGCGCCATGGACTTGGCTCGCGTCATGGCGTGGAGCGTGGAGAACCGGCATCTCCTTCTGTGGAGCGACTAAACGACGAGTCAAGTTGGCAATGACGGCATTGGGAAAAAAGCATGCTTGGCTTGTTTGCATGGAGCAGTTCGTGGGTTTATGATTTATCGCAGTTGGCATTGGCTATTAAGCTAAGAGAATCGTCCACCATAACCATGGGACATGACTGGCCGTGCTCGATGTACTTCTACCTACATTTCAATTCTTGTATAGGTCATTATGTCTACAAATACGCCACACACAACAGCCGTCAAGGAGCATCATAATTTGAGGGAGGAGGAGGAAGCAAGAATGCGCCCAAGCGCTAATCATGAAGACGTAACCAGAAGAAGCGACGGCGATGCTTCGACTGAAAGGGACGATGCTGAAACCGGCATTCAAGCGCGGAAGGATGCGTTCCCGCAGAGTGATGGAGCTCCCTTGTCTTTGAAGGACCGTGTTGTTCGCATAACTTGGGGCTGGTTCCCGTGTACGATGGCGACCGGCGGCATGGCGAACTTAATAGCACAGCAGCCATTTACGTTTCCTGGGCTAATGATAATTGGCAAGATATTTTTCATCTTGAATCTTGTCCTCTTCGTCACCTTTACAACACTTATCGCCATTCGATTCATAATTAAACCACGAGCGCTCACAACAAGTCTTCATCACCCATCCGAATCCTTCTACTTTGGTGCCTTCTGGGTATCAATAGCACTGATCCTCATAGGTGCGCAGTCCTATGGTGGGCCTGCCACTGGTGACTGGTTCACCGTTGCAATACGGGTACTGTTTTGGATATTTTATGCATGCAGCACCGTTGTAGCAGTTTTCCAATATCACGTCATCTTTGAAAGCGAGAAAATCGCAATTGCAGAAGCACTGCCCTCCTGGATTTTACCGGCATATCCATTCCTCGTCACCGGTCTCCTTGCAGGATCTATCGCGAAAGCTCAGCCATCATGGAGTGCTGTTCAGATGATAATAGCCGGCCTGATGGGGCAAGGACTCGGCTGGATGTTGTCTCTGTTCATCTATGCGGTGTATCTAACAAGACTCATCCAACATAATCTTCCTGATCCATCAAAACGACCGGGCATGTACATTGCCGTTGGACCTGCAGGTACGTGATTATAGACTTAAAATTCGGGTTGTGGAATCAAACTAACAATCAATAATTAGCCTTCACCTCTAGTGGACTGATCATGTTGGGCAAGCAAGCCCAGTCCAACATGCCTAGCGGGTTTCTAGGTATTACCAGTATCCCGGTTGGCGACCTTTGGCTGGGAATGTCAGTTGCGGCTGCATTGTTTCTTTGGCTCCTAGCTATTTGGTTCTCAGCACTCTCAACATTGTCAGCAATTCGCGAAGCACGTCGAATGTATTTTACGCCTGCGTGGTGGGCCTTTGTCTTCCCAAACGTCGGTTTGGCGCTTGCAACGATCAGCATTGGCGAAACTGTTGGTTCGTTAGCTATACAGGCAGTTGGTTCTGGAATCACAGTTATCTTGGTATTGGTTTGGCTTTTATGTGCGACGGGCCATATTCGTGCAGTTATGAAAAGAGAAATATTGGCTGTGGGCAAAGACCTAGATGTGGAGGAAGTCAATCGACAACATGACGAGAAGTCGAGGAGAAAGGAGCGCAGGAATAGGTGGTAGGCTTGAATCTGTGCAAGATCAGTACCGCATGGATCACCACTAGGCTTTTTGTCAGTAGCAACAATATAATACACGTGCATAATTTTACACAATGTACAATCATCACACAGTCAACCGCTATATCTTGGCCGCCTTTACCGAGGGTTTCATACAAGTGCTCTACCCAAACGATCAAATAGTCTTCATAGCAAAAGTATAGGTATAAAGGAAATTGGGGCATTAAATTAGGCTGATGCCAAGATCGAACGTACGAAACTTTTAGAAACCATGATTTAACTAAGGCCGATGTAACGCAGTTGCGAGTTGCATTTGCAGGCCCTGGTTTGGCAAGATATGTCCAAAGCCAAAAGAAACCTTCCATGTCCATGGCTCTCTTAGATGAGACCCTTGAATACTTTATATCAGGGCCGCAAAAGACAACATAGCAGTCACGGGCTAAGTGATGAAAATCAGGATTTATACATATATATTTTCATTTTTCTTAGGTTTTCTTTCTTTTTTTTTTTCTTAATGTCACATTTCTATAGCAACTTTGAGAACATTCTCTTTTGACCCGGCCTTGAAGGCCGTATACGCAGCCAGTGCGGATGACAAGGGAAAACTAGAAAGACCGTATAAGGAGGTTGCCATCGAATTATATGTCGGGGTCTTATAGAACTCACCATGAGAAACAAGGGGTTGAGGGTTCAGCAGGCCACTCTCGACTAGCTCGATCAACCACGACGTATGATCATGGCTGACTAGCTTGCTTGCGATATCTGTGAATTGAGATGGTTAGACCGATGTCAAGAGGTTGTCGTAGCTGGACAATGTAACCTGGCCTCGAGGTTTAGGCCTTGAAGACTTACTTATGTTCTTATCCCAAAGGGTGTGTATGTCGAGGGTTACCTGGCACCCATGCACTCCAGCGTTTGTCAATGTTCCGCCAACGGACAAGAGGCGCTGGCAGATATTAAATGTTGAAGGTGCTCCGACACACTCGGAAACAAGGTCAAAGCCCCACCACCTGAGACTTTCAACGCGTTCTCCACAACGAAGTCGTCACCGCTATGAGTACTGAAAACGTGGTCAGCGCCTAGCTGTTTAGCTGTCTCAAGTCGAGATTCTCCTCGGCCAATGACTACTAGACACTTTGGCGAGTACAGTTTTGCTAGCATCACCAGGGCAAGTGCAACAGGTCCGGCGCCAACGATGGCAATTTTGGCACCAGGTTTGATGTTTCCAGGCAGAAGACCAACATCGTACGCCGTAGGTACAGAATCAGATAAAGGGAGAGCTCCTTCTGCCGTGACTCCATCGGGCAATGGATAGAGAGAACAAGCTGCATGAGGAACTCTGACATACTCGGCCTGAGTTCCGTCAATGGTATTTCCTAAAATCCATCCTCCCGTAGAGCAATGGGCTGACAGGCTTTGACGACACCGTGTACACACACCGCAGGATGAGATGCACGCAATGAGCACCTTCGTACCCACGGAGAGAGTAGTGACACCTGCGCCCAGTGATTCAATGATACCAACACCTTCATGGCCCAAGATTCGACCAGGCTGGCATGATGGTACATGGCCTTGCAGAATATGTAGATCTGTTCCACAAATACTGGCATGGAGGACTTTGACAATGGCATCACCTGGGGTTTGAATCCGGGGCTTAGGTCGTTGCACAAGCTCTACCTTGCCAAGCTCGCTGTATATAATAGCGGACATAACATTGTTTCCACCATTGGTGAGGGGCTGCGTATCGGATGGGGCGCGATGCGCAGATCGTCGAAGTTGGCGTCACCCATGTTCACGTCAGTTCGAGCGAAACAAAACGAAATGGACGGTCACTGTCTCGAAGAGTGTTGCAGTTGGTGATTAGCAGTTGATTTTATTCGGCTAAGTAGGAAGAAAGTAGCAATTCTCTTGGGCATTTGCTTCCAGGCATGCGACTTATAGAAATGTTTGCTGATGTTTCCACTGACGCAACGATGACGAACCCCGGACTTCAATGCAGGCAGATAACGTGAAGCAGCTGAAAGCTGAAGATTAATTTACAGACAATGCAGCAGTTCATCTTGTTCCCCACTCATTCAACATCGTCACCATAGACATATAAGCACGTGGTGACTTGAAGCACAAACTTGCGCCAGACTCACCGTTTGAGGCACCTGCGTCTGCAAGATGCTAGCTGAACCTGCGGCCCGGCCCCGTTTGCAACCGGTTGTAGAAACCTGCATGAGATGTGCTGGCCCTATATGCATGGCCGTTGCTACATTCAGACATGGCTTTCTCTCTTGGTCTTGGTATCGGGGATATATGTATGTTCAACACCACTGGTTGGCCACACATCACACTACGCAACCCCACCATGGCGCTTAGGACTCCGAGTCTCTGCACTGTCATGCATTTGGAGAACCCTTATCAATATTCAGGGTCTAGACTGCTGTTTGCATTTCTCCGTGGAGTGGGGCGGCGAATGGGACGCGTTGGTAGCTTGCAATGTGAGACAAAATTATCAACTGCCATTTGCCTGCAAGCGTGTCTCCAGTAACGGGAATGGTTAAGTGAAATACATGCACGGTAGCTGTTTATGATTTCCGTATAGCTAATCATGTTCCATGTCGGACCTTGGTCCGTACCTGGAGCCGGAGAAAATGGAGATTGGGAGATCAAGTACTTAGTAGCAATGTCTATCTGGGAGCATAAGAACATAAAAACCATAGCAAACTGTACCAACCTTCTTCAAATCTGGGTGACGCGGACATTAATCTGAGAATATATAGCTACATATCAGTCTGTCTATGTTGATATGAAATATAGACCGACGAATGAGGGGTCCAGCAGATCGAAAGTACAAATCTGGATGTACTGGATTGTACTTTCGATCAGCTGAACCCCTCATTCGTCGGTCTATCCCAACCACGTCCCTAGTTTTATGTAAGATACGTGCGTACTGTATTTCAAATGAATCAGTTCATAGGGACTTTTATCTCTTTCACATTGTCTATGCACATCTCCTTCATGTTCTACTTCATAGTTAGTGATACACCTCCATCATGCCAGCCTTCATGCTTTGTCTTCAGTAAGACCCTAGCTAAGATAGCCAATAGTACTCACACCGCACCTAAAATCTATAAGTAAATTTAAAGGTTTTAGATGTTCTCATAAATAATTGATACTGTGCGATGAATCCATGGGATGGGTCATTGGCACCCGAGCGTTTCACGTAAGCTCTGCTCCCAACGGTCAAGGATGGCTCAATATTCCAAAGATATGGGACTCGATGCAATTAATGGAGTCTAACAAGGACGGTCTTCGAGGAACACCATGAGAATAATGTTCCAAATAATTCTCCATTCATATCAGAAGCTCCGTGCATTCTAAAACCCTAATTAAAGGATATGAAATTGGGCGTGTGCGAATGCGTTATACCAGAAGAAAACGACATTTGCAAGATGAACACATTCACCTTTACCAGCCACTTCATGAGGGAAACCAAGTATAAGTACTTCTATTTCCGCTCCAGAATCCACTTCACTGCATCCATTATAAACCTCATTTTATCTTCTTCCGGCTCTAAGTGCACTATACTTAATTAGTAAAAACATTGCTGATTCCGCATATGTATTGACTCACGACAGTGATAAGCGCCCTCATAGATAAAAAGCTTCTTGTCCTTAACCGGCAACTTCTCGAAATATTCTTCTGTGGCCTTACACTCGCAGCACATGTCACCTGTGCCATGAAAGAGTGCAATGCTCAAACCATCCCGGTCTTGTATCTCAGGTCGTCCGGTTTGCAGCTCCTTGGCGCGATCCAACATCCCAACGATGCCCTCTAATGTTCCCGTATCATGGCAAAGATCGTCTGCTGGCCATAAACTGCGTGTAGTCTCGTCTCGACACATGTAGCTCGGATCGAGTCTGCTCACATATTGCCAGCCTGGCATCAATCTGGATGTCATTCGGCCGGCCAAAACGGTAATCCAGGATGGCTCGGCTGCTGCATATAATCTGATATGTGGCGCTTCGGCAAGAAAGCCTCGGATTTGTTTTGTAACATGTTCGGGACCTTGGGTGGTGTACGTCAAAACCTCTTGGCCGCCCATGGAGTGACCCATGAGAAACAGCGGTATTGATGAGGGTAGCAAGGTGTTGAGAAACTCTGTGATATCTGCTAGAACTTGCGACGTTGGTCCAGTCAATCCTCGCTCAGACTTTTTCGTCACGGAGCGGCCCCATCCTCGTTGGTCGAATGCGTGGACTTCTATACCGTGGGCGACGAGGTTTTGGAAGAGATCAGTGAACCTCGTACAATGGTCGCTAAAACCGTGAAGGAAGACTACGGCGGCAGACGCTGGTTCGATGGGCTGTTAGTGCGCAGAACAGTCAGTAAGACCATAGCACTCCAAGATCAAATATAGGAACTCCATGCAAACTCACTTTCCAGTATTTGGTAAAAGTTTGATGCCATCCGCAGTTGTGTGCCACGCTTCCTTCGTTATTCCTACCATGTTGAGTCGGCAACTAGGCAAGATAGCTCTGGTAGAGGGAACGTTGTCAATTCGCCCACCGGGGTTGGGAGGGTTGGGGTTGTTTAGGACAAATTGAAACCCGCACAGGTATCGCAGCAGCGGTGCGTTGCGAGGCAAGCTGGCGAAATGTAATGATGTGCTGTGTGTATCACGCGCTGGAGGAATACGACTCTGATAGCGCTGTTGGTTTGAATCTGCAGGTTGGGGACCAAATAACAAACACTTTAGCATGCCATACGGCTGATTGGCTGTCGTCTTTCGTCTTATTCGCAATTGTGATAAATGCGGTCCACGGGCGCGCAGCTGTGACTTTACCACCCAATATGAGCATGAGTATTTCCAGTAAGGGTGCCGACAGAGCCGGAAGGGCATGCCGTATGAGAAAGCTAGCATCCTACCCATTGTTGGTTACACAAATGGAGCCAGGTACTACCCTACAGGCTGGTTGGTTTCAACTTCAGTCATATCTGGAAGATCTCCATTCGTATAAAGCTACATATCGAAGTCACCCCTAGCGACCTAGCAAAGAGCAATGTGGACATCAGAGTTGGAAGCGGTGCCCTCTATGTGACAGGGTACGGCCACATGCACGCCCGGGCCCTAGATGGGCAGATACAACAAGACGCACACATACGTAAAATAACATATAGTGTGGTTGCTTAAGGTGTCAATCTAGCTAGAAGTTGCAAAAAGCCAAATACAGAATCCAAAAATCGCATTTAGCCAAAAACACGAACACGTTGAAGGTAAAAATGGCTTTACGATAAAGACTCGCTAGACAGCTACAGCTATCTGATTTGAATACAAACTCAATCTTCAAGCAAAGGCACACTTCAAATCAGTAAAAGAACCATCGTTTGCAATGTGCTGTATGTCGCTGCAAACGCTATGTATCGTAATCAGAATCGTGTCTAAACTTGCCTCACTAAAACCAGGAGTTATTATGTTCTTCGTTGATAGGATTATCAAACGGCTTCCTGTAGGACAAACTGCATGCTGTACAGCTTCGTCGTTGATTTACGTCCCACCTCATATGACTCTTCCGATGTATCCAACACACATACGTTGCATGCCTCATCCAGAGGTGGTCGGATCCCGAAAGCCCACAAGATCTTAGCCAGGGCGACGAAGAGGCTGTTATCCGCAAGTTAAATACCCAGACAAATTCACCTCCTCGTGCATCAGATGCATCATTCAAGGCTCTAGGGTCGATGCGGTTGTTGTTCTTATAGCGTTTCTTCGCATTTGGGTCTAGACATCTCTCTGGGCGAAACTCTGCCGGCTTTGCGTGTTGACCTTCGTCATGACAGTTTGCCCAGATATTGAGAGAAGTTACGGAGTTCTTGATGGACGCCCTTTTGGCATGAGAGAGAGAGAGAAAAGCGCAAGCATCTAGATAATATAAATATATTTAACAAAATTCTATTTAACAGCGATTGTCACCTAAATCCCAACCCCAATCATCTCCAACCCTTTTTCCCTCCACAATCGCGGACTCCTCAATATGCCAGCTCTTATCGTCAATCACTTAAATGCATTGAATTGGCCTTACTGAGTAGAACCCTGAGTACGGGAACCGAAGGTCTTCCTCTTTCCCTCATCATTGGTGGGGTAGGCAGGGATATTCGCCACACAATTGGGCTGTTGGTTGGTAATGAATAAATTCACTCCTTTTCCTCGTCCAGCGTTTTGCTGGTGGTCGGCTATTCTCTAGTTCTCCTCTCATTCCGCGGAAAGAACTCAGCGTCTTGGCTGGTTTAAGGGTGAAACACGATAATTGAAAATGTCTAAACAATGCAGCGAAGATTTGACAACGGAGGAGCCCACAGAGCCGTACTCTGTGTTCACAAGGGCTGAGAAATGGTGCATTGTGGCGTTGGTCGCATATGCCGCTTGCTTCTCTACTCTCAGCAGCTTCATCTACTATCCTGCCATAAATTTATTGTCAGAGTCCCTATCAACTTCTGTCGATAGAATTAATCTCACCATTACTTCTTACATGGCTGTTGCTACTATCGCACCAACCTTGGTGGGCGACACTGCCGATGCACAAGGCCGCAGGCCAGTATACCTTATATTATTGACTATCTACGTTGCATCCAACGCTGCTATTGCTGCAACCAACTCATATCAAACCCTTGTTGGTTTCCGAGTCATCCAAGCTCTAGCAATCTCTGGTCAGTTCACCACTACAATTTCAAAACATGTGCTAAGTGATATGTTAGGGACTTTCTCTATTGCCTATGGCGTCGTTACAGATGTTTCATCTCCATCAGAACGAGGTTCTTTTGTCAGTGTTGTATCTTTTGCGTAGGGCCTGTCCTCTTTTCCTTTCACCTCTAAGCACAGTACAACAATTGATGACTTCTCTTAGAATTACAATTGCACCAACTGCAGGCCCTATTCTAGGGGTGCCCTTTCCTTTGCGGCTGGATGGGCATGGATATTCTGGTTTCTTGCAATTGCGTCAGGGTCCTGCGTTGTCCTGATGGTATTTATGTTACCCGAGACTTCGCGTGATATTGTTGGCAATGGTTCAATTAAACCACCCACATTATTACAACTTCCTACCAGTCGTCTTTTCTGTCACTGGAAACGTGAAAACTCTGATTTCCACCACAAATTGCGTTTTCCTAATCCATTTAGGTCTTTGAAAATCTTGATTCGTAAGGACAATTTTACAGTTATAACCGCATGCGGTCTTCTATATGTGGTCTATACTTGCATGAATGCTCCCTGTCCACACTTTTTGTTCAAATTTACGGTTTGAATGAATGGCAAACCGGTCTTATTTATGTTCCTTTTGGCCTAGGTGGTGTGCTCTCGACATGTATCTCTGGACGGCTGCTGAATAGGGCCTATCGGGATACGAGAACTCGACTTGGCTTGTCTACGAATGAGTTCTCCGGTGACGATCTCGATAATTTCGAGGTGGAGAAAGCTCGATTGTGTATTATATGGGTTCCTATGGCTATCACAACAGGTGCAGTTGTGGCTTTCGGCTGGGTTCTGCATTATGAGCAAGTATGTGCCGCTTGCTTCCCCATCTCCTACCAGAATTCTCGCTTACAAACGAAGCACCTCGCCATTACTTTGATTCTACAATTCATTGCGGGCTTTAGCATGCAACTTGACTTTAGTGTGAGGGCTACTTTCTGCAAGTCTGATTATGAAAATTGACGATCGTTAGATTTACAACACACTTCTGGTCGACAAGAATCATCGTAATCCCGCCGCCGCACAAGCTTCCAGCAATATCATGCGATGCACATTGGCAGCCATTACGGTAGCATTCTTGGAGAAAACCATTGAGTCGCTTGGAATTGGCTGGACTTTTATGTTTATGGGTGGTCTTTGTCTGATTTCTCTCTGCCTATTCGTCATAGACTACCATAAAGGCACGAAATGGAGGCGAGAAAGTCTGGTCAAGTAGTCTCATTTCCCCGGCTTATGAGCGAGGAAGGCAAAAATAATTCAAACAATCTTTTGTTTGAAATTTTTGTTTTCAACATTGCTTGACGTACATACTCCTGGTCCCAATTTATCAGGTCTTAAACTAGAGAAAATACATAGATTGCACTTCATATTCCGTTGGCATGCTTCACCCGGTTGGGAGAGTGGAGGGTCATGGGATTTATGATTGTAAAGGTCATTTCCGTTTTCTTACCTTCAAAACCTTACCCTCGGGACAGTAGAGAGACTTAGTGAGACGCAGCAATGATCTTATAGTCTAATGATTTATGATAACTCTTGCCGATCAACAAGGTGACATGCACTTGATAGGGACATCATGCCGTCTGTAGTCGAGATTCCCTTCAGAAATTACAAATCCATTGTTTACATGATAGAAAATCCTTCTGAAATACTAAGTTGAAGCTTTTTAACGAGAATTAGTTGTGTACATAGTTATATCCTATCGCTGATCTAGTTCTGTGTCAAGTACATTTCTACAAGCCTGTTAATCACAATTCCTCACGTTTGGTGATTGCCATCTTACTTCCACTGTTCTTCAACCATGTGACCAACTTGACATCTTTCTCATTGTTTTGATTGAATCTATCTCAACCTCAAGCAAATCCGCTACATCTTACTACAGCAATTTCTCCATTTCTGGGACATAGTAATGACTTGTCGACACCCCATACACTGTAAAGACTCAAACTGTCTCGACTAATCCAATCTCCAGGCAAGTAGAACAGCTTCTTCGTCAACCCTGATGGGAGCTGCCAGCAACATATTGCAAAATCTGTCGAGAGATAGATAAGTCTATTGCGAGACAGAACACTCAATGGTCGTAAAATATGTGAGAACATTTTGCGATCCAGAATAGACTGCTTTAACGACTTATGAATATGATCTTGGTTTGAATCAGTGATTGCGGCTGCGGGAATTGATAACTGCGCGGTCTCAATGTACAAAAATGCCTTTTGTGTATCATTCGCTGTTTGTTGAGATACTTGCACTAGAAAGTGTTTTTATCCGGGGTAAGTAAGACTAGATCAATTGTAATTTGGTCGTTGTAAGCGCTTAATTCAGACTCTTTACTATCGAATGGAGTCTTATATTTGTAGGTGGAAATACTTTGGAGGTCCCAGTTAAGCATTATGATTTGGGTATTTTCGAATTCGATGATCAGCGATGGGTCATACGGGTGACAAACAAAAGTGCGTGTCATAGCTTCCCGGTCCTGAGAGTATGTGACCTTATAGGTTTTCAAACATACTGTGTGAATCGACATTGAAGCCTGTACAAACATCTTGGCTTCTTTAGTGTGAAACAGCAGCTGTAGTATGGGCCCTTTAATGACGTTCTGCATAGGGATTTCTGCCGTTAGAGTCGCCTCTGGAGAGTCTGAATCTGAATCGCCCAGGATTGACAGAAATCTGAGTTGCCTCCCGGAGTCATAGAAGCACACTATACTCCCATCGTCACTACAAGCTATCGTCTCGATGCTGAGAAAACTTCTTGAAGCATAAACTTGAGATGTTTTTCCATCTTTAGCACCGTGGAGACGAATGCTACCTCTTTCAGTGCCGGAAAAATAATATTTGCCCCCAGATGAGCATGCAATGGAAGTGATTGAGTCCACATGTTTGTAAAACCCAAGTGATATAGAGATTGATGAAATATCGCTATCGCTCTGAGCGTCGTTTGGCGTGCTCATATCCTCTACGAATTTGACCAGTGCATTGGGTTCCCAAACACTTGCGTAATTCCCTCGAATGTCATAAAAACGGCAAACGTCTGGACTGAAAGCAATGTCGAACACAGTATCTTGTGACGCCAGTTGATAAAGAAGACTGAACGTATTTGTCGTAAAAATCTTTATTGTTCCCTTTCCATCACCAGTTGCCATGACATAACCATCCCGACTCATTGACATGCGGGACGCTCCAACAGCCAACTCATCGGTGGCGGATGTGTAGGGGTTCCATTTAAATATGACACCTTCAATATAAACTCCAATCACTTCTGGAGTATGAGGAACCCATGCAGCGTCAATAACTTCCCTCTGGCAACAACATCTCTTTTGCGCCAACAATGGCCGATATGGGTTGGCCCTTCAGTTTCCCATGCAGATAGTGGGTGGCCACGGTAAGCCACAGCAATCATGCTCCCGTTTTCATTGAATGTCATGAAATTCGACGCATTCAGGAAATGACCCTCGAGTTCTGGTTCCTCGAGGCTTGCCACGGTTTGCCATGTGGGCGACGACTCATTGAGGGCAAGTGATCTTATCGTGCGATCATCTGAAGCAACATAGAGCATCTTGCTGTTGTTGACAAATAGCATTGCAAGCGGGCGAGGTCTAGAATCGAGATTCTTTACTGAAAGCTTGCACTTTCCTGTAGAAACTTCCCATATTTTTGTGGTTCGATAACCATATGTAGCGATGAGGCTCCCACTGCTGTTTAGTTGAAATCTGTATAACCGTTCCTTGTGGCTAACTGGGCTAGCTGGTAATGGTTCGAAAGTGGAAGCATCATGGATATGAAGATCCCCGGAAGATGTCAGAATGGCAATCTGAGACCCCGCTGCTGCAATAGATGTAGCGAAAGCACCATCTCCAAGTGATATTCGTGCAAGTGAGTCATCCCAAGTCTGGTCTGAAAACCCTGAGATACTGATTTGTTTGGCTTCCGCCTTTCCGAAACATTGCCATATTGAAGTGTTTTCGGGACAGAATGGTGGAATAAGTTTATAGATGGCGTCTGGACTTTTTCTCAAGATGTTTCCAAATTTTCCAACAACCTTAATCAGATCTATTGACCAGCTTTCGCAGAGTTCAATCTCGACAATTCTTTCGCTCTCATCGCCCTTTTGGCAAGACGCCTTTCTTCGAGAGGCATATTTTGAGAGATGTTTCGATGCTTGAATAACATCACGCAGCTGTCCGTTTCTTGCAAGATAATCTATCCAGGTCAAAACCCAGGACCCGGTTAGAAAAGCTTTGATCGTTTTTCCTACCTCGTCTGAGGAGTCAGAAGCGGCAACAAGGTGTGCGGGCCACATTGTAGCAGCGTAATTGAGAAATTCCGGTTCTTGTTTTCGGCTGACTTTTGTGCGGAGCCCAATAGTCATAAGACATCGCATGCAATTCAAGAAGATATTCTTGTGTGAATCACCTTTGTCGATCCGTAATATCTGAGCATCATCTTTTGAAAGATACTCACGTGCAGTTTGGTGGATCATTGCCACGTTCCCACTTATGTCAATGACAATGAATCCAGCACAAAGATCAATGATTGATCTTTCCAGGTCAAACATGCCTGATATGTCGTCACTCAATGCGCACGATAGCTCAGCGATTGTGAGCACGCGAAATGACCACGTCAAATACTGTAGGATAGTGATTGCAAATTCACGATCAGTAGTCGAAACATGTTGCACAACTGAAGACGCCATTCTATCATAAAGCGCCTCCATGCCAGCTGGTAATTGCTGTAATGCTCTCTCAACGTCGGCTTCTCGTCTGCAAAGGTTGATTTTCTCAACCGCAAGTCGTACCCACTTACTTGCATTAGTTGATAGTGCAAATTGAAGAACAGACAGTCTCTTACCAAGAAGTTGTTCTGGGAACCCTCCAAAATTCTCTCAGTTATCCTTGACTTGTAATCGGTTGATGCTGAGAAATGTAATTCCTTGTAGACGTAGCTTCGAAAATCATCCAAATTCCTACGGCCAGCCACTTCTATGGATACAGGTCGTAGACTTGGATGAATGCGACTGAAACAATCTTTTAATTCGGGAGTGTCGCGGCTTGTGATGAGGACTCTCACTGGGAAATGAGAACTCGACAATTCCGATAGTAGCTTGATCAACGTTGCTGGATCTTCAGATTCGTCAAGCCCATCGATCACCCAGAATATTGGCGTTTGAGATTCTATATTTAAAAGCAATGAACGGAATATACGTTCCCAAATAGCTCGCGGAGTAGCATTTTCCAGTTGAACCGCCTCATCAGCAAACTCAAGGAGTTTCTCCAGATACGCCGGTATCTTTTGAGCAATTTGGTATGAGATGGACCGGAGAATAAAACCTAGGGTGCGTTTTTTTCTGTCACCAAAACGGATGAAGAAATATTGACAGGAGGCAGTTTCTTCCATCAATTTGTTGATGATAAAGGTAGACATCACTGACTTTCCTGACGCAGGCCCTCCGTAGAGCCAGAGGAGACGTGAAACAGGCTGGGGATCATGTCGCCAATCTAGAAAATCAACGTCATTTAAAATCCACTCAGAGGTTCCCTGCACCCATTGGTCGCGAAAAAGCTATAATCAATTGCCGGCAGCTGTGTTATTCCAAGCAAAGATTTCAGATTAAAGGAATCTTGTCGAGTAGATCGAGCTAGCTCTGCCGGTCTATTTGTCGAGATTATCTTACTTATGATGGATTTGAGAATGTTTCTCACTGCAACGTAGTTAGGGTCATGCGGACTGTCGTATTTGCAAACATTCTGGTGGTCGGCTTGAAGTGCTTTTGAAGTTTCGCCTGGATAACTGAGCACTGATGAATCCTTTTCTAGGACCATCTAAGGCCATCAATATCAAGATCAATGAAGCGAATTCGAGGGTGCCTACCACTCTCGTGTTTTTAAGTCCAATAGGTGTAGGTAGTGTTTCGTAAAAGAAACAATATCCAATTTCGGAGCAATGTGACGGAACTGTTCATTGAGCTTTTGTAAAGTAAGCGAGTTCTTGGCCATCTCAGCCACATATTGCTTAGAGTTTGTGACCATGGTGGATTGAAGTATCCGGTTCAGCGTTTGTGCCAGGTTTGTCCCACGGTGAGGAGTGGCCAGAAATGTGATTGCAGCGATGGACTTAATAATGTGCGCATATTCAGGGTCGTTTTGTCCTTGCATGTATGCCTGGAAGTTATCAGTCGCCAATTATCGGGTTACCGCTCTCATATCAATACGCACTTCCTTTAAAATCAGTCCTCCCATACTATGGACGACAAATATCAGAGGCACCTTCACGGCAATTTAGCTCTGCTTCGTCGTGGGCTGTCGCTCGTAGAGACTTACGTTTCCCATTTTGAGATCTGCTTTCTGTTGATCTTGGCCGTATTTCAAATCAAATAAGAGGTCCTTTGCAAAATCTAGCATAGAGACACTGATGTTGCTTGCTTTACGGAAAGCAGCATTATAACCAAATGTGAGAATTCGTGCTAGACAGATATCTGGTTCAAGGGCGAGGAAAGTGAGTGGCCAAAACAGTTCTGGATCCTTGGATTTAGACCAAGTGCCCTTGCTGGTACCACCAAGTCCATGAATGAAGACAATGTCGGCCCTGTGGCCATTTTGCGGTGTGTATACGACATTTAAGCCCAGTGAGCCTGGATCAATTTCACCCACTTTCAACGATTCAGTATTATTCGAGGTAGCTGTTGGCGACCGTTGAATTCTCAATTCGCTGTCATCAATATTGCCATCTCCGATGCTTATTTGACCATGTGATGGGGATGGGCTGGGTTCGCGGGTGGCTGGAGCAGAGCCAGGCACCAACGATTCTGAGCCACCTTCGCTACGTTTCCGCCCTAATCGAGTGAGCTTTCGAAACTATGGTGGGATGGTCAGTGGTATTGTCTTGTGCTCTCTAGAAGGCCTCGTCTCACCATTCTTGCCGTCAGCCGTTAAGTACTATATCTATGGCGACATTTTAATACATTGCCGAACACTAGAAAATGTATGGGTAGCACATATCACCTGTACCCTTTCCAGATAAAATGATGGTGCAGAGGGCCAGGAGATGCCGGAAAGCGCCCCGAGCAGCCTAGCCTTTCATCTATGATTTTCAGGACTTAGATCGGTGGCCAAAACTCGGACTTTCCCAGGTCATTGTGTTATTTCTATACAGTTTGGACAAAGCTGCTAACCGCCAGCCTCAGGAGGCATGCTTGCATAAGCCGTCGTTTGGAACCATTGAGCGTGTGCGATTAAACGCTTACGTTGACAGGGATCAACTCCAGATACCAATGAGATAGCACCAATTTGATAGCGATGTGGGTACCTCGAATGGCGTACCAATCGAACACCAACAATTCTTCTGGTTTATGCAGTTGGTTGGACTTTGATTTCAGGAGAAACTCGTAAAGGTGTAGGGGTAGTAGTCCCCGCTCCTGTAATATCTTCATCGATCTCGGGGTCATCCCATCCACAGTAGAGACATTGCATCGAGTGCACACTTGGATAAGAATGACGGAATCATTGACAGAGTACGCGCCAGGTATTCATGATCATGTCTCCGAGCCGTCAGGGGAATATTTGGAAAATGTCACCGGAGACTTCCTTTACCAAAAGCCGTACTTAAAGGTAAGTCGTCTTCCGATCATTGTCCTATTTGACTCTCACGTGTCTTCATCAGTATTGCCAAAAGATGTGACCATAGTTTCTTGTGAAAAGAGTGGCATCTCAGCTTGGACTAAGACGGCGAAGCTCTCGGTCCTATTGCCAGATGGAACTCCAAAGCGCTACTTCCTCAAGGTATGTGGTTGAATGGTCCCCACTTTCTATCATTTGCTGAGGGATATGTCAACTGTAGTGTATAACTGGCCAGGGTGCTCGGGCTCTAGTGGAGGGCGAATATCACTCTGTTTCGGCCATTAATGCCGTAGTTCCAGGGTTATCACCACAGGCCGCAGGTTGGGGACAATATGATGTTGGTGATACTACTTACTATTTTTTCGTCGGAGACTTCCATGATATGGATCTTGCAGCAGCACCCGATCCTGTCGAATTCGCAGCTCAAGTGGCTGCCCTTCATCAAGGAGGCATTTCTCCCAATGGCATGTTCGGATTTCCTGTTACAACAGTCATTGGTAAGATGGAGCGTACAGTTACCTGGGAAAGCAGCTGGGCAACTTCTTTCACTCATCAGCTTAAGGATGTTATCAAATTCGATAATGATACCAATGGACCATGGCCAGAACTTGACGCTGCCTGCAACCAATTAATTGAAGTGGTCATTCCCCGCCTTTTAGGGGTCCTTCAATCTGATGGCCGTCAAATTACCCCTACTTTAATCCATGGCGACCTTTGGGAGAACAATGTTGGTATTGATATGGAAAGTGGAGACATAATTCTTTTCGACCCAGGGTGCACGTACTCACATAATGAGATGGAGTTTGGTACATGGCGCTGCTCCTGGGCTTTCCACTTCAACTCGCCATTATATATTCGACAATACCAGAAACATATACAGCCTTCCGAGCCAGTGGAAGAATGGGATGATCGCAATCGACTGTATAGCATTCATCCGTACTTGACAGACTCTGCTGGCCACCCAGGAAGTCTTTCTAGACAAATGTAAGCACCCTTGACAGGATCCCTACCCTAGCCCTTTGTCATGAGCCTTGAGGCTCCGTATTTGACTGTTATAATGTGTCCTTTACATTGCGAAGTTTGACTGATTGTGGCTTTTTAGAGCGTACAACGACATATTGTATCTCTGTGAGAAATACGGACCGCTGGATAGTCTCGAACGTTACGATCCAGAAAAAGACATCACAGTGACTGGGGTCATATTCCTTTTATCATAAATCAGCTTGAGTGAATCGCTTGACCTGGTCTATTGCACATGACGGCAGTCATGGGAGAAAACGCAGGGGAGCTATTTATTCTTTTCTTTTCTTATGAGCTGAACAAACAAGGCACTTTTCCAGGCACAATATATCTTGATTCCAATGAAGCTGTTTCAACGAACATGTTGCTCTTGGCAGCAGAGAATATAGCTGCCCTCAATAAATTTTACGCAGCAAGTGGGCAAATAAAATGACATAATGTTCATTGGAGAAAATGCGAACATATAATGTGTCCATTCGTACTAAGTGATAAAATGTTCCGCAAGTACATTTGCTACTGACTGGCTGTTGTGGTACGTCTATGATACCCTGTCTTTGTTCTGTTACAATCGGTCAGGCATGTCCCCTTCACCTTTGGCTGCTTGAGAACACATCATACCGAAGCTAATCATCGGAAGTGGTGGGATACATATGAACTAATGATACTTTCTTGCCCTGATTAACTTCTGGTGGCAGTCAATTCCGCTACTCAGACGAGAGGCATAAATGATGATGATCACATCTGCCGCTTGGGCCAAGCCTCATAGAAACATGTTCGGCCGCTATCCCAGGCATCGCTCGTGGTGTTGAACATTCCACGAGTGCAAAGTACATCTGATATGACCCCGTTTTGCGGCTCATAGACTCATAGCTTCGCTAATGGAAGTCTCCCTTGTACTTGTCCTATCTAGAATGCAAGTCATTTCACCGTGTATGCAACACGAGCACCCAGCTACCCTGTAGCTTCGTAGCATCAAGCGTGAGAAATTGCCGAGCGAAAAGATAAAATGAAAGGCACAGCAAGTTTTATGGCCAAAGAAACCCAAACTCAGTCTTCAAAACCACTATTTAATAGAAAAGTCAAGGCAATATTTGCATCTGACATATGTACTGAATCGCTCTTAGACTTCTTGAATTCTTCTCTTTACACAGACCTAGCCATCAATTATTTTACGATGGATTTATTCAACAAATGATAACTTCCCTACTACACAGTAGAGAAAATTCCCAGCTTTTTTTCACTTGATTATCCATCTTCAACAATCTCAACTTACCCTCTAGTCGAACATGCCGGTGAGAACTGCACCCCTCGAGCCTGAGCTTCAAGCGATTAATTTGATCAGCTTAGTTATGCAATAGCAATCGTACTTGATTCTACTTCTTCTTTCTGTGTTAGAGCCCCCAGGCCCCTGACCCGGGGCTTTCTTCAAATCAGGCCCACGGGGACACTTCAGACGTGGGACCATCAGGCCCACACGGACTGGAGACGTGATCCAGCGAGGAGATATTCGCCGAGTGTAGTGCCGAAGTTGTTGGCTATTGCTTATCTTGATTCCTGCCACAGCCAAGTGCTAGAGTCGAGCCGCAGATGGGCAGGGACGTAATAGCTCCTTGCGCGGCATGCTGCGGAACACAACAGGAACGAGTGCAGCATCACGTAATTACCATCGAGGTGAACATGGTCCATAATACATGATTACAAGATATATTGGTTCATGGATGATATTGCAAGGCAATTGAAAGAATAAAATTAGACCTGCTTACCTTTCGGTCTTATTTGAGCGGTCCCAGTTGGACCTGTTCATAACCCTGGCTTGTCGTATTTCAAGCACTGAGATTCATGCCGCATAGACTTTCTTCCCTGCCCGTCAGCAAACCAGAGTCAATTGGGGATGTCAGTAGAAGCTCTGCCATCAGCATCTGCTCCGTACTCCGTGTTTTGGGTGGGTGAATTCTTTGGAGGTCCCGTGGGGTGTGGGGATGTGGGATACTGATTTGCTCCCTTTGATGCAGGCCATGTTCTTGGATCGTCGACTACGTAGGTGCGGTCTGGGCAGAGAGGGCTGTAACGCATACTGCATGAGGACGAAATCTCTGCGCACGTCTGCGAGTATCAAACCCCACAGGATGTGCCAAGGCTACTACTGACAAGGAAACGGTCGGCAGTCTAAATGAATTCGGCCGATGATCAACAATCGCTCGTGCCAATCAGAGGCACGTAATGGCGGTCGATACAGGCAAGGCAACTCGATCGGAATCTGCCCGAAAATCTCATTACTCTGTCCCAAGATTTCCTACGTCATGGCTAGTCTCACTTCCTTCACGTGGAAATAAGCGTGGACAGATTGATGTGCAGGCTCTCGATTCTGATTCTTTTTTCTTTTTTTCTTCGTCTGTTTTAGTTTAAGATTTAAGTAAAGCACGTTGCTGCTAATGCGAATTTTGTCGTGCATAAAGCCCAGGCTATTCAGAGAGGGTCCAATATTCCTTACCTGACCCAGATCGCGCGTGTCCGTCATCCCGCTGAGCCGCTAGCATCGGCCCTTCTCCGTATTAGGGCCACTCTGACAATCTTGATCCCCAGACTTCGTCGGCCAATTTTTTCTCTCCTGTTCCCTGAGTAATGACGGCCCTGGTGTGCCTGGGCGTAGGTCACCTGGGCGAGTATGGTGCACAGCTGTCTCCGTTGTTTCGTCATCTCCACAAATGACGATTGCCAAGTTACGATGCACCTGGGGCCTGGGCCGCTGCCTTTTCATGTCCCTTTTTCCTCTTCTTTCTTCTTATTATGATTGCGCCTTCTGCTTTGTCCTTTAACGTTCTGGGCATTTAGAGAGTCGGTCGTGGTGGTTTTTGTTTTATTTCTTTTAATCTCCCATTGATATAGATTTTGGTTGACTCGTTCCGTGTGTTTCACTGGATACCTCAACCATCCAAGAAAACATGTTGGGAAGAAAGTGAGCTGGCTTTACCCAGACGCCTCTGTTCTTGAGTAAACCTGAAGCTAACAATGTATCTTATTATCTGTTTAGGTCCTTCAAGGTCAATGGCGCCGATTGCGGTGCTGAGGCTCTCCTCTTGGGTATTACCACATCCATTGGAGGGTTCCTCTTCGGCTACGACACTGGTCAGATCTCTGGCCTCTTGATCTTCTCCGACTTTAGAAACCGCTTCGCCCAGAACGAACAGGACAATGGACCGAAGACCTGGGATCCAATTATTCAGTCGACTCTGGTATCACTCATGAGCATTGGCTGCTTGGTTGGTGCTTTGGTGGGAGCTTAGTAAGCAATCGAACTCGGAATTGGCGTTTTTGTTAGTAGTCTAACGGGCATTTACAGTTCAGCTGATTGGTTTGGTCGTCGGAAGAGCATTGTGTACGGTGTTTTGGTTTTCGTCATCGGCAACGCCGTCCAGATTGCCGCCCAGTATAGCTGGGTGCATATGTGCTGTGCCAGAATCCTTGCAGGGTTAGGCCTTGGAGTTGTCTCTGTGGGCGTCCTGATGTTTCAGTCTGAATCTGCTCCGCGTGAGATCCGAGGTGCTGTTGTTAGCTCTTACCAGCTGATGATCACCATTGGAATTCTCGTCTCAAACATCATCAACTACGGCGTCAGAAATATCCAGGACTCGAGCGCGTCCTGGCGGATCGTCATTGGACTCAGTATCGCCTTTTCGATTCCCCTTGCCATCGGTGTTATGCTCGTCCCAGAGTCTCCCTGATGGCTTGCTGGGCAGGATGATTGGGAAGGCACTCGAATGTCGATGGCTAGGCTCCGCGGCCTCAAGCACGACCCTAATAACCCTCTTGTTGAAGCTGATCTTCAAGAGATGATGGAAATAATTCAGCGCGAGCGTCGTGAAGGCCAGGGTACATGGGCCGAGTGCTTTTCCCCAAGTGCCAAGGTCCCGAAGACGTTGTATCGAACCTTATTGGGCACCGGAATCCAGTTCTTACAGCAGTGGGCTGGTGTCAACTACTTCTTCTACTATGGATCCACTATCTTCGAATCAGCAGGCATCGAAGATCCTATCCAGACCCAGCTCATCTTGGGTGCTGTCAACGTGGCCACTACATTTTATGGTCTTTATATTGTCGAGAAATACGGTAGAAGATGGCCACTATTCATTGGCGCCCTGTGGCAAGCAGCTTGGCTTCTTGTGTTTGCAAGCGTCGGAACAGCCATTGACCCGAAAGGTAGCAGAGCGGTTGGCATTGTCTTAATCGTTTCAGCTTGCATGTACATTGCCGCTTTTGCTGGAACTTGGGGCCTATGGCCTGGGTTGTGACTGGCGAAACTTTCCCTTGCGAACTCGCGCCAAGCAGGCGTCTTTGGCCACAGCCGGAAACTGGCTCGGTAACTGTAAGCGCAAACATGGCCCCTACATAGGGATTTATTAGATGGTTCGGTCTATTTGCTAACTGTTTTATCTTAGTCATGGTTGGTTTCTTATCCCCAATCGCTACAAGTGGTATTTCATACGCTTTTGGTTTTGTATTCGTCGGCACCAACCTTTTCGCCGCGGCTGTTGTATGGTTCTTCCTTTACGAATCCCGAATGCTGAGCTTGGAGCACGTCGATCTCATGTACAGCCAGCCGGAGCTCAAAGCATGGAGCAGCGCCAAATGGACACCCCCAGGCTATATCACCAGAGAGCAGAGAGACGAGGCCTTCTTCCAGAAGATTAGCAAGAAGACTGTACAACAGGTGGAGAAGACCAATGCAAGTGCTAGTGAATAAACTGTTAAGAGCTTGGGGGACCTGGTCAGATATATACCAAATTGCATATCAGTTTCCAAAGGATATTAAGAGCACACCCTGTACTTGATACAGAGTTGTGAATCATTGTTTAATTTATTGGTCATTGCTGATACACTTTTAACATTTTGAAGTGTGGGGTCTTCACTTTGCTTAACGGTCCTTGACGCTCTAAAGTAGTGAATTAGATCAGCAATGAACATACGATCAGGGCTGACATCATCCTGAGATGGCACACCTTTGCCCTTATCGGCATGTAGGTATAAAGTACAAGACCAGAAAAGAAGTTGCTACTTATATACCGTCCCAGTAATGAGCCCGATACGAGATGGCTTAGGTGACATTTTGCCATAATTTTGGAGATTCACATTCCTCAGCGAAACAACGATCATAGTCTATTTAGGGCCAGTAACATAAATGCATAATAACAAAGGGGTTTGTGAGTATTGCATTCTAGAGATGATGATTTGCGGAGCAACTTAGTTGTTATTCATTATTTCGGTCTGGAGGAACTGCATAGCCTGCATCAAAGGCACATAGGCCTTCTCCTCAGTCGCAACTTTTGTAACTATGGCTCCAATCTCTCTCATCCGTTCCATATCTGAGGCATAAATTCTTCTATCAGAGGCATTAAGGATAGCATTAGCCAATATAGCGTAAGGTATGTGGATCTTAAAAGCCCCAAACAATGCGGCAACGGACGTAGGCCACGGATATTTGTTTAACAGCCACGCCGTAATGTCTATAATGCTCCGTACAGCATCCAACGCCAGTGGCGAGTGGACCAACTCCCGGTCAACTTCCAGTAAGCCCTCTGAGTCGCGACCTACCATAAACGTCTTCCGGAGCATGAAGACTATGCAAACGTGTCCCGTCAACGCTACGTCAATAACTCTCCATATCTGAGCTTCACTATCAGCCGAACCGAGCAGCCATTTGCCCTACAAAAGTCAGTACAAGTCATTGCGTTAAAGGAATCGTACGAGATTAACGTTTGGGTCAGCATGGCTTTATAACTTACCAATTGCCCTTCATCATACAATTGTTTTATTTCCCGGCACAGAGCTTCAGTCTTATGCACCAAGTCCTCTGGATCCTCTCCCTCTCCTTCCTTCAACATGGGAAAAAATCTCATCAATATCAGAGCTATTCGAGAGCCTGTTAAAAACAGCGTTGTTTCCATACCACAATATCCTGTCGCCGAATCTAGGTTTAACCAAGGCATGTTGACCTTCCAGCTGGTCGCCGTGATTGACGGTGGTTTGTCGAACATGAGCTGGAATATCAGATCAGTCTGGATTAATTCCCAAAATCCCTTACGGTCGTTATCGCTTATTCTGCCTTGCTCTCCATACAAAGGATTTCCTGCGTCGAGATTCTGAAGATTGAGCCTTTGCACATATTCACATGCAGTTTTGTACATTTTCCAAGCTAGAGCAAAGTCAAATGAGTCTGCACAAACCATGACCTTGAAAAGTTTAGCCATTGCCGAAGCTACATCCACGTAGTCGGTCGATTTGGATAGCAAGCTTACCATGGATAATGCTGTTATCAAATCCGTCATTGTACCAGTCGCCTCTCGCTGCCAACTCGGAATGGCTCGTAGGCAGCATATATACAATGTCTTGTAATATTGCATATATGTGGTGTCAGTTATTGATGAAGAAGCCATCCCGCAACCTTGATATAAAACTATGTAATACAGGACTACCATTGCGGCATCGACATGTACTTGATCCATTTCAATGAGTTCAGGCATGAGCTCTACAAGGTTTCGATCGATTAGGCTGATGAACATATCTGTACGTCTGTGTGTGAAGAAAGCTTGATTCAACAGGGAGGGTCAGTTTGAGAATTCTGCAGCTGGGGCTCACTCACCCTTTACCCAAATTTTGGCTAATTCTTTGGGAATATGAGCAGCATCGGTGATGACAGACTTGGCTAGTTCGCTAATGACCTGCTTTTGGACTTGATCCACAGAGTGCTTAAGGATGACAGAGGGATTGAAATTCTTTTGTACCAGAGCTCCATCGAATATCCGTATTGAATCCAAAACTGATGGAGCGCTGGGCGTCCCAGAAGATTGCGGTGATAACAAATTAAAATGGGCATCTGTCTCTGGTAAAGGCCTTTGCTCAATAGAGTTCCTGTCTGAAGAGGTTTGCGGCGAGTGCCATTCTTGGAGGGTGGTGCATCGCTTTTCAACCGATTGCAATCGCTCCAATATTGTAGCCAGAGCTGTTGTATCCGCGCCCCGGGCACTTTCAGTCTTTAGTATTAGTTTCCACACAGCAGATACCAAGAATTCAGTGGCTTTGTGCTCACATGTCTTCTCCTGTAGATCTCGTGGTCCTCCGTTTCACTCGCTTGGGGTAGTCACATTGAGTATCATGGGCTTCACAGCGCCCGCATCGAGGGACTACACGATTGCATTTGACCTATAGTGTTTCATAATATTAGATGGCAAGCCTACGGTTGCGGTCATTGGGTGCGTACCTTTCTCCTTTTGCACCGAGAACACTGTGCACACATTAGCTCTGCCGAATGTCCTTGCCGGGCACTCAACAAACATACCGACAATGGATTTAGTCCGCCGACACTTGCCATCGGTGCGGTATGGCGAGATGCAAAAGTCCGAAGCTCGCTGCGTCTTGGGATTAAGAGTATCTATGTCAGTCAAGGACATTCGGCCATGGCGACAATTGTAAGATTGTGGATGACGCATACCGGTCTTGGCCAGATTGACGGATTGTCGGGTTAAGTCGTCAGCCCGCTCCAATAAGCTGTTTGCTATGAATGACCCGAAACTCAACCCTGTTTTTTAGAATACGAATGCGGTCTAACATTGCCATGTTCGCTCACCCGCGGAGGCCGTTTGATCTACGCTTAACCGCGCCTTGCAGGGCTAGCGGATCTTGGCAAAGGCCGAGCCACAGTGAGACAGTAGAGATGTTGTGCTCTCTAGCGTTGTTCTTAAACTTGGCGGACTTTCGGTCGTTGAAAGTCCGCTCTCTGTAATCGAAGTGGACCTGCGCGGCCTCATCCATCACCCATGAACGGACATTCTGGTCATAAGCCCAAGTGATGACTAGCGCTTGGTGAAGTGTATATAGTCAGCTTACCTGGCTGTTGTGGGAGGTGGAACAGACGACAGCATCAACCAGCCATTCGGCAATACTAATTGATTGTTGACCTACAATTCTCTCGAGGTAGCTTGAAGTGTCTCTTGCAGTCAATCGAGACAGTTCTTCATTCCTGCTCCGATGAGTCTCCCGGAAAAGGGCGCCCAGTCCGAAAAGGACATGTTGGGGCCCGGTGAATTAATTCATCCCCCATCTTCGTCAAATAATTCCATTTCTACAGCCACACTGGGGAAAAAGGAAACCCGATCCTCATCAGCAAACACAACAAGAGCTCAACGACGAAGAGATCCTACAATTGGCCCGTAGATTGACGTCCCAGTCGCACAGTTCACCGGGTACTCTATTTCCTGTACCCGCCAATGGACAACTTGACCCAAGTAGCCCCCAGTTCAACGCAAGAAAGTGGGCAAAGGCGTTTTACGACTTGCGTACCGACATCCTCGACGGATCTCCGCCCAAAACAACTGGTTTCGCATTCAAAAACCTCGATGTTTACGGCTTTGGAAGTGCCACGGATTTTCAAAAAGCGTCGGCAACATCTGGCTCGAGATCGGCACAGTCGCAAGGAAGCTCATACGTCAAAAGCAACAGCGAGTCGATATTCTACATGGCTTAGAGGGCGTTGTCAATAGTGGTGAGATGCTAGCCGTGCTTGGGCCTCCAGGTTCAGGATGTTCCACGTTTCTCAAGACCGTCGCTGGCGAGACGCATGGTTTCTACGTCGGCCAAGACGCCGTGATGAACTATGAAGGAATTCACCCGGATCAGATGCACCAATCCTTCCGGGGAGAATGCATCTACACGGCTGAAGTTGATCATCATTTTCCTCATCTGACAGTGGGCGACACTCTCTACTTTGCCGCTCGTGCCCGCTGCCCAAAGCATATCCCCGAAGGAATAACACGGCAAGAATATGCGGAGCATCTTCGAGATGTCACAATGGCAATGTTTGGCATCTCGCATACAAAGAATACCCGTGTGGGTAATGACTTTGTGCGAGGCGTTAGCGGAGGCGAGCGCAAGCGAGTTACAATTGCTGAAGCTGCCTTGAGCTACTCTCCTTTGCAATGCTGGGACAACAGCACTCGAGGTCTGGACAGCGCGAACGCACTCGAATTCTGCCGTACACTTCGGACACAGGCAGATACATTAGGGTGCACTTCATGCGTTGCCATCTATCAGGCATCTCAGGACGCATACGATGTACGTAGAACTAGGCAAGATACCTCTTCTCATACTAATACATACTAACCTTACCACAGATATTCGACAAAGTTATTGTACTGTACGAAGGTCGACAAATCTTCTTTAGGCGCGCTGATGAGGCTAAAGCCTACTTCGAAAACCTCGGCTTCGTCTGTCCCGAGCAACAAACAACGGCCGACTTCCTGACTTCGATGACGAGCCCCAATGAGCGAATTATACGACCAGGATGGGAGACGAAAACACCACGTACAGCTGAAGAGTTCGCTCAGGCTTGGAAATCAAGCCGAAATCGGGCTGCTCTTATGGGAGAGGTTGAGGACTATATCGAAAAGCACCCATTCCATGGAGAGCACTACCAGAACTTCTTGCGAGTTCGTCGAATGGACCAGGCAGATTCCCAGAGAAGCCTGTCGCCTTACACTCTTTCTTACATGGAGCAGATGCGTCTCACGCTTTGGAGAAGTTACGTGATGCTGAAAGGCGATCCAAGTGTCACATTGACAATGCTTATCGTCAATACCTTCCAGGCTCTTATTGTTAGTAGTGTTTTTTACAACCTACCAAATGATACCAGCAGCTTCTTTAAACGAGGCGCTTTGCTCTTCTTCACGGTTCTTATGAATGCGTTTGGAAGCATCTTGGAAATTTTAACATTGTATGAGAAGCGAAAGATCATCGAGAAGCATAATCGCTATGCCCTATACCATCTCAGCGCCGAGGCATTATCCTCTATGGTGGTGGATCTGCCTTATAAGATTGGCAACGCAATCTTAGCCAACACAGTCGTCTACTTTATGACCAACCTTCGTCGTGAGGCTGGAGCCTATTTCTTCTTTCTGCTCATGTCATTCTTCATGACCCTGGCGATGAGTATGATGTTCCGACTCATAGCAAGTACTACAAAATCTGTGGCTCAGGCACTGGTACCTTCATCGATCATTCTGCTTGCGATTGCTTTGTTCACTGGATTTGCCATACCTCCGCCACAGATGCCCGCCTGGTTTGGTTGGATTCGCTGGATCAATCCAGCATACTATGGTCTCGAAAGCGTCGCAATCAACGAGTTTGTCGGACGCGAATTTCCGTGCTCCAACTTTGTCCCTGCAGGACCTGGATATGAGGGCTTAAGCCCCTTGGAGAGAGCATGTTCAGTAAAAGGCTCAGTCCCAGGAGAGGCCACAGTGAGCGGCAGAGCTTTCATTGCATCGGCTTATAATTTTCTCAGCTCCCATAAGTGGCGAAACTTTGGGATCTTGGTTGCTTTGACAATTGGATTCATGGTGGCGCATCTAGTAGCCATCACCATAGTGGCTTCGGAACGATCCAAAGGTGAGGTTCTGGTATTTCCTCGAAATGCCCTTCAGAAAAAGCCTGTTCGGGGTTCCCAGGATATGGAAGCCGGAAAGGTCACTCGAGTGCAACAGGATATCGAAAGCAATTCCGAGCCTGTATCGGACATGGAAAAGCAGACCTCCGTCTTTCACTGGAGGAATGTGTGCTATGATGTTAAGATCAAGAGTGAGACGCGTAGGATTCTTGATCACGTTGATGGCTGGGTCAAGCCTGGAACTTTGACTGCATTAATGGTGAGTTTATTCTTTGATGCGATGGAAGAATGGTGGTGCTAACTAACAATTTGCAGGGAGTTTCTGGAGCAGGCAAGACTACTCTTCTCGATGTCCTGGCTAGTCGAGTCACCATGGGAGTCATTTCAGGTGAAATGCTCGTCGATGGGAACCTTCGCGACGAATCGTTTCAAAGAAAGACAGGTTATGTTACCCAGCAAGATCTTCATCTGCACACTTCTACTGTGCGGGAGGCTCTTAGCTTCAGCGCATTATTGCGCCAGCCCGCGTCCTATACTAAGCAGGAGAAGTTGGCCTATGTTGATACGGTAATCAATCTCCTCGGTATGGAGGAATATGCAGATGCTATAATCGGTGTTCCTGGAGAAGGACTTAATGTGGAACAGAGAAAGAGACTAACAATCGGTGTGGAACTCGCTGCCCGTCCTCAGCTCCTTTTATTCTTGGATGAGCCGACCTCGGGTCTCGACAGTCAGACATCGTGGTCTATCTGCAATCTGATGGAGAAACTCACGAAGAGCGGCCAGGCAATTCTCTGTACGATCCATCAACCTTCTGCTATTCTGTTTCAACGCTTTGATCGACTACTATTGCTGGCTAAAGGCGGAAAGACTGTTTATTTCGGAGAGGTCGGGAAGAACTCTACTACTTTGATGGACTATTTTGTCCGAAATGGAGGACCTCCCTGTCCACCTGGAGCCAATCCTGCGGAACATATGCTAGAAGTTATTGGTGCAGCTCCTGGGGCGCACACAGACATTGATTGGCCTGCTGTGTGGCGACAGTCACCAGAATACGCGGCGGTCCAAGGTGAACTAGTCCGACTCGGCGAGAACAAGTCCAGTCGGCAAATTCTCGAAACGGAACAAGAGCCGTCAGCCTACAGAGAATTCGCAGCACCTCTCTACCAGCAACTTTTCGAAGTTGCAAAACGTGTTTTCCAGCAGTATTGGCGAAGTCCAGGCTATATTTACTCCAAGGCAGCATTAGCTGTCGGTTCGGTAAGTACCTTTTAATCATCCCTTCCCACACCAGCCGCTATCATGAGTTTTTACTGATCCGCTGGAGTAGGCTCTCTTCATTTCTCTCTCTTTCCTCAACATGAGTAATACTCAAACAGGCTTGCAAAATCAGATGTTTGGAGTGTTCCTTTTCCTTGCCTTCTTTGGACAGGTTATTGAGCAAATACTACCTCTATTTGTATCTCAACGGACTCTATATGAGGCCCGCGAGAGGCCATCGAAGACGTATTCTTGGAAAGCCTTTTTGGCAGCTCAGATGATGGTGGAATTTGCATGGAACTCGGTAGGGAATTGAGCACTTCTGATGGTCCAATGCTGACTATGTATAGCTCTTGTCTGTTTTCTGCTATATCTGCTGGTACTATCCCATCGGACTCTATCGGAATGCTCAAGAAACAAACTCTGTCCATTCTCGAGGCTTCACCATGTTTCTACTCGTCTGGGTCTTGTTTGTGTATGCCGGTACCTTGGCACACATGTTGATCGTGGCGGTTGAAAGTGATCAGATGGCCGCTGCCATATTTAACCTCATGTTCGTCATGATGTTTATTTTTGCGGGTAAGTTCTAGCCGCACCTTTCAAAACATTGCACCGCTAATCATGTTTACTACAGTGTGTTGGCTGGTCCTAATGACCTTCCCCGTTTCTGGATCTTCATGTATCGTGTCAATCCTTTCACCTACGTGATTGAGGGATTCCTGGGCACATCACTGGCGAATGCCGAAGTTCATTGTGACAATAACGAGTTTATTACGTTTGTATCACCAAATGATACGACTTGCAAGGATTTCATGGCTCCATACATGGCCAGCGCTGGAGGTTATCTTCTCGATCCCAACGCCCAGAATGGTGCCGACTGCCAATTCTGCCCCATAAACAACACAAACCAATTCTTGCAGGCTGTCAACGTTGATTTTGGGAACCGATGGCGGGATTTCGGATTGCTTTGGGCATACTGCATCTTCAACATCACAGTTGCCATCGGTCTGTACTGGTTGGTCAGGGTACCGAAACAGAAGAAGACCAAGAAAGAATAACAAAACAGGGAGGATGAAAAGACTCCTTAACACGCATTCAACACAAGGATAATATTCATTTGTATTTCACTATGTCGATGGGAAAGGTTCGTTTTTAGACTAGAGTATAGATATAGAATTTGCCAATAATTATCGGAAACATTCTCCTTGATAACGGGAAATAAATAATTAGAAAATTCTTGAATTTATGGTCACACAAAGATGTGAAGTCACACCACGCCAGTCCTGCCACGTGAGCTCAATTCAAAGATTCAGGTGTGATATACAACGACTACAAAAATCGCAAGTGCTTCGTAATAGCGTACTTATATAAAGGGAACAGGAGTCTAAAGCTTAGAGTCTCCACGTTGTTCTATTGCAACTGGACACAAAAGCTTCCTTTCGAGTAGATATCTTCCGACTTTGTACTGTTGTGATTCATTGGGTGCTTTGACATATGTCCATCCCAGAGTTGTCCTGCAGTTGCCGCATATAGCATCACGCACTGTATGCAATCCAGTAGTCATTTCCATCTCGAACGGTGGCCCTGTCTTTATGTTTGATACGATGTGAAAAAGGAATGCTTCACCGAGAGATCCTCTATATGGGCCCTAGAAACATCCATAAGTACTCAGATACTTCATTGGCGAGCCAAAGCCACTCACCGTCATAGATCGGTCGATTTCTTTCGCTACCATGGTTTTGCAGTTGCTGCAACCATGAAACTGATTCGTATTGGCGCTTTCAATAATGGTTTCGCTCATTTTGAACCTCAGCAAGACGACGACTTGGAATATGATTTGATGGAAACAGCCAGGCTTCAACCACAGTGATGAATCGCTGACTTGCTATCGACGTCAAGATTTAAGTATGAAGAAATTCACGAAAGGCGGGGTTTCCCAGCTGCTTACGAGGACTTACTCGTGAATGGCCAAAGCACGGCTGCTGCCTAGGCTACCTGCAGAGATGACTGAGGAGCAGACTGGTGGTGAAGGTTAAAGTCTCCGGTGGAAAGTCTCCTTTCGGATTATTGAGAATGAATGGAAACGAAGGTGAAGAGCAAATTACTAAACTCTTGCAATGTTGGGAACCTAAAAGGGGTAGCCAAAGTCAAGGAGAAAAGAAAAACACTAATGGTTTCTGTTGCATAAGCTACTCAAGAATCTCTGCATCTACAAGTTGAATCGAACCATTAATATCTTGAGTATTAAGAGGCATTCAATGAGTCTGCCTCAGTGACTTCACCATGGCGGAGTAGGGATTCCTTGTCCAGTTCCACACGTACTGCTCCCTAATTCCAGTAGTGAGCTAGTTTGATACCACTTCCACTTCTATTCTCTGGCCCTTCTATTTTTTCGAATATGTAAAGGAAGAGTATCAGTGGTCTGTATCTGTCACATTGGCTCACTGGTTTACGTAAGTTTCATCCTCGAATCCATAATGTATATTGACCCTAAGAACATCAAAGAACCAAGACCGTAACTAAAAAGAGACCTTCATTGCAGTTTCATGCAGACTAGTTACCATCTAGGTCCTTTAAAGCTTGCACACGTTTGTCTGCAAGAAGCAAAAGTCGGTCCACAGGCACCTTTCCACAATTCTTCAAAGACAGTAACTGTGCAGACTTGATCAAGTTCTTGATCTCACGACCATTTAGCTGCAACTTGGACAGCTCATCAAGTGAATCATCATTGAGTTCAAACTTATCTCGACCGGCATGGTTGATAAAGTTCTCCCAAACCTGGCGACGAGCCTCGCTCGTAAGGTTTCGGTACGGGAGGAAAAGGTCGACACGGGATTGGAAAGCATGGTCAATGCTGGATATCCTGTTGGTAGTAAGGAAGATGATGCCCTGGTAGTACTCCAATTTTGTCAGGAAGATAGAGACCAGTTCATTTCGAGCCAGTGACTCGTTGGTTCGTTCTCCTAGGAAGACATCGGCTTCGTCAAGGAGCAGCATGGCGTTCCACATGCGGCATAACTCGAGAGCACGTTCCAGAGCACTCTCAACTTCGGAGGGCTTGGTTCCAAGATCGCCCGCACTCATAGAGTATAGAGGTACTCGTGATCTCTCAGCGACTGCTTCGGCTGTAAATGTTTTGCCCACACCTGGAGGGCCGAACATCAGGATAATGAGACCTCGGCCTTTGTCCGCAATAAAGTCATCGAAGTCGGATGTCGATTGACTCTTGTTCTCGACGAAAGCCCACGCAAGGTCTTTCTCGCCGCCAGGCAGCACAAGTTTCTCAAAGGCCTTGTCGTTCCATACCATCTCCTGCAGCTCTGAGACATTAAGTTCACAGAATTCCTTTGACTTGAGGTCGAATCCTTTTACCCAAGGGGTCGTCATGAGTAGTTCTTCATCTGTGAGTGCGGTAAACTCTTCAGCTCGTTCAGCTGGGCCTTTGGCTTTGGATCGGGTTTCAACTTGTGCCACGGCGAACTTGGATTCGAACCCATCATTACCCAGAGCGTCGCTTTCATCAACTGTTGCTTCTTCATCTTCGCGCTTTACAACGCCGGACACCGGTCGAAGGGACGGCTTGACTATGTTACAGCTTCGGTAGTACGCATAAGCGTCAACGCAAACCTTTCCAGATACCTACGACATAAGTTGTTAGCGTTAAGTTCTCACATCTTCCAAAAGTAACAGTTTACTCACAGGTCGCTGCTGTGGCTCCTTAGTCTCCAATAAGATCTTTGTACCATTGGCAATCTCGAAGTGGTATCCTCGTAGCTCCGACCACTTGCGGCCTCTCTCAATAAGCCGAGCCTTGATCGCATCGGCGTCGGCTGAATACTCGATTGGGAATACAGGCAATCCAGTGACTTTCTTAAGACCATCAAACTCCCAGATGGTTAAAGTAGTTGTCGTCCAACCAGATGTCTCACCATTCCAATCAACATATTCCATGTCAATAACCCACCCCTCTGGATTGCACCTATCAGCCGGTCGCTTTCTGTACTTGACGACCCTGCAGATTGTTTCGACGCCGTAGAAACTGGTTTTGACGATTGAACTTGGAGGGAAGATTTGCCATGCATTCCGGAAGCTAACTTTGCCAGTGCGCTTAGTTCGCGCTAGGGAGAGGACAGATGGTGCAACGATAGGAGCCAGGAAAGCAAGCAGAACTGCAGCTGCATTCTTAATCGCACCTGGCTGTTGCTCAGTGTACTGTGCCTTGAGCTCATCCCATCGGTGAACTAGGGGCATGAAGGGAGGTTCAAATGTCCAGCTGATAAGTTCCAAGTCCAAGTCCTGGTATTTGGCCAATGCTGCGCGAAGTACTTCCCGCATGGCAGGGTCCTGAACAGTGATTGACTGTGTAATCCAGTGCTTTTTCACAAACTGCTGCCTGTGGATAATAGGAACGGTGCTGGTTCGAGCCACTAGGTCTTCCATGTCATCGTCCACGTTGTCAAACTCGGCCCACCGCTCAGGGCAAGAGTTATATTCGCACTTGTGCTGATACCATTTGCTAACGATCTTTGATCCATATCCAAGCTGGCTGCTGGTGTTCTTCTTGAGGGGCTTGACATCGCCCAGACCGTGGAGGACTTTTTGAAAGTTATTCGTCTTCTCCGATTTATCAGAGGTATCCGTATCAGTTTCCTCGCCGGACGTTGAACCATCAGAGTCAGAGCCAGAGTCAGAGTTACTCTGCTCGTCTTCCTCATCTGCATTGAATATTAGGCATGAACTCGATCTTTTGAGAGCAGTCTTACGTATAGGTCGGTTGGCCTCTTTTTAGACTTCGTGTAGGCCATAATGAAGCTGATAGGAATCGAAACCAAATCTGTATCGGAAAATAGCAAACAATGGCAGTGGTTTTCTTAAAATGCTACCGATGAAGAGTGAGTTGGAGCAGAGAAGGTGTTGTGAGTAATTCATAACGTCTTATATACATCAAAGCTGCTGAAGTGACTCCTCTCCCAACTCCTTGGCCGAACATGGCCAGCCGAGACCAACACACTGAGAGGTTCGGCCATTGCCCCAATCGTATAGTGGATGAGCGAGCTTAGTTTCATTCTGTAGGCAGCACAGGCGCCCCATCCAATTGAATTAGTGCAGGCCCAAAAATTGTGGAGAGTTTCATTTCTGCCTGCTCACCCGCTTCACACTGGTATTCGGTTCGTCGATGAGGCTGAGCTATGATTCCCAAAAAGGAACTGCCCAGGTTGGCGTTCCTGTAAGGCATTTCATCACTGGAGTGAATGGGTCCAGTTACTGAGTCACACGTAGGATTGTAAGGCGTGAATCAAAATAGAATCGAGCGAGTTCGGCCATAGCAGGCAGCAGCAGCAGCAGCATTCTAGCCAATTGGCTACTCAAAGTGCGAATTAAAAAATAACGGTCGGTCTCTTCGTGCTTTTGAATAGCAAGGTAAATCGGCGTACTGGACTACCATAACCGTGCATTGTATGGGGTGCTTGATTTCCATGGCAGCATTCAAGCTCCACACAGCATGTGCACATTTGCTTTCTTCTTTTATTTTTACAGAGTAAACATTGGCTTTCATGTACTATGTCTGTAGTATTCTCATTACAACTCGTCCGGGGAGAAATCTACTAACACCCTCGGAGTGACCCGAAACGCCATCGAGTCGGACATCTCTACTGCATGTAAACGTCCTCACCCCGTCGACTCCACTGGTGCTTTGATGTTTTTCCATCCCGTTGCACCTCGTCCCAAAGGCGGGCCATGAAAAACTTGTAGATCCATGTGCTGGCTCCGTTGTAGACAATGCTGTGGTCACTGTCGGTGAAGGAGAATGTCTTCATCTTGGTTTCTGGAACTCCGGACGACACAAGAAGGTCGATAAGTGCTGCAGAGTTTTGATAATGAACATTATCATCTCCTATCTAGTGTATTAGCGATTCCATCTTCAACATTAAGGTGTTGGGGACTTACCGGTTCCATGCAGGACGGAAAATGCGCCTGCAATGTTCTTGAAACCTTCGGGGTTGTGGACGGCGGTCTCGGCATAACCATCCTCATTTTCCTCGATAACGCCCATGTACCTCTCTGTGTACATGCTATCGTAGAAACGCCAATCGGTTACGGGTGCAGTGATGAGGGCGAGAGTAAATACACCAGAGTTCACCTCGACTGTTTTCGCAGCCAGATATCCGCCATAGGACCAACCCCAGATACCAACCTTATCAGGGTTAATAAAGTCGTTGCGGGCAATGAGCTGCTCGGCAGCCCAGATTTGGTCGAGCGGCTCAAGCTTGCCAAGTTGCTTAGCAACGGTCGAACGGAATTCACGTCCCTTCAGTGCAGTACCACGGTTGTCAACGGTGTACACAATGTACTCCAGCTCGGGATCAGAGGCAATGTACATCTTCCAGTTGAGGGGCTGGAACGTCTTGGTGGTGTACTGAGAGTTTGGTCCACCGTAAGGTGTGAAAAGGATAGGGTATTTCTTTGAGGGGTCAAAGTTGGCTGGCAGATACTCCATGACGTTCAGAGAGAAGCCATCGGGGTGTTCAAGCTCGAAGTAGGTAACGTTAGGCAATTTGTAGTCCTTGATCCTGTCATAGAATGCAGAGTTGGACGTAATAGTTCGCAGAGGCTTAGTGCTGTTCACGGCATACAGCTCCTGGTACGGCACATCGGGACCGCGGTAGGACAGGATGTAGTAACCACCCTCAGAGGAGAATGATGCGGACCACACAGCAGAGACCTCATCGTTGACGAGAGGAGTGATGTCCTGAGTAGCATACGAAACACTGTAGAGATGGCGCTCGGTGCTGTGGTGCGTGGTTGCGAGGTAGTAAACGAGGCTACGCTTCGAGTCGACGTGAAGGACCTGGGCGACCTCCCAATCTCCAGAAGTGAGCTGAACAGGTTTACCGCCGTTGACGGAGTGCAAGTAAATGTGGTTCCAACCAGACTCATCAGAGAGATCAATGTAATAGGTCTGGTTGCAGCTCTTCTTGAGGGGGCCAACGTAAGAAATAGCGATGTTGTTCTCAAGCCAGCCGTCTGAACCGTCACGCTCACGAACAACCTTTGACGATTTTGTCACGGGGTTCACGACAACGTGCTTGTCGAGGCTTTGAGGGCGGTTGAAGGCACGGTAAATGAGGGCTGAGTGACCCCCTGTAACCCAAGCAACCTCACCGATGATGGTTTCCTACCGAAAGCATCCAACGGGATGTTTTCATATTCTTTGCTCTCGATGTTGAGAATGTTGAGCTCGACCGTGGGGTTGGTACTGCCGACCTTAGGGTAACGCAGGTAAAGCTCGTCGGGGTAAGCGGGCGCAACCTTCTGGTTGTCCATGTAGTATGGAATGGTGAAGGTGTCGACACCGGTTTCATTGAAACTCAAGAATGCCAGATATTTGGCATCTGGCGAGAACCAAATTGTGGAGCGGGTGCCAAAGATCTCCTCCTCGTAGACCCAATCTGGAACACCATTGAATTGGTCAGGGCCACCATTGGTGGTGATTCGGTGAATTTCACCATCGCTATCGCGAAGGTACAGATCATTGCCTCGGACAAAGGCAATCACCTCCCCAGTTGGCGCAAGCTCAGCGTACTGGATGTCGCCAATCTGATCATCGACAAGAGGAGTGCGCTCACCGCTCTCGACGTCAACAATAAAGTAGTCGGAGAAGTAGGAGTGTCGGTACTGCTTTGTGTAGTTGGAAGCCACAAGCAACCGCTCCTCGTCGGAAGCGATCCAGTACTCCTGTGTATCCTCGGGGAGCTTGTCGGCGGTGAGGAAAGTCTCAGTCTCGCCGTTGGCGATGTTGACCAGGACAAGATCACCACCGCTGTTGGTGGTGATGTATTGGCCATCACTACCGGAGCTAGCCCAGCGAACAGACGTGCTGCTAGGTCGGATGGTGACACCAGGAGTCGTCTCGTTGAACGTCAGCAGGCGTTCGCCATTGCCAGTGGGCTGGTGAGTTCCGCGCGGAGGCTCAATTGCTGTTACCAACGACAGTAGAGACAGCAGAGCCGTCTGGCTGTAGAGAGAGGAGCCATTATATCCGCACTCTGGGTGATGCCTGGATACGAGAGGGGGCTTGAGAGGTCGCACTACGGAGCCCTACCCGAGCACATTGGACGAGCGCTCCCTGAATATTTATACACCTCCATAGACCTCGCACGATTAGCCGTGAGCCACCCCGCAATCCGTCTTTTTACCTCGTCATTTCTCATCGTCCTGTCATTCGTCAATTCCCTCTGACGAGCAATAGACATTTAAGCTTGCGTCAACTTATGGCAAAAGTTCTTGCCTTGACCTTCCCGATTGGTGATAACCAGCCTCGCGAACCCCGGTCCAGAACAGCGGTATCTTATCACCAATGGCCCTGATGGTGGGGTTGTTTTCTTGGCGAATTGTAACCGTGTCTAGGCCCCTGGAGAAGCATAGCAAGGTGTGATCCGTGCTGGCGCCCATCTCAATTTGGAGGGTGAGACAGAGTGGTTTCTTATGCAGGGAGGCGAGACCTTGCAGCACGATAACTACCAAACTACGACCAATGGCACCAGGGCTGAGGGGGTTAATGGCGGGAATATAAACACAAGGTTATATTAGTAGCATCGGAAGTCGAACCCTATCGGTTCCGTTCCTTCAGGGCATTCGCCAGGTTCTCCTCTTTAAGCCAGTGGTAGCCGGGACTGCTTTTAGTGCAGTGGGAATTAAAATATCGATATTCTTGGCTGCAGGTTCACCTTCCCCTACAAGTAAATGTGGAGATCATGGGGGTTTACTACTAGTAGACACAAAACAGTCTTACATATGGAGAGACATTTCCAATCATAGACGATCGGCTATTCACGTAATTCCTCGAGCATCATTAGATCGTCGTCGAACTTGGAGAAATTTGGAGTTCCAGATCATAAGTGACCCCGTACCACTTCTTAGGTAGTGTAGACCCATGGTTCTTGAGCCCTACTACCTGTAGCTGATTGTCATAAATTTCTACCATGTTTGCTCGACACCCTCATGAGAACTGATTGCTCCAACAAGAGCATACGTTCAAAGTGCGTCCTGTATCAAAATTACAAGCCAATATAATTATTTCGAATTTCCATAGTATTGAATTCTCCGATCGACGATGACCTCTGCGAGCGGTTGCTCTGCGAAGCGCTGTCTTTTAATTTGGAAATTAATTTTCTTTATGCCTAGGCAACGCGGAAGCGTTTGGGACCAACTGGACGAATCATTTGTATGCGCTGCGATGAGGCTTGATATAGTTTTCTTGGTGTGCGCCAACGGTCAGTTTTGACGCGAAGACGGTAATACCTATCCGGTAATGCAGTTTATCCCAGATTTCCGGGAGATCCCATAACTCTATACCGCCACTACAGTGTTGAGGAACCTCAGGAAGGCCCCAAAATAGAGATCCAGGCAAGGCATGTTTCTTCGTTGCTTTCTCTAATATCTCTTGCTATTGACTTACTACACATGCCTGGCATTCTTGTAGGGTCCACTAGATGATGTCTCATATGATCATTACATATCTCCTCGAGGCCAGGAAGCTACAGACTAAGTAAATGCCCAGAACACCTCAGTTGGTAAAAGAAAGATAAAAGATGCTTGCCTATCCCTTCCTGTAAGGTCGGGCAATCCGCAGTCCTCATACTCATAACAAGGGCAATGAAAGTAAGCTAATATAGGGTAGGTAAAACAAAACGCCGTATTTTCTCTTGATATTCCACGCCCAACGCAATAGAACAACTTCTTGAACCCCGGGGAATCTGATTGGTGAGATGTAGGTATTATGGTAGGATGCTAGATTCTCGGTACATCTATTCTCGGCTAATTTACTAAGCTTTCGATGTATCGCGTGCTTATCCGGTTCCAGTTGGTTAATTTACTAGTTTACTACTTAGTCTGCAGCTTACCGGCTTCAAGGAGACACAAAATCTTCTACATATGGAAGAACTCTTGCAAATCATGAAAGGTGGGTAAGAAAGTTCCATCTCATTTAATGTGCAAGGGCCACACAGGGGTTGCGAGCCAGTGTCTTAGTCAACATGTCAGTACATGAAGAAACTTAATATTGCTCTATGGATGCTAGATGAGCTATGTAGATCTTCGTAAAGCCACTAAATGATGGGACTTCTATCATCGGCCAATTTGCTAGCTAGCTAATGTCACTGGTATTCTCCCGGCTTCAATTGGATCAGACAGATCCCTGCTGGATACCTCAATATGACCCTCGCACATTCAATGAGATACTGATGCTACCTTGTTCCTACAAATTGGAGGAATACACCAGTCTCTCTTTTCCGCATGTCATTCTGCGTATGGATTCTTAACCTGACGGAATTGACTTGGGACTACTCAGTAGAATAATTGTCAAACAGGTAAATCTTTTCAACAAGTACTCCTGTTGATGATGCCAAGTTTCTCAATCACGCGAAGGTTATAACATAAAACAGGGGCACACCACAAAAGAGATACCCATTTCTGGCCACCACCAGTCGTTGTTCCATCATACGTAAAGATTTCAGGGAGCTTCATAGGCTCGGAAACTGGTCGGAACTCGGGTTTACCCGACGTGGTGGTAACACTCTCGTATTGAAGCGAAAGAGAAAGCCTGAACAGCGTCTGAAAAGGATTTTTGCATGCCCATTCAATCATGATATATCTTTTTACAAAAATTGCTGTTTAATTGCAAGTTGAGCCATAATAGACCTGATCTAAGGCTACGTTATCTTTTGGGGAGGTTTTTCCTCCCTTTTCTTCCGTTCAGACTATGTAGGAGCTGATGATTAAACATACTAATGACAAATTCCGGGCGTCTATCATGACAGATCTCTATGTGTTGACATAAACAATAGTGGTTCCAAGTTGATTGGGATGTAAACAATTCACAGCTTCCATGTCACTTTACTATGGCAGGATTCTTTGCCTTAAAGTGAAGAATTTACCCAACGCAAGTGCCGTAATTATGACATCCCGGATATGCAGTCCTGACGGCAATTCATCTCCCGTAAAACCAGAGCATTTAATCATAGATGATACTACAATGGAGCCACGCACTCTGTTGATTTTGAATCAAGTAATCATGGTAGCCCAGCAAAGTCAACATCAGTATGCACGTCACCATAATGTGGCCCAAGCAGCAGGATATAACATGGGCCCTACATCTAGGCATGCTCACTCGCTCGTCTACAATCCCATCCATTTCCTAATGTCGTGGTAATTTCCGAAATTGGATGAAACTAGAGATACAGGCTATGGTTCATGATTTGTCACTCTTTCTCCGACCCGCTTAGGCGTCTGTTTGGTCGTCTTAAAGTAGAAAAAGTATACGGGATGAAGATGGCAGCGATGTGTGATGCCATGAGAGTAGCTGTTCATTACAAGCCAGTAAAGTTCCACAAACAAAACAAGTAGTTCCAGCCTCAGGATTCCAACACAAACGAATCCTAGTAATGGAGAGCGAGATCAAACATCTCCTTTCAACAATTTACGTCACTGGAAATGACTAAAACAAACCAAGACTAGCGGGTAAGCTTTGTGACTTCTGTTCAAAAATTAAGAAAAAAGCAAGAAAATGAAAAGAATTAAATAAAAAATAAAATGCAATAAAATGTAGCATCAATCTTCGTAATGACCAAGGGCCTGGGAAGACAAGAGTAACCGAACAAAGCCTGACAATCCTAGTTTCCGGCCTTTCGCGTAGGAATCTCTTGGTAGTCAATTTCGTCATGGTAGTAACGTTACCATCGCCCGAGATTGCTCCAGCTACCCTAGACCATTTTCCACACCCGATTGAGGGCAGGTTAGTGACGCAGCTTGGCACAAGCGGATTCACGTGGCTTTCGTTCTTGGCTCTCTATTTATAACATACACGATTGATATGTTTTTACCAAGTGTTTGTTGATATCTTTTATGCTTCACTTCTGTCAATTGGTGCTACATTTCATGTTATTCATTGTTATTTTTGAGAAAGGGGTTTTATTTTATTTTATTTTATTTTATTTTTTTCAATGGCATTCATGACAGACCTACTGAGTATTTCTATTCCAGGCAAAGTATGAACAATATTTCCCGCCTCTACTTTGCTTTTAGGCTCTTTCAGGAATTCAAGTTTCTAGGGCCCTGGAGGGTAACACTCACAACCCCAGTAACCGGGAGTCTCGTTCAAAGCAACATCAAAGGAACAACATAAAGGTCATCATTAAGTGGGGATTGGCCTGACTCTTACCGACACTTCCGGGCAGCTTATCCTACCCAATAGCATTCTACGTAAAATTGGCCTTTCAACGGTGATTGTGACGTCTGTCGTTGGGCCAAATTGACTCATCGCGCTGGCGATGAAGTCCAAAGATTGCTCCATCCTTTGGTTGTATGGGTTCCCGGACATTACACAGTCAATTACTTTAGCAAAACGTGCGGTCCAATTATGTGGCATGCTCTAGCCTTCGATCCAGTGAGGGCATTCCGGATACACCCAAGGCTAGCAAATTTAGACGAGCTCCCTTAAGAGAAGAAGAGCCACAAAGGGAAGCAATTACGATCTAAACCTCCCCACAATCCCCGCCGCTGTAGAGGCTCCTCCGAGTTCGCATTGGAATTCTCCGTGGCGAAGCTGGCTACATGAGATGTGAATAAGCATGAAAGCGCTGACAGGGACCCCATACATAAGATGACGGATATTGTGCCAGGGGTTTCTTGGTTAGGTGTCAGCACCAAAAGTAGTGAAATACTGGCCCAGCCTATTGCATTACATGGCAGACACCATGATAAGATTATTAGTGTGTCGACTTGACCTTATCTTAATTCATGAATATGCAACACAATCTGCTTTGAAGTTTGGACCTGGGGAATTTGGCCTTTGCAGCTTTTATTTCTCCCCGCAGGGACCGTTATGCAACGCCCAAAGCGAGACCCGACGCCAGGGTACTGTAAAATGAAGGCTCGAGTCTTCCGTCAATGCAACCCCTACAACGTGGATCAACAGTGGAATATGTGGAGGAAGCAAGAGCCGCCCCAAGCGGTGGTAAAATGTCATAAGTCACCGCACAATCGGCCCTGACAGAAGTACCCCGTATTCTCTAATGCAGGTTAATCCCAAATATGACCTAGCCAGAGCTGAGTTTACGGTAGAGTATCTGCAAGATGTTGCCGTCATGTCCAAAACCAGCATCTGGGGTAAAGTTCGCATGTCTTCGGAGCCCGCCGCCCGAGCGGGAAGTCGGGTCCCATGGGGAACAGGGTCGCATTTCCGCTGCACGAAGCTATCATGGTGCAGACGAGATCTGCCGATTATTGCCCAAGTCAAGCCTCAGGGCCGTTACGATTTGTAATAGTTCCCGGTTCTCTTTGATCCCACCTCGCTTGTCTTGAATGCATACCGCGCACAATCTCTCTGCAAAAGTGCCTCGGTTCAAGGAACGGTCCCGGCAATAAGCCAAGACGGAACGTTCCCGTACAATCGCCTCCACCATGCCGGGCTTTGGGGATCCACCTTGCCGACTACATCAGGAGAAATGGAACCTTTCGAGAATTTTCAGTGCGTAAAAGTTTCCACTTTAGTCGCCCTTCGGCTCATCGGCACCGCACCCAGGCGGACGACGCGGGAGTTAACGAGACTAAGACCGAACCAGTCCGGGTCCGTCGACCCTCCAAGGGCCTCCAAGGGCACCATCTTCGCCCCATTTTGATTATGAGGTCGCCATGTGCTGAAAACCTTGACACGCCGGTGGAGCCCTCTTAGCGTCGGCTCGGACATCAATGCTCAGTCTGGCGCGCATCTCGTCCGTATACGCGACCAATACCAACCTCATTCGTTCGCCTCTCTCTCCAAGTCGTTGCAGATTTCTCTGCAAAGGGACTCCGTACCCACCCGGGGCGTCCGAAATTTCCCTCATTTTCGGTATATCAAGGACATGCCGTGTATCGGAGATGTCCTTGATAGGCTTATGGCCTTAGCTCATTATTCAAGGAGGCGTTTCACAGGCTGAGGCTCCTATGGGAAGGTTATTCTTACAATTCTTGATTGGTGAGCTGATAAGGCATGTAATGAAGATCCATAATTTAAAGAAGTCCAAAATCTATGAAACGTCCCTCTCCCCGCACGTTCACTCGGTGTCTCTCTCCTTCACCTCTACTCATCTCAACCTTCAACTTGTGGTGGGGCCCAACTGAACGTCTTGCAGCACTCAGCGAAGATGGCTACCAACCATGAAGACATCCCTGTCGACCTCCATGGGGAGCTCAACGATAGAGTAGTGGACGAGAAGAAGGATATCCAGACCGTCCCCGACGACCTGAGGAAGCATTCCGGATCGGAGATCGCAAACACTCCCGATGGCGAGGAGCCCAACGAGTACGAGAAGAGCACCCTCAGACGAGTTGGCGAGGCTCTCCCCGCCTCTGCCTACCTCATCGCCGTGGTCGAGCTTACGGAGCGATTCACCTACTATGGCGCCCAAGGTCTCTTCCAGAACTATATCAGCAACAGCGCCACCGGCTCGGATGGACCCAAGGGTCTTGGTATGGGACACCAGGCTGCTACCGGCCTGAACTTGTTCTTCCAGTGGTTCTGCTACGTCACCCCAATTCTGGGTGCCATCATTGCTGATCAGTACCTCGGAAAGTACAAGACGATTCTGATCTTCTGCTGCTGCTACTGGGTTGGTCTGGTCATCCTATGGACTACATCTCTCCCAGTGGCTATGGAGGCTGGCGCTGGCAAGGCCGGTTACATCGTCGCTATTATCATTATTGGTCTGGGAACTGGTGGCATCAAGAGTAACATTGCGCCTCTCATTGCTGACCAGTACACCCGTCGCCGCATGGCCATCACGACCGATAAGAAGACGGGCGAGAAGCTTGTCATCGACCCTGCCATCACCTACCAGCGTATCTACATGATCTTCTATTGGTGCATCAACATTGGTTCGCTGTCTCTGATGGCCACCCTTTCATGGAGAAGTACAAGGGATTCTGGACCGCTTTCCTCATGTGCTTCTGCATGTTCAACGTGGGCATCGTGATCCTCGTCGCGCGTCGCAAGACTTACCTGGACCGCCCCCTCAGGGTTCCGTCATTACCGATGCTTTCAAGGCTCTTGGCATGATGATTGCTGCGCGAAACATGGATGCCGCCAAGCCTTCCTGGCGAGAAGCCAACGGCAAGACAAAGGCCGTGCCTTGGAACGACCACTTCATTGAGGAACTCAAGCGTGCCCTGCGTGCCTGCAAGGTGTTTGTTTTCTGTAAGTCCGAACGATCTTGATTCTCGATTCATCAGTTACTGACCTCTTCTAGACCCCATTTTCTGGGTTTGCTATGGACAGTTCAGCTCCAACTTTGTCACCCAGGCTGGTCAGATGGAGGGCCACGGCATGCCCAACGATTTCATGCAGAACTTCGATCCCCTGTCCATCCTGATCTTCACCCCCATTCTCGATCGTGTCCTTTACCCTATCCTGCGCAGAATGGGTGTTGAGCTTCGCCCCATTGCTCGTATCACCATTGGATTCTTCCTCGCTGGATTGGGTCTTGCGTACGCAGCTATTGTCCAGCACCTCATCTACTCTGCTGGACCTTGCTACGACCGCCCTGGAGCCTGTCCCGCCGGCATGGACGGCGACACGCCTCTTCCCAACCACGTCCACATTGCTGTTCAGGCTCCGGCTTACGTCTTCATCGGTTTGGCAGAAATCTTCATCTCTGTCACCGGTCTGGAGTATGCTTACACCAAAGCTCCTCCTAGCATGAAGTCTTTCGTCCAGAGTATCTACCTCTTCACCAATGCTTTCGGCTCTGCCATTTCCGAGGCCCTGGTTCCTGTGGCTAAGGACCCCAAGTTCCTCTGGATGTACACTGGTGTCGGTTGCTCCTCGGTAGCCGTGGGTGTGATCTTTTACTTCATCTTCCACCACTATGATGCGCTTGAGGAGAAGATGTACGACCTCGACCGTGACGAGCCAGTCATTGGCCAGGGTCCTACAAAGGAGGTTGATACTGAGAATTAGACCAAGAAAGGTCATTTTGTACAATAGATTTATCATTGGAATGCTAAGCGAATGAACATTTTAATGTCTTAAACAATGAACGGATGAAAGACATCTTTTTGATACCAATAAGATACGAATGTTTAAATTTTATTTATGATATTGTTTTTGGGGATAGTGAACAAGTTCTTTCGAATGAATGGCCTGAATACTGAAGCGGAAAGCCGGAGTTCCTCGCACATCACTTTCTGCTGATAAAAGGTTGCTGGGGTTAGATTACAAGCTTAACAGACCCATCAAAAATGCCAAGCATCAGTTATGGCTGTGAAAATGCGTGCCTTAAAGCTCCAGACTGGTTCCAAAGATCATAAGGAAGTATGTACAGCGGCTGGATACGTTTGCCCTGGCAATATGGGACATGTCCAACTAAGCGATGCATCTAGCTGCGGCATAGAAGCTGTGTCATGTACATATTTTATCTTGACTCTATCTTGCATCAACCGCACATCCACCTGTTCAGGGTCTTTAATATGATCTTGAAGCGGTGTCTTTGATCGGGGTCCGGACATGGACCGGATCCAATTGAAACCAGGAAAAGCTAGTGAAATTAGTTAGCTAGTAAATTGGCTGACAGTCGAGGTCCCAGAATTTAGGCACTTTACGAAGATCTACATAAGGTAGGTATCTAAAGGGAGCGACTTGCATATGCAGTACAGGTCCGCTGCAGTGCATGTTCCACTTAGACAGAGACTTTGACAGTACGTATGGTGATTCAATCTAGCGTTAATCTTGAGACATTTTCGCACTTGCATCCAATGCGTGATAGGTATTCCCGCCTGCACTCGAATGAACCTACCAGTCCGTTCTCGTGATCTTGGACAAGACGACAATGAAATAAATGACAGCTACAGGAAATCAAGATACGGACGATACCGTGCTCGGCTATTGTACCATGTAGTAGAGTGTCGAAAATGTTAATGCTACAAGAAAAGGTGGTGGAGGAGGGAAAACCCCACGGAGCAGGCCCTTCATGACAAGAAATAGCCAACATCTGCTTTCTCGACCAGGCATCGGAATGATAAAGGACTGATTCGCCAATGAACCAAGCTTTCTTCATATATGTTGGTTGCCCCTGGCCCATTCATGAGAGCTTCAACATAACCAACCTTCCCACCGTTGTGTCTGCTCATTTCCGAACAACCCGGTTCCTCTTCTTTGGGGTGCGTCAGATGCAACCCTGCCACGTTGAGATCCGTCATACTCAGGAGGGAAAGCAGGCGGTGAGGACGCCTGTTGGTGCATTGTATGACTGAGCGCACGGTACTACCCCTCCTAGTATGCCCCAGTATTCAGTATAATCTGCATTTACGGTCACGTCGCTTTTCTGTTAACGGAACTCAACTATCGCATTTTGTCTGTGGAAGAGTTGCAAATTGACCTCGATAATAGCCTTCCTCATCCTATCACAATGACGCATCAGATTGACAAAATATACGAAGATGCGCTTGAGTCTGGGTTGATTCCCGGCGCCTCTGTTATCGCAGGTGATGCCAATGGTAATCCACAGCCACGCAAAGAACCCCCTCAAAAGAATCGCCTTAATAACCAGATCAATTTTTAGGAAATGTTGTATACAGCAAGTCTGTCGGCAAAGGTAGCCTGAAAGAAGGCGCTACCTTTGATATGAGTGAAGACACCGTCTGCATTATAGCCTCCATGACCAAGCTCATGACCTCGGTAGCAGTCTTGCAATGTGTCGAGGATGGAAAGCTTGATCTTGACCAAGACGTCAAGTCACTACTCCCAGACATTGGGAAGTATGGGATTATGACGGGATTCGACGAGAAGACCAAGTCCGCGATTCTGACGCCAAGCGACAAGACGATCACGCTTAGAATGCTTCTCAGCCATACCTCGGGCCACGAGTATGACTGGTTGAGTCCATCAATCACACAATGGCGAGCTACTCGAGGTGAAACGCCTTGGACTGGTCTGACAGTCGAAGAAAAGTCCACTGTTCCTCTTTTGTTTGCCCCCGGCACTGGCTTTGCTTACGGCGCAGGACACGACTGGGCTGGTAAGGCAATCGAGCGGGCAACCGGCTCTACCCTTGAAGAATACATGAGTGCTCGAATCTGGGTGCCTCTGGGAATCGAAAATGACTTCAGTTTCCACCCCGAGTCAAAAAGCTATATGAAAGACAGGCTTGGCGCAGTTAGCATGGTCAACGACAAAGGTGATCAGCCCATCGTCGATGCTCCTGAATTCGATGCAAGATTTGGCGCCACTGACTGCCTTGGTGGTGGTCCTTGCTGGGCGACACCTCGCGCTTATTACACCTTTCTCTCAGCTATTTTGCAGCGCGACCCTAAGCTGTTGACCCTATCCTCCTATGAAGAACTCTTCAAGCCGCAGCTGGATGAGCAATGTGAGAAAGTGATGAATGAGTACATCGCGCTATCTCCGGTCCATACACAATTCCTAGGCTTGCGCGTTGCACCTCAGGCCCCAGTCACCTGGACCTTTGCCGGATTGATGCCCAAAGATAAATTGGACGGACGCTGCTCGGCAGGAACTGTTATGTGGGCGGGTGCTACGTCCTCCCAGTGGTTTATTGACACCAAAGCTGGTATCTGCGGAACAGCAGTTTGTCAGGTGTTGCCTCCCATGCACCCACCCGTGATGGAGCTCCACGATCGATTCCAACGAGCAATTTTCCAGAAATTTGGTCGAAGCTAAGTAATTTTGCAGAGTATGTAGCACAGTTTGTTGCGAGTGAATATTTCCTTTTGTCTCCTCTCCATCAAACGAGCAGAACATGTATTATATAGCTGTTGAAGCGATTTAGTACCAGCTATACGCAGAGAATAATGACCGTTTTGCTTAAAACAAGCCTAAGCCCGCCTAACAACAGCATCCACCTTATGTTTTCCCTCGGCAGCAGGCACAAACGTGTACTAAGCGAGTTGCTGGCAGTAATGATGCTATCCTCCCACTCAATCAATGACCAGTTGAACAAGCGAGTGCCTGCTCATTTTCGAATTTCCCGATGGTCGCTCAGCGATTGTCTACCTCCTGCACTCAGGCCTGTTGATAACCTGGTGAGCCAACTTGCAATGATTGCAGAACTATTAGCTTATGCTGCCGTAGTACATGCCGCCGCCACGATGCTCTAGATCGGCAAAGACATTCGACCGCTGTAATTTAAGTCGGAAAGCTCACACAGTTCCTCAAGTATCACTGAGATATGAATACTTCCCATTTTACCGAACTCAGCGGTCCGCGCCAGCAAGCTCGACCAGTATCTGTCGAGTGTCATTACTGCAATTTCATGACAGAAAATTTGCCATGTCAATGTTAGAATGATGGAAGAGCGTTACAACAATTGATTTTCTGACTTGAAAATCAGCGTGTCATCCATACTAGATGCTGTGATTCCAGCTATCCGACCTCTGGTGCAGAATCAAGCCTTTCGTATCAACGACATGGCCTCTCTGCCGGACTCTACCGGGGTTCAAGATGCAAGCGTCTTTGCTGTTTGCACTTGCTGCATTGGTGGCAACTCCATGCAACTGGCCACATTCAACTGCATTTGGATGTAATATTGCAAGTCCCATTTTCGCAGAATGGCGTAAATGTTAGATCAGCGCTTTGATTACCTCCTCGATGCTAAGGCAGTATATACTTTACAGAAAGCCAGCATACATGGCCATGAGCCCTGACCGAGGCAACATGTAAACCAGCCCTATGGTCTGTAGTCCCCGACATTGTCCCCACCAGCTGGGTTATATTAAAGTCGGAATGTCTCGTAGATTGGGAGTCCACAGCGAATTTTAAGCTGTGTCTATCTCCATCCTCCACTTCTTCGACGAAGGTCATGTCAGAATAAGTTTTAATTTCAGTAGCTACGGTGAGATAACAAATGTTTCGCAAACCTCGCAATTTCCTTTCAAAGAAAGGACTTTACTAATAAAGAGTCTTCAGAATTATATATTATTAGAAGTATATTATTATATGCTTAGAGATTTATTAATATTTTATAAGTAATTTATTAAATACTTATTAGAAATTTATAAAAATATATTAGAAATATATTTAAAACTTATTATTATATTATTAAAATACTATTAGAGATTTATTATTATATTATTAGAGATTTATTATTATATTATTAGAAATTTATAAATATATTATTAGGAGTTTATTATTATATTATTATTATTAACCTATTAGATATCTATTATTTTATTATTAGAGATTCGACTGAATATTTGTCGAGATATCTACGCTTGATATGTGTAATATCTGTCCTCCCACTATAGGATTACGAAGCTGCCACGAGCCCAGAGATTCTGATTAGTTGAAACACCACCAATAGATAATAACTTGCTTCAGTTACCTTCAGTTCTCTCTCGCTGTTTGTCAGATAAGCAAAGAAGCGCTGCTCCTTGCGACGTTGAACACGCTGAGGACCATGCAGTGCAGACTCAGGGACTCTCATCAAGTGCTCTCAGAGTACGACGCTGCCCAAGCCACTTGCGTGACTGGCTGCCTGGGCGATGATTTACTGCGTAATTGCCCAGGCAAGACGGGTGGATGAAATCGGGATGTCTGCATCTCTTGCGTCGGCTTTTACAAGCTTGGCACTTTTGATCTACATGAAGTTAGTGTATAAGGCAAAAATGATGGTTAAGAGAACTCAGCTGTGCCAGCATGGACACAGCCCTGGATTACACCTGTGGGGCTTTGGTTTGCATGTCCAAGGATCTCATGAGGAAACCCAAGAAGACAATGCTTACACCAATATTGGATAGGCCGAAAAGTGCCTAAGTTAGCAGTGTTGTTTGCGAATGCTGTCGACATTTTGATCTAATGTAATCAAGTGTCTGTACATTTAGTCCTAAGTTCCCATGGGAGACTGGGGACGTGCTGGTTAGTGTACCGGTATTGTTGAAGGAGACCATTGACTTACCAATTATAAATCAAAATTTATTTTCTCGTCTCTTGATGAAATTGTAAATTTTCTCTCGAAGCGGGGATTAGAGACTTCAGAGAGTGAGAGAAGAGAAGGAGAGGCTTGAGAGAGGACCTTGTTTTTATGTTCGAACGCGCCGTGGTAGAGAGGATTATCATCACGTCCTGACACTTGACACTGTCCGTGTTACATAACCATATGCAGCCGGAAAATCCCAGGTTCCGCGTATTACATAATCATCACCCAGTCCACATTAGGTAAGCCGACCTCAAGTGAGAGTCGTCTGGAAGCCGGCTGCCAGCTGTGGAACAAGGAAGAACAAGACCTCTCTGCTCACTCTTCTTTGTTTCTCTCCCTCTTCTACATATTGAACTCACTCTTGGAACCGTGACAGCGAAAGCGACGCAGACACCAGTGAGGACAGCGACGATGAGAACGATAAGTCAGGGGACAACACTGACAGCGACGATGTTGGGAACAATAAGACAACAGGTGAAGTGAGTGAACTTGAATCCCAGTGCAGGCACGACAAGATTGCAGCTTCAGAGGAGAACAAAATTAGTGTTTCTAACTCCATTCAGTTACCCCTAAGCTGCGCAAGTTCGCCGATTTCATACTCAACGACATTCAAAAGAGGAAAGGCACCTTCACCCAGCGTCAAAGTATCGCCTGTCTCAAATGGTTCATGATGTTCAGAGGATTTGACATTGACTCAAATGAGTTCAAGGCCTCTGAGATAGGGCTTCGATACCAACGTGCATTCAAGGAAATCACGAGCAGATATGAGAATGAGCCAAACAAGGCACTGTCTCAAACGAAGCTGGTTCGACGAATTCGAAACGAACTTGAGAATTGCCGGAAGGCGTGCATTGAAGGGTCAATGATCTATTGCGGAAAGGAGAGAACATTTGATGAATTGCTCCCCGACCCGGCCGATATAATGGCATTGGCCTGTCTTGACCGTCAAGGCGACGTTCACAACTCGATCAATCGGGAGTTATTCTTCCTGCCTAACGCTGAATCTCGTGTACTCCCATCCCCGGGCAAACCAATCCTTTCCTTGACACACCAAATCATCCTGGCGATAATTTTATTCTTGCCACACAGCAGGTATGGAAGTCTCTTGTGAAAAACGAGGTTCAAGCTAGCAAGGTGCTTGCTACAGAGCGATTTATCGCTATGGATAAATATGATAGCTTGAAGAAAAATTCCACCAAAGATGTCTCTCAACAGATTACAGAAGACGTTACCTATTAAAAAATATTAAAAAAATATTAAAAAAATATTAAAAAAATATTAAAAAAATATTAAAAAATATTAAAAAATATTAAAAAATATTAAAAAATATTAAAAAATATTAAAAAATATTAAAAAATATTAAAAAAATATTAAAAAATATAAAAAAATATAAAAAAAAATAAATATTATAAAAATTAAAAATATTAATATATTAATATATTAAATAATAAATTATAATATTTTTAAAAATATAATTTTATATATAATAATAAATATATATTTACTTATTATTACTCAGTTAGCTAAAATAGCTAAGGTTATTATTAAGTAGATATATTAACCTGAAAATTCACTTCTAACTCTGTATATTATCCTCACTGTCTTTTAAGATCTCAATTAGTAAACGCAATCTCTTCTACGTAATCTTGCCAAATTGCATCATCCTCAAATGCCTCCCGATATTCCCAGGTAGTATCATCACTAGAATATCCAGCCCACTGGATCTTGTACTACCTGTCAGCTCCATATCCGCGATGCGTCAAGATCTTGTGAACCTCATAGATGCCGGAAGGAAATTTGTCATTTGCTATGTTAGTTCTGTCAATCACAAGAGTAGTGACCAGCAGGGACTTGACATCGCTAGCGATTTGGCTGTTGCGGGTGAAAAGATGTGAACCTCCAGATGTATGGACTGATCTGTTCAATAATGTTACAGGAGTGAACATGATGCTTTCGTCGTCAATTCCAGTCGTGAGACTTAAATTTCTGCCGTGATGGGTGCAGATGAAATCTCAGACAAAGAGTCAACGCTGCTTCCGAATCGTATCTGCTCCCCGCTAGGAATAGCCGACACCGTTCCAATTGCGACCTGTGATTCGGAGTCGTTGTCAAGCCAAGCCTAAAAGGCTCTGGTTTGCGAGTCCACCATTATCTCCTCGCTAATACTGATCCGCAGATCAACGAAAAGTATCATCGATCTTTTCATAGGTGCTAGGGCGACATCGACGAACTCGGATTGTCCAAGAGGCGCTTGTCAGGTGAACGAAGCGAGCAGTTCCAAATGGAAGATCGACTGGAAACAGGGGCTGGATTCGTGTTTTCGTTCTCGATTGCGGACTCAGACTTCTGAATGGCTTCCTCTGAAATGGCGCTGTCACCATCATCATCCCTGTAATATTCCAGGGATCTTCGCCAGTATCAGACTCAGCTTGGTAGAGTCTGGACTATCTTCATGGGTGTTGCAAATCAAGCTCCTCAATAGCCCCTAAAAATGAAGGCGCTTCTTCTGTTGACGAAAAGACGGACAGTTTAGGGTCGGGGACAATTGCCTGAGTCGTAGAGGCTGGTCTGTCGTTAGCCTGTAGTACGTACGTTAGGTACGACCTCACTATGCCTGATTGAAATATCTCATTCTCATACCAAATGTGCCTGCTTCAATAGATATCTCTCTAGGGGATCCTTTGACATGAACACATGACCAAAGCATGGAATGCCTTCGACGCAACACATAAATCCGACGTCATCGGGAAGTCGAATCCTCCAATTCACAGTGAATGGGTAGGAAGAGGTTGGCTGTGAACAAAAGGATATCGAAAAAGCGCCCAGCAGACGGTTTAGAATCCAGAGGAAGAAAAGATTTTGGGTCGAGGCACGAGCATGTGGTACTTGACGTCGTGGGTCGGAAGTCGTATGAGAAAGAAGCGACACATCGCAGGTACGAGGCACATCACGATAAGATGGAAGGACGATAAGAAACGAAAGAGGAAGGATTGGTAGACCTTGCAATGGAATCCTTTTTCTCGCCCTCTTTCTTTCCCTTTGTTTGCCCCTTTATTCTTTTTATTTTATTTTATTTTAGCGGAGCCATAGAGTGGCCGCGTTCACTCATCGTGGGTTGAAGAAGATGTACAGTGCGCCATTGGCATATTATGTATTGGCATGGCAATTTTGTGGATAAGAATGGACAGTATCTCTTCATGTTAGTGTTGTTCTTTGAACATCCTTGGAATATCTCCTTTTGTCGCCTCCAGTGTTTCAAGATCATCGTTTGGGAGAGATACTGGAGTGGAATGTGATTGACTGCACCAGTTGGGATAATCAGGCCAGGAATGTGAGGCACCAGTTGGGATAATCAGGCCAGGAACGTGAGGTAGCGCTATTCATTCTCTATGAAATATGTGAAAACTCCTCGTAATATGTTCCGCAGTTGCAACATAGGTTTTTTCGATACCATTCTTGGAGATGTGCTGTTTAGTACTCTATCTTGGGTTGCATCGAATACTCTAGACGCAACATGTGCTACAAGCATCTTCAAACCCGTATGGAGGCGGGTTTTGTATTTTCTGGCGATACCTCTATTGGCATGGCGACGACTATGCCGGGTACTGGGGTGCATAATTTTCAAGAAAATTCGCAGATGCCCCTATATCTATTCCCACCGGCTATTGTATTCTGACAAGATGGAGCAGATCCTAGATAAGTACTGTTAATGGGCTTGCTGGTATGTTGATGGAATGTTTGGGATAGCTTGCCTTCTTATTCCTTCTTTCAACGTCTCCTCTGGAACTGTAAAGACCACCCGGAAACCCCGGCTTTCGAAGCACAGTATTCCTCACCTTTGTCCATATGCACACCACGCTGTTTAAAGTGTGCAGAGAGTTTCCTTTCTGCAGCCCACGGATTTCCGTTTGTCTTGTCAATTGGGAGGTAGGATGATAGATCAATCCAAATAAAGAGTCCCGAATTTCTGTCCCATTGTTAGCGAATGCATTTTCGTGATATGTTGGACATACCCTTTGTCGTGGTACTTGATCTCAGCTTTCTTTAGAAGATCCTCGACAAGCAGCCGACTACGAAGCAGTTCACGATGCGATTCTTGTAGGAACTGCTCCATGAATGACCGATCCTCCAGAAATTTGGCCGCCAAGTCCATGGAGAATTGAGATGGAGAAGAGAAACGACTAGGGCTAATCAGTTCTTAGGAGGAGACAAGATGCCACAGAAGTACTCACCATATCGCGCGCACAGCTTTCGAGAACTCTTCATTCTCAGAAATAACACAACCCAGGCGCATCCCGGCAGCCCCGTAGTCCTAAGGCACAGTCAAATTTATGTATCAAAGAGCAGTAATATGTACGCACCTTTGACAAACCATACAGCACATGTACTTGACGTGGGTCAATGATCTTGCTGTAGTCGATTGCGAGAACAGATGTGAACTTCTCCGATGCCCGGTCCTGTCTCTCATATGTCGATAGCGCGTAAATCTCGTCGCTAATGAGATGGATTTTCTTGAAAGCACAGAAGCGAATTAACTGCTCCAATGTTTCAGGGGGTAACACTGGCCTAACTTTGTTAACATTGAATCAGCTAGAAAACGAGGCCCAGAATACCTAAAGGATTATGTGGATTGCATATGACCAAGGCTTTGATGACCTTTCCGGATTTTGTGGCAGAATCAAAGGCCGCTTCGTAAGCTGGAACGCAATCCGTCGAAAATTGATCCGTGTTGCCTACATTCGCCCATTCTAATTTCACTCTTTGAAAGCAAGATTAGTTATGTGCCGTCAAAAAGTGTGCGTCGCATACTCTTACCCTGTTCTCATACAGAGATCTTTGTTGAATACGCCATAACAAAGCCCTCCTAGCAATATGTAGTCTCCTGGGTCGGCAAATACCATGGAACAAACCTCATTCAGGTCAGTGACCCCAGCGGTGAATGTAATGCTCTCTGGGTCAACCTCCTTTATTGACCGAAAGTATTCATTCAAATGCTTGGCCATTGCGGTTCTCAGCCTTAGTGTTCCCGTGTACCCTTCGCCATATGCACACAGATGCTGATCGAAGTGGTTCTAGGGTTGTTATAAGAGGCTGCCAATACTGAAAACACGGTCCAACTCACATTCTTATTAATGAAGTCTGCCAAGCTCTCATGAAGAAACCACTACCATTTCGTCAGACATTGAATTCTTAGATTGCTAATTGAGATTTGGAGTTACATTCTCGGCGTTGTCCAGTCTCACAGCACCGTTTGGGTTATGCACAGGGTCGAATGTGTCCACCGCACCGTGTAAAAAGCCGACCTTAGACCACTCTGATCCTCTTTTTGACAACCTGGCCGATTCAGAGTCTTCCTCCACAGGAATTTTGAAATCTCTTTGGATAATGTTGGCCACTCGAAGAACGTCATGCCGGTTTGTTCTTGATGTGACTACAAAGAAGGCGCCGAACAATACCACGCCTGCCTTGAGAGGTGGTATCTTTTGTCCACGTTCGAAAAAGCACATGGATGTGGTAATGAGAGTGCGGTCTTTGGGAGATAGTCGCTCGAGAAACTCGCCACAAACATCATCCGATGCGCAAATGCCACTTTTGTCAGCCCTGAGCCAGACAAGTTGACTCCAGGCTCTGGCATGATTTGGTATGCCCGTATGGGAGTCAAAAGGTTGGGAAAAAGACCGATATCGTTCGTGGTCTGCGAGAGACGCGAGTAAATGCAGGTCATACATGTTGACACCATAGCTGGCCGCTGACGAGAGGACGCAGGGCATACCCGGCGGCCTTGGGTTCACTTCTATTAGAACGCACTTGGGCTCAGTCTTAGGATCCGGGATCGTTGTTTTCTGACGTAAATCAACGATCCCAGAGTCCTCGGTATAGACCATGGTCGAGTCTTGGACCCTAGCCTCCAGGTGGAAAACACCCGTTTTGAGACCCATCTTCAAAAGGAGCTCATGAAGAGACTTGCGCACGATGTCGTATTCCTGGGTAGGAATGGTAGAGGGTAGTACGTTCGTATTCTCCCAGAAATCACTGTCAATAGTGCCGTCGTCGCCTGGGCTAGGATAGTCATCCGCTATTTCAAAAATAGCAGCTCCCCATCGAGCAGAACGAAGTTGACATCCAACTCTGGTCCATCCACGTAAGCTTCAATGAGAGCTTTCTTCTTTGACCCTTCACAAGTCCATTGCACGGCCTTGAGCAACTCGTCCGAGTTGTCTGCTCGAAAGACATGTGCAGATCCTGTACCAGACAGCGGCTTCACAATAAGCGGATATTTGGGGACAAATGTCTTGCTTTCCAGAATTTGATCAAGCTCAGTAACACTGCTAACTTGAGCTGTGGGCTCAGCGCCTCCTGCAAGCATTCGCGTTTCATATTTGTTGATGGCACTGGCAACAGATCTAGCCGGTGCAGTAGGCAGACCTAGAATAGCGGCTGCTTTGGCGACGGGAAGCAAACAATAGGTTGCAATAGCACAGATGCCATCTACGGGCCCGTACGATTTGACGGCCGAAGCGATACGCTCGTGGAACGTTTCGTCCGGGGTCATGTCTATAGGGATGTAATGATGATAGAGGCTTTTATGGGAAGCATTTGTAATCCAATGCGTTTCACTATCCAAGAGTAGAAACTTGATGCCCAATGCCGCAGCAGAGTTAAAGAAAGGTAGGTAGGATTTCAAGTTCAAATGACCATCAACGACGGCAAGAATCCGTTCTTTTGGTTGGTCTTTTACTCGCCATTGAAAGCTCATCCTGGCATCAACTTCTTTGATACAAGTGTCATGACCGGACAACCGATCGTCGTTGTGGCTGCGTATAACGGCAAGCACTGAGCTGGTGAGAAGAGATTCGATGTCATCGCTCTGAGCAGGCTCAATTCTGGATCCAAAAGAGAGCGATCTTGAATGATTCCCAGATCCGAGCAGCCGATGAATCGTTGGTGAAAGCATTTGGTGCGCGCGAAGTACCCTGCTTGTGTGGGCGTCACAAGGATAATGCGACCAGACCAGGAATCCTTTGGACTTTTCAGTCCCGAGGAATTCACGTAACTTAGTAGGTCGTTCACTGCTTCGCTATAAATTTATTTAGAACAATAGTAAAATCTGCGAAACATGAGTATTTCTTACCTGTCAATCACAGTGATGTGCTCGTCGGGACTGGCAATCCATTTGATCGTCATATCGACGGAGATCAAGGCATACTCCAAACGACGGGAGGGCGGAGATTCAACCACCCCATCCCATGAACAAAAAATTGAGCAAAACCACCTTCATCATTACGAACCTGTGATTCCGCCTGGACTCTGGGTGGAATCTTCGTTGCGAAAGATGCAGTGCGGGTGCCTCTGTAGTCGCCCATTGTGAATGAATTTGCGTTGTAGCCCAAACTGTGCGTTACTGAGGTGAAATTGAAGGGCTTCCAAAATCGAGACCAAGAGAAACCAGGGCGCCAACCCAGCCGACGTCGAATCAGCTCAGCTTCCGATGCATATGCTTCCTAGGTCGGTCCCTACAGTTGCATTCCGTTATGGGGATTCTCATGGACCTTGATGTCCTCATGACCCCGTGAATTTACATGTACACATACCCTTGCATAATGTACTGTGACTCGGGACCCTTGTACTAGGCACATAGATGCCTGTGAAGAGGGGTTGTATGCACTTTACTTTGAGGGTCCAGTAAATAGCCTAGTGAGCAAGTTAGAGCTCTTTGCTGTACTATTTGCGCTGCCACCATGCAGCTACGCTAAACAAGGGCCTGACGCACGACTTCACCAGTAGTACTCTGCCAAGTCGTGACTTGTCTTTGACACGAATAGTCTCGGAACTGTTGATGGCGTAGGAAACAGGTGTGATGCTGCATCGTGGATCCAAAGCCCACCTCTATGCATGCAAAGGTTCCTTGCTGCACTTCTTACGCAATCTCCTGCAAGAGGAAATGCACCTCAAACTTCATTCCGAAGGTGTCAATGCGTGATGGCTGACACTGCACGTCCATGGTTGATTGGATGTGGGAGACTATCCGTCTCTTGGGCTGCATCCAGATACTATTCACTGACAATTGGTTCCCCAAGGGTGGTATCTTCTATAATGCGTCCAGCCACTGGCAATCCTATACCTTTGCCCCTTGTTTTGCATAGGCAAAAGCACTGACATCTCAGAATGATTGTAACCAACCCATTGAATGTTTTCAAAGGCACTGATGCCATCAAACAATTCTTCGACCCCGACGCTCAACCTCCGGTTCCTTTAGTAGAGCTTCCCGAAAAGCTCAATCCATTCAGAAAAGATGGTGTCCGAATCTATGCCAAGCTCCTCACTTGTCTCCCAGCTCAGAATGTCAAGGCGTTACCAGGCAAGAAAATCCTCGTGATTGAGATCGCGTCAATTCAACTAATACGAGACTTACAGCCTTAAACATGTTGCTACATGATCCCACTGCAGCCGAGAAGAAATGCGTCGAAGTAAGCTCGGGCTCGACTGTCACCTCACTTGCGATTGCAGCCAGAGTCCTCTACGACAATGACCAAACAGTGGCTTATGTCTCCAACAAGGCTGCAATGGACCGTGTGCGCGAGCTTCAGTTTTATGGGCTCAAAGTAGACCTATACGGAGGACCGACATACACCGAGACGACCGATCCTAGAGGCCCAGTTGAATGGGCACGAAATCTGGGAAGAAAGGGCGGTGACAAGGTGGTAAACCTAGGTCAATATGATAACATCTACAATTGGATGTCTCACGAGCGCTGGACTGGACCTCAAATTTACAAACAGCTCCCAGAAATCAATATTTTCTGCATGGGAATGGGCAGTACAGGATGTGTTACTGGCACAGGCAAGTACCTCAAATCTGAGAAACCATCAGTCAAAGTTGTGGAGTCTGCAACGCCGAAGCAGACATCATTCCCGGCCCACGAGAGCTTCCCATGCATGCTACAAGCCCATTTCCTTGGAAGGAAGTGGTTGACTCTCTCGAGGTGGCCAGCTCCGAAGACTCATATCGCTTATCATTGCAACTATCTCGGGAGGGTCTCATTTGTGGACCTTCAAGTGGTATGAATCTGCAGGGGTTGTTTGAATTCATCAAAAGAGCAAAGGAGAATGGAACGTTGAGCGAGTATGCGGACGCGTCCACTGGCGAGATCTCGTGCGTCTTTGTGTGCTGTGATCTTCCACAAAAGCACGTCGAGACCTATTTCAAGAAGCTTTCTGAAGACGATTTCAAGCCCATTGGTAACAAAGTGAGACTCTTCCTACATTACACGCATTTAAAGATTCGATGAATAACCAAAGCTCGTGTTTTTAGGAACTCTTCAAGGTCGACCAAAACGTCTATAGTTTTAGATGGGAGATCGACCCACAGGAGATCCTTGACCAAATGCCAAGCATTGTTAATGAAGTCAAGAAAGTTAACATCTTCCGCCAGTCGGTGCAAACAAACGGAGTGAATGGTGCAAATGGCACCCACGATGCACCAGACGTTCGTTTCCTAGACCTGCGTTCACCCGCCGAATTTGAAGTGTCGCATGTTTCAGGAGCGTTCAATTACCCGCTTCAAGGTCTGTCCAGTGACACGCTGTCTCCGTTCAATTTTGATGAAATCAATATACTCGTGGACCAGAGCACGCGGCTGAACGCAATGATCGAGGAGCCGGATTTGGCCAAGTGGATTAACGAGGTCAAGACTCCTCTAGTCGTGATTGACTACAATGGTGATACGTCGAGAGTATTGGTGGCTGCACTAAGGGCTCGTGATGTGGAGGCGTACAGCTTCATTGATGGAATGTCAGGGTTGGAGAAGTACCTCGGTGATATTCGGACCAAGGTAGAATAGTGCCAAAGACACCACGGTTCCAGAAACAAGTAGAGACATGAGATCTGAAATCAAATTCTGCTGAACGATATTAAATCTTTGTTCTTAAACATTCATTACAGTCCACTAGTTATTTTGCAAGTCCGAGACATAAGGATTGCTACTTGTGCAAAACACAGGACACTATTCTATAGGAGATTGACATGTGTGTCTGACCAGGAATAGGCTGTAGAAACAAATGTATACTTTTCAGTTGGTCGCGAAGCATAAATAATATCATTTGAAAAATTTTATCTTCCAAGTTCTCAGACTCCATGCACTTACTTCTTCCGCTTCCACCACCCCAATTTTTGTTTCCATCTTCACCATGTTATCAATAGGCATGTGGACGTTGCACGAGGGAACAGTGGCATTGGCTTAAAGCCTGTAGCCCTTCCGTGCATTTGCCCTGCTCGAGGAAAAGCAAATTGCAAAGATTCGTCATTATATATCGCCTGATGTATTGGCAGGAGTAGTCTTGGGCGATCTTCAAGTGGCGGTCTCTGTTTGCACGCGGTGTAAAAGTTGTCTTCCCTAACTACTAAAGCCGGAATCCGGTGTACGTTTTGGAATTTTGCAATAACATCTGACTTATTCTCGATCAATCTGGCACATTTGCTTCCATGCAGAGCTTGTAAAGTGTCAGCGAGGTCAATTTGCCATTTCACCCCTAGGCCATGGTCCTTGCAGAACGTGGTCAGAATAGTGTGCCACATCTCGTTGTTTGCAATGATAGAGGGATGCTCCGCGATCAGCCTTAGCACCATTGTTGCAGTTGCCCGATGGTTGCCATCAATGATCACTGTTGCCATGCCACCGTCGATGTTTGGCAATGTGGGGTATGAGGAAACGCATATCGGGGCTACTGCACAAGTCCCACCGACACTGTCAGAAGTGATGATCTCCTCTATGATTTGAACAGTATGCTCCGGAATACTGAACTCTGATCGTGGCAGCTGATCCAACTCGACATACACATATGGCAATTGTTGGTGAGCGTTGAAATGAATGTAATCAATGTGCTGCAGTAGAGGGCTTGCGAGAAATAGAGCCTCCTGGGCAGCTTGTGCAGCAGCAGCACGCCATTTGACATTACTTGACTTGACCTCAACAACCGAGTCTAGAGATGCTGCCGCGGTCGAGATCAGGTGAACGAAGAGGTGGATAGCTTTCTGGGAAACACTAGCTAGACCACCGAGAGGGTCCTTCAAGAATGAAAAGACCTGCAGAAAAGCCGCTGCCCTATCAAAACGTTTATCTGATAAATCCAGAATAATCTCAGACAAAGCATTGGACCACAGTTTGGAACCATAAATGGAGGCGGCAGGTCGAGTCTCATAGTCAACCGGAATAGTAATGAAGTCAGACTTCTGAGTACCCAGAGAATTCTTTGTTTGTTTTTTCATCCGATGGACAATCGAGTTGGTCATCTCTTGAGCGAGTACCTTCATAGTGGGAAAGAAACTCTCCCATGCTTCAAGCACTGACTCTGAAGATAAGATGATTCGAATAAGCGAGATAGATTGCGCAGGGATCCCTCGCTCGGGAAAATTCGACATCATAAAACTGATTCTGGCCAGTTCTGTCTCAAGATCTCCATGAAGAAGCCAGTCGTCATAAGTATGGTAGCCTCCACAAATGGTTTCAACTGTTGGAAATAGTCGAGGGGACGTATCTGCAAAGGTACGGCGGCATCAAGGACACGCAGAAGGGCAATGTCGACAAGATCTTCAAATGTAGGATTGGAAATGTCTGGAGGGGTATACCGTTCTTGCGGAAGTATATAGGTATCCCCGTTATCACTGATAGTTATCATGGTGTTGATCATGAGGTAAATGAAGATGTTGTGAGGGAGAGAAGCAGCCAAGAAGTGTCAGTAGGTACGCTATTCAGAACAAAGGCTGTCTTGGGACATTGCAGAGCCTAACACATGGATATAATACAGCCACAGCACTCTAAAGCATGTTACTAGACCGAGCACGAGGCATGTTGCGTCATCCTTGCAGACTTCTATTCTGACGATCAATCTTCTATTCGCTTACTTGATACGGTCGTTCCAACTCATAGTCATATCTTCAAATAGTAGATTAATAGGAATATCTAGTTAATAAAACTGATGGTCGCAAAGACTCAGTTTTCAGAATTCGAATAGGAGCACATCCTTAGTCAGTCCTCACTTTAGCAGAACATAGAGCAAGTGCCAGCGAATGTTGAGAGCAGAAAATGGATGATCCTGTTCTGTGCAGGCAGCTGCTTTGCAAAGCGCACTACCTGCTTAGGAAACTAGCATTCCAGCGTATACACTCGTTGTTACCCTGAAGAAGGAATAATAGCCAATGTCACAAAAATCCTGCATTACCTCCTGTATAATGCTACAGTCCTTGACCCGTGCCGCCTCCTTCCCATTGTGGGCAAGACCGAGGGAGAGTAACCGCTTCACTCTTTGGCTGAATTTCAACTCAGCCTCGAGCTGGAAGTTAAGCCCTGGTACAGAGGACTCGAGCTGATGTGTGATCTCGTGCAACAACGCCACTTATGCGTGACTGAAGTGCAGGTTCGTTCCACAGCGGAGCATCCCGTCCCGCTCGTAGAAAGGCTAATTGCTTTAAAGAAATACGTGCTTCTCGCTTGTTCCAGGCATGACCGTCTCTCCAATGACATGCAATGAATGGCTCGGATAGTGCTCTCGTTCTGTCTGAGACTACAAGGCGTAAGCAATGATGCCAACCTCCATCAGGGTTGTCTATCAGGGTTCAGCATCTGACCCTTGCTACCGTTGTATTCCGAGCTATAGGAATCATGCAAGTACACAGGGGAAGAACGGATGCATGTAAGGCGGCCTGTGTGCAACCCTGCATTGCATTTCTCGGCGCTCCAGTTTGAGCACGTTTTACCCCACTGGCCCTTGGTGCCATCCAACATCTGATCACATCCAGCAATGAACCAATAATCTAATGAGGTAACCTGCATTCTGTCACATTGGTTATACGGGAAATCTGCAAACGTATACGAGTAACTATACAAGTCGCAAAGTCGCAGGACAAAGGGACTACTTACGTACCTGAGGGGCCAGACATCGACACAAATGACCAGTTCGAGCCACACGGAGGGAACAAATGGGAAACAATAATTCATGTTGAGGTAATTAGGTCCCTGTGCAGCACATGATCAGAAGAGAAAGGCAATTGAATTTGTACCATGTATGTTAATATACAGCTCAGGGCCGGTGTTGCGCTCTCTCAGTCCTTTATCTTTGCGATACATTAATCTGCAATACGCTGCAGTTTTTGGACAGTTTCCATCATCTATTCACCTTTTCTCTTTAGCACCCTTCTGGTTTTAGCTCACAGGCAATCGCATGCCAGCCAGAATGGGTCTATGTTCACGCTTGATCTGGCCCGATCATGTTGGGTGAGTTCACCATCACTAGGTCAGTTAAACTGAGTGAAAGAATGTGTATGCAAGCTGGTTATCCCATGAAATCGCCATCATAGCAGAGAGCATGATACAGTCATCAAGGCAACAGTTGGTCTTTGTCCACTAGGATAAATCGTTCTTTGGTTATGCTCGTAGGATGGATTGATTTAGTGTTCACCATAGGCGTGGATAATTAATTGAAACTGACGGGCACATGCGTTGTACTTAGGCAGATGCCACAAATAACTGCTTTGTAAAAGAGAAGAAAACCCTTGTTATTGGGCAGAGGGACCAACAGTTTCAGCTGTGAGGGAGATTGAGAAGGTTTACCAGCATTGTGTGCAGGCTAGTGGTGGTAAGACCCTTGCTAAGCCTACTAGGTTAGATGTGCATGCTCTCATATAAGACTTATCCAACACCTCGTGTAGATGAGCATGTCCGCTCGTTGTCGACATGAAATTCCGCGATTAAACCCGAGAAGTTGATACGATGTTACCGATGATGAAGAAATTCATCATTCCAGCGGTGCTGCTGGCGTGGTCGTCAAATGCGCAATCGTCTGGACGTCCCGGCCACGGGCTTATTGGTTATGGAATAACCATGTACCAGCCTGGCTGCGCTCATGCATGCCGATCTTCACTCCCTCGGTCCTCCATTCCATGCGATATCCACCTACACGGCCATCACAGCAGCAGCGTCTCGGCGGACTGTCTAGGACAGAGCGAAGCGTACCTGATGTCTGCAGCGTGGTGCTTTCATACCCGCTGCGCTGATGAGAATGTACCCATGTCAACCTTGGAGGAATTCTGGGAGAAGGATTTGGTAGGGAGGAGCTGGATCAGCCATTACCGAAATGGTCATACCAACAATCATTAAAACGAGTCATGAATGACATCCCGACAGAACCTTTAGGGGAAGAGGAAAACTTCAACAGAACAGTGCTCGTAACGGACGACGACTATATTGCTAACTGGAACGGCAATACTGCCTTTGAGAATGTGGAAAAGCATCATCAGACATATGCGTAGGTTTCAGACTCTCAGCGGTTCGGCATTGTTTGCTCACATTCTGAATAGCATTGTCATTCTAATCACAGGAGCTGGCATTCCGATTGCACTTTCATTTTTTCGCTTCCTCCCTCTCCCACCAAGACTCGTCAGCAAGTTCTATGCCTACTTCATCGAACCGCCCGCCTTTGGTAAACACCATGCAGTCCCGATTCTTGGACTCGGACTTGTACCCACGAGAGGTCAAGCTCTGTTCATATTCTACATTATCGCAATCAACATCATATTAACGGCCGTTGGTCACAAATCACTCTGACCAAACTCCTGGTATGTGCTTGGGCAATACGAGGAAATCACCAACTATGTTGCCAACAGAGCAGGAATGCTCAGTTTCGCCAACTTGCCTCTTCTTATCCTATACGCTGGCCGCAACAATATCCTCCTTTGGTTGACGAACTGGTCACATTCGACCTTCTTGCTTCTTCATCGTTGGATCGCGATTATTTGCATGCTACAGGCTGTCATTCATTCGGCGATCTGGCTTCATATTCACGTCGCCTGGGGAAAAGACCACAACGAGGTCGCCGCGATCCCGTATTGGTACTGGGGCATCATCGGTACATTGGCATTGGTAATTATCACGCCGCTCTCCGTGCTTCCCGTGCGCAAGAGGATGTACGAGTTCTTCCACGCTGCCCATATTGTCTTAGCCATCATCGCTATCGTTGGCTGTTGGTATCACATCATCTATAGATATAAACGACAGTGGGGCTATGAGAACTGGGTTATCATGGCAGCCGTCATCTGGGCATTTGACTGGGTCCTTCGCGGCACCAGGGTCGTGAGCAGGGGTTATCATAGAGCATATGTCACGAAGATCGACGACAACTATCTTCGTGTGGACGTTCCTGGAGTGTTTTGCCATGGCCACGCTTACGCATATTTCCCAACTTTGAGCTGGCGCATTTGGGAGAGCCACCCATTTTCTGTCATCGGTATCAGTTACAAAAGGGAGAGCCGGTTTCCCAGCAGAAGACTTACGCGGGCATTAAGAAATCTTCCTCGTCAGATACTTCAGGTGAACAAACGAATGGTCTTATTCCGTCAAGGCTTGCAGGCGGTGCAACTTTCCTAGTTCGCGTGGAAAAAGGAGTCACATCATTACTTGCCAAGCAACAAGGCAATACTAGAGGTGTACCGATCTTCCTCGAAGCATATAGTGGAGAAAACGAGTCCTTGGCTTATCAAAATCATTCCCTGTCGTCTGTGGAGCATTCAAACACCATCTTCGTCGCCGGTGGTGTCGGCATTACCAACATCCTGCCGAAAGTTATCACGGGTCAAACGCTACACAAAGGTCTAGGAGCCAACAAACTGTACTGGGGTGTTCGCAGTGGCGCAGAGAATCTAGTCGGAGCTGTTCAGGACTTCCTAGTAGACTCTGGTGTTATTGAGAATAAAACGTCTATACGCTCCGAGGGGTCAACGCATCTTCAATGGGGAGGCATTGACGTACATATCTCAGTCGGCGAGAGACTAGATCTGAAGACATTATTGGAAGCGGAAATTGACAGCAGCAAAGGTGGCACTGCAGTAGTTGTTTGCGGACCACCCGCAATGGCCGATGAGGTTCGCATGATAGTGACATCTCAAGGCCGGCATGGGTCGGTGACGAAGCTGGTGGAGGAGAGTTTCATATGGTAAATCAGGGAGTGATTTGTGAAGTGTTTTAAGCACCACTGTTTACTTAGATTGTTTTCTACAATTCATTGCGACAAGATATCCACTTCTTCCAACATCCATTACATTTTGTATCCGCCAGTTACACCTCGTTGAGAGATTACAGTTCTGTTGCACCAGAAATGGACCGAATATGAAATCTGTAGCAATAATATTTCTGGCTCTCTATCATGTTCTAAATCTGGTATAATTCGTTATTCTTCATCCGTATAGTATCGTACTTTGCCCTCAAACAGTCTTCTTGCTGTTCTTGATACAGCACAACTCCGCACACCACCTTCCTCCTTCAGTGCCACTGACACGTCAATGGTTCCCTGGCTGTGTGCAATTCGAACCTTTCTTAGGTTCTGATCCACCTCACTCGTCGGAGAAGGTGTTCGGTTAGGGGTTGGTGGCATTTCATTGTCGCAAGGTGTCATTTTCGAAAGGTCTGCCACAATCGTGCCAGGAGAGCAAAGCGCCACCGCAAGCGTGACAGCGCCTGTTAGCTGGAGACTAGGGTGTGGTAGGCCCATAGAATATGCCTGAACACGAATATCTGACGAAGGCTTGCCCTGGGATGATTCGTTCGCGGGTGGGGAGATGAAGGCAATCTTGGGTGTGCCACGAGTCCGCGACGCCTCTTCAAGGCTGCTTGCAAGGCCCATGGCGACAGCTCCGTGCTGACGCATTGCCTCGGCCGCAATCACTTGGTCCTCAGGGCTCATATTTCGCCACAGGTTGTGAATTGATGTTGTGTCGATCAGCACAAAGGGGTTGGCAGAGTCAATAAGTGTAGCCCGGACGTCGAAATCGGGTGTGTTTGGAGACTTGATGCGAAGGACATCTTGAGAGTGGCCAGAGGGGAATAGGGTCCCGGTCATGCTGCCTACAGGGTCGACAAAGGTGCACTTGACTTCGCTGCCCGAAGTCTTAACCCCTGATATCATGTAGTCACCATCTTCTTTGTAGTCTCCAGAATCATCGATCTCGACAGTGTCGATGACGATTCGATTTGTGTTTGTGTTATAAATAACCACATCGGCCTGCTCTAGAATTAGATTTCCATTCTTGTATCGAAATTGTAAAATACGCACCGATGATTGGCCAGGCTTGACCTTTACAAGACCTTCTTGGACGGCAAATGGGCCAACTCCAGAGGTGATATTGCCGCATGTACCAGTGAAGTCAATCACCTCCTTTCCTACACCAACTTGTACAAAAGTGAAATCGACATCAACTCCAGGGCGTTGGGATGGCGAGATTACTGCCACCTTGGAAGTAGTCGAAGAACCACCACCCACTCCATCAACCTGTCTAGGGTCATTGCCACGGGATCCCATGGCAGATATAAGAGAGGGCGCCCATTCATTTTCATTTCTTGGGAGATCTTTTCGGTGCAGGAAAATACCCTTTGAAGTTCCGGCTCTCATGAGAACACAGGGCAACTCGTGACGCACGCTCCGCCTCGTAGGCACCACCTTCTCCGCAGCCATTGTTGTGACTGTTCGTTGGTATTTCGGGAAGTTTGCCGAATACTTTAGTTGTGTACTTGGCACGGAAAGCCGTGTACTAAATGATTTAGGATGTAAGTGTTTATTGAGGGCTCTTAAGATACACGGAATGGCCATCTTCCACTCTGTATTTCACGGCTCAGAACATCATCATCCTCCGTTAAGAGAACTTGACTACCTCTTTAAATCATTTAACTACGGCAATTCTTTTTGTGGATCGTAACGGGACTATACTTTTACTGATTTCATATTCTGCATCTATGGCATATGAGCTCTTAGGATGAGACGGGAAGTATGTTCCCGCGGGAACGAGTTCCCGTGGCACGCTGCCGGGAACCCACAAATGTCTAACAAAACTTGACATATTCATTCCCGTTGGTCACAAGGATTGGAGAATTCCCCACTAATTTACCAACTTTACCAACCCGTAAATCTCATGTAGTCAGAGGAAGCTCCGTTGAGGCCGAAAAGCGGATCCATAAGCGGCCACGACTCTCCTAACTGCCAGTTTTGTTCCCATTGCAGTTCATTGAAGGCAACATCTGGGCTGTTCATTCCACCTTCACCCAGCCGACGGTCGATGACCTGGTGAGCCATAGGAACATTGAGTCCCGCTGTGTTAGGAGGAGGCTGCGCTTGGGGATATGACAATGATGGTCTTGTAGAACCACCTTGCGATGCTTGATCATCAAGACCCCCGGCCTAATGACATCACTGTTTTCTTGCAAGAAGTTTTGAATGATCCCGTCGACATCCATCCAGTCCGAAGCAGGCGAATAATCGCTCCCGCCAGTAATTGTTGGAGTGCCGATCTGGCCCTGGTACGTTTTATTTGCGGTTTCCAGAGGCTGCTTTGTTCTAGCAATTCGCCGGTTTTTCTTCTCTAACGAACTGGTCGGATCGTGTTGTTGATTAGATGAATCCTGGATTTGCTGTACATCGAGTGCGTCGCTCGTAACATTGTCGACGACAAGCCCGTGTTTCCGCATCAAGCCCTGAACAATCATCGCAGCTCTTTTACTGCAGAGTTGGTTTCCTGGTTTCCTTGGAACACAGCAAGACATGTCAACAAGTTGGCATAGGCCGCAGAGCTGCTCCCTCGTTTCGCTGCAATTCGGGTGTGTATGGTCGCCGCCACGTACGTTGCATACGAAATGAGATATGGCGCTCGACGGATAGTAAAGGCTCGATGATATGAGCGAAGAAGGTTGGTAATTTCTGATGCGGCCGTGGCGCATTTCATAAATGAGTCCACAGAAATGGATCGTGAGGTACTGTACAGATGCCCATCGGCCACGAATGGTCGATGCAGCAGAATTATGAGGACATTATACATAGCTCTATGGCGTAATTAGAGACAGAGCTTCGAGACGTAATCGACCTACTTACTGGAGACTGAAAACATGAGGTGGGGAAAGTGGTTGTGTTTCGAGGTAGATGGATCGAATTGCAGGTGTGAAGGCAGCGACTCTCGCCATCCATCTAGTCTGCGTTGTAGCGTATCAAGCATGTTTGCCAAGTCGGCAGGGTTCTTGTCTGAGCTACGCTCGGTATATATGCAGCTTAATATGTCACTCATCGTGATAGATAGCTTGCAAAGGTAAGTGAAGGTTGAGATACTGTAAGCCGCCGATCCTGGATAATCCGTGGAGGAGCTTCCATATGCAAAAGGTTGCCAATGTTCTAATTCCTCATATGTATCGAGAAATTGAATAGGCACAAGAGCATCTGAGTCCTTCAATGTCACCGGCCGGCCTTGGTATAGACTCTGGATTTTGTCCACCACTGGAAGCTGTCAGCCAGCAACCTTTGACTTGCATGGCACATTCTGTACTTACCAAACGCACCCCAGAATACTCGTCGTCGAATCTCGAGATCTTCATCAGTAAATCGCCGTGTGCTTTTTGCATCCACATGTAGGCCCATGTCAATGAGCATTCGGAACGCCAACCCTGAATACAGCCATGCCGCGCTCCTTTCATCGCCCAAGGCAAATAGAGAGTTGGTCATTTGGAGCAGCGCCTGTATCGTCGTAACATCGCTCTTGTCAAGAGAGCTTCCAAGAAGCTCACGAACACGTTGGCGATAACTCCAGCCAGCAGTTCTCACATCGTCGGGATCCTTCCGAACTTCAAGCCTCGGACTAAATTTAGAAGCGCCGAAATAGATGGCATTCAGTAACAGCTTGGAGAAGTATGGTCCATTGCATGCCATATCTCTCATGAATGCCGGACGGTAGGTAATGAGGAATGAATGGTGTTGTCGGTTCCAATGAAGGGATAACAAATGCATCCCCAGATCAGGGTCTACGCCATCAAAGTCTAGCTTTCCCTGACGAAAGTTGAGCTCTTCGAGCTGACCTGCGAGCGCTTTAGTTACGTGCCACGCTGTCGGAAGCATTTAGACCTACGTTGTCGTGCAGCCTCTGCAACCAGGCCTCGTTCTACCCAGTCGTCGGGCATGCGAGGATGTGGGTCATTGGGTGCTGACTTTTCCTGTGCATTGTCTTCAAACAAAGCGCTTGTTCTACCGTGGTAACTAGAAAGTCCATTTGACCACACGAGAATACGCGATACACTGGCTTCGGGTTTGGCGCCTGGAGGCAAACCCTGCTGCGAAACATCGTGGGCGACTCCATCATCCTGGTCACCGGCGATCACAGATGGTGCAGGGAAGCAGAGACCACGGTAGCACCACTATCGCAATTGACGGCCGGGCTCTGATGTGAACGGCTACGCTCTTGAGACCCCTTCCCTGACTGAGACGCTGCTGTCGCTTGACACGCTCGTGCCGCTCTCGACCCGCTTCCTTGGAGTCCTCGCTAACAGGCTCGTAGACACATTCTCGACCATAAGTTTTGCAGTTGATGCACTCTGGACGTTCGTTATTGCATTTGATCTGCAGTTAACCTCATATCAGCTCGTTGCCCGTCACGGGAATGATGGGGCTAGCACCTTTCTCCGCCGGCAGAACGTGCAGGCCTCAGCGGCACGTCGACGGGAAGGCATCGGGATCAAGTCACCTGGCAGGTTTGCACCGGTTTGGAGATGAATGATGGGAGAGACGGGAGCCAAGGTGAGGGGCATTGCCGCGGGATGGGAACCTTATGTAAAACGGGAACACGCTAATAATTCGACAACCTCCGCATTGAACCCCAAGTTGCCCCTAGGGCAGCCTGTAGCTTCATTTATCTCCACTAGACTGTGGAGCTCTAAGCCTCATGGCATCTAGGCGCTTCGTCCGTTCCCGGGTTTAAGTATGTGCCGATGGGTTACTTCAAGAGCGAATCGGTGAAGTTAACTGGAGAAGTGGACTTTTCGCGGGATCATAATTCTCTATTTCTAAACGGCTTCGAAGCTTCTCTTTTACTAGGAGTCTGTATTTTATTTTGGTTGCTATTTTGCCATTTATTCGCCAAGATGAGTGTTGCGGGATCATATCAGGTCAGTGTGCCGGTGGCGAAGCCAAGTACACAACCACAGCAGAAAGCCTCTAAAACTCAAGCGGTATCTCCGGCCATCTCTCTTATTGCCGGGGCATTGGGTGGTGCTACAGAAGCAACAGTTACTGTACGTTACCCTTATCAATGTTGTGTGATACGTCGTGTTAACAAATCTCAGTACCCATTCGAGTTTGCGAAAACACGAGCTCAGCTAAACCCAGGCAACTCCGCCAAAAATGTCTCTGTTAGCAAGAATCCGTTTACGGTTATTGCTCAAACAGCTCGCCAAGACGGCGTAAGGGCAATTTATACCGGTTGCTCAACGCTCATTTTGGTAGGATCCCAGGAAGTTACAAGTCTGAACCCTACTAACTATTTACTAGGGCACTGCCTGTAAGGCTGGCGTGAGATTCCTCTCATTTGACGCTATCAAAAATGCTCTGGCAGACTCGGATGGCAAACTGTCTCCGGCTCGTGCCATTTTTGCCGGCATGGTCGCAGGAGCTGTTGAAAGTGTAACAGTTGTGACGCCAACAGAGCGACTGAAGACTGCGCTGTGAGTGACGCAACCCACACCTTGGAGATACGTAGGCTGACTTCCATAAAGCATTGATGATGCTCGCTCCACCCCTAGGAGATTTAACAATGGTCTGCATGCTCTTCGCGTTATTGTAGGGGAACGGGGAATAGGAGAATTGTACCGAGGTCTCCTGTCAACAACCCTCAAACAGTCATCTACCTCTGCTGTTCGAATGGGATCATACAACATGATGAAGGAGTTTACATTGTCAAAAACTCAAGCGGACCTCAAGAACCCACTAGTAACATTCGGCTTGGGAGCGGCGGCGGGAATTATCACGGTATATGCAACTCAACCTTTTGACACAATTAAGACGCGGTCTCAAGCTGCGAAGGGCACAACGACGCTGGGCGCGGTAACGGAGGTATGGAGAACAGGAGGCTTAAAATCATTTTGGAGTGGCAGTTCCATGCGACTAGGACGATTGGTCTTGAGCGGAGGAATTGTGTTTACAGTGTACGAGAAAGTAGTGGCTGTGTTGATCGCGGCCAAGAACTAGAATATCATGAACATAATTAAAGGATAGCGAAAAGAAGCAATTAAACTGGCATCATATTTGCAGCGATCCGTTCTGAACCTAGGCAACCCTTCTGGCGGTCCTGTCCCCAGTGCTGTTAATGATCATTTCGAGCTCACAACTGTTTGAGAATGAATTGAATATGGGTCAAAGCCAGCCATTACCCACCGCTTGGAACCAGTTTTGCTACAAGCATAACGTTAGCCATATTATAAGCTTATTTTCTTCTTTTAGGCTAGCCAATATGCAACAATCTCACACCATTATCCCCTAAGTCGATGACCAAACAATCACTAGTGTTTACATTCACATTGCCAAGACGGCTTTACCAGTAGGAGCTCGTCATGAACATAGAATGATTCGCCAAGACTTGTTCCCGCGGGAAATAGGAGGCAGTTGACCCCACGAATTCCCTTCTTCCCCGCGTAGCATCCCCAGATTCCCCACTCCTCAAGTCTGGATTGTTGTGCCAAGCGCTCAGTCGCTGGCTTTGATACGTGTGGCTTAAGCTTAGTTTAGGTCGTTTTCTCCGCAAACCGGCTGTGAAAATATGAACGAGCATTTAAACCATGAAGCATCTGGTTATAAATTGGGACAAGTAGGTCTTGTCGCTTGTCTTGGCCACGCACATCATTTCTTGTCCTTCCAGCATTGCGCAGCAGAAGAACAAAGGTTTTCATGATGGCTGAACACAGGCGCGAAACGCCGGCCAACGGCAATGATCATGACCACTCGTCAATTGACGAGAAGGTTGACCCTGCCCAATGCATCGAGACAGTCACACCACCCCTGGGAGAGGGCTCCTTCATCCCGCCAGAGGAAATCCAAGCACGTTTCGACATGCTGCGAGGATTGAGTGCTGATGAAATGGCCGCTCTGAACAAGAAGGTTCTCAAGAAAGTCGACTGGCACATGATGCCCTGTGTTACTCTGATGTTTCTCATGAAGTATGTATCTCTAAATCACAGCTCGAGTGCAAGACTGACCAGAGCAGCTATCTCGACCGCATCAATGTTTCTAACGCTCGCCTGGCTGGACTTCAAGAGGATCTTCACATGTCCGACACTGTTTGGAACGCCGGCATCTCTACATTCTACGTTGGATATCTTATTGGTCAGCTGCCTGGCAACATGATCTTGGCCAAGACAAACCCCGATGGTTCCTACCCATCACCATGTTTATGTGGAGTATCGGTACCATCTGTATGCCCGCAATGACCAAGTAAGTTAGTCAACTCCTGTCAACTGTGACTTGCTGACAAGAGACATAGCGGTGCCGGTTTCTGCGTTGTCCGCTTCTTCATTGGACTTACCGAAGCACCATTTTTCCCTGCATTGACCTTAAGTGAGTTCCTTCACCAGCCGTCCAAGGGCGATCAGTTTTGCTAACAGTTGGCTAGTGACTTCATCATGGTATACTAAGGAGGAAAGTCCTATGCGAATGGCCATTTGGCACGCAGGAAACACCATCTCCAATATCATCTCTGGATTTCTAGCAGCCGGTATTCTCGAAAACATGGACGGCATAGCCAATCTGCACGCATGGCAGTGGTTCTTCCTTATTGAGGGCATGGTATCCATTATCATTGCTGGTGCCTCTTTCATGTTCCTTCCCGGTTGGCCTCATGATACCCGCTTCCTTACCGACCAGGAGAAGCAAATGGCCCAGTATCGCGTGCTTGTCTCGAACGGTGGTCGTGAAGAGCTGATGGGTGGAACTTGGGATGGCCTGAAGGAAGCGGCAAAGGACCCTTTCACCTGGTACTTCTGTCTCATGCACTTCGCTCTGGTAACTGCTCAGAGCTTCAAGGATTTCCTCCCTCGGTAAGTTATCATGCAAGATATTTGGTATAGTGAAGTTTACTAACCACCCCAACAGATTATGAACACCTTTGGATTCGACAAAATGACCACATACCTTGTCCAGGCCCCACCATACGCGATTGCATATATCTGTGCTTGTTTGCTCGCGTGGTCATGTGGCCGTTTCCAGGAGTCAACCTGGCATATCATCGTTCCAATCATCTTTTCGATGGGCGGATGCGCTATGCTTATCAGTACTCTAAATGTGGGCGTTCGCTACTTCGGTCTTGTGTTGCTCATTTGCGGCACATATAACGGTCTGAATTTGCAGCTATCATGGGAAACGACTGTGGTCCCTGCTCCCCGTGCGAAGAAAGCAGCGCTTATTGCCATTGCGAACTGCATTAGCCAGTGCAGCCATTGGTTCACTCCTTACTTTTACCCTCGCAGCCAAGAGCCATACTATCGTATGGGCGGCGGTATTCTTCTCGCCGGTTGTGTACTGGTGATTGTATCGGTGGCCTTGGTGAACCTGAGAGCTCGAAGGCTAAACAAGAAGTTGGACGAAGCCGAGGGCTGGACAGCGGACTCAGGAACACCACGGGGTTGGAGATACAAGCGGTAAAATCATCATCCTCATGAAATGGTTTATATATGATGCAAGACCTATATTTATTAGTTGAAATGAAGCCTTCTGAGTTTATGTTTGACATGAGTCTACTTGTCTGGCCCTCGTGATAATTTGCTGTTGCGTGGAATCTGTAATTATATTGGCGCAAGGTACCCGAAACCAGACGGGTTCTAAAACAATGTTACATTCAGCCAAGAACTTGGAATCACTTGGCTCGGGGCCACATCAAATCTATTTTTATCTGGTCCTTACAACTTACCCAGTTATTAGTCTCTCACACGAACTCCAAATCTAGACATGATTGTCGTTGCCAGCAAATGTACCAATATGCTTGAGTGAAACCGATGTGTGGATTCTAGAGGACTATGGCATTCGAAAACTCTACTGTACACCTCATACCAAATACATGAAATACAATGAAGACTAGGGCTCCAAGATGGCCCATTTGGAGCCCAAACACAGCTCGGCTTGCGCAGTTGATCTACGAAGCCTGAATCAAAGTTCGCAATCCTCAACCATCGTATTCGTGTCTGCCTTGCATTTCGTGGGCGTCGTATTGATCGAGACGTACTGGACATTTACCGACAAAGCCAAGTTGTGGTATCTCACTTGAATTCAATCACTGGCACTGAGAGTACCCTAAGAATTTATCAGTATTGGCTTTAGGGTAAATGTCTTTTGGTTAGACTTACATTCGTTGACGAGAACGCACTTGAACGGGCTCACACACTACTTAAATATTAATGCATGGACAATTTGAGCAAGAGTTACTTGGAAAACATACCGTTGTACCACCAGTCCAGCCGTTTCCGCCACACTGCGCCCACTGAGCTTGGCTATTGTGAACTGTTAGCAAGATAAACGTGCAGGGGTCGAGTCTGAGAATTCTCATTGAATACTTACCCAGGCCCGGGGTTAGGTACAGAAGATGACTGAGTAGGTGGCTTCGATGTCGTCGTCGCCGGGGGTGGGTTGCTGCCATCACTCTGCTACATATCAGCATGCCATTCTTGCAGACTAAAAAGGGCTCAACGCAATGAAACATACATACGATAATCCCGAACCATCGCAGATCATCAAGGCCAGCATTCTCAACACCGTGTCCGACTCCGGTGCCGTAGATGCCCTGCAGGTTAGGACCATAAATGTATTTGGTGTAAGGGCTCTTAGGGGTGTTGGGGAGGACCTGAGTGGGGTTGGAATAGCCGAAAACGCCGCTCCACTGCTTGATGGTCTCATTGTAGTTCTGGGGCCTCAGAGTGGTGTCTGCGGAGCCGTGGTAGATCTGCATCTTGGGTCTGCGGCCAGTGTATCCAGGGTACATTGCGTACACGGTCTGAGCCCACTGCTCGGGGTCTTGATAACCTTGCCCTGAGCGCAGTCGGAGTTCCATCCATTGACACTGTTGGTGAAGAAACATCCGGCAGGCACGCCAGAGTAGACAATAACTGCCTGGAAAAGATCAGGGTAAGTCGATGCGAGAATGTTCTGCAAGACGTGTTAATAACATATTCACGTTATTTCCGCAACTGAGATTTTACTCACCGACATCATGGCTCCTGAAGAGGCACCCGCAAGATAGATCTTGCTCGCATCGGCACTAAGCGAGCTGATGGCGTACTTGACCATGTTGGCAATGGAGTTGCTGTTTGCGCCGCCATCACGTGTCTGTGTTGCCTTTGATGAGACATCCCAGCATGTACCGCTGTAGGGGACTCAGGGTAGATGACGAGGAACCCATAGGTGTCAGCGAACTTGGCATAAGGAGTCGATTGGTAAAAGACTGAGCGGTGCCCTGGCAATGGTGCACGGCGACGATAACAGCAGGCTTGGCGGCCAAGTTGTTGGGCTTGTACACGAACATCTTGGCGCCTGAAGGGTTGGCCCCGAAGTTGTTAACCTGGGAGAAAGTACCAGCCCATCCTAGCTGAAAGAAGCCAAACAGCAGAGCTGCCCATGACAGGAAAGACACCATCTTGACGTTGTGCAGTTTGACTATGGCGTTGAGGTGCGAGATGGCAAGCCTTGCTCAATTGATGTCTGCCAAAGAGATGCCATTTTATTTTATTATTTTCCCCCTCACAATCGACGAACACCTCTTCTGGCAATGGATCTACTGTGGGTTCTGTTCCACACAAACATGTAATATGCCGGAAGTTCCTTGTTGCATGGCTGTGGAAAGTGAACACACACCTTCCGCCATCCTCTTTGGGACACTGCGGAGCCCCGGCAACAATAGCCGACCAAACAGATGAAGCGCATGATTCGAATTCGGCGGACTCTGGTGGGTGTGATTCGACGGAATAAGTTGGGGTCGTGGGGTACGATTCAACCGGCAGATTCCCAGCATGCATCCGGACTTGATTTGAGCGCGTAGGGATCGGACGAAAGGGCCACTGCCCAGTGGGCGGATCCAGAAAGCACGTGGACACGGGAACATATAGATCCGGTACAGATCTGAAGGTTGTAGGTGATTGAGGAGGCTCAAGTTGGTATGTTTTGTGTCCATTGCGTGGACGAACTCTGAGCCAACCATCTGGATGAGACTTGGCGTCCCGGGCTTTTGGAATCTAGGCCATCAAGGATGCCTTACCAGAGGGGTCGAGTGACAGTTCAAGGCGTATCGCACACTAGCTTCGACCAGCACAGACAAGGTGGTCGCTAGTCAATGCGAGACCAGGGTCTATCACTAACGCTACACGTGCGGCAATGCGCTCAAATCTTTGAAACGCCCATTAATTAGCCGCAATCTAGCGCGACTCATCGCCCTGTCCATGAGGCATGATGAGCCCGAGGCTAGAGGAGTGGCTAGTGCCGCGAAATAATTGCCATCAACAGGAGGGGACGAATGAAGTCATTGGGCGAATGATGGAATTCGAACGGCTCAGTCATACAGAGCACGGCACATCCCGTTATTACTCACCCCAAGAGACGAATTGCCGATAAGTCCTGTGGGAAACGCGTCCCACAATATCTTCCATGGTGCCTGACAGGTGTTTTCCCTCCACTTGGAAGTAATGTAAGCTGGTAATTACTCGGGACGCTTGACACTTGTGGTCGTATTGTGTGGGGAAGAGCAGGGTGGCGTCCGGTTGTTGTTGTTACTGAGAGTTCTGTTCGCTTGAGGGACCCGAAGGCATGAGTTCTGACGATGCCATATCTGGCGCGGAGCCAGGGATGTGGCTGATGTGTGGTTTGCACGTTCCAAATAGCATGGTCCCATTCCACCTTTGGAGGTTCAGTCTAGAATACATTGCATCTAGGTGATTCAGTGTCTGTGTCTTTGTGTTACGTTCATTCAATGATGGTCTCCCGTGGTTTCGCTGACGAGGGTTGTGCTCCATTTCATGACAGACATCTTTAGGGTATGGTGGAGGAGTTGCTAGCACCAAGTGACGGATATGACGGCCGCTCTTAGAAGATCTAGAACTTTAGTCAATAGATGTAATTTCCAGTTCCCATGCCTTCTCCACTAAATGCATTCGATGTTGCATGATATGAACTGTTCTAGAAGATTACACATAACTATAGTCAACGATCAACAAATATAAAAGTCTCCTACGAGTTCCATACCCACCAATCTACCATTCAACGGGTCTAGGTATAATTCCTACCTTTTGTTGCAAGATGGTTAGTTTCAAAGCTGCTCTGCTTGCTCTTGCCGCAGCCGGCACCGCTTCCGCGGATGGCCTTCACACCCGTGCCAAGGGTGTTGGCCGATACTGGGGAACAGCAGTAAACCCCAGTGTCATGAACGACGCCCCATCTTGGTCCATCGGACGAAACAAGGAAGATTTCGGCGCTTACACGTGCGAGAACGAAATGAAGTTTGACGCTCTCGAGCGATCCCGTGGGGTATTCACCTACGGAGATGCCGACAAAATTGTTCAAGCTGCTCAGCAAAACGGGCAATTTATGCGCTGTCACACACTTGTATGGTATGCTCAGGTTCCTAGCTGGGTTGCCAACGGCAATTTTAACAATGCAACACTTATCTCCATTATGAAAAACCACATTGCCAATGTTGTGGGTCATTTCAAGGGCAAGTGTACCCATTGGGATGTCGTCAATGAGGCTTTGTCAGAGAACGGTCAACTTCGACCTGCAAGTGAGACTGTTTGGGGTCGCACTATTGGGCCGGCCTACATTCCTATTGCTTTTGCCGCTGCCGCTGCAGCCGACCCAGCAGCAAAGCTTTACTACAACGATTACAACTGTGACAGGCCCGGTCCTAAATCCACTGGAGCCCAGAACCTGATCCGCATGGTCAAAGCATATGGCGCACCCATCCACGGCATGGGTCTCCAAGGGCACATGACCACTGGTCAGGTCGGATCACAGGCCAATCTTATCTCTAACCTCAATGCTTTCACATCTCTTGGGGTCGATGTTGCCTACACAGAGTTGGATATCGCGACTCCCTCGAACAACCCGAATTTCCAGCAGCAGGCTTTAGACTACGCGACAGTTGTTGGAGCCTGCAAGGCTGTGGCTCGCTGTGTCGGTATCACCGCTTGGGGATTCACGGATAAACACACTTGGATCAAAAACAGTTATCCTCTTATTTGGGACACAAGTCTCCAGAAGAAGGCTGCATACAACGCAATCATCAACGCCTGGGGAACTGGCTCAAACAATCCTCTCCCGACTAGCACCACTTCTACTCGCGGTCCTGCTGTTTCTACAGGAAGCACCTGCTCCCTCTCTATGGCCAATGTGGTGGAAGCAACTGGACTGGTCCTAAATGCTGCCAGCAGGGCACATGCAAGTCCAGCAATGATTGGTACTCTCAGTGCTTGTGAACAACGTCGGCTTCATAATTGGCAAGTTTCCTGTATATGTTTCAAGATCGCGAACAAGGTCTGGGGTTTCGGCAGAACTTTTGAAAAAAACAAAAAAAAAAAAAAAAAAGTATAATATTACACGTTCGTAAGATGTGGATTGGCCAGTGTTTCCGAAGCAAAAGGATGTGAAGATTTGTTCACCGTGGTGGCCAATGATGAGTGCTTACTTACCTCTTGATTACTGGCCTCGAGGATATATAAGCGCTTATCCTACGGGAATCCTACCTATTTGCTTGTGGACATACTATATGGCTAATAGTATGCATTCCGTGTCCGACCATACGGTATTCAGATAACCGTGTGTATGCTTGTAATGTGGGTTTATCGGTCTTGGCCGTGCCCAACTTCAACGCAGTTTCTATGCTTACATAAAATGATAAAAATAAGCGAATATAGAAATGCACGTGAATACGTCATGGGAATCCATTCCTAGTTCCAGTCTTCGGGACCTTCGGTTCATCAATAAGTCCCTTGTCAGTTCGCCACGTTTCTGTGGTTATGCATGGACTAACATCTAACCATAAGAGGTGGATCATTACCGACCATGACTCAATAATGCTTGACTCGTTACCATGGATCAAATGTGCTGTGAATTCGGGACCCTTACTGAAAGGTAGGTCAAATCACTAGCAATTAATTCTAAGGGATCACTAGAAATGAATCATCATCAATTTAGTAAGGACTATCGCACGGGCGCAATCTACTGTGGCAAACTTAATTAGCTCTTAGGTAAAGATCCGAGATCTAGGAAGATCCACTTTAGTGCTGGATCGAATTTATCGCACTACATCAATCCTACGAGATCCAGGGTCGTCTGATGATGTATTACTTGAGAGACGAAGTGGTTCCCTTTATGTACCAATGATTCGGGTCGTCTTAGTCCCACCCTAGACGGGTGCTATGAAGATTTGCGAGTCGTTTAGAAGCTCGGTATTTGGAAACTCCTACGGCGACTGTGTAGGTGTCATACTCATGACGTAGACTGACCCAGCCAGAGCAATGATGCTGTATTGTGCTATTTGGCTTGTTTGTATGCCGATAGAAGAATAAAAACTTTGATCATATCCCATGAGTTTTCGCAGATACCCATTGGCTTCTTCCTTCAACCAGTAACCTTATTCCGTCTCTTGAAGAATGAAGGATCTTCTTCGGGACACTGTTTTCAGCCACACTCTTCGAGTGTTGACGGGTGGCCGGATATTCAAGTACCCTGAGGAAGAGGATACGTCGTTATGGAAACGATACGTTCATTCTGAGAAGTCGGGCCACATGGCTCGTCATGGCCAACCTCAACCTCCAGCACAGGATGAAGCGAGCGATGACGGCCAAGATACCGACCGATCGCGACGCTCGAAATGGAAAGACGATGAACAACCCATCAACCAGGCAAGCGGACAACCAATTGATAAGGAAAAGGGCAAAGACGTCTTCATTGTCGATTGGTATGGGCCTGATGACCCCGAGGTGAGTGCATCAATTTTCCACTCCATAATGACCCAAGAGGGAAATGCTAAGAGAAACTAGAATCCTCGGAATTGGTCACGAATGAAGAGGTTCTTTGTGACTTTCGAGATATGTCTATTGACGTTTTCTGTCTACATTGGATCCGCGATTTATTCTGCTGGTATCATGGATGTCACCATGGTATTCGGCGTTTCTGAAGTAGCAGCTACTCTTGGCCTCACCTTGTTTGTAGCTGGATATGGACTTGGCCCTATGGTTTGGTCACCGATGTCTGAAATACCACAGATTGGTCGGAATCCAGTATACATATTGACCCTGATCCTCTTTGTGGTTCTGCAAGTACCAACTGCACTTGCTACCAACTTCGGAATGCTTCTTGCCTTCCGATTCATCACAGGCTTTGTTGGCTCACCAGCACTCGCGACAGGTGGAGCTTCTATTGGGGATATGTATCGGCCGCAAAAAGAGCTTACGGCCTTGCTGTATGGGGTGTAGGAGCTATCAGTGGACCTGCTCTCGGCCCATTAGTGGGAGGTTTCGCGGCAGAAAAGAAGGGATGGACTTGGACAATCTGGGAGCTGATGTGGCTCTCGGGTTTTACGCTGGTCCTACTCATCTTTTTCCTCCCGAAACATCGTCCGCTAATATCCTATATCGTCGGAGCCGCCGCCTGCGGAAGCTGACGGGAAACGAAAAACTCATCTGTGAAGCAGAGCTTGCTGGACAGGACCAATCCTTCAAAGACATTGCTATCATGACCTTACTTAGGCCGTTCCAACTTACTTTTGGGGAGCCTATCGTTTTCGCCTTGGATCTCTACATTGCTCTGATTTACGGCCTTCTCTACATATGGTTCGAATCATTCCCTTGGTGTTTGTCCAAATATATGGATTTTCTCTGGGATTGAGCGGCCTCGCTTTCCTCGGACTTCTCATCGCAGCTTTCATTGTTCTTCCCCTTATTGCTGGTATCAGTACAAATACATCGAACCCAAGTTTAACGAGAACGGCGAACTCAAACCAGAGTGGCGACTACCTCCATCTTTTATCGGAGCTTTCTGCATTCCTGTGTGTTTGTTTTGGTTCGGCTGGTCCTCACGACCGGATGTTCACTGGATTGTCCCTATTATTGGTACCGGCTGGTTCACAATTGGAGCCTTCCTGCTCTTCAATTCTGTCCTCAATTATTTAAGCGATGCCTATCCGGAATATGCGGCGTCTGTCCTGGCCGGAAATGATTTCTTCAGGAGCGCACTTGGTGCAGGCTTTGTGAGTTATTGTCTGTAATTGTTTCATGAAACCGGTGGCTGACAACAGATCTTCAACAGCCCCTTTTCGCTCGCGCAATGTACACTAACCTCGGTGTCAACTGGGCAAGTTCTACACTAGCTTTTATCTCTATTGCCTTCATTCCAATCCCTTTCATACTATTCAAATGGGGTGATAAATTACGACGGAAAAGCAAACATGCTCGACATGATTTATAAAACGCGACGAGTTGGATATTACCAATGTAACTTTACAGGTGTCCTGGACGAGTCATGACATTTCTGGTCAGCTTGCCTTGATAGAATAGAAAAATTTGTTGCCTAACAAAGACAAAATTCATGTTTAAGTAACAAGTTAGACGTGTGCTATTTGCTACCATTGTGTAAAGCGCCTGTACAATATCAGCAGGGATGCAGGCAACGTTCCTACAATTCAGCCAGGTCCCTCGTCTGTAACTGAGCCACAACCCTTCGGGGTTACCCATGGTTTCGTCCGTGGAATGCGGACGCCCATCTCATTTGTTTAACGCGTTGTTGTGAGAAATTAACACCTGAAAAGCTGCTTCCTTCATCGGTGGATTACGTATGCCCCGTTGCAGGGTAGATTCAGGACAATCCGCTTCAAGGACTGCTTCTGAACGGTAAGCATTTCTTGGCAGTCTCAATATCCCTTTCAGGACTGGTGAGGGCATGTGTGTGGATGGCCAGCCATCAATTGACAGGGGCTCACTCGCCCAATTTCTTGGCATTTTTATTCACCTAATTTGGCCAAGTCTAATAAGCATTCTGACATGACTAGGACGTCTCATCACAGGCACAGACAAACATTTGCGTCCATACATAAATAGCCGTCTTTCTATCTGATTCAATTCATCATTTTCTATTGCAACTTGGAAATTTATACTAAGCGTGTTAGATGCTCGTCTAAATCTTCACAATGAGTGCCGGAGAACCCAGTCAGTTTCATCGTCATGTTGTAATGTCTTTCTTTGGTTGCTGATCTTCGCACAGTTCTGTACAGCCTTTATGTGTACGCTCCTAACAAGGAGGCACCCATAGTATTCGCTGTGTTATATGCTATTTCAACCGCGATGCATATATGGCAGTGTTAGTAAGTAAATCCTCCCAACACAGTGCTTGTCCTAGCTAACGTCCCAGCCATTACAATGTGCTTAAACTAACGGGCCTACACGTGGCTTGCGGCCTATTATTTGTGTTGGGTTACTCTCTTCGTGCATATGGAGCCCGTAATTACTTGTACAACCCAGACAGCGCAAAGCCACTCCTTGTGTTTATCTTCAGCCAGGTCTTCATTTATGTGTCGCCGTAAGTAAAGGCATGGAAGTGTGTCTAAGGCGAATAAACTGACAAATCTCTGACTATTATAGTCCTTTGCTGGAACTTTGCAATTATCACATTCTTGGTCGGATATTCTACTATGTGCCTTACTTCTCACCATTTCCTCCTGGGAAGGTGTTGACTACGTTTGGGGGTATCATGATTCTAGTTGAAGCACTTAATGGCCTTGGGGTATCTCTGTCAGTCAACTCATCTTCATCTTACCAAGTGCAAGCAATTGGTAATCACTTGACCATAGCTGCCATTTCACTTCAGCTAGTTGTGATTCTCATTTTTGTCGGCCTCGCTGGGTTATTCCATTGGAGATGCAAAAATACCACTGTTCAAATCAAGGCGGTTAGCAAAATGCTTTGGATACTGTACGGAAGCATGTTTCTGATCTTTGCAAGGTGTATCTACCGACTGGTAGAGCACACTGGGGGCACAAAGAAGGATCTGGACAACCTCGAGGCTTTGCGAAAGTTGAGCCCAATTTTACGATATGAGTCGTTCTTTTATGTTTTCGAGGCGACGCTCATGTTGGTCAATTCGGTTCTCTGGAATATCTGGAATCCTGGTCGTTTCCTACCAAGAAACTACAATGTTTATCTGGGGCCAGATGGCAACGAGATTGAGGGCGAGGAACAAGCAGATAATCGACCATTTTGGGCTAAAGTGGTCAATATTATCAGTTTCGGTGTCCTCTATAGCAAGAAAAGACAGACTGGACAGTTCCAAGAACTTGTTAATCTAGGGGGACGGCAAATAAGGCTGCTCAAATGATGGTTTGCAGAGCGTATATCGCGTAGATACATCTCATTAAACTGATGGTATCATAAAGACTTGGTTAGTATATTTCAGCGAACATACCACTTCAAATAGACAGCAAGTTTCCTATTTCACTTCTTGCAATAGAAGAATTACCTCTTTAAACTGAACTATCCTGCCCCCCGAGTCGGACAGAGAGCCGAAAGCAAGCCAAGCCGTGCCAAGCACTCCTCAGCAATTGACCCCTTACTTGGACTTAAATAAATTTACAGTAAGCCTAACATAGGCTATCTTATTGAGTAGAAGGCTTATTTAAAGTCTCAGATGGCTCAGTATTATCCTGAGGAAAGAGAAAAGGCAACAGAATCCACCATGTCGGAAAAAGCTCGTAGGATGACTCTAAATTAGGATTATGTGTGTTGTTTTAGAAGTGACCCATTAATATATATCTCTTCACCAGCATGTTGTGCATATATCAAGTGGTTTCTCCACATCCTCTTCGTAGTGCATAGGCACCGTGGATGTAAATGTCCTAAATAGGAGAAATGCGACTCTATCTGGGCATTGCTAGCTTCTCGATTGCTTTTAAGGTTGGGGTATTGTTTGTGATATAGTTGATCCAACGTAAAGGCTTAGCTGGAGTCGGAGTTTTAAACTCTTGATATGCGTTTGTTTTGAAGAACCCGAGCGATCACAACCCTGCTACAAATAGGGATTTATCAGCGTTATATTAGACATTTGGTCCCTGAAGCGCTGTGATGAGTGATCGTATAGAGGCGAATAAACTGATAAAACTTTGGCCACTATAAAAAGAAAGAGTTATTGTCGCTCGGGTTTGAGAAACCATGGATTACCGACTATCTTGGCATCAGCGCTGTGTTCAGGTTTGCGGGCGAACATCATTTGTAATAATGTTACAATATATTATGGGTCTATTCTCATTTACCTATTCGAAAGCTTTCCTATTTTGCTCCATAGTGGCACCACACATGGTAAGGAGTAATCGGAGTGCAGCACTGCCATCGTTTTCGAGGTTTGTTACCCTTCCCTGATCTATCGTATCAAACTAACGTAATTGTACTCCTCGAAGACCCAACAGAGCCTTCAGCAAGCAGATAGCCACAGCGTCTGTAGGTGTCCAGCTTGTGTTCATCCCCAATCAGAACCAGTCCCTTTAACCACTTCTCCCGCACGCATACAACTAGCAGCAAGAACTGTTCCAATAGAGGATCGAACTGGTAATCAGCGTGTAGTGGGTACGGTTCTGCCTCTCCGGGTAACTGCACAAATAATGCATCCCTTCGCCTATCCAGACCTGAACCTCTACTGTTGGACCTTCAACAACCAATGCCGCAGACTCGGGAGTGCCGAATGGATTTGGCCCAGGGAAACACTATGTGACACGACACGCACGAGCGCCTCCTTGTCGCCTTCTTCATTGTGATCAAAGCGCACTGCTGTTTTACATGAAGCCCAGGACCATGAGGGTAGGCGGCTGACAGGACTTTGGTCTGGAGCCTTCGAACGAGCTCTAGAGCGTCCCGGTGTACAAAACCAAAGCAGACCCCACGGCATTTCTTCTTTCCATATGCCAGCTAGATACTCCGTGCTCGTCCAACCTCGGAGCTCTCCGAATCGCTTCGCTGTTCCCGATAGCGCTGGTAGTCGATCCGACTCTCGAGTAAGTAGTGTGCGGCTGTAGTCGGCGACAATACTGTGCCATCGTATTCCAAGCATATCAGGTTCGCTCTTGTTCTTGGCATATGCTAGAAGTGTCTCCTGGTGGTGACATTCGCAACGTATAGCTTCACGGCACTCCCAAACTAGCTCGGTCGAGGTAAAGTGAGGAGTGCGGCGCGAGAGCATCCGCTCCTGAAATGCCCAGCCTCTCGTCGAAAGTGGATACTTTTCTGCATTAACAACTTGCTCGACACTGCAAGCACGGTTGTCCAAATAGAAAGGGTGGTCGCCCCATTTCTGCGGGCGGAGGTAAATGGATTTGTTTTCACGTTTGCAAAGAAGTTGAGCATCGCCAATCTCTGTGCTACCAAGGAGATAGGTCTGGTTGCCACGTTTGTCAAGAAGACGTGGAAGTATCCCGGGACCTTGACCACCTGGATCGCCGGACAAAGCGGAAATGGTAAGGAAAGCATTGGAATACACGTCCGCCATATATGGTGCCTGGGAATGCCAGTCGCTCAGGTCATCCAAATCCTGACAAATGCACAAACAGTCGACCCAAAGATATCGGAAGCCGAGACGCCAGACTACTTCTATTGCGTCTTTCAACAAAGGATACAGCATGCTTGGAGGTACAGCCTGAGTAAGTATGTGAAGATTGTGACGTGACAATGAACTTTTCTGGGTCATTGGGCCCCAGCGATGGCTGAGACAGACATACTCTTGCGGAGGCAGCGCGTTAGCCCCTCCACAACCCTCATTTTGGGCGAATCCCAGTCATGAAAGGCCTCAATATGAAGTAGACGTTTCGGCATAGGGCCCGAAGCTTCAAGGAAGCAGTTTCGATGATCCTGGCGACAGCGCCGTGACCATGTCATCGCAGTTTTCAGTGCAGTCGCAATTGGTATGTTTCTTGAGGAGAGTTGCCAACGCCGATGTAAGGATTCAAGGCAAGCAGAGGTTCAGTCGGCAAAACCTCATGATCCTGCATCGTGAAAATTTGGTATACGTTATCTTCAACTCGAAGCCGCCCTAGCCTCCAATGATATGAAGAATGTGAATATTTGGGCAACTTTTTGAGAGACTTGCATATTTGGCAGCCCCTCTTGGCAGAATCGTCGACTATCGTTGAAGATATTTCGAAATCGGTCGCCATCCCACAAGCCTGACCGCTCGTTTCCGGGGTATCAGGCCGTGCAGGGCATGGTCCGTTTCTAAGATGAAGAGATTCTCATCCAATTGAAACAAACAACCTCCACACCGTCGCTGCCTAGAGTCTGTGGTGCAATCTTTGGCAACCACTGGTTGGCTTTTTGACACTGTATCCAGCCATTTCAGGAGCGCTGATTGCAAGAAGGAATGGTTAGAAAACAACGGCGAACGAAACCACTGCAATCCCTCTTGTGATATCCCTTCCAGTTGACAACCGACTTGGCTTGGTCAGAGGAGATGAAGAGGCAGACGACATAATTCTTGGTAAACAATGCAAATGAGACTGTTAGATGGGGAGGATGAATGCGGAGTGAGAAATGTCGAGGACATTGCACTGGTGCCCTGGTTGTCATGAGCCTTGCTCTCCGCCTTGCATAGCCACAGGCCGATCCGAACAAATGGGAGATGGGTTGATGTTGATACCTGGAAAGTCGCCACAGTCATTAAAAAAATTAAGGATAATAATAATAAATAAATAAATAAATTTAAGAAAAATAAAAATGATAAAATAAAATAAAAATAGAGGAAAAAACAAATGGAATTTGCGAATCCCCTTTCTACATAGTGGCACGGTCGCCAGACTCTCCCTCAGCCGCACCCAGCCTTACTACCATGGTCCATACGGATAGGATAGTCCGTGCAGCAATGCCGCAACTTATTCACTATTTAATTTGTAAGCCACAGGCTCTGTTTCCATTGGTAAAGCCGACCTGAAGATGTTGCTGCATTGGCCTTTTGCTCCTCCCACCCAGCCTTATTCTATCGAACAAACAAGAATGGTAATGATATTCAACTGAAGACTTCCAATAACAACGACTCAGTACTCAGTATCCTGGAGCAGAAACATATCGGGCCATTTGGTCTCCATGCAGGTCTTTCTTCTTTCTACTCAGGCCGAATCTGATCTTCAGTGATATCTACCACACCGCTCAGCCAGCTGTCCCACGAATTTGGGTCCTCCTCATTTTCGAAGTACTTGAGCCATCTCAGCAATATGCGGTAGGAACCTTTCCCGAGATCTATTCCTATGGCGCCTGTCACGTCGAGGGGTAGGATTGCCAGGTATACTGGTAATTAGTTTGCGGAGGAAAGTCATTTTGTACGTCGACAGTCCCAATGACCGGAACACCACCTACAGTTCCATTCTCCGCCCGTGTTGTTTCTGTGAGATTGCCAAACTTGACGCTGGGGTCAAATCCATACCACGTCGGAGTAAAATTTGTGCTGGCACGAACAATGTCCATCCGAAACTGGCGCACGGGCTGGAGGGAGGAGAATTGAGCAATGATGACGTGTGGCCACTGAAGCGAGAACGAACGACGATTGCCAATGTCAGCTCCGTCGCTATTGGCAAACACTTGCGGTGCAGACAACGGATCGCGATCGGGTATGCGGGCGTCTGTGCGTTGTTCCTCTGTGAGATTCCTCAACCCAATGACGGGTGCGCTACTGTAGTTGTAGGCTGGTCCCATGTATGGAATGGTGAAGTGCTCGCCACGAGAGGAGTCAATCACAATGAAGCCGGATAAGATCGGAACCAGGTTGGGCTCCATGTGTGAAGGAAGTGATACGGCGAACGACACATTCATGCTGCCACCTGCTGGTATCACAACCTCAGTTTCCTCATCGAAATCAATGCTGGCTGCAAAGTCTTGAGGCAGGAATCCGGGTTTATTCGAGCGCCCAGGGCCTTCTGCAAAGGCGGAAACACCGGTGGCGGGTTGTGTGCTCAAGTTATATGTTACATCGCTATCGGAAGGATTGCTGATCAATATCTGTGCTTCCCTTCTTTGAACCAGACTTGGACTACTCGGTTTGATAATGGATACGGCATGGAAGGCATCATAGGCTTGAATTAACCCAGCACCTTGTTGGACGGTTGGGGATAGTTGATCGACGCCTGCCATGTTAATTGGCTTGGCTGTCCCTTTCAGGAGGTCAAAGATCTCATCAACCGACAAAGAAGGATGGCGAGACTTAATGAGCGCATAGACGCCAGATACATAGGGCGCCGCCATAGACGTTCCGCTAATAATTCCAAAGCCGCCACCGTTTTGCAATACGGGGTATGTCGATAGGATCGAACCGCCCGGGGCGGCTATATCAGGCTTGAAACGAAAATCGGTATTTGGGCCTAGCTTCCTGTTAGATTTTTCTCTGGGACAAATAGTAGATTTTCAAAGTCCTACCAACGCTCGAGAAATTATTCGGAGAAATTCCACCTGGCTGTTCTACCAAGAGAGGTGCCTGTGAACGAACGAGCAGTCGGTAAGATCCAGGTTTCTCGGATGCTTCAAACAAATTTCCATCGACAGTTGTTGCGAACGGAAAGTCAAACCCATTCGAATCCAGCATCGGTGTCGGCAAGCCATATGCCTTCATAGATATCTCGTCGTGCGCAGGGTCTACGTAGGTAACAACTCGGGTATAGTTTGCAGCAGTGGCGAGAGTCTGGATTCGATCCAGCCCACACTCAACACCCCTTCTAACTGCAACGATGTAGTTGGATATTGGCTCCGAGAGGCTGCTTGGAGGTGGATAGTCGGACGCTGAGCAGCCAGAGCGGGCGGCGTTGTCGTCATTACCGGCCCATGCGACGGGATATTCTCCCGTGTCAAACGGGTACAGGGCCGCATAGCGAAATTCTGCGCCGTTGGAGTCACTGATAGGATACGTAGGGAACTTGGAGTTTTCTACAGACGCGACGGCGACTGCACCCTCTGATCCGCCTGGCAGGACTATATTGAACATACCACGCGCACCATAATTGCCAGCGGAGGCGATCACGGCAATTCCCTTGGTCTTCAGGGCAGCCACAGCAGCTGGTAACGGACTGAATCGTCCCATGGTCCAAGCAAAGACTTCAAATGACATGCTGACAACGTCGGCGCCATCATCGACTGCCCTCTGCAATGCCGCGAGGATGACGTCGTCACCTCCATCGATATTTACGCAAGCAATAACCCGATACATGCCCAGCGTTGCTCGCGGAGCCACACCCATCAAACCTGCAAACTTGGTCGCGTTCGAAGGTACCTCCATTCCAACGATGCCGGCAACGTGCGTGCCGTGGAAGCCTTCGTAGCACTCAGGTCGAGGGTCGGGCTTAGGCCTCAAGACATAGTCGATGACTCCATACTCGTCGCCAACATAATCGTACCCAAACTCAACCTTGCAGCCCTTCCCGAAGCAGCCGCCTAAAGCTGGATTCAGATAGTCTATCCCGGTATCCAGGATAGCGATACGCACGCCGTCTCCGAAAATGCCCTCCGCGTGAAGTTTGTCGACGCCTGTCATAGCGTGCGGGCTGTTCCAGTCAACTCTGGCCCCTGCAGACTTGTTGAAGGCTCTCTGTTCATTTCTTTTGTCAAAAAATGCCCCTTTTGTAGTATTCATGCCAGGCATGGTTGGGCGTTCAAATTTGACCAGTGGCACAGGGAAGACATTTTCGACACCGGGGAGAGCACGGATTTTTCAACGTCATCCTCCTTGAGCACGACGGAGGCGCCGTAGAAAATGCTCTCGTCATAGAATTCATGCCTAACTTGGACAGTCACCGAGGATTCCGCAGCTTTGGCGACTATTGTGTCGGGAGTGAGCTCAGCTGAGTCCTTCGATAATTGCACATAGTAGGCCTCTGGCAGAACTAAAGAGTCGGCGACGGCAAGGCAGCAACTTGCAGCAAGCGTCAAACAGGCGAGAAGCCGCATTGTGTAGCTATCGGGCGTCCCTCCGTACGAAGAACGATGGAATATTGAGATAGGAACAAACTCCTAGCGCTACAATCTTTTCTAGCAAATCGCGTTCTTAAGATAATAGTCATCGCCAAGCATACTATGCTATCTCCGCGTTGACTCCGTTTCAGATAGATAGACTGAAGTATCTCCTAGGACAGGGGTAGGGATCGTTAACTTATCTTTTCCATGTATCCACAGGCCATGGTACCCTAAATGAGCCTAAACCTCGTATTCAGGATATGCACGATTTCTGCATACAGTAACAGAATCCACTCAAATCAAATAAGACAGGTCAGAGATTATCGGCCGTCTATGAACGTACAAATACGCTGCTGAATTTATTAATCTGGGTTGAGTCGAAGAAATTCACCACCATATAAACCAGCTGACCGTTTAACTGAACTTTTATATTTCTATAACTCACAAGTAGGAGCTCTTAGCAGCCTATGCCCTCTCCACCCAATCAAATATCATAGCTTATGGCATGGGTGGAATTTCAACCTGGATAAAGTAGGTTATGGGTGCGGAATCAACTATCCATAACTTTCCCATACATGCTTCATCAGGATCTCCCATGGCAATCAAAAGATTCTGTTGCCAAGATTCCTTCGACTCCCTTGCTATTATAAGGAGATCAGAAATAATGGATGCAGCTCTGTACATGTTTTGCCACGCATCTTGGCATACATTTCTATCCTCGTCTAATATCGGCAGTTCTTGGGAGGACAACGTTTCTTCAACTGTTTCGCGTGCGTCTTGGAGAGCAGCCTCTGAGACTGCAGCGCCGTTGAGTAGAAGGTGATAGACGGCTTGAACATTGCTTGAGCCTACTGCCCATTGCAAAGGCGAACCTTTATAACCCTGCTTGTCGTTCAATGACGCACCTTTTTCGAGGAGCAAAGTCAAAATCGATAACGGAGCCGCCGGGCTAGAAGGGGTGAGCACAAGGGTAATCATGCTACTACTATCTGGCGTAGGACAGTTGGGGTCAGCCCCGTGTTCAAGAAGTACTGTGAGATTCTTCCAGGCGCGGCACACCGTAGCGGTGTATGCAACGGTCCATCCAGTCAGTGGGCCATCGGTAGTCACAGACTCGAGCACTGCCGAAAGACTACCGTCGATGCTCAGGTGCTGGCATAGGAGAGTAATGAACGAGGGGTCTTCGTGACGATTTGCCAGATGTAGTCCCGAAGGACGACTCTCTTGAGCTTTGATCACTCTCCCGCCAATAGATAGAAAGTATTCGACTATGTGGCGGCGTCGGAAGATGATTGCGAGATCCAGATATGCCATGTCGTCCCAGACGTCCTGTGGGTTCACTCTATATTCATTAGCAATGTACCGCACGATATCCAAGCTCCCATGAAAAATCGCAGCTGCCATGAGACGGTGGATAGCATCGTCGTTGGAATGTAGTCCCCGGTCTCGGGCAATGATTATGAACTCCTCCAAGGAATTATTGAAGACGCTGCGTTCAATACCGGAGGAATTCCTAATCAGTGATAAATCATAAGCATCAGAATCCACCATATCAAAGTCCGCGGTCCGATTAGCCGTGAAACGACTAAATTGAAGTAGTTGATCCCATGGAGACGGCTCATTATGGATTTCTTGGTGTATATCCTTGCTACTATCCAATGCTGCCTCGAACCGTTCAAAATCAATATCCCTCCTAACCATACTAATATATTAGCACTTTCTTCGTCGGGCATTTCGGAGAATCCCTGAAGTGTTCGAAAGAGTACAGCCTCGCTAATCTTTGGAGACTTGAAGGAAGGATGAGTCAATCTCATGATGTGGAGGCCGAATTCCTCTAAAATATCCACTGCATCCCTATCCATCATGATTGCTGCAACGGCAGGGTGGGATCCAAATTCTATAGCTTTCAAAAGCCATTGTATCTTAGCTACTACGCTCCAAGGGCCGCCAATAGACGATCCAATGGCCCCTGAGTAGAGTCCAGCTAGTGTGATGGCACTTCGGATAGCCAGGTCCGTATCCGAAGCATCGGCGTATTCGAGACGCAGTTTTTCGATCAGATGTGTCGGCATAGGAATCTGGCTCAAGGCTTTGACCTAATTACTTATGAGTAAAGTGAAATTTGCGTCATCATCGGCATCTAACAAACCCTGGGCTCGGTGGGTTCAGTCATCAATTGGTCCTCAACTATTCCTGAGAGTGACTGCAACTCCCTACTTCTAATTAGTATCCATTGCCGGAGCTGTCGAATTTGGCTTTCTGAGTTACCTGGTCTCGGCGGCCGGATCAATGCTCTTTGTCACTTGAAATATGGACGGTCGCGTGCTTGGGTCAACACGGAGGCATTCATGGATTGCGTTTATGAAAGCTGGAATGACACACCTTTGGCAATTTTATCCAAAAGGTAAGTAGCTGCTCGTCCGCTGTGCTGCATGTCGTACTGTTCGTCAGTAGGAAATGGCTGTTCTCTGCATCGTGTCATGATAGACCACAATATCAACCCATAGTTGTATACGTCGCGTGAGGGGCTATTCACCAGAGCAGAGAACGGACTACCGTGAAGATATTCGGGTGCGCTGTACCAGAAAGACCCGTTAATTATCCGTTGGGTATGGGCCGCGACACCGCAAGTGCCCAAGTCAGCAACCACAGCTGTCAACAGTTCGTTTCTATGATACAGAAGCACATTGTCGGGCTTCAAGTCGCCATGGACCAAGCCACAGGCATGCAAAGCGCCAATTCCGTCGGCGATGTTGCATGCCAACCTGGTAAGATCAGCGGCTTGCATATTAGCTCCCTCACTCGCGCTCAGGTACTGCTGAAGGTCTGACAGGGCAAGTTCAAATAGCACGCAAGGTCGGACGCCTATTGGGTCAGTTTCCTCTTGAAAATATACCCCAAGGACACGCGGGAGGTTGGGGTGATCTTTGAGCTTCATATTCGCCAAAGTGCGAAGCTCTTGGATAATGCTTGTCAAGCTTGCATGCTGAAGACTATCCTCCACAGCTTTCTTTTCCCTAGTAAAGGACGCAATTGGCTGCTTAACCGCAACCACAGTGCCCGGCTCCGTCACGACGTCAGCTCGATAGGTTGCGGAATATGAGCCTGATCCAATTTTTTCCCATGATGCAACCCGCAATGAATCGGGGAGTAGACTTTGATGCCGAGTGCGCTGGTGTATGACAGGAGATCCTGATAGCCGACAAGCCCGCTCTGTGTTTGAATGGTGGCTACGGCCAACTCCAGATCTGACAAAGTCAAGTCGCCACTCTCATCGGTCGTATCCATTCTTACTACTTGTTTCCAGGATGATCCTCCAAGAATCAGGGAAGCTTTGGGGATTCTCTGTTGTACATATATTGAGATGATCCAGTTCAGTTCAGTTCAGCTCAGTTCCCGCCCGAATGTGCAGAAAGTCTCCCCAATCCCTACAAGCCACGTCACACTCGTCCTATAGTACAATTGAGACCGGGCTGTGCGGTCTCAGCTGCGTATCTCCATCCTCTTACTGAGATATCAGCCGGCCGCGCCACATGTAGTCTACAAATCAATACCTCCAAGACAGTCACTTTACCCCTCACCATGATAACCACTGTTAGCCTTGAGGACTACTGGTATTTTGAGATCATCCGGTAGCACGCTCAAGGTGAGTGCATATTTCACTCTTACCCCAATGTCTTGACCTTGGTTTGCGTGAGTACTTGTTTGGGCGACTGTCTTAAAGGTGCATACTCTTGTGTTACTGACCATTCAAAGGACAAATCTAGGCAAGCAGGCAAAAATGCGGGCGTGGATTTTCAGAGTACAAGGTCTCCCTGCGAGCCTGACAGATCAAAGCCTTCTGAAATATTTTCAAGGAGCTTTCACGACGACGGAACTGGTCGAGATTCGAGTAGAAGTCTCTATTGTCCCGTCCTATCACTCCGTGCTTCCTTCGAAAAATGCACTCGTCAAGTTCCGTCCACATCCACCCAGGTTTCTCAAAAGCCTTATAGAGGACAAAACTGGCATGGCGGAATATCATGCCCATATCGAAGGCAACTTTGTCAATATCGACTCTGGGTTCTTTGGTCTTACTCAGATTTCTGATAGACCTCTGCATGAGACCAAGCTAGAGTATGTGCCAGCAATGCTAACCAAAGACTATGACCCTAATCAAACAATTTTAACAACGAAGCAGCATTGTATTTGTCACTGGCCTTGACGGACATGCGTATGGTTCGTGGACTGGGCGTAGCTCGGGTAAAATGTGGCCTCGTGACTTCCTGATGGATGATATACCTGATGCCAGAGTCATGACATACGGTTACAATACGAAGCTTTCAAATGCATTACCTCACAAACTTGATGATTTCCTGAATGACTTCACGTCTCAACTAGAATTGGCGCGGGACTCAGAAGAGGTAAGCATGTCACTTGATAATGAAGTTCAATATCAATAACAAAAAACACAAGGCTATGCATCGTCCTCTGATCTTGGCCGGACACAGTTACGGCGCAAGACTGATCACAAAGGTTTCATCACTTCTCCGACCATTTGTTTTATTTGAACTAACCAACTGGTCTAGTATCTTGTGAAGTGCAAGATACTTGATAGTATCCAATTCAACCAGGCAATTTTGACGTCCTTGAGCAAGGTCGTCTTCTTTGGAGCCCCGCACCGTGGCATGCATACCGATGACATAGAAGAGTACTTGAATGTGAAGTTCGCCAATAATCCCTGGGCGATGCTCGCAAGGCTTTAGTGGCTGAACTCCGACCCGGTAATGATGCAGTAGAGAGGAACTCAAAGATTTCAAAGATCTTGTAGGTGGCTACCCCAGATACAAATAGTTTCCATTTATGAGCGTAATACCGCACAGAAATTACAGCAGCAAATTGGATATGGCTCGCCAAGAGGTTCAGAAGCACAGCTACCACCAACCGCTTCATGGAAACGAAATGGTGAGAGATATATACCTCTTGACGATGAATCAACCGTATTAGGATTTCCTAGTTCGATGGAAAAGCGCATTCCCAGCGATGCGGACCATTCCAATATCACCAAATTTGATACCCGGAACGTCACATATCATCTGATCTTGCGCGAATTCAAGAGAGCTATCCAAGCGCCTTTGTCGGTCGTTGTGGAGAACTTTAGTGACAAAGTAAAGTCGCTAAATGACACAATCAAGCAATCTGAGGATAGCTGGATGGTCGAACCAACAGGAGCATCATACAAGGGACCAGAATGGCTTCCTTTCGATTCGCTATACTTTACCAATAAAGGTGAACTGGAGTCGGATCGAGCCCAGAACAACTGGCTCTATGAAGTCCTCAACTTCTTCGCCAGAGCTCCGGAACTCAAGCTTAAATCACGCCGATTCGGTGTGTTGGAACAGAACTCACGACTAGAGAAAGTTATGGTTGAGTTCCGTTGCTTCCCAAAGCGTGCCGAACTAAAAGATTACCTGGACCGACAAGCAGCTCTTCAGCATGTAGCGGAAATGCTCCATCAGAACCAGACCAAATTCTCATCAGTGCCTCTTCGAGGTATCTCTGTTATGCCCGAATCCGAGACCCCTGCTTTCCTTTTCGTTTACAGGGCAGATAATCTGGTTGGCTTAGACGAGGCGCTGCAATCGATCCCAGCACCTACGGTCAAAGAGCGGCTATGGCTTGGATGGCAGTATGCCCAAGCAATTGCTGGTCTTCACTCGTCAATGGTTTGTCACGGACTCATCAACCCATATAATCTTTATCTAAGACGTTTATTACCTCAAGAAGCTAAACACCCCTCTTCTACTTTTGACTCATTCGCCATTCAACAAACACAACCCATGTTAGCTGGGTTTGATGTGGCCTGAAACTTGTTTAGCGCATCGGATCTCATCGACATCGAGGATCCAGATTGGAGGATATATGCACACAATGACAGATTGCATTATGGCCATTGGAAACAGCCTCAGTCTCCTGAGCACGATGTATTCTCTCTTGGAATGGTACTTATCGTGATTGGATTATGGAAGCCTTTCACCAGTTTCAGGAAATACCACGAGAACAAAGATGAGCATCTCAGACGAGCCTATTGCATGAAGTTGAGAAAGGCGTTTGGATCCTCAACACATCAACTTACAATGCCCGACGCTTATGAAAGTATAATCTCGTGCTGCCTGGGAGAGGTAAAAGGCTCAATACATCATCAACAAGAAAATCCAGTTCAAGAACCTCAGGCACCCTCTGCGGCTGAGATTGCTGCCAAATTGGCCAAACTACTGGAAGATTTAGGCCCAAGCCCAATCGACTCACGCCTTAAATCCAATATAGAGCAGTGATGCAATAATAATCCACGTTCTGATCAACGTCAGATTTTAATGTATCGGCTTATTTATAGTTGGACAAGAGGCTAGTTATGATTGCTCATCTATAGCATCACCGATCCTCATGAGCTATAGAGACATAAGAGCTTGGGATGAAGGTTGCGCAGCAGTATATCAGACAGCCAACATTGTGGTTGCCAACCTATTATATTAAAGCGAGCCTCGTGGCAGGCAGTTACCCTTCATTATAGCTAAGCTGCGACAACAGTGGGCTCGTGTCTACAGCAATTTGGGCAGTGAAAATATGAGATTCGTTGAAGCAGATATCCCATCGGACTTCATTAGAGTCCCAGAACTTGCTAAGAATGCGTGCCGCAGTCAAGGGTGTTGAAGTACCAATACTACGACTTAGCTGGGGAAGCTGATTCATAACAAAGCGTCGCATTGTGATATCCGTATGGGCAGATCCAACACCTAGCACAACCAGGGGCCAGATCATGGGCCATTTGAGTTGGGGAGATGTAAGAGCCGCTTGGAGCAACTTTTGTAAATGTTGACTATGCGCCAAGCTCTCCATATCAAGATTTGAAGCCAATGGAAGCACCGAAACGCTTTGCAATGATAAAATGCAGTAGAGTGCAACAGCTTCTTTGTAAATGTTACCCATAAGCATCCAATCATCTTGTGATAGAGTTTTGGAACTGACCCACGCGACTGGTGAAAAAGACTGGATGTGTGCTAATACTTCGTGTGCTTCTTCGACGAGTCCCGTTGCTCCAGAACCAAGGCTAGCAGCTCGTGATCGGATATAATTGATTTTGATGACATCAAAAAATAGAGGCAGAGGACACATCTGAATTGGAGACAGTACTGTCTCGTATGTTTGTGAGAGTAGCTCAATTGAATCATGGTACATATCAGCCATGGCTAGATCGGATGCTGGGCAAGTTGTGCTCCCGAAAACGGTAATGCTAATGATGCCATTGAGTTAGTTGGAATCTCACAAATCGACCGTACGACTTACGACCAGAGAGAAAGAAGGAGTGGTTTTAGGTCTTTTGAGGCTGTCAGAGTGGCAAATCCACCCCTAAGCATTATCAGCCTATGTACTCCGTCCAAATGGCACCGCCAGTTTAACATCGTTCCTTGCTGAACCTAAGAAACGGTTAGTAGTCTTTATCTACATAGGCTCATGCCAGACAGAAAAGCACGCTGACTTACGTCCGCCAGTAGAAGTGTTAATATTCCAGCAATCAGCATGTTACTGTCATGTGTGCGTTTGGTATCAAGGTGCCTATTTAGGGATTGAACAGCGAGCCCCAGTAGTTGTAGAATTTCGTATTCAATTCTTGGCATCGTAGTTCTCCCCTTGTACGATTTATTCGGTGGCTCAGGATCATGCATATCATTCCCCATTGCAAGTAATCTGGAGATGACGATGCCGTCTGTACAAGAGAGGCTGAAATGGGATAGATATGAGGAGAAGGACCAAGTCGTTGCATATTCAGCAAATCTTGGTATATGAAGACATTGACTACATCATGCGGTCAGCATAACATGCCTCACGAATAAGAAATTTAGGGATGCTTGCAGTATTCCACGCCCTGAACCAAGATATGGGCTTCAACCACAAACCGCGAATCATCCCAACCCGGTTGGATGTTAGTGTAAACTGGATCTGCCATAGGCCTGTTGTTGGTCTCCAATCCTTGTTTATCGGGCTTTTGTTCAGATATTCTCCGAACTCCACGCTTGCCCCGAGCCACAACGCGTCCGGGTTCAACCCATCTCAACCTTGTGGGTTTCACCTCGCCGTACCCCGGACATCGAGTTCCAGACTCAACACATCTTCCGCAAGCTGGTTTGTGTGAGTCACATACCAGATAACGACGGCGACATTCCCAGCAGTGATGATTAGGAGCTGCGTTCATGCTGAAACCCATGCAATTGAGAGGAAAGCAATTCTATTGGTTGGTTGTCAGTTGACTATAAGTGTTTCCCAAGCATCACCTAGTAATTCGTACTATGCACGAGAAGACCGACTATGTCTCATCAAACTCGGGGCCTAGAAATTGAATAGTAGAGATGGCGAGTGAGATGCTGGAATCAAATACGGGATAAGCAAGCCAATAGTGGTCCGTGCGTTAAGTGCCCGGTTACGCGTAAGCTCCACGTGCGAAGCATGCTTAACCAGGGGTCATTGTTTTTCGGCTGTGCCATTTTTTGCTATTTCTCAGAGTCACGCAATCTGGATCAAAACTTGGGTCACGAATCAATTAATTATAGCCTGGTATACAGTATATTGCAAATTATCGATAAACCGGCAACTCCTTACCAGAAAGCCAGGTTACACGTCTTCATATCAAGAGCCTGTCCGCCAGTCTTCTCGTTCATACAAAGAGAAACCAAACCAAAGCGAGACTAATTCCAAAGCAGCTTCATACAGTCAATATCATTTCGAATGGGGAAGCCTTCTTGTTTCCTTTCCATCTCTCGCAAATTGTTCATCGGTGGAAAAACTTATGAATAACAAGGTGTAGATCCATTCGTATTCTCAATATATTGGGCCAGTTTCGGGCTCAGCATCCTCGATAAAAGCGTCCCATGTAGCCTATGGTTGTGAGTAAGAGTTCTAAACAAGGTAGACAACAAACTTACCCAATCAAAGTCGTTGATCATGGCTTGCACCAAATGATGCTGCTCATTTTTTGCCCTAGACTGGTAGTTGAGAAGAGACATCTCAGAGAGGGTGGTACTTGGATCATCCTGGAGAGGCGTCGAAGCAGCGGCTGTTTGAGCCTGGAAGCCCGAAAGGATCCCAGTAAGAAATCGGTGGATGTTTGATACCTCATCACAAACAGTAATTGCTTTGGACCAGTGGACACAAGCCTCTTGCAGAGCTTGGAGAAGGACATGACTATCTGGAGTTGCGGCAACTCCCAGATCATCGGTTTTCCGCCGCAACTCGAGCTCTAGGCATAGGATCATGCTTGCGAGCGTTAAAACCTGCCGGGCTTGAGACATCTTGTAGAAGCTCCAATCCAAGTATTTCTGATATGCGAGTGTCGCTAGCGCGGACGAAATACAGCGATCTCGAGAAAATTTGAAACGGATATCCGATCTATCCTTGACAAGATATTTACGGTGTAGGACACACATGCCCTGATGATACATGGCTAAGAGACTTAGGCTTGAGTAGTTTTCTAGGCTTCCTGGGCTGCTGTTGCCATCCGATATGGTGGCGCCGACTTTAAAGTAAGCTGGAATCCTTTCGTATGCCTCACAGAGGGCCTTGTCGATCTCCAGGACAGATTCATAAGATCCTCCATTCAGATTGCTGTTGAGGTCGGCGACACGGCCAAGGGCTTGAAAGAGGCGACTCTTCACAATCAAATATGTTGTGGCCGTCTTCTCGGTGAGCGGGCGGGAACATGGAAGCTCAGTGCAGGCTGGATCCTCAGACAACTCCCAATCATGCAGATTACGGGGCTCCTTTGTGTTAGAATAGATGGGTGAGGTCGTCCTTGGAAACCCTCCGAGGAATGACGCCATTTCATCTAGGCTGATCACAGAGAGCCAAACTCTGCGCCGGTATTCTGCCTGTAAAACCGAGATACCAGGGGTCTGCGACGGGTCTTGATGATAACCCATATTTATGGCAGTGCGGACGACCACGCCTGTCATGATCCATAAACCACGTCGGTTGTCGTCTTTTCTGTTTAGTTCAGCTGCAGCGTTCAGGCGTAGTGTCTCCACGGTATATGGTAGGCATTTGGCAATATCTCCGCTTAGCAAGCATTGCGCTGTGCGCGCCCGGTACAGTTGAAACAACGACTCGGATTTACCTTCGTATTCTTGAGGCTCATCATACTGGTGATAGGCAAGCATTGTCATACCGAGCATCGAGAAGAGAAGACCCAGCCATATCATGCTCGTCTTGGACGGGTTTTTCCAATGCTCTTCATACTGACAACTATGTCAGTACATCAATTGCAGAAAATCAAGAAAATGCTGCTTACCTCTCGCATGAAGCTAGGAGCATGAATAATTGCTGTTCAATTGTCAATAGAAATACCTTTCGTCTTGGCGACTGCGATGGTCTTACGTGGGAGATTGATAGGAAAATCATCATAGTTGAAAAACGTTAAGATTAGACGATCAACTTCCCACTTCGGTGGTAAACTAGATATGATCTCGATTCGCTCCATAGGTTTGACTTGACTGAATAGTAGGCCTGAGCCATCAATGGTGAAAGAAAGCGAAGAATGAATATCTTGATAACTTTGTTGATCATGGTCTTGACTCCAGCTTTTCTTGAGTTCGTTTATCTGTTTTCGATTAGCCAGAGGCACAGTGATGCATATGCTTGGTGTCATGGACGATGGCTACAAGCTGGAGTAGGAACTGGGCAGTGAATAATCGCAATATGAGATGTAAGGAGACGAGAGAAAGATGATTTGGAAAGCAGCGTAGGAAATAGGGTCATACCTCTTGAAGCACAACATACCAGTCATCTCGATCAAAGTAAGCCGAGTGTCCACCATCTACAAATGTTTTCCCAGCACCGCTATGATCCGAACTAAGGGATGATTGATCTGTCTCCAATCTAGGGCTTTCGGGCGTCTGAACCTGAACTTGTATGTTGCTTGATGAACTATTTTGGCGTTCTGCGATCAATTTTGTGACCAACTGCTCCAAATGGTTGATTCGATGTCGAACACTGTCTCCACCATTGGCGTTTCTAGAAGCGACGTGGGCCTTAGGGCCTTGGAAGGCACAAGCGGCCTGCTCGTCACGCGCTGTGCAGTTTTGACAAGGCTGCTCTCGGTTACATTTTAGCCTGGGGTTCAACACTTGTCAGTTCATGGTTCGTTAAGACGAATGGGTGGCTAATTAATACTTTCGAGCGCGGCACGGGTCACAAGATAACGGGACTCGCGAGCGTTTCTGGGTCGCAGGCTTTCGCGGCTTTGGCGGAGCCTGCGTATGCACAAATGGTTTTTCTGGCTCCATTGCATAGAGACGGCATCGGGCTTGTCTGTTCCTGTTTTCCCCGCGGCGAAAATAATAACCAAGAAGCAGAAACACGATGGAAGGGGGCAATAGTCTGAGAACTAGCTCGGGGCGAGTGAATACAGTCATCTGGACACTATTGCTAAATCCGCGGAGATAGTGCCTGTTTCGAGACCCATGACCTATCCGTACCTACGCCCAAATTGGACGAGTGCTGACGAGGAGACTATCTAAACCTTGCCCTAGAGCACTATCAAGTCTTGTGTTGCGAATATAATTGGTCTTAAAATCCGAACCAGATATTCAAACTAATTGGTATTTGGTAAATACATGATCTTTTGAGCACCTTAAAGTGGCTATGTGTCCAATTGTGCTTGAAACGTTGTGAGCCGCTAACATACCGTCAAAGGCGACAAATTTGATCCCTGACCAGTTATGCTCTGCCCAGGAGCAGGCTACATTTATTTGTAAAAGTATAGACCTTAACTATTCCGCTCAATGTTAAGAAGAACCCTCCAGTTTGCTCATCTTTTGGAGGAACTGAGGATAAACCATAACATCTACCCTTCTTGTGGTGCGTATTTGCTCAGCTTGCGAGCCAAGGTAGCGTTCAGACTTGAAACTGCATTGGAATGTTAGTCGAAGAAATTCATAATGTGGAATTCAGCATACCTCCAGGATATGTTTGCTTGAACCACCGACTTGATACCGTCTACATATCTCACCACGGATCTATTTCGTGCAAGTGGAGACTGCTGGAATAAAGCCTCCACTACTTCCCATCGACGATAACGGCTTGACAAAAGCTGACCAACCTCATCGAAGGCTTTTTGAGCAGACATTCCGTTCATACGACAGATGGCAACCATGTTGTGGACTACTCCTCGCGCTTTTAACACCAGTAAAAGTTAGCAAGTGATCAGCCTGAGCTTTTTTACTGCGAGGCGACACGCGATGTCGCGGGACTAGAAAGCAAAGAAAGCAGCACACAGGGCCAGTGCACATACCTCTTCTTTACGGTAAGATAGAATATCGTTTGAACTGAATTGAGATTAGAAAGGGAACTCTGTCATGTATTCGTTTCATAGCATGGGAGCACTTACATAGACACAAGATCCATGCCAAGAACTTCTAGTTCCTGTATATTGGGATCATCAAAGGCCTCTTCTGGGACTTGTAAGTCGTGTGCATATTCCACTAAATGGTACAGAGGCGATACGCCTGCGGACTGTCGGCGGATAAGCACCATTTCCTCCAAAGTTGGTACGCGGCCAATAAAATAGTCCTCGACTTGCATTAAAGCCCCGTAGCAATACTTTGCCATGGCCATTGTGAACCGCCTCAGTACTCCTGTATTTCTGTTAGCCGTAATGCTAATCATTGAGGTTTGAGTGGCATCAACTCTACCCGGTCTTGTCTGTTATGAATTGGTCAGTACGCCACCATTGCCAGCTAACCAGCGCAAGAGGACATTGGATAAAATCGTACCTGTGAGAGCCGATCTACGACATGATCGTGTACTTTTAATATGGCGTTTCGGTTGCTGTTATCGAAGTCTTGCCCGAGCATGGGTGCCATTAATTGGTTCATTACGCGACGCGATGCGTCAGGCTTGTCGCGAAATTCGCCGTTATCAAACACTGTGCTAGCAATGAGAAATAATGCGACGAGCTGACAAGTGTTAAGGAGACTAACTATCATCGTATGGAAATACCTGTCATCAAGGTTAGAAGGCTCATATCCCTCAAGGCTTTATAGAAGCCACCGTTGGTGGTTTTGCCGAGCCTCAACTTACCCAGTTTCCCAGTCACACAGAGTCCGAAACCTCGCACGACTTGCTCGGGGAGCTGCAACAGCACAGAAGAAGGAAAAGTTGCACTTCCTAATCTTCATTCTCATTTCCGGGGTGAATGAACAGAACCTGAGAGTATAAGCAGCACATCTTCATTGCCAGACCCAGCTTTGACTTGCCAACCAATCCAGCTCTCTGAATCTTTCCGTATTCTCTCGTAACCAGGAAATACCGGAGGATCAGAGACGACGAACGATTGGAATACATCGGGTATGATTATCGTCGTAAACCCAGACTCCAAAGGGGACTTGCTAATGAAAGCGGTTTCCTCATCCATTTGAAAGACTTGGTGGTGTAGCTCTGCTGAACGTAAGCCTTCAGCTTTCGCAGAATGGGACGATGAAGATCCAAAATCCTAAATGGAGAAGACCTGACTGCATAAATAAGTCTCCTCATCCTTGTTCACAATGAAACCAGAGAGGAAGTCAACGATACCCAGCCGGAACCGCGAAATAATGAGCTGTGCCACACCACCACATGTATTCAGCAATCAGGCCTCCCACTAAAGTTTACAGGCAGGTGACTAGGAGCCAAAGCAAGGGATCCTCCATTAAGCCACAGCTCGCACATTAGTGGAACTAGTTTTCCTTGGTTTGTTTATTGTTGTCAAATGAATGCAGAATTAGCTATGATTTCGTCATTGAGCTCTCCCTTTGACGCTTGGTCCGGCCCACATGTGAGCAGTGCGTTGGTCGAGTCGCCTTACTTACATGAGGCTGTGATTGTGCATACACCCAGCACACCACTCCATCATTATGCAGCAAATAAAAGGCTGCGGCTGCTGTGTATCCAAGCTCGCATGTGCGCATGTCTTGGCAGTGTGTGCATAGACATCAATCGTTGCACTACTGCAAAGATGAGCTGGGGGAACAATGATGGTGGGCAGGAATACTTGATAAAATGCAGCTCCCTGAATTTTCTGTAAAGACATGCGATGAAAAATCTACTCTGGCCGTATTACTGTACTATAGGCTTCGCTATTTGTTTCTATCCTGCACTGATTCCGCCACCATGGCCGAGAAAATTGGAGAAGCTGAATATAAATATGCCAACTACTGTTTCCAATGGACAAACCTACACATACCCAAAGATCAAATGCTACCCTTGCAGTACGAGTACGATCAACTAGGTAGTTCTGCTGTTGAAAAGCTGCAAAACATCTCCCAGAAGCAAAAACAGGACGGGTGCGAAGCTGCAAGCGACATGTACACGTTGCTCCGTGATCACCACAACGAGGACCCCGTGCTACAGACTTTTTGGGATGAGGTCCATACCGTACCTGACTGGGTAGATTGGGACCAAGTAGCACGTGGACAAAGGTTCTTTTATCGGTATGCTATGGCGAATATTGTTGGTTTTGCCCTCCAAGGTTTCGTAGGCGAGAACACAGCTTCAGCAAGCGTTGTGGAGATTCTTGTACGAACGGGTGGGTTCTCCATTAAGACTCTCCGCCGCAGGCTTTTATCTACATTTCAGTTCATACTCCAAGTTTCAGAATCACTTGAGTCACTGCACGCTGGTGGTGCCGGGCATACCAGTGCCATTCGTGTCCGACTTCTTCATGCGGCTGTTCGCAATCGGATAACGAAACTAGCCGGGACCAACCCAGATTATTTTGATATCGAGAACCTCGGGACTCCTGTCAATGCTCTTGATTCCATTCATTCGATCGCAACGTTCTGCTGTAACCACATGTGGCTCCAATTGCCACAAATGGGCGTGTATCCTCGCGAGCAAGAGATTGCCGATTACATCGCCTTATATCGATACGTGGCATATTTACTGGGAACTCACCATAATTACTTCGAGTCAACAGCAAAAGCTAAAGCCACTATGGAAAGCATGCTGGTCAATGAACTCCGGCTTACACCTACTTCCGAAATCGTTTGCCATAACTTTGTGGAGTTCCTGAAAGACCTGCCGCCATTCAACATTTCCGCCCAGTTTATCGAGGCTGGAAGCCGCAAATTGAATGGCGACAACTTCTGTAATGCACTCGGAATGGGCAAGCCTGGCTGGTACGCATATGCCTGCTTTCAGGGGCTTTGCTGGCTTCTTCGTGCATTAGCCTTCCTCCAGCAAAAGTCTAAGAAATTGGATTCAAAAATAAGTACTTGGTTCCAACAACAACTACATTACGCCGTCATTTACAGTAAAGATGGCTTGTCCGGGGTTCAAAATGCGCTTCAAATACATCCCACAGCTGAATAAGTACACAGGAAAGGAGAGTGCGTCTTGGCATTCAGGCGAGCTGTACTTTTTCCAACGTCCAGTCGAGTTATTCTTTTTGGCTTTTTCATTTTGACTTGTCTCTCAGTCCCTGGTTTATTGTGGATACTGTGGCAAATCCGTGGACTCCTCCACGAAAGCATTGCTCCTTGTGTGATGAATGTACAGTAGTAGCTTATGCAGATTATTTTGTAGTGGATATGCATGCAACTCCTATGCGCTTCTCTAGCTTCCACTAAGTTGGGGAGGATTTCCTAGAATGTGAGCCAACTGGAACATGTACAAATGAACCTATGAGTCTGTAGTGATTCAACAATGCAGGAGGTGTGAATAAGCCACCAATGCAACTAGGAGAGGTCCTTTGTAATCAACCAACAAAATGGTGATGTCAAGTTATCATGCTGTCAGCTTATGTTGATTTGCAGAGGAAGAAAATTGAGCGCTCGACTTGAGGAGATCGGTCATCTTGTGTAACTGTGACACAAATGTGAAATTGATCAACTCCCAAATAGGTAGTATAGCGCGCATTTGATGAAAGATCGAGAATCATTTAACCAATTGGGTGATGATGTGCAGCTTTGAATCCACAACGATTCGATAGTGGAGGTCAGCAACTTACACATATTTGCAATAATGCAACCCTCCAGTCCAGCTGGCTAGATGATGTCTCAATCACGAGGCGTGAGATTATTGAGACGAGTCGGCCGTTTACACAAATCCAATTGAGCTGACATCTCGGTGTAGAGAGGAGATGGTTAAACTATTTGACCCCATCCGTACATGCAGTAACTACTCGACTTCCCCTCTTCAGTCCACAAACAAATAGTGGACTACACATGCAACATCGCGCATGTTTTCCGCATTACTTGCCACTCTTAGGATTTATCCGGACCCAACCCATACCAAAAGAGAATAGGAATGCGCCGCACGCCGCCCCGGTTGCTAAATACATGACTTGATCAAATGTGTCACTATATGCAAGTCTCACAGCGTGGAGGAGTCTCTCAGGCACTGCGGCTTGATGTTTGCAGCGGATGCTCCGGCCAGAATGAGTTTTCCAAGATCAGCTTCTGGAGCATATACTGAAACAAAGTGGCGTAGTTGACTGCCAAAGATGACTTCGGCAAGCGAAAGAAAGGTTGCCCCACTCAGGTTCTGGGAGAAAACAACGAGAGCGCTTGCTACAGAGATGTCATCTTCGTGCACGTTATTTTGCACTGCTAGGATAGGAATCTGGAAACCTAGGCCTAGAGACCCTAGGATTATTTGATACCCTATTCGTAGGCGGTTCGGTGAGGTGGGAGTCAACGTCGAACTCAAACCCGAGCCAATAGACGTCAGTAGCCCACTGGCAATTGCAAATGGGACATAGTATCCGAGGCGACCGACTGTGTACCAAGAGATTAGAACTTGTTTTTTTCTGGGTGAAAGCCAAAGAAATCCATAACTTACCCAAAGCCCCAGTGGCCATAGTAAATACCATGTTGGTGATCATCTGTGGGAGCATATCGATGCCGCTCTGCACTGGTGACGCGCCCCGAACTGCCTGGAAGTAGATAGGGAAGTAGTAAGAAGCTATGAAATTGCAACCAACAATACAAATCATATTGAGGCAGCTAGCCCATACGACTCGACGACGAACCAAGTGGAAAGGTATCATTGCCTGGCGGCCGACACGATATTCCCATGCAAGGAAGACAAGCAAGTTCACGAAAGATCCGCAAAATAGACCAATAATGGTTGCGGATCTCCAAGGAAAGTGGCTTCCACCCCATTGCAAGGCCAGAATGAACATTACAACGGCAGGGGTAAATAGCAGGAAACCAACGAGATCCAGTTTTGTGATTGTGTTCCAAGTAGACTGTGATTTGTCCTTGGCCGCGCCGTAGTTGGGAATAGGAACGGCCAAAATGAACCCTGCAATGAGAACTCCACAAGGTAAATTAATGTAGAAACCTGCAATCTGAAGTTAACCTACAGGATACGATGCTATTCTTCGAATTGTTCTTACACCATCGCCATGTAGTATGTGTTGTCAAAGCGCCACCAATCAATGGGCCTGTCATAATACCAAGAAGCGACAAGCCCATGAGTATGCCCCGGTAAGCTGTTTAAGACTCAGTTAACTGGTCGGAATATTTTGTGTGTAATTATAGTGTATACTTACCATTTCGTTTCGAGGCTGGTACTATAAAATGGATGATTGTCAAGCCTCCGTTCAGCAGTCCCGAAGCACCGAGGCCAGCCACGACACGGCCTACGATGAGCATGTCAGAGGAAGCCGCGGCACCACATAGGGCTGACCTGACCTCGAAGATGGCAAAGAAGACTAAGAATGTCCACTGAATGCGTGTAAGCTTATTTACTGGCTCAAAATTCGATAGCTTAGCTTGAGGGTAGGGGATGTGTCCTTGCCTTGATGTTAAAATAGGTATAGATTTTTCCACTTAGTGGTTGAAATGCACAGCTGAATGAATTGTAAGAATTGGTTGTAGAAGGAGACAGCGAATTAATCTCACTTGGACATGAAGTAGGCTGTCCCATACCAGCCAATGTCGTTGAGAGAATGAAACTCGCTCGTTATTTGGGGTATCGCCTATCATGAATGAGCACAAGTTTGGAGCGTTTGGAAGATTACTGCCAGTGACTTACTGTTGCTACAACCGCAGCATCTAATAGCATGAGGAAAGCAGCCAACGTTATGCTGGACATGACGAGCAGCAGTCTCATCCCGGATAGGTGACCTGGGGCGTCGGGCTGCGGCTCGGTGACTGGTTCTGAGATGTCTTCTTTGACTCTGTCGAACTTTCGTTGATGGCCCCATCGTTAATTACCTCCTTCATTTTTAATTGAATTTTTGGTAAGGCCATTGCTCGTCTATGGCTGAGGAGGTAGTGGAGAGATCCGATGTCGATATGCGATACTGGGGTTCGATGTGGACAATATAATTTACAAAATCTATTGAAACTAGATCCTCACAGAATTCCTTGTCAACGCTGGCGTTGAATTCGTATTTTATATCCCAACTCCCAAAAATGACAGCGGTGCTGCCCAGGTATATCTGAAGACCATGTCCGCGGACTTACGCTGGGACATGTTAGTCAACTAGGCGCAAATTGCGAATGTGGACTTACAACGTCCATGTCAAGGCTGACCCACACATCTCGACAGGGGCTACTTTCACGTCCGCGGATTTAAAAATGATGTGGGATTACTATCAAATATATCGCAAGCCTCAGACTAGTTGCTGAATCTACTGCGAGACATTAATGACCGAGCAGAAGCTGAGTGATGACAGGCAACCTAACTTTGGCCTGCCCAAGGAAATCCTCAAATTTTTCAGCAAGTCATTTGACATGGCATATGCAAATGCTCGTCTCAACAACGCGCTAACAGACGATTCTTCACGTGCTGAGATACAACATCATGCCTTAAAACTGCACCGGACAGATATCTTGATTGATTAGTAATTGTTCTGCTCTGGTCGGCCAGCACACGGTTTTGCCATCACATTTTAATGGATCATAGGAACAGCCATGGATTAACAGGTCAACACGGCGAGGCACAATGAAAGCAGTGTGGCACTTACATGGCTATGGCTTTTTCTTCTTCTTTTTTTTTCTCCAGGTGCACGATGATGCTCTGCAAGCTGGCAGCCGTCAAGATAGCATTTGGCAGCTGCCAGGCAGATACACGACAAGAGGTACCTTTACTCTGCCTGGACTTGCAATCTTCATTCTCTCTTTTCTTTTTCTCTCTCTCTTTACTTATTCACATCTGCACCTCTCTTGGTTTCACCGCATCATCCCATTTCATCGCATCGCTGGGCCTCTCTGTTGTTGTTGTTTTTCTTCGTCACACATCACATCATCACCGTGGAAGTCCGCAGGCTGAGAAGCAGAGAAAACGTGGTAGGTGAGCCGGTTGCTCTTCTTCTCGTATAGCCTCCTGCTTTGCAGCTTCCATGGCTTCGTCATCACTCGTCCGTACGCATCAAGAGGTTTAGGTGACTTGTTTTGTTCCTTCGTTGTGATTCGACTTCGCGCAGCTCACATCCCTTTCCCTCCGTTGTTCCATGTCGGGCGGGATGCTAATCCGTGGTAGACGCAGATTCCTCACCTACCGACGAAACTACTTGTCCAACTTCCACCGCTCTTCCATCCTTTGGTAGACTTGCATCTACCTCTTTCGGCCCTTGACTTGCCTTTCTCGAGATGACACGACGTGATCGAGCTTGGTACTCGTACCCAGCTGGAGACACATCCTTCAACTTCTTCGATACCGGCCAACATCGTCCGCTTAACCGGCCCTCGGACGCATACGCTCCGCTTAAGATGCGCGGAAACATTGAGATAGAACTGCGCGAGTCATGGCAGGCGCTTCAATCCGCACGTCTCGTCTCCCGCGATGGAGGCGCCCAGCAGAACATCGTGGGACCCTGCAACTTGCTGGGTCAAAGCTCCATCGTCTTCAACGCGACCAGCCAGTCTGCATATCTCCACGCGCATCGCGTCGCCAAGTCGCAGGCAGGCACAGATTCCAACGAAGTCGTTGGTGTCCTTCTCTCTGTCGATCGCTTTCGACTCGCTAGAAATCCCAACCCATGCACTTTGAGCTACCTGGCTCCGGACTCCAGCTTGGTAAACCTTCGCTTCCTTCACCCTCCACGGCAGGCAGGCTGTACTCAAAGCATCGACGGCGATGCCCTCGTCAAAACGGCGACGACAATGCAAATGGAGATTGTGAGGCGTTCGGAGATGTTTATACAAGTGAAGAACGCGACGAAGATTCTGATCCTACTCCCAGCTCGGTATTCGTTCCGCCTCGACCATCAGGTCAGCTTACAAGATCCATTTCGTTTTCTTTTACTAATTTTCGCTCAGTTGCCTCGTTTGTGCCACCACCACCACTTGTCCCTTGCCCAGTCGTCGATACTCTAACCAGTACCATTCAACCTCGATCACAGTCAACCACTACTTCCTCGTTTGGTTTGCTAGACAAGCCCAATCTACAGCCTCGTCAAAATTTCCAATTGAGAAAAGAGCAAGGGATTGGGCTTTTCGGTCAGTCGGACCAAAATCAGTGCAGCCCGCTCCAGATTGACCTCACGAAAGATACTCCCACCTCAGCCTCAACAATCGCCAGAGACTCGCCACAGAACCCGTACGCACCTTCAGGTGCAGCGCAAGGACTGGGGCATGATACTTTATTCGATGAAATCTGGCGCACTCCTACCACAAGCTTGAAACGCTCAGCGCCGGTGGATGATGAACAAGGTCGAAAACGCCAGCGATCTGACACCATTGACGCTTCCGACTCGCTTTATTCTGCCGAGTCTCCTCTGAGTAGTCATCTTCAGTGTTAATTCCAACACAGAAAATCGTGCAAGTAATTTGTGAAGTTTTGTTTGACCATGGTCAGACTTTGAGGCATAATAAGGCGTGTCAATCAAGCACCTCAGACCATTGTGTGCAGGATACGCTTGCGACTTGAGTCCATTGACATAAGGCGACAGTTTTATGGCAATGGCCAGGCGAGGTACTCGGACTCTAGATACCAGACGTTATCATGGGTGGGATGGTTGGCGAATTTTGTCCACGACGACAAGATTATCCGTCACACAATACAGGGCATTTCCAGCATCAGACATACACCGCGGTCATAGTGGGACATTTGCTGTTTTCTTTGTAACACCATTGCTTGGGGTAAAGTTGGAGAACGCTTTCGTGTAGAATAAATGTATGTACAATAAGTTCTTGATTCACGACTGGTGCCCTCACATGCCGTCCCTGAGCATAGCATCCACCATCTGCACGTGGCGGTTTGCATTGGTCTCGCTCCATTCATTGTCATAGTTGAGTCCGTATGGCCAAAAATGTCCACCGCCGCAGTTGATGCGCGCATTCTGTCCGTCGAAAGAACGGAGCAGGGCTGTGGCCTGGGGCCAGTTGTTGGCAGCGCAACGGTTGTTGAAGGCAGCCGTCTGCCCAACGCCCAGCGTGTGTGAGATCTCGTGCATCGCTGTACGTTCCGTCATGTACGAGCGGTTCGAGCCAAAACGCAAGTCTCCGTTGTAGCTGGCTTCGGCCGTAGGTACGCCGGGCGCGTAGTAGACGCGGATCGTCTTGTTGGCACCGGTGAATCGGTGGTATCGGCTCACGGCAGCTCGCATGGCATTCTCGATGCGTCCGTAGGCATCCGCCTGGTCCGCCGTGGGGTTGGACACCTTTGCAGCGACCAGGTCAGGGTTCCTGATGCGACTGAAGCGCAGGCGAGGATCGAAGTGACAAGGCTAGCGATATGCATCTTGAATAAGTTGCTAGTATTGGCGATCCTGAATTCTAGGCTTGATGCTATGCTGCAAGTGACGAGACAACAGTGGATGGCGAGCACAACAGGAATGATCTTCATCTGACCGTGCGCATATCTACGGCTTATATACTTGCCTGGCTATTAATCTACTATTGCTGCTTTTGTCAGTGGGTTTCCTTGCTGGGGTATACTGAGCAAACGTTTCAACCATATTAGCTATGCTTCGGTGCTATCTCGTCGATGGGTGTACTCGCTTATGAACTGCCGACGTCCTTGGAAGCTTCTTGGCATTAAGAGTGGACATATACAATACCAATGCCGTGCATAGAGGGTCCACGACAACCAATTGCACATAGCCTTGAGCGGATGCCTTTCTGCTTCTGGAGCTGACCATGGGGATGCGGACGACAAACCTCCGATAGTGCCAGGTGGGGAGCTCCCCAGGAGACAGAGGCACCAGCAAACTTGAACTGCCTAAAACACACTTAGACCGATAGGTAATTGTCGAGTATATAATGCTGTGCTTGGCTCGACTGGATTCATTGGAGGAACCAGAATGCCTTGGGCCTGATCGGCCCCTGGAGCGCATGCCTAACATGGACAAGTGTGGGCAATGCGACAGGGAGAGCTTGTCGGGGAAAAAGTGATTGGGGCGCCAATTTTAATATACCCGTAGCATGAATTGGAGTCGTTTTATAAGACCACGCCGGCCCCTGGAGGAGTGTTGGCTATTCACATTTCTCCTTGGTGGATAACTGCCAAGTGTATCAGCAGGCACTGGGCGATCGCCATCTCGCACAATCTGCGATAATGTTACAGCGACGATTAGTGAATGGTTGATGAAGGCAAAAAGAAAAGGAAGATATTCGTAAAGGAAAAAAATCAATAAATAAAATAATCAAATATACGTATAAATTTAAATACAAATAAACCCAAAATCGAGTGCTGTGTTTCTTTACATGTTGCCCATATGCAGCCACAGGTGTGTTGACAAAGATCTCGTCTGTTTGAGAATACCGGAATCCTATCCATGGTATTTCGCTTTATCGCCAAATGAAGGACGAGAACCCCACATAGGACTCCTCCAAGAACTTACTCGCATGATATAGCTTGAACGTAAAAAGGACCTTTGATCTCTTTTTTACTAATAATGCCATCGACTATACTTGATGGCTTTTCTCTCACTACATCAGACATTGTCAATATTCTCGCCTTTTCTGCGAAAAGTTGGGACAATCCTGGCCACACTTGGTCAACTAATGAGCCTCGCTGTTAATCTCGAGATGTTTTACTCTTCGTTAAATGTTTCAAGATGGTCATCCAGCACCAGCTGGCGTTCAATTATCTACCTCAAACACATTGAGAATACCAGGTATTCGAGAATTTACATGTACCCTGGCTACAGCACTGGGGCCCGTTCCAGCCTTGTCCACCACACTGTCCCCAGAGACTAGCACACGATGGACTAGGAGCAGTACTTGTTGAGCTTGGTGCTGACTGTGTGCTCGACGGTATGCCAGTGCCTGGATCGCCGCCACCGGGAGGCTGGCCAGATGGGGAGTGGCGTTCACGCCGTTGAGGGTCACGGTGGCGCCGGTGCGCGAGTTCGTGTATTGAGCCTGCGCGGAGAAGCTTGGGCACTGACCATTGCTGACTTGGTAGGTTGCTTTTGTCCAAGTATCGCCATTTACGCGGGTGGGAACGGTGTTGGGTGAGAGACTGGCACCATTTGCCGTGGCACTGAGACGAACATTTGTCAGAGGCAAGTCGTCAAAATTCCACAATGTCAGTGTTAATGTTCCTCCGCTACAGCTGATTCCTAAAAAGCCGTCGGCAAGGTTGGTCGGGTTCGAAACACGTTTACCTGTTCGCTTGCCTGGCGTCACTCCAGCGCGATATGCGGCACGTTGACCAAGAGCAGAGGTTTGCGCAACTGTTTGTGCAGGGTAATTGCGATCACGTCCGCTGCCATTCTTATACCAATTGTCTATGTAACTGTTGTTTGCCGTATTGACTCCATTGACGGCAGACCATATGCCATTCGACAGGAGTACATTACGTTGGATGCTGTACGAGTTGGACCCTTCGTCAGTGTACATGCCGAAACCACTCGAGTCAAAAGCGTAGTTCTCATTGACCTGAGTTGAAGGAGACTTGCTAAGTGTGTACAAAGCACCAAGGTCCGTGTGCGACAGCCCATACTGATGGAGCAAATTGGCTTCGATGAGATTGTTCTGCGACACTGTCGGAGTGCTGTATTTGGGCTGGAAGTTGTAGAGCCCACGCTTCTCATACTCTGAACTGCCACCAGCATCGTTTGAGCCCCAGCCGTACCCGTGGCAAATACCAGAGTATGGCACCTGGTACACGTCATTGTGCGAAATTGTTGAGTACTGCAGATAAGTTGTCAAGATTGACACGCAGGAGCTGAATAACGCGGAGACGTTTGTGAAGACGTTGTTGGAGATTACAATCTGCGAGTTGATCATGGTGGGCCTATCTGGATGATGCGCAGGAGCCTGGACGCCGCCTCCGGTGATGGAGTTGCCCATGACCTGCGTAAAGTAGCCTTCGGTAACGGAGACGTTCTTGGCTCCTAAACCGACGCCCGTAATGTGCGCGTTGTTATCGTTGCCAATGCCAACGCCGCCGCCTCCAAGCTGGGTATAGCTACCACCTGTGAAGGCAATGTTTCTAGCGGCGCTGATCTGAATGGCCGAGGGCATCTGGTACCATTTTGGTCTTGAGGCTTCGAACTGAGGGTATGTTACGTCTTCACCAATGTAGGCTCCAGTTTGCTGGTCAACGTAGCCGGACTTGGCAGGTCGCATCCATGTTGTATGAGCCTATCAAATAGTCAGATCTTGTTTCCATTTCTCAAAGCATCCTGAATTGTCATCCAACTTACATAGTTGAGTCCTGAAAAGGTGATATCGTGGGCAGGATCATCGTAAGTACCAGAAACCGCAATAAGACATTCCTGTACTCCTAGATATGTATCTATGATGCCCATATTCTCTCCATTCAATGGCTTGTAATACACTCGGCCCGCATTGGAGTCCAAGAAGAATTGACCGCCTTCACTTAGCAGAGCAAGGGCGTTTTGCACCCACACGCCGAAGTCGGCGTTGTTGTTATTGACAGTATCGTATCCAATTATGTTGTTTCGCCAACTGTTCTGAACCATGACTAGCTGTCTGTTTCCAACAGATTGGATTGGTGCATACCGATCGGTAAAGGAGTTGATGAAACGAATTTCGGCACCCCCAATGCCAGCGGTAGTCTGCAACCAATCATATTGGCCATTCGTCCAGCTCATTCCAGTTTGGCTGTATGTAAAGTCTTTTCGATTGGCGATTTTTCTACGAGCATAGTTTGACGCTTTACCTCCTACGTAGAGGTTGCGAGACTTGGTGCCAACAGGAACAGAAGCTGAGTAGATACCATTGTTGCCCTGAGTCCACCCCGTTACCTTGATTCCGCCAGAGATAGTAGCATTAGATCCATCTGCCTTCCAATATACTGTGCGGCCGTTCTTTCCAGAGTCAGCAGACGTTAGGATAAGTGGTGCAGTAAGAGGATAAACTCCATCGGCAATGTGGACAACAACATCTTCAGCCACCGTGCCCCCACTAAACTCCGGACTGCTTGCTGCGCCTTGCTCAGAGTTTTGAAAGGGCTTCCAGATGTTCCATCATTGCCATCGGAGCCAGTTGATGAAACATAGATCTCTGCAGCTGAGGCAACGGCACGCAGCACGCCTGGTAAGACACCTAATAGAAAAGCTGCTCTCATACTGTCGTTGTAGACTGGTCCCAGTGTCTTATTGATCAAAGAGCCAGTCGAAACAGGTCCAAGCTTGTTGTTCTCTCAATCATATCAATGGAACTTATACCCTCGAGTTCTTGCTAAACATAATGGTAATCGACAGTCCCCCTCATTGGGGATCATCAAAAGCACCAATCACGATTATAACCGTAGGAAAACCTCCACAAACAACCGGGGATTTAGCACCGACATATCTACCTCATCCGACTCCGCGTGTAAAACAACGGGTTTTAACGGCGTGTTTGGACATATCGACCAGCGGGGTTGATTATGCTTGGCGGGAATACTCCTGCACATCAGGTAACTGAGCCTTATTAGGCACGGTTGAAAGGTAGCAATCGTCGCTCGATGGAGTCCGGGTAATTGAGTAAATAAACGTAAGGCGCTGGTACGACTGTAAGTTGAGCAATTTTCGATGCGAATACAGGCTAGGCACAATTTGTATGAAAAGCACTTATAATGACTCCAACGATTGTTTGTACAGCCATCTGACTCTATTATATCGTACGTGTCACAGATGCTTGGAATCGAATCCTTACTCAACAGCGGATGCAACGAATGCTAAGGCCGGGATACGTTCTGTGCTTGCTCTGAACTTTGTTAATTTGCATGCTACCTTGGTCGGCTCTGGCAAGCTAAAATAGAGAAGCTTGCCAGACGTGAGCCTGTCTAGATCAAAAATCAGTATTTATTCGGGAGCATAGCTCCGTAGGTAACCATTTGTTTGTTCAGGTCTTCCTATCATCTTTTCCTCATAGATCATAGGGTTACCTGCATGGTATGCAGGCGGTTAACATACAGCCCTGCTATGTTCTTCAGGTTATTTGCCGACTTACCTGACGGTTATTAAACGACCTTGATGTGCCGTATCCGGTGTTTGACACGCAGAATTTATTCAGGAGGGAGCAATAGCCACCCCTCAGGGTTCATAGAGCTCAAGACATGAAAAAGATATCTTTATCTGCACAGTTATGGTTAAGATGTGCATCGTTCAGTGTTGCCTGGTGCATGCCTAAGGTCAAATATTCAGACTTTGCTGTCGAATTTCCAGCACAGGTCATCCAGGGATGCAATCGAAAGAGCTATCCCGCAAGTTCCTGTGAAACCCAGTAAGGTGCCATGCATCGCAAAGCAGGAGCACATTACGATAATTATGTCTCTCGTTTAGAATCCCAGTCATACACTTGGATGAACCGGAAATAGAACCTCTTGGTTATGCAATAACAGTTTAAGACTCTCAAAGCTTATCACCAAGAAGACGTTGCAAACTCATTGGGTTGCATTGACCAACTCGAAGAGAGCGTCAACTCGGCAAATGTATCAGTTTGGTTATAACCAGCGTAATTTCATATCTACATTACTACGAATCGAGGCGCTCAGTCGAATCCCGTGGTTCATATTCTACCTCGCTTTTATGGTTGATCTGAAACACTCGTTTCTTCAAAGTCATATCACCGAAGCAGAGCTAACTCTTGGCAAATACAGAGGGGCATGATACAAGATGTTTGTCGGTGCCAGCAAGTCAACTGTAAACCCTTATTAGTTGCTTAACCCTATAGTAGTTATGGTATAGTGCGTAATCGATTGGCTCAAAAGGCTTCGACGATATTCCTTGGGCATTACCACGGACTGCATCGGCCGATGCTAGAGACCGTGGCGACAGCTGCAGGAAAATGCTTTAATTATATTTTCGTCACAATGACGTTGTTGGAACCACGGTCTAGTTAGCAGTACAACAGCAAAGAATAAATGAAGTAGGATTCATATGATGTCATGTCCGGCTTTGAATATGTGCTTCCCTTCATTCACGCTTCAGAGCGCTAACCTAAGACCTCTATCATGAGTGGCAACGGGGAAAGGTATCTTTGCTAAATAGCCAATGAACCCATTTGTAGTGTTATTCCCAAGTCCATTAATTGATGGAAAACGGTTGCCGGTCTTACCGTTGCCCAACCCTGGTAACCCGTTTTTTTCACGAATATATATAAATGGTTTCGTCATCGAAGCATGCAATGTCTCTATAAGCGTCATACACAAGTAGAAACATCGCATTATGGTGCATACATACAGATGCTATTAAAGAACGGTATTCTCTTTCCGATTACCTGGTAACAGCTACGGTTAAAAGTCCAATCGGCTTAGTGTTTCCTCATCACCGCGACTATCTGGTCTACACTAGCAGCAACACCACACAATGGACAAGATTCTACAGACCGGGCTCTCGGCCGGCATGTCCGCAACGGCTGGCTTTCATAGCAACAAGCCTACACGGGTGCCCGAAGAGCTAAACGGAAAGAATATCAAGGATGCGTCATTTTGTCCCGACGCCAAAGCTCGAGTATCGTTTCCCACCAGCAAGGGCAATCCAGTTGAGGCGTCATATGTGTGCATTGGGGCATGGCCTTGGGGAGACGTGGGTACCTGGAGTTACAGCGATGAGGAAATTCCAGCTATCCGTGAAGCCTGGAAAATGCTTTATGAGGCAGGAATCAATTTTATTGACACGGCTGAAGCATATGGAAATGGCAAATCAGAAAAATTGGTTGGCGAAATGGTTGCCGGTCTCCTCGCGATTCCTACGTTATCCAGACCAAGTATTTCGGAGCACCATTTCAAGCATCAAACTATATTCACCCAGTGGACGCCCCTGTTCGAGCCCTTCGAGGGTGTCTAGAGCGGTTAGGTCTTGAATATGTCGATATCTATCTAGTTCACGGACCTATCCATCCACAAAGCATCGCAACTCTAGCCCGAGGTATAGCGAAGTGTGTGGAGGAAGGCCTTACGCGGACTGTCGGGGTAGCCAATTACGACCCTGATGATGTTGAGAAAATGAGCGAAGAATTGGCCAAGCACGGTGTCAAGTTGGCCACTAATCAGTGCGAGTTTAACTTGTTGAGACGATACCCAGAAGTTCACGGAAACATAGCTACGTGTGAGAAGAAGGGCATGATTTTTCAAGGATATTCCTCGCTTGCGCAGGGTAAACTCACTGGCAAGTACACCGTTGACAACCCACCGCCCAAGGCATACAAATTCAGCAACTACAAGATGGAAGATATCGAACCTACCCTCGAGGTCCTGCGCCGCATTGCGAGTGCCAGGGGCAAGAGTATTGCTGCTGTTGCGCTCAATTACACCATCAGCAAGGGGTCTTGCCTGTTGTTGGGATTCGCAAGCCTGAACAAGCCAGGGATGCGATTGAAGCTCTTGGCTGGCGGTTGAGCGAGCAAGATATGATTGAACTGGATAAAGTCAGTATGGAAGGTCAAAAGACTGTGCTCTGGCAGCAGGGCTGAGAGCTCGAGCCTACGACATTTTGCTACGCTCTTGACGCCTACCCTGGACATTTTGAGGTTTTAGCCTGGAGTTCTCATGACTTGATTCATATTTCGATATTGAGGACTATGCAATCATTTAACCGTGTCCTTGTGATAACTTGGCTACAAACTTGTCTTCCTTTATCTACGTGCCAGTGTATAGTGGATGTGAATTTGTCTGTTCTAGTCGTCACGGCCCACATATCCACCGCGATCATGACCCTCATTCTGGTGCGTAAAGCTGACGAAGAGCGTCATCATTCGTATTTAGAACAAGTCACCCATCAGGCTCCTTTCCAATATGTTCCACACACTTGTTTTAGTATTGATCAACATGTTTCTGCCACTGGACCCAGCGCTGAAACAGCTAAGCAGACAAGGCGAAAAGGCCGACAAATACAAGAAGCTTCAAGTCATCGAAGCTCCCGCTATCGATAAATCGCCAATCAATAGCTTCTGTTTAAAAATTATAGCCTATGAGCGAAGGCTATTTTTGGTGCCATCGTAATTTCTGGGACACGCCTTGTTCTTGGACTGAGATGCTTATCACACATGACAGGCAAGGTATCGCAGACAAGCCATTCGGCTGGGTACGGGACGATCTCCAGAATCAACATGGGACGACGTGCCCGCTTTTTCTGTCCCTAGTCGAAAGTCCTAGCACGAATTGTTCAAAGCGCAGGGGTGGCCGCTGCTCGGACCCATAAACCAATCAAGGCCCAGACAGGGGATGGGCTTGCCAGCGATCTAGCCCCAGGCCGTTGGTCGAAATCAGACAGCTCGTGTTCTAATCAAACCAGGTGGACAAGGGTCACCAAGTCAGCAAGCACAATGGCAGTGTTGGATGACTCCGGAGTGTCTCGGAGGAGTTGGCCATGGGGAGGGGCCGTCACGCAGATGCAGTCTTGGGACAGGACGGCTAAATGCATCCCTGCTTTGATGTGTAAAGCTCGCCATTGCTGCGTCATTTTCAAAGTCACTGCTTGCTCCTCAATCACAAGGAATTTCAGGGCATGTTAAATAACGGCCAGCAAGGTCAGGTAAGTTGAGAGGCTGAGCGCCACTAGCAAAGGCAAATCAGCGCTCGAGCGTCGTATACGGGGCCAGGGGCTGAGAGGGAAAAAATTTAACAAATAATGTACGATGCTAGCCCTGTTAGCTAATGCCTTTCGGGATGGTACAGGTATGGACAGACAGACAAGAGGGGAAAGATGCCAGGTTGAGGTTCATGCGAGAGTCGAGATGGCCCCCATCACCACTATGCCAATTGCAGCCAGCATGGCAGGCCAACCCAGCATCGAGACGGCTATAGCCTTTGCGCTTTGCATCACCTCCCTGCGTGGTCATTCCTGGCCAACGGAGCACATTATGTCTCATTGAGACCAGACTTATGGTTAGTCCTTGCAGGATGCCACACAAGCTTTTCAGCATGATCAGAGCTAAGACGGTCCAGGCCAATAGCCCACGCCCCTTGCTGCATGGAAGTGGCTTGGCGCTGACCCCCTGTACGGTGCTACATGCTCCGTGGGTTGGTTTTGTATGTCCCTTCTGTGTAATTAGCTCCCAAGTGAACCATCAGGGCCTTGTTGGGAGGCGGCGGCGGCGGCAGCGGCGACCCTATTGTGCCGTGACCCGCGCACCTTTATGGGTGTCTCTCGCTCTCTTCTTGATATTTAGACCTGCAACTCATGATCGATCATGGTATAGTTCGCCTTGTTATACTACCTGTGTTTGCTTGAACCCGACAATCACGCCGCCATCATGATCCGCGATCCAGATCAAGCGAACTCTTCTTTCCTGGCCCGGGCGCTCGCCCGCCGTCGGCCAAGACATTTCGTGGCGGTCGTCCTGGCGCTCTGTCTGCTTACACTCGTCTGGCTATGGAGCTCGTCAGAATTCGAAGGTCTTGTGGTGGACAAGTTGCCGCCCGCTCACCAAAACTTGAAGGACGACAATGAGACGACTGTTGTGGAAGAGGCGACGCCTGCTGGAAAAGGGATCCCCCAAGATTTGGCAGATCCTCCTGCCCCCAAGCCAGAGCAAGAGAAGGCTCTGGTCAACCCTGAACAGCTTCAGGACACTCCCTCTTGGCTCGCCATGAACAGGGATTATCTTTAGTGAGTCGCACGATTCTTTGCATTGATTATTCCATCTCCAGTCCGTTTTGCGCCCACCGAAGCACTCGATTCAGCACTCCTTATTGATGCGGTCGCAGGCGCAAGGCCGCGATTTTGGAAATGCTCTTTAGCTAACGCCAGGGCTTCAGCACACTTGTCGGCCTCAAAGGAGGACGAGAATTTGTCAACAAACACTACGCCAACGATCAGAGGGTACTCGATGCCTTCGAGAACATCCCGAACGTCGGCATGAGGTCCGATCTCCTCCGTTACCTCATCTTGAGCAAGGAGGGCGGGGTTTACACCGACACCGATACGGTCGCACTTAAGCCTATTGATAATTGGGTTCCTGACGAGTTTCAAGACAAAGTCGGCTTGATTGTCGGTATCGAGTTCGATCGACGAGACGGCGGACCCTGGGCCGATATTTCCCACTGGGTACAGTTCTGTCAATGGACAATCGCCGCAGCGCCCGGACACCCTGTTTTCGACAGCATGGTCGATCGAATCATCGACAGTCTAGAGAAGCTATCCGAGGGCCACAACGTCCCCATCAACCGGATAAAGCCGTCCAGTTTTGAAGTAATGAACTCGACTGGACCGGCAGCCTGGACCGACATTGTTTTCGAGCAGCTGCAACTGCATGATTCAACTCTCAACACGACGCAAGATCTCTCCTTCATGACAGGACCCAAGCTGTACGGCGATATCCTGGTCCTACCGATTGATGGCTTTGGAATGGGCCAGGGACACTCGAATAGTACCAATGATGGAACGACTCCGGAAGCTGCGTTGGTCAAGCATTTGTTCAGAGGCTCGTGGAGGGAAGATTAAAATTCTTTAATCGATGTGTTCTTCAACCTCGACACGACCAGCCTCGCCACATCGAGCACATCCTCAACCACAGCACGAGCTCGACTGCTTCCTCGCCTCGGCACAAACTCACGACGACATGACGTCTTGATGGGACCCCATATTACACAACATGGGGTGTGGCGAGGAACGAGTCAGTCTTGGCTGATGTCACTGGCATGAAATATCTCCAGCATAGGCCCTGTGACAAAAGTATGCTCGAGCGACGAGTTTGGCGACATCGTGGACACATCATTGTTCAAGTTTTGGGTATAATATCATTTTAGTCAGTTGTCTGGTTATTTCTCAACACGATGATTGCAATGCAATATCGTGAGTTGGCTTGGTTACTTTTTTGCAAACTGCATTCGGATACTGGACAAGTTCCATATCCTGGCAGATTTCGAGCATACCCTACAGATTCGAAGAAGATACTCTTTGGAAATGGGTGCATATAAATTTTTTAAGTGGACGACACGGTTGATGGAGTTGCGGATTCGGGAATGGGACGATGTACTATTAAGGCCTTCTGATTTAGCGACATTGGCTATAGTGGCGTGTGAGAACCCTACGTCAGGTGTTACTCCCGTGGTTTACTTTGTGATGAGTATCAAGAAAATAAATATCATCGATGATTGTTGAGACAAGAGCAATGGCTGTTAAGGTGCCCGTTGGACAGTGAAGCTGGGCTGGTATCATGCGCCATCAGTGGACCAGGTGATTGATCGTGCCTCATGGGGTTCACGACATGCTCTAATTCTTAACCACTTCGACCCAAGTATCAGCCTGTCCGAGTATTTACTCTAACCCACAATTTACTGCGTCATTTAGACCTTTCTCGTATAGTATCTCCATGGACTGTGTTTCTCTACCCATATTGGTAGATGGCTTATAACGAGCCCAAGGCGAAATAGAAATCGGTTACAAAGAGAGGAATGACACCTGACGTGCGATATTCAGTGATACTCATGATTCGGACCGCATCGAAAGAATCCTTCTCATATGGAATTGACGAAAATTCTGAGTTGAAAAGTTCTACTTGCGACCAGCGTCATTTTTGTTGGAAAAGAACGAATTGTCTGCCCACCCCTTTCACAAGGTCTATTAGAAAATCCAAGTCTATTACATTATAAAAATTGCTTCCCCGCTGTGTATAGAATGATCATTTAAAATTTCGACTCTAGGAGCTCGTGCTACCTCCCTCACGATCCCAATTTATACTCAGCTGTTCCTCGGGTGATGTATACCTGTCCAACCAAGACAGCACATCCCACAATCATGGAGATTGCAATGATGGGTAGATTCACTCGCGCAAAATCCAGACTGCGAACTCGAATGTGTTTGCGCGCAAGAATATCGCGCCAGAGCATACCGGCAAGTGATGCACTGAAGGCAGTGCTGAAAGCGCCGTAATTGACGCCAATCGCCATACTGTAGACTGTTGCCCAGAATGTGCGATCATCGATGAACCCTAGGTGCGGGTTCTGGCGATGGATTTCCTCCCATGCTTGAATCACACGAGAAAGGAGGATTGTGGTTCCAATGTTCGTTCCAGCAAACTGATTCCAGATTAGTTGACGATACTCAAATGGGCCTTTTGCAATGGAAGAACTTACGTTGCAGAGAATCACCGACAAGAAGCCCATGCCTCCAATAGCGCCCACAACTCCTGTCTTCCGAACCCAGTGTTCCCATCCCCAGGCAAATACAGGAACCCAGCCCTTGGTGACGAGTGCTTGTACCAGGACGAACATGGCGAACGCAAATGGTACCAGCGCGAAAGGTAAATGTGTTACCACGGCTGTTGCAGTTGGGAAAGTTTCCTGACACCATCTATAGGCATCAGAGCTAAGTGATATAAGCGTGGTGTGTTCCTGGGCTGGTGATCTATCTTCCATATCCATCCGTTCACAATCGCGCGTCGCAGGAGCGTCTTGTCTCTCAGTGGATTTCTGTTCGATTGACGATGAGGTGAAGGAAGATGTTGCAACCTCTCTGGCTTGATTCGAAGAGTTCGTGGTTGTCGTGAGGGCACCGTTGGATGAGGGATCGGCGTCGTTATTTTGCTCGTTATGTATCGAAACTGTGTGCTCAGGAGTCACATTTTCGCCGGCATCATCCCGATTGTCGTGAGGTTCGGATACTACAACTGCAGGAGGGTGTCGATGCTGAACAGGGAAAGATCCTGCAGTTTGATGTCTGAGCCACTGTGGGCCGCAACATGAGCGTCTTCGGCGGTGACATCAGCCGGCCTAGATTCGTCCTCTGCCTGTTCCGTGGCTCGCCTGTGACGAGCTTCTTCCAGTTCTTTGCGGCCTCTGCGGGCAATCTCACGAGTTTTCTCGCGGTTGACCCATCCAGATCCAACATCCCAAGCAAACATGACCACTGATGCTGGCAACGTCACCCAGAAGACGGGATGTTCACCTTTGCCTGTACTTACGGCATTGAGCACGAGAACGGTGACAAGAGTTGCTGCCATGATGATGCCACCAAAAGCGGCGCCCCTTTGTCTAGGAACGGGTTCAAAATTTCCTCCAGAGAAAGTAGTTTCCCTCCTCAGTGTTAGAGGCGGCTTGCGCTTCCTGTTCAGCTGCATCACCCCTCGCATTTGGAATGTTGGGATTTACGGGGGCCGAGCCTTGGCTTCTTCGGAAAGCTGGTGCATTTCGATCTTGGCCGGAACGAGCGACTCGTTGTTGAAAACAACGTATAGAAGAAAAGGAAACAGCACAATAGCCGTAATGACAACGGGGACAATCATGTTGACAGTGTAATCAACGAAGCGAATTTTGAAGGCGCCAGCTAGGACCAGATTAGTCGGGTTAGAGGAAACGAGAATAGCCGAAGCAATATTTGCAATGGCAAATTGCGTATGAATCCAAGCCCTAGGATGAACGATGTTGCTTGAAACCCGAGTCATATAGGCGAGGAAGGCTGTGCCAGATAAGATGATGGGGTCATTTCCAATGAAGCCTCCCACGACGAAAAAGAAGGCGTAGAGGTAGAAGAACAAGCGATGTCCGACTTCGCCGCCCCACTGAAGTACCCTGAAAGCAAGATATCGGATGAGTCCTGATGCGTCGACGGATATGGCAATGTAAGCCAACGTGAGGAAGAAGATCATGATATCGTAAGGGGCAATGTTCTGTGCGCCGACGGTACCGCCTTTGACTTCCTCGCGACCTATAGCGAGGATCGCAAGAAGAAAAAGATCGGCAATTATCGGTGCTGTGATAAAGTCCATAGGAAATTTGATCTTGACGAATTGCGATCGCTCGCCACCATTGTGCGAGGGATCATTGTGCCTTGTCTTGTGGAAAGGCGGTTGTTGTGAGAACTGTCCATGGCTACCCACGTGTCGCTCGTCTTGCCGCGGAGGGATAATGCGAATAGTGCTCAAAAGTTTAGTACCGCATTGGAGACTGCTCGCGGCACATATATAGGAATGTGAAATGGAAAGAGCACGATGATGTCTGAGAGATGCGAAAACCCGTGTTAGTTCTGTGGTTATTCTCAAGCCAATGCAATAGCGACTGTTGTCAATGTTGGCGATAAACGCTGTAGTATATTGGGAACCTACTAGTGATAACAAAGACGATGAGTGTCACAATCGATCGCCAGTCTTTGATGTTGTCTGTATCGATGCTCAGTGGCGCATCCTCCTCTGTCGTCATGAGTAATTGTCTTGGGCGTCTGGCCCAGATGTCCAGACTTGTCCACACACGAAGGTATTAGCCAAGCCCGAACAACTAATATTATTGCAAGATGGGTAGTTACCCCGTGTGGGAACAAAAAATCGCTTTGTTTGCCAAAAGACTGAGGTTGAAGCGTCTCTTGATTATTGTTGTATGAGCCTGTGGCACACTTGCGCACTTTTTTTGCCTCTGGTTTTTTGCGCCAATGTGAAGCATTCACTCAGCAGCATAGACGTCAGCTACCGGGCCTAACCTAACACTGCATGGCCAGCCTGGTCTGGGGAAGACGGCTTAGTTGCTAGCTCGGCCCATTAAACCAGGAGAGTTAATGTGGCCGACTCCTGGCAATGACAAGTGGATGACGGCCCCGCCCCTGCGCTCAGGCTGTGATTCAGAGCCAACAGATGTCCCTTGTTCGGTTACTGGCGCACGTGTGACGGAGGATAGAAGAATGTGATCAGCCAAGAAGCAGTTACACAAACAGCCTTAGAATCGGTTCGGTCAGTGTCCACGCCAGGATAGGAGATGCCAGGCAGCAGAATTACTGGGTACTGGCGATCGGCTTCTTATAATGGTGTAGCTTAGATCGATCTGCCGCCGAGCTCATGACGAGCGGCAAATCTCGCGCCAGCATGGCTCTTTGTAGATTAGAGCAAGTCGACGCATGGGTTATGGCCTTGGCAATGTTACCGTCTAGCGGAAACGAAGAACATGGAAGCTTCTCACTGAACAACGGACCACAATGGTGGATTCGTCGCGGGCGAAAGAGCGACTTCCTTGGTCAATACCCATGCATGCAGATATCCCGTACAGCAGAACCCCGCCGCGCAACCATGTCAGCACGCACCCCGTGGTCGCAGGCTAGATGGATTAAGGGTTGGGCTACGATGCTTGTTGCCCGACTCCTTCTTAGCTCTTTGCTAATGTTAGCGGTGGCATACACGCTGCCAGGTGACCTGACATGTCCAATCATGGCGCAGCCTTTGCACTGTGATCGCCATACGCAGTGTCTTGCTGACATTCGCATTGCAAGTAGGGTCTGTTTGGTGCTGAGCCAATACCCTTGTTGCAAATACTGTTGCCTTAAATCTTGTTGCCCGGTCTTGCAGGAGTTTGTCAGATAGCATCAAACCACCGCATAGATGTTGTGAATCCCTCACCTCAGCACCCATAAATTGCTTTGTACCAAGGGTCCTGTGTCATCTATTGATGTTTCTCCAAGTACAGATCATATTAGACCTTTTAGGTCATTCCTGCTATTGTGAATTGACTTCGTATTGTGGCACGTAGACAGATTACCACATTACTGACCCTTCTCTCACCACCCTTAACTAGGCTCAGGGAGCGTCGCTTATGCACTTGGATGTTTTCGTCTACTCGCACCGTGTCTGAAACCTGGAATTGTAATCATATTGCCACACTTGTGTGACAATTGCTGTGCGAGCAGAGCCTCGTTAAACATAGGATCCCATGTCAGCAGATGACCACTTGGAGCGGTATTAACGGTAGAGCCGAAAAGGAAGGTGTCTACTTATGTGTGGTAGAGAACTCCGATAGAAGCTTCTGACGTTCTTCTTTCAGGTACGACTTAATATGGATGGGTCTTATACACTTCTGTCCTCCTTTTACCTTCTTAATATCCTACTATGATTTCTCTCTTCAGTCTCAATCAAGTTCAGCAATAGACATTACTTGACTGTCACGAGAATTATACCAAGCTGCTTCAAAATTGACTGGTGTCGGGGCGAATCGACACCCATCCTCCGATGCCACACCCAAACCCTTCCTCGAATTATCGAGTCTAATGCGCGCGGCATAATCACGATCCACCGAAACATTGACATGCCTTCCATTCCGTCAATCCTCCCCGACTCTATGACTATATTGGATAGCGTAATTAGCAGAGATGGTATGACTTCTAACTCTTCATTGGCACCCATCATTACTGGTAATGGAAGCGAGACATTACATGTCATTTGCGCTTGGCCGGTTTCTGGTCAATATGGACCGGGGACGAGAGTCTTGTGAGTATCAATTCTTTACCGCCTCTCTTGAGCTTGGGCTTTGATGCGCCGTGAGTGTCATCAGATGCAGATTCTCCACAATTGCGCTGCCCATGATCCAACCATGGCCTTTTGATCCGAGACATGTTGATGTATCGCTTTGACCACTTGAGGCTGATGAAAGATAATGCAGATATTACATCCTCATAGCAGCGTGCGTCTTCGCTCGGAAAGCGGATTGGATCAAGAATGCCGCGTTAGCTGCAGCGCTCATACTACCAGTAGTTGCGGCTGTCCATGGAATAGCGCTCGCCATCCTGCATACAGAAAGTAAGTCTCATCACAACTCATCTGGTGACGTCTTCTTGAGAGACTGCGTAACTGCCATTGGATAAACTTAGACCCAAACCAACTTACAATGGTATAGATGCAGTGGACATGGACATATACGGTGCCTTTCAGCTTTGCTCAATTGGGATATTGGCAGGGCCAGTGACAGTCAGATTATCTCGAACGTATTTCAACGATCCCGGCCGGAATACTATATTTCTTTGGGCCGGTCTAATTCTTGCAGGTGAGTTGCGTTTTTATGTGAATATTTCTTACAAAATATTGTGAGGTTGCATAATATTAATGTCTTTTTAGGTCTCATGAGCCTAGCAGTCGAATTCTATCGTATCAAAAGCACTGCTTGTACTGTGAATTTTGACAACAATACGGCCGTAAAGCCTCCCAAGTTTCCTTATGATGGTGGGCTTGTGTGTCCTCCGCTAGATTGTAGTAAAGAGTCATCTCCGATGCGAACAGGAGCATCAAGTTCAATCAACCTAATTCCTGAGCCCGAGACTATCACATTTGGGGCTGCAACCCTTCTCGCCACTGCGTGCTGCGTTCATGCCATTGTCTGGATGCTTTCCATGCTTGTAAAGATTGTTGAAACGAGCAGAAAAGGGAAGTATTCGGAGTAGGTGGCCGCGGTGAAGAAGGGCTCCACGACCCAATTGCTGGTACCAACGGCGCAACAAAAGCAGGAATGATTGGTGTCAACAACGTGATTAGATTCTATCTTAGTGTCACTGTTGTTCCAATATTTGGGGAGCAGGCCTGGCATTACTCATTATGGGTGAAATCAACTTCTTCAGCCCACAAGTCAGATACCAAACCGAGCCTTTGGCCAGTGTCGGTAAGTTGACCCAAGCTCTACGACGGCGCAAGCTATAATACCAACGACTCATCTCTAAACAGGTCAATGGGCACCTCTTGTTGGATCTGGTCTTGCCACTTTTGGCTCTCTCTACCTTCTCCTAGCAGCAGACGTAAAAGCAGTAAAAGAAAATAAGCCTGAATTACAACGGATGCACTGCACTTGTTCTCATCATATGAGTCTTCAAAACATACAAAGCAATGATGAGCTCGGTCTTCAAGCGCATGAAGTTGAAACGGAGAGACCAGAGCTCGAGGTCACTAGACAACACATCACGTCTGGCCGGGGCCATCGAGCAAAAGTCGCTCAGGGTTTTGTGAAGGTTGGGCAAATTCTCGGACATGCGACACATCACTGGCTTGATGACACTGAGTTTCGTCACGGGCCAGCCGTTGACTTTCCCGAAATCCCCGGCGAGGCCAACAGAAATCAACATTTGGAGTTGATCAGAGAAAGATACAACCCTTCACCATCGCCAGGGCTCGAGCAAACACATTCTAGAGAAGGCAGCGGCGCCACTAGTTTTATTGATTTGCAAGCACTCGGTGGCACGAACTACAACCGAATATCTCGGAGTTACAGCATGCCTCAAAAAGCATTACCGGCTACGAATATTGAGTCCTTGACATCTGATGGTGGGCAAGGCCTTGAAGAAGCCAGGGAAGGATGAGACAGAGAACTGACACACTTGAGGTACCGGAACCAACAGCGAGCGGTTCATTGCGATTGGGACGTAGCAAGTCAGCGTCTATGTAAGAAGGTGTGTGATGAATGTAAGATTAAATATACTTTCTATGCTCTCTGGTTGGGCTATCTTCTGATCTTGAAGATAGAGTGTACAAGCTTGGGCTGCCTTCAAGTATAGAGGTTGGCGTCATTTTGGATTACTTGGCCAACCTTACAAACCAGTTTAGGTAAATCTTCCGCATCGCTCCGAGCGCGTTTCTCGTATAATATGTAGCAATACTTGATGCAATGGTGATTTCTCCATTTTCAAAGCTACTGATAGCCTAAATTAGTACTCGAATGAAAGCTTGAACTCAGCAGGACCAGAAGAGCCAGCCTGTCGTCCCAGTGGAGTCATATCAAGAAGCTGGAAAGTTGTCATAACCGTCTCACCACCCCTAGCCCAAGTCGAATAAGTATGATAAATGTTGTTGTCTTCGTCTCTGAGGAAGACACTGTACCCAGGCACATCTCCTTCATACCAAACACTTCCAGCCTTTTCTGATTCTTCTTTTGTCCTATAGTTGATCAATCCTGGCCTAGTAGACTCGTCCACTGTTGCGTAAAAATCATGGTTAAAGTCTGTGTCACCGGAGGAAAACCAGTCCCATTTCCAACCGTTCTTCTCCTAAAGGCAGCCAATTTTTGGATTGGAGCTCGGGATACACTGGCGAAGTTTGTATTTTTCAGTCGCAAATGATTTGGGTTTGGAAACGAGTCACCTGCATGGGAACATCCTCGGCATCCCATCTCTGCCTCCGGACCAAACATGAAGTGGTAAATGATGAGTTGGCGTTGGCCCGCGAATAGATCTAATAGTGACATCGTCGTTCCTTCAAGCGACTGGAACTCATATGATTTCTCAACCTTCTCCATTGGGAGGTTGCGACGCAAGGAACTCAGTTCGTCGTTGGCACGGGTATGTTGTTTTTCCTTCTCCAATAATATCTTCCTAGCTTCAAGCCACTCGCCATGGCTTACAACCTATCATCTCGTTCTTAGATAAATGTCATGTATTGTACAGAGGACTCACCTTAGGATTGCCCATCATGAAATGAAAGTCACGGTTATGGCCGACTCTTAAGCTGATCATACCAGGAGTTCCTCTTCAAAATTTGCAGAAAAAATGGCGAACAGGATGAAGTTTATATGCCTGCATCCTTGCACTTCCCCGCAACAATCAAGGCTCTGGGCTGGCGGCCACTCACGCCGACCGTGCCTATGATCATGCAAGCGTGAACGCCACTTGTACCATTAGCCATCCCATTGGGTCTCAAATACTTTTGACTGCCTGCTAGTTTTCGCAATGGTTCACGAATGATAATCAAACGTGAAGATACGTTTAGCTCCAGTATGAATTGAAATGTGATGTAAGGCTGTGTCCAAATGGAATGATAAGTCTTTTAGCTTCTAGCATTTCCAGGATATCATTTGTCAACTCGCATCACCTACTAAATCCTGAATGGGCTTGGTGAATATGTTTTAGTGTTGTTCTTCACAGATTGATAGCTGTCAACTGTTGATGGCCAATCACAGAAAGAATGCAAAGAACGGTTGAGGCGAACAAGCTCGCAATAAAACGTCCATTTATGATGCACTATTTCTAGTCTGACTTCTTGCTGCTTGTTTTCTTTGAACTAACTCCACTGTATTCTGGGTAGTTTTCTTGATACCTAGAATATGTTAACTGTCAGTGGCAAGCATGAGAAAACGATTTTGTGAACTCACCCTAGTATTAACCGGCCTATGCCTTGTGCCAACACATACTGAAAGAATCCAAGAAGCCAGATCGGTACCCAGAATGGTGGTGAAATCAGAATTGAGCCTGATTCAAAAAATAATAGCAACTGAAAAAGAGACGGACTCAAGCCCGCATTCTGGCAATCTCGAAGATAGCCAGCAACGTGACGCATGAACTTTTCATCAAACCCTCGGTCGACACCTTGGGGCAAAGTCCAAACTTGAAATACCAAGTCTTCCGTGCTCGATTCATGCGCCCAGAACCGATGCCTAGATCTTGACATTAGCCCCTTTCTTCATCTCAACCAAATTGGCGGTAAAGCCCAGAAACGAAGTAATCATCAAACTTACCTGGCACCTGCCGGTATCTCAACTGCTCCATCGTCCTTGGTCACAGCAATATTCTTCCCATCTTTATGGACACCCAGCACACCCTTCTCTACCTGGAAGTATTCGTCTTGGTATACATGAATATGTCTATTTAGATTATAAGCCGAAAATGAGCCAAGGTAAACCGGACTGCAGCTTACAAAGGTGGCCCTGAAAGACCCTTTCGCACAAGTTCATTGTTAATGTAATGTGTCTCTCGGATTTTCTCAAGACCATCGGTAGTAGTTAAGAACTCATACTGTGCAGTATCATGAGCTGTAAGCATACGTGGCTCGGATGGAGTTGGGGTTCGCTTTTCAGGGCGTGGCGAAAGCCAAAGTTGCCATGACCACGGCATCTTGAAGAAGGAGATGAATGTAGGCCAGGCTGTCATCTCACGAGTTGCGAATGCGCCAAATATGTAGCCGTGCAATGGACAAGCGCTTAGTCAAGCGCTGCATGTAACGTTCTGAAGTAAGCAGCATATCGGGGATGCCTATTTCTAGGAAGTTAGCCTCACCGGGCGCTATGCTCATGCGGCTAGGCTGTTGCCAGGATTAGATATGCTCTCTGCTCACATCGAATTGGGGTTTGGCGGTGCCATTGGGCATACAGTCAAGCAGTAAGTGGGCCGTTTGTCCTATTTGATACCACAACTATCGTCTGGTCTCCTGGTGCTATTACGGTCTATGTTACATTCGCCGATGACAACGAGCACTCTCCTACCCCGGGCGCCAACCAATACATGGGTAGAGGTAGAGACAGTTGGTGATAGCCACCTATGGATTCCTGCGTTGGCATTGACCACTCCACTGATTTTCAATGAACCCCGCTCAGCTTGTTGGCTTGGCCTCCTAAACGGGGATCGGTGACAGCACACTATCAGTCAATACGCGCCCATCTCATTGAATGTGTGAAGGCCACATTTACGTACCAGACATGGATAGGATCCAATCAAACGGGGGCTTCGCACATTCAATGAGATAGGAAGCAGCTCTAGGGCTGATCCTGGGAGATAAGTCTTAGGCTTGCTTGGTTACGCAATTTCTATGTCAGCCCTGCCCTTCACTGTGCCACATCCCAGCAGACACTATCGGTTGCACAAAATTAACCCTGCATCTTATCGCCCCAGCCTTCCTTGAGTGGAGAAGACCGAAGCTAAACATAGGGACCACAGCCAGGCCATCATGTATGGAGTTTCGTATAATAGTGCTGTTTTTGATGCCCGAAGTTATTCTCTCGAAGAGTGCGAAGAGACCACAGTACATCACTTAGACTACTCGTCTTAATCTACTATAGGATACAGTCCAATCAAGTCTTAAAACCGCGACTTTCTCTCAAGCGAGATCTGTGGATTTCTCCGCCTTTTCAATGATAGGTGGTGGCTTTGGGATGTTTCGTCGGAAGATATGGCGCTTGATAAAGTAAGGGAGCCATACTGTCAGCTCATAAGAGATGAAGTTCTTGGTGGGAACCGAGAAAACCTCTGTGGGATGAGTTAGCCAAATAAACCAGCCTGCCATTATTGATACTTACGGTCCAACTCCTCTAGCGTGAGCTGCTTAGTCTCTCGGACAAAACAAAAAATCATAAACCATGCAATGAGGTTAAGCCCGGCGTAAAATCCAACTAGACAAGTTAGCATACAGTGCGGAGGAACGCTGTCTCAGAAATAACGTACAAGCTCCAGTAGGTGTCATGACTGTCTTCATACGAGGGAATGTCAAACTGAGAACTCCAGCTAAAAGGTAAGGTCAGAAGGTTGCAGGCTTCCCTGTGCTAAATTGACAGTACTCACCGAACGTGTTGTTGATGCACACTGCCCAGGCCATTCCTTGTTCTCGCTGGATGGTAGGGAATACTTCTGCCGAGTACTGAAATGCGACTGGTCCTTCACCTAAAGAGTATGCAATGGTGAAAAGGTAAACGAATCTGGAAAGTTTTCCATTAGCAAAGGAAAATGGATAGCCGGGCTTCGATGGTCTTACAGCACAACTGGTCCGATTTTAGCACCTCGACTACCCGTATCATTAAGTAATGATAATCCGGCAGCGAGGAGAAAAATACACATGAATGGAAATGTCTAAACGAATGGAATTAGCCAATATCGAGCAATATTAGATGCCAAACTCACAGCCAACGTTAAGGTTCTTCGACCTTTCGTGTCAATCAAGAAGAGTGTGGGGATTGTGGCTACGACCTGAATAGCACCGTATCCCAGAGATGCGTACAACGCTTGAGTAGGGGTGTACCCGACATTTTCGAAGATGGTGGAGCTATAAAACGAGATGACTGCCATAGATCAGTATACCGAACACCAATAGAGTGGTCAGGGCTGTGGCTTACTGTTGATACCGCACATCTGTTGCGCGAGCATAACAGTTGAGGCACCGTAGTTTGCACGTCGAATCCTGGGGACAGAAAAACAGTCCCAAAGTCGAGAAAAATAATTGGATCCGCCGGCTTCCCTCATCTCAACCTCGTAAATAACCCACGAGTAATAAAAGTCTCTTGCTGCAATAATAGGATGGGCCCTTAATCGACTCATAGACCGGAATCCCTTGGCATGTTTTCCATGCTTCATAAGCCAACGAGGAGATTCTGGGCAGAAAAATATTCCAACACCGAGAATGAATGATGGTATAAAAGCTGAGCCTAACTGTAGGCGCCAAGCAATATCACCAGCATCTTTGACAATAACGTTTGCACAGAAACCCAAGAAGATACCTGTTCAGCACAATATGACGATCAGTACTGTCCAAAGCAGATGCCAAAGAGGTGAGCTTACCAGCTACGACCCAGAGCTGCCAAAACATGACAAGGGCGCCCCTGATCCTTGCAGGAGCCATCTCAGCGGAGTATATAGGAACAGTGGCGTTCTTTGCACCGATGCCAATACCCATAACGAATCTGGCGGCAAAGAGTCCCTGCCATGACTTTGCAAATCCCGAGCCGATCGGAGTAGCAGTGAGACAACAAGCTGTGATGAAGATTTCACCTCGTCTTCCGAAATAGTGGTTTAGAGGGTCTACAATAAAAGCACCACTATAGTCGGATCGTGAGTGGGTGTTTGGGGAGTAACAGAGGGCATAATATTCCACTCACATCAAACCAGCTGTAAGGAAGATAATGGCATTGACAATACCAACAATCCACTCATCTTTGCCCGTTCCGGCAATTCCAAACTCTTGGGGAAAGATAGATTAGCACCATTAGACCCAGTTTGGTCCCATCCTTGGGTAGCGGCTCCGATGGCACATAACGAAATGGAATACCACAACATGGTAGGCCCATGCCATTTGTGGTCCCTCTCGTAGCTTAAAGCGTTGCGTTCTTCATCAGTAAGGTCACTGATCATCTCGAACCGCTCTGGATCTCGGGCAACGAGGGCCGCTCGACCGAATAGATCGGCATGCTCAGCCATACCATGCGACTCGGCGAAGACCCGGGCATCAGCTGCAGCTTGGTTGGGACTTTTGCGCTGGAGCGTGGAAGGAGGTATTAGTTATCTTGCATAGACAATAACATGTGATGAGAACGGAAATGCAATTATTGGGCGTAAATACCTTCAGGGGTTCTCGACGATATTCAGGGCGACGGACTCCCTCCGGCCGGTGCCATCGGATTGAGCCGGAAGCTCGCGCTTCTCGTCGTGAGCGACTTGCCCAGTATCTGCGGATAAATCCTTGTTCATGATAACTGACTTTAGCTTTATTTGTCACTGGAAGAGCCGCGGTCTAGATGACAAAGAAGAGCACATGGCATTATACGATGTACCGGTCAGGGGCTTGGCTTATATATAAACATTCCCATACTCCTTCACAGCAGCCAAAAACCCCAGATCCTACCCCGCTCTGGGGCGTTCTGGGGACGTTGAACCAATTTTCCTTTCTGGAGTGTAGCGTGCATGGCTTTCTCCAGAATATCCTGAATCGATTGGAGTGTGGTCCACTACAATGGCCAACCGGCGCGCTCCGAGCACATATCCTTTGGTCCTCCTTTGCCCCCTAATTATGTCATAACCACATCGTTATTCGATGTGAGATTCAACTAACAGTTAGTTTTCATTGGTGGCCTCGACCTCCAGCACTAATTTGAGGTGGCACTGAAAATGAGATGGAGTGGTATTCAACGTTTGTACTAGCACTGGCTCCTCGATCGACAAACCCCCATGGCACTAGTGCGCTTCAATGATTGTGCCTTAATAGCAGATGACCACTAGGTATGGAGAAATGGCCCACAAGTGTTAAGATGCTAACCCCAGCGTCTGTCGTACCAAAATGCTTGTTCCCACCACTCGGCTACGGCATGTGCACAAAGACGGGCCCGTTCTTTTCATGCATCTGACGTACAATGCCATTCCACCTAGCCATAATCATGTTAGCATATGGCACTTTTGGGTGTGCTCCATCCGGATCATAACGCCCTCGCGCTTCCGTCGGGCCTTCGGTAATAACTTGAAGACGAATTTTAGCGAGGATATTTGGTGGCAAGTGGGTAAAGAATCGCTACCACGAATTAAAGGACTCATTGCTCCGAGAATAGGACCGGTGATGCCGAGACATATTTCACACGGGAGATTTGGACCATCTGACCTATGCGCCGTCTGTCTTGCTTGCTCGGACGTTCGTTACTATAGCTCTAAGTATCAGAAGCTTTAGGCTTTACACTTTGCGCTGCAACTACACCTCACTTCAGGATACTAATCAGAAGACTAGGCCTGATGTTTAGATGGGCTACACTGAAGATCTATCCAACGTTGTTTAGTCATTCTCGCGTTGTTCCTCCAACGTGATGCGTACGATTAAGAATGAAACGATACATGTTGTGTCGCCACATAAAAATAACTCAAGGCGTGGGTCAAAAGGTTGGCCAGGTGAAGGCGCAGTATTTTGGAAACCAAACCACTGAAAATATCTTAGTTCTTGCAAACCAAAGGATTGCATAAGCGCATCTCTAGACTTTGTCACGAGAAGTTGCAGCCATCATCACCGTCTGAGCTAGAGAAGGACTGCCCATGCACCCAATGCCGTTGTTTGAAGCTCTACTGCAGAAACTACCCTCTGTCTACAGCAAATTTAATAAGAATAAGTGGAAGAATTTCATCATAAAACCATAGAAGGGTTATGGATGAGAAGAGCAGAAGGATTTGATCGGATTTATTTAGAGAACAAGAGTAACGATAGCCGTTGATATTGAACAGCGACGTCTCTTTAATCCAACTAATTCGTCGCATGTGCGAAGTCTAGAACTGCGACTCGACCCCTGGAGCCGGAAGCCCAGCACACAGAACCGTCAAGACACTCTACACTATCGAAAGTTCCGTTATCAAAACTATGCCATGATCTTCCTCCATCGAGAGAATAGTCAGACCCTGTTGGACCTACAGCAAGTGCTGTGTTGCAAAGTCCAGGAACCCATGAAGCTCCTGATCTGTATCCACCTGGGAACTTGTCTGACGGCACCCATGTAGCACCTCCATCTTTTGACCACGCCGCGTTCGCCGTCGCTCCTGTGGGGTTCTGAAAATCACCTCCCACAGCCAGTCCATGAGTGCCATCACGAAAGGTAACAGAGAAGACACCACCAGCGGAGCCACCGGCAATGGAGCTGTTAGAAACCTCCCAATCATGGCCATTGGGACTCCTGAAAATACGACCGGGGTCCACACCACCAGAAGCAAGGTACCAGCGTCCAGCAGTAGTGGCCAGGCATGTTCCACTTGCGGCGAAACCAAACTCACCGGGCAAGGCTTCTGGCATACCAGCCGGATCAACTATGCTCCAGGTCTTGCCGCCATCTAGGGTTTCTATGAGCCGAAACCGCCCATCAACAGGATCACTCATGGCCAACCCGCGCTCCTGGGTCTCAAATGCTAGGCAATCATAGAATGCCGCAGCCTCTAGGTTTGTGAAGGACTGTACCCAGGATGCACCGCCATCACTCGTGATATAGATGCGCGAATCGCTCGATTCACCAATGGAAAGGATGACTGCCGTGTCAGATGACCAGGCCTGGATGTCACGGAACTCGAGGTCTTGGTCATCCTCGGACAAAGCTGGCCCAACAGCAGTCCAGGAGGCTCCGCCGTCCGTGGTACGTAGAACTGTACCATGCGTTCCAGATATCCAGGCAATCTTATCAGATACAGGTGACAGGCCGCGGAATTGCTCTTGGGTGCCGGTAGGAGTCAAGGTCCAGGACAATTGAAGATTTGGCGCTCTTGCTGAGGTGATGGGTGTAGCTAGAGATTGAGCCGTTAAGGCACCAATCAAGAGGAGCCGTTCCGCGAGCTTGTGAGAGGCAACCATTGTCATAAAGCTACTGCACAGGCAATATGTTAAGAGCACGAGACAACGAACTGTGAAAGAGGAAGAAGATGAATGTTGGCAACAAAGACGGTAAGCTAAAGACGTCGTTATCGCTCCACTGTTCCTTTAGTGGTGATACACGACCTTCCTTTTTGGGTAATTGAGGAGCAAGCAACTTACCCTGCAAGTAATGAGCTCGTCTACCTGTTTAATTCATGTGGCTGGGGAATGGAGCTTAGCATTTCTTGCATTAAAGTCAAGATGGTGATGAAAAGTGCCACATTTGTCAGAGAAAGAGATTTTATAACAGGCTCGACGATGTCCCCTGTCGAGAGAAATACTGTCATCGTACCGATTCTATGTGCTAAGCAGAATCTCCATGGCAGGCGTATAGACTGATTACGAGGTGGATATATCTTGAAGTAAAAAGAGGCAGGGATCAGGAGCCAAGTGAATGTGTCTATTTCAAGGCTAGAAGAATTATGGCAATACCAATTGGAACCATTGTGAAATCTTCATCTCAAGGCTTACCAAAATATATTGTTGGAGATGTTGGGCTCATGCAGTTTCAAGCGCATGATGTACTATTTCTTTTCTTGGATGTAATCTAATTGTGTGTTACATTTTCAGCCACTATTTTGCCTTATTTTCTTCCGCAGCCTTTCTTTGGAAGGACTTAGGATATCCCCGTTCAATCCTCCATGCCTCGGCATTGCGTTGCACAGACGTCATGAAATCTTCTCTCCATCCTCCTTTGACATCTCCTAGATTTCCAATAGATGAGCCAAAGTCCCAAGTCAGGAGACTCTCCGCCCTTGCGCCCTCCGGAGCCACTAACAAACCTGCAGCCAGATCCACCATGTCCGGTCGGTCGTCAACGGCGTAGAAGACGGACGCTGAGCAGTTTGAGCAGAAGTACCGTTGCACGTCTGGTGAGCTTTCGAAAAAGGCTAACGTTCCAAGACGAGGATCTCCTTTCCCGCTCAACACGGCTTGTTTGAGGGAGATTGTATCTTGCGGAAACCCCGCTTGGCCATCAAGTTCTTTGCCATTAGGGGCAAAGCCGAGATGCTTAACAAGCACGAATGTCCAGTGGACTAAATCGATCCCAAACATCCCTCGGCAAGAATTGCATGCATCGAATTTGCAAATATGCTTCCAATTCTGGGGTCAACGAACCAAGGGGTGCTGGCGCCTGCTTTCTGCTGGCTGCTAAAGTCTGAATCTCCTCGACGAAGGACGAGATTGACGCCTCGGCAGTGGCAGTGGACGGCGAATGTATCCGGCCCAGTCTTGTCATTCGAAGTCATTAAATCTTCCAGAGGTGGCCAGTTTCCGTCCAGCTCATCACTCTTGTTTCGGGCACCTTTCCAACGTCGCGCAGGAGTACCGTCTGCGTTCACATTGATCAGCCAGGAGTGGCCCCACCATCCAGTGTATCGCCAACAAAGATATGGTCGACGATTTTTATCAACCCCGGCTCTTCATGATTCAACAACGCGCCCAGGAACACTCCAATGCTCTGAGGTTTGTCGGGGAAGTGCTCGGAGAAGAACATTGTCGTTGAACAAATACCACAAAAAGAACATCGACGTTACGAGAGAACTGATATTTCTTCAAGGAAGAGCTGAGAATCTCTTCCATAGGGCCATGCCATGGCGCATCGCTGGTGTAGAGAGCCCCGTCTGGTGTCTGCATGATGTGCAGTGGCAGTACGAAGCTTTGAGGGGCAACATAGATCGCTGAACAGAGGTTGTGAATGTATGCGCATGGCACAAGCACTGCGCGGTAATTTCAACAGACATTTTTGTTTGCAGTAACGCGTCTCAAAGGCTAACGAAAGTTCGGGACAAAATTCATGTCTTCCTGGTACGAGCAGCGAGTCGTGATAATGGCAAGATATTTGAAGTGTCATTAGTAGGGCGCGCAACGATGCGGGGTTCACGATGGTGGGTAAATGATTGACGTTATAGTGGCTGCCCGTATTGCTCGTAATATTGTGTCTCGAATATTTTGAGTCTAAACTACCAACACATACGTACAATCACTGCTGCTAAGCTCAGGCTGCCCAAGTTGCTGTCATTATGCAGCTTCTTCTATCCTTGTAGATCATGTTCATGTGATCATGTGGTGTGGATGAGAGAGTAGAATTGGCTTCGCTTGCTTCATGGAGACATTGTTTTAAAATTACTGTTCGCTGTTGCAGCAAGTCATGACATCATAAATCTTGGTTTCGGTATTATTAAAATCGATATGGGGAATATTAGGCAGCCTACTCAAAGTAGGTAAAAGAGGAGTCGTCGAAACATATGCAAACTCCGAAACGATTTACTAGGATATTGTTTGCTTCTCGTTCTAAAAGCCAAAGCCCTTGAATCAAACAGGCTCTCTAACGATGAGTTCCATCGATTCCTGGGTTTACAAACTGGAAACACCTTTTTATTCAAAACTTAAGAGAACGTAGCTCGAGAACTGTTGTTACTAGGATTTTTCACAGGACTGGAAACAGAAAGCATCATGCATCGGTCAGTGTTTTGCACGCGAAAGACCGCAGAACTAGTCTCTTGGGCTTAAGAAACCCAAGCGCATATCACTTGGAAAGGCCAAATGAGATATGTCGGCCACAAGTCCATTCATTTCTATCACCACGTGATAGAGCAAACAAGCTCTTTTACCCGAGCTTCAGCTATACTAAGTATTCTCTTATGAACAACCAATCAGTATCTACGAACATCCCTCGAAAATTCAAATGGGATGGACTAGCCTGTCTAAAGCGAGTTGTTATTCTGATAGTCCATCATCAACGTCGGCCCATCATTATTGAAGTTGGAGGGCCAGTATTCGGACAACGTCGGCATGCTACGGCTTAACAGAATAGAAGCATCTTGAAGCAGACCGAAACATGCTCGGCAAGATTCCTGCCCCAGAGTCCCCAGAATCTGATCTTGGCATTAGACACTCTCGGCCACTAGTAAGTTGCTTAAGGAGAATTTGCTTGGAGATCCACAATTGCACCCTTAGATAACCATTATCAAAGGAAATCTTGGGGTCACGACAAAGCCAAGATCTCAATCTCACCGAAGGCTTGAGAATCAACAAATCATATTTCAATTACGTATCTCATCCTTGGTTCAATTTGCGCTCTATCATACTTGGCGGGCAGACTTTCTCATCCACCTTCCAACCGGTAAAGCTTGGCGGCTCTCCCAGTGTCTTGGCACCTCATAATAAGTCTTGGATTTGGTCATCTTTTACCTCGATGGGTTAGGTATCCAAGACAATGGGTTGGGGTTTTGTATAAGCCAAGAAACTGCCAACCAAACCTCAGCACGCGAGCTGTGGGGCTTCACGGGGTATATCTTGGTCCTCCAGTCCCCTTTTCTGGGTAGGCTTGCGTGGCTTGTCTCCTGCTCTGTTTACGCTCAGGCTTGGATTGTACCTCTGCTTTCAGCTTCTGTTGCAATTCAGTTAGTCCTCATGTCTTCAACCGAAGGAGCGAGGAATGCTAGCCAGCATGGAATTGACCCAGCAGGGCCGCCTGCTCAGCCCTACCCGAGCCCTGACATAAAGGTTGATGGGTCGGACGACTTCAAGCAAGTCCAGTCATCCCAGTCATCACCTTCCGAGGATGAAACCACAGAGAACGTGAAACGTCCCTGGTGGTACTCCATCAAGGAGCCTGGCTCCGCGACCCAAATTATTCTAGCAGCCATTCTCGCCATCGGAATCGGTATGGCTGTCGTTTCAACAACAGATGAAGTGCCACAAGCCGCTATTGACATAATCGGAATACCTGGATCCCTTTGGCTTCGTGCCCTTAAATGTGTTGGTATGGAACGATGATCCTCTTCCGCCATAATCAACAACTAACGAAACATAGTCTTGCCTCTCATTATCACCGCCATCATCATTTCAATGCAGAGACTCAAGGCGCTCGCCGGAGACAGTAAGAAACTGGCTTGGTGGACCATCGGATACTACGTGGCGACTACGCTTTTGGCCATCGCGGTCAGTACACTCCTAACCGCTCTTGTCTGGGCACCAAGATTCGTTAGGGCCGATGAAGAGAGCCTGAGAATCAGCGACGCAGAGCAAAAGAAGATAGACGAAACACCAAAGTATACGATCTCGGAAAGTGTTGTCAACCTCTTTGAGAGCTTCGTCACCGACAACTTCGTTAAGTCTTTGGCCAATGCTGAATTGCTGGCTGTTTTGGTCGCATCTTTTGTTATTGGTCTATTGTTGAGGCATGACTCGTCAATTGTGAAGGCTGTTCATGAGGTTGATGCCATTGTCACCGTGGTCATCACCTTCTTGATTGAAAAGGCGCCTTATGGTGTATTTTCATTGATTTTGTCCAATCTTTTCACTCTGGATTTGGCAACAATGGGTGAAAGTCTTGGATTTCTCATTGCTGGCGCATTGACCAATTTCTTCATCCATCTTTTCATCGTGCTGCCGATTCTCTTCATCATTCTTGCTAGAATAAACCCCTGGAGCTACTGGCTTTCCTGTTCAGCGGCGTGGATCACTGCCTGGGGTTCAGCCTCTTCAGCTGGCACCCTGCCTGTGACAATCAGGGTTGTTCGTGAGCGCGGTGTGCCTGAGGTCATCAACGATTTCGCAGTTCCTCTGGGCTGCTTAATCAACATGGACGGGTATGTCTTCGAGCCTTGTTCATCATCCCTTGGGAGCTATACCAGAGCACATGCTAACTTTTGCAGAACTGCCATTTACTTCCCAATTGCCGTGACGTTCTTGGCGAGAACTCAGGGCATTGACATTACAGCAGTCCAGTACATCATCGTAGTGTGTCTTTCTACATTGGCGTCAATTGGCACGACGCCCATCCCCAGTGCATCACTCGTGCTCATCATCATGATAGCACAGAGCATCAATATTCCGTTGACTGGCATGTATGCAGTTATCGTCGCGATCGATTGGTTCTTGGATCGCTTCCGCACGGCCTTGAACGTGTCAGGCGATTGCTTTGCTGCCAAAATTATTGAGAAGCAGACTGGCATCAAGGATGAGGATGTTGCTGCTCGTGCGGCAGAGAAGTTCTGTTAGTTAGTGCTCAGATGTCTTTAGCATTCAATTCACGCATTATCCCCATGAATGTTCATACCCGGTAAAAGCGTCTTGTCCAACCATCGCCATGTGTAATCCACTTCCCCTGCTAAAGCGACGGTAACATTCTAGATGCTTATACACGGCTACCCAAGGTTAAGCCTAACTGGTGTAGATCTAGGTTGCTGTAAGGGGCGCAGCCGGTATGTGGGGATCCCCTGCCACCATGAATTGCCGAGACTAGCACGTCATTGATTTACAGCCCAGTGCTCGATTCTGCTGGGGTTTGCGCTGACTTCGATCGTAGCACACAATTACCCATCGATGATGCGGCTGGTAAATACGCGGCCAGCACAAGCTGCCGGCATGTCAATCCAAGACATTGCCGCTACGTCAATGGCCCATACAATGATGAACTTGTGCATCGATTTCGCACCTCGGTATCCTTGGCGTTCCGAGATGCAATTCAAGCTGTATACAGACGCGAAGGCGATGCGAAAGAGGCTTTATTTATACCTTCGGCGTCCTTCAAAGTAGTTCCAATCATCCATCTTCCAACCATTCTCATTTGCAAGTGTGAACTACGAAACAAGTGCTTTTTAATCCGATTATTGTCCATTCGTACATTATGCGTCCTCAAATCGCGTTGGCACTCGCCTCAACAGCAGCTTCTGCGCATGCTGCATCGAACGATACGACGCCGAAAATCCCAAGCGTCGTGCCATCAATCTGGGACGGCCACTGCTTCTACCCCACGGCCGACAGTGGTTTCCAGTTGAGTCGTACCTTGGTCGTTGGTATCAGGTCGCAGGGACCCTTGCCCCATTCACCGCTGGCTGCAAGTGCATCTATGCGCAATATGCACTCAACGTACGTGAACGTCGAATAGAGCCACCATTAGCTTTTCACACCTTTGACTTATTAACACTCATTCATTTAGAACGACGGAACTGTGCAAGTCAACAATACTTGTGAGGCGAGGGGTCAAGCTGTGAACATTCTCGGCACCGCCTCCCCGGCTGATGCGTCCTACGGCGTTGCGGGTGCCTTCAGGGTACAATTCCCTGGACAACCAGGCGAGCCTTGTGCCGGTCCAAACTACATTGTGCAAGGTATGAGGATTTCAAATAAGCTTAAATTTTGTTGTTAAGGCATGTTAAAAGGCTAACGCAACTGGGTCACACAGACTATGCCAATGACATTGCCATTGTACAGGCGAGCAATTTCTCAACTCTCTTTGTACTAAGCCGAGAGCAACATTTGGAGGATAAGGTCTTAGATGTGAGTCATTCTTTCGGGTCCGAAAGGAATGCATTGACTAAATCATTACGCAGGCATGGATCAAGCGAGCTGGTTTGCTTGGCTCCAATCTTGACAAGGTGGTCAAGACTGATCAGACAGATTGCAAATTCACTTAGGCAGGCCCTACTAGATTGAAGCTGCTACCAATTTGCATTTGGTAATAATAATTTTTGTCCTACTCTAGGTACGAAAGGAAATCCCTTTTCTGAGAAATATCTAATCTCTAAAACGAGACATGAATGAATGATATTCACCATACATGATCAGTCACAGTGACTATTTGTGCCAACATCAGTGAAATTTTTGGGACGTTCAACTTGGCTTTGGACACTAGTCATAAGCTGTCTACCTCCTTCAGCCCCCAAAAAGAGATCTATGGTATCGACAGCCTTTCGTGGCGACTCATATTCTATGTGTCTCTAATAGCAACTACTCATTTTTTTGGAAAGTTCAATTCCGCAAACGCAAATAACCCCGCCATAGGCCTCATTGGATTGACCAAACACCATCGACTTGCTTTATCAAAACCCTCTATATTCATGAACTGTTCGGCCTTTAGTTCCCTGACATGTCGTGAGACTTGTAGCTTGATCCTGGACGCCTTAGTTTAAGTACGATACGTCTGTCAAGATATTGAGGAATATCAGATAGAAATTCATGGTATAAATGGTAACAATAGCGAAGGATCATCTATCTGATGATCACTTATTGATTCCCAGCTCATCTTACAATTTCATAAAATCGTGTAAAGAACTTGTTGACATGCGTGTATCCTCTTCCATTTAAGCCCATTACATATACTTGGCGGCCGGTGCGGCAGGCGTGGCAGACGCAGCGGGTTGAGAACTGGCAGCCGAAGGTGTAGCGGGTTGAGGACTAGCAGCTGGAGGTGCAGCAGCTGGGGTGCCTCAGCAGGAGGTGCCGCAGGCGGTGCTCCTCCTCCTGCTTCTGGTGCAGGGGAACGAAGGCAGCAGCACTTAGCGCGATCTGTCCGAGAGTACCGCCAGATACGGCTCCGCCATCAATGTTCTCCTTAGCTGCTGCCGAGAGCTTCGAGTAGTTCAGAATCTGTTGATCGCTCACACTAATCTCCGTGTTAGTTTTTGAATCGTAGTTGATGTGGAGGTAGGTGGTGATTTACGGGTTGATAACCATGACCTGGCCCTCCTGACAATGGGGTCCAGTAGCACAGTAGAGGAACATAGGATCCGCACTTGTCACCACCATTGTGAATGTGCCGACATTAATTTGGCCGTCCTGGTATGGTATATGGCCGCTGTGAATTGCCGTAGGGTCGGTTGCCTGCAAGGGTTTGCAAGCACTATCTTCGGCACTCTGAGTTACAGTATGGTTGCCGGAACTAAACTGAAACTGAACGACGTCGCCAATCGCGGCTCGAATCGAGTTGGGAACGAATGTGTCCTGGGCACCACCGACAACGACCGGAATAAGTCGGTTTTGTCTGCCTACGAGAGGCGGGCCTCGTCGTACTTGTTTTACTTTAGCTGAGGCATCACAGACGAGGTGTACTCCGAACTCACTTCTGAAAGGTCTCTTCTCTGAAACCACTACCTCGGTGTGTAGAATTGGTTTTGAAAGGGCGATGGCAGCCTCAGCAACCAACCACAACAATGAGCTCTTCATGGTAATGACACGCGAAAAGAACAAGAAATTACTTAAAAAAAGTGCTAGTGAAAAAAGGAAGCGAGACCAGCTCAAGAAAGAAAATGTCGTTAAGCACAGACAAGGAACTCGCCACCTTCCTCTACATGCGGAAATGTTTTCTTTATACACCTGCTGCCCTACAATCTTGGCATTATGGCTGAGTGGACGGGGCCAAGTTTCAGCGAGCATCTGAAGTGTGTACGCTGATACCAATGAGAGCGGCGCATCCCACATACCTTCATGACCGGAGAATTATAAAACACAAGCTGTCGCTTCTCCCTATGGAGACGGGCCCTATGCACATCCAATTGTGTTTAGTTCCGATCTTCTCAGTGTTTCGACGCATGTAATGCACAATGGCGTTGACGTTGCGAACCTCCAACAGGGACCCGCCTGTTTCAGACAACCTGACACCAGCTTCAGACGGAGGAACATGAGAAAACCCTCTCCACTCTCGAAATTTGTGCTTAACAACTCCGGGTTGTGGGGGAAGCACTACATGTGCGGAACTAGACTGTTTGACGAACATTCTTCTGTGGATCTGCAACCCGGTCATCCCACCACATGGCGCCATAATTGCTGTCTTTCGGAGTATTTCAGCCGACATCCCATCTCATCCTTGGTGTCTTTGGCTCTTTCTCCTACAAGCCAAGAACGTACGCGTCCCTTGCGCCCTCGGTATCAGCGACGAACCTGGGCTAAGTCAATGCCAGGGCTGGTCAGTGTGCTTGTTTTGTGGGGTCTCTAACGGCTCCTCTCTTTGATGAAACCAGATAAATTGATGGCGGAGTTTCTCGTGAAATGTAATTGGCATGCTTCACAAAGAGGCCTCTCCACAGTCGCAAAAGCTGGACTATCCCATTCTTCGTGATCAAGTTCTTCGTGAACATATGTCAAAGAATCTTTAATTAATTACAGCATGAAGCCTTTCGGAAATTTTAATGCATTGCATATTTCATAATCAGCGGAATGATTATTCATTCTGTATTCCGAAAGGTCTTCTTGATGTGTGCTTTTGACATGGCATTTTACAGAACAGACCGAGGCGCTTCCAGTGCATAACAACATTGTTGATCTACGTTATAGTTCGAGATATACTATCCTAGGGTATCCTAACCTGGATATAAACGACTGTCCAACAAACAAACTTGGCCTAAACGCACAGCACTTAGGCATGTTGCGCAATTATTTCCTAAATACGCGCACACGCAGGACTTGTATGGGCTCGCATCTCTTTCATTGAGGCAGTAATGGTTACAAAAGATATAGTATTATTATTGAGCATCTGGGTATCGTCACTCCTTGATTAATCCCCTTCACATTCCAACACTCTCATTTTACAGTACCGGGTTTCGGCCTCCGCCATTAATCCTCATTGATGCAGAAATGAAGGCAAGCACAATGCTTCATAGTCGTAAGCTGCATAAGTCATTGAGTTCCTGGATAGATGTTGCACACCTATAACCAATCCGGTTGATAAGGTGTGCAAATTCCATCTCAATTATGAAAGTCATTTTAGACCATCTCATCACCGTGTCTAATTGGGCCAGCACCAGGCACTGGCTTACGAGTGTGAGAAGCCCCAACACCATTGTCGAGACCGGCTCCGTTGTGGTATCCACCTCCAGTCCGGTGGCTGGTGCCGCTGTGGAAACCGGGGCCTTCTGGGTAAACACCGTTGTTGTGGTGGCCGTGGCCAAGGCCATGCTTCTCCGAGTGAAGACCGCCAGCACCGTGAGCACCCCAGCCGACCTTGCGGGTCCACAGAGCATCAACAAGCTCAGTCTCGTAGGTGTAAGGGAATGGCGAGCCTCTGTGGAGGGGGATGTGGTTGAAGCGCCAATCCCAGATAGCGGCGTAAACCATGCGGTAAGAGGAGAAGGCCATGACAGTACCAATGACAGCGCCGGCAAGAACATCATACCAGTTGTGGTACTCCTATTGATACAGGGTCAGATCAAATACAGCCGACAATGCAAGGGCTACTTACATCAATGGTGAGGGCTCCACCAATCAGGCATGCACCGAGGACGGGGCATAAATTGCAACAAGTTTCCACACTGGGCAATATTTGTTAGTACTTGCCGCTCTTCAAATTACAATTATGTGTACCATATTTGTATGGAAGACCAAGTATAAGGAAGACTTACTGGCAGGGTGGTAGTTGGCGAAAACCTTGAGCTTGGCGTTCAGGTACAGGTAAAGATAAATGAAACCGGCAAAGGCGGCAGTGGTATGTCCCGAAGGCATGGACTCAAGGGCATCGTTGATCTCAGCCTCATCGCCAGTGCAAATGGCCTTTGTGTAGTAGATGCCATCAAAGCCAGCCGCGTTGTATCCGCCCTGAGCACGGCTGATGTCGGGCTTGCACACGTCCAGGAAGTGGGGCGCAGACCTCCGATAAGCCACTTAATGAAGACCTGGAATACGGCGGCGGTAATGAGAGAGTACAGAAGGCCAATGACACCGTTGTTAACGTCCCAGAAGGAGCGGATGCGAATCTGCATGAACAGGATGACAGCGATAGGGACCAGAGCAGCGAGCAAGGCAGCAGCCCAGATGGGAATGATTTCCTTGCGCATGGGGTAGCCAAACTCGGGATAAACAATTTCACCATCGGAGAAGCGGATGGGGAATGAGCGGCTTGGGGCCGGATCGGCGAAGTAAACCTGGTATGCTGTTAGTCTGGTTATACGCAGAAAAGTGATTTCATCAAGGAACTCACTCCAAGGCCGATTGCACCCATGACAGCCATAGTCACAATGTCGAGCACAGTGCGCTTCAGCCACTGGCCGAAGGTCGGTCGGGTAGACATGGAATAATGCTCGTCGTGGACTCGATCGCTCCTCTTGCCATGCTTGCGACTGAAGATGCCGCCACGGCTGGAGGTGGCAGCGCCGGCGTTGGCGGTTTCCGCGTGCTCTCGCTTACGAAAGAGACCCATCGTGATATTATATCCCGAGCTTCGATTTAGTGTTTGATGATGTCCCGGTGTTAAGCGGGAGAGATTAGGCGCCGCCGGTTGATGCTGGATGCTTGAGAGAAGCTATGCAGCCACAACTAGCTAAGCGACCAGTTGAGCCTTAAATACAATGGTTGTTACTCAATACTCGTTAAGCTTACTATTCACGTCATTCCACCACACGATGCCAGGCTGTTACAGGAACAGCATTGTTGACGTCACATCGTAAACAGTGATGAGCCGCTAGGGAGTGATCAAAGACAGCAGGCCTTCGCAAGGCCTAGGCCCCTGCGTCGGCATCGATATCCGTTGTTCTAATAACAAGCAACCAATCAGCACAACAGACTCCGCCTGCCATGCCATTTGGTGTGCCGTTGTGCCGCTTAGCCGACCCCACGATTCAATGGCCTGGACGTCATCGCGACCACAATTTCTCTGCACAGATGTCGTGTGCTCAGCTTGATTTGGCCAGTTTCCTGCAACAGGTCGGCGATAATTAGCTGTTGCACAATTCGCTACCGGGCGAGGAACGAAGCTTGATCGACATTTGGTCTGCTTGCTTGAGAGGCTGAAAAATGGGGTCGGCTTACGTACCAAGCTTGCCGAGCCCGTCTTGGCCTAAGTAATCAACTGCCGGTGTTGGTCGAATTGGCAGGAAAGCGTCCCATGCAAGCTTGTTCAATTGATTGGTGATCTAGTCTCGGCACTCGAAGATGAAGTCAACCATCTGCTCGTCGAGGTATTTGTCCTTGCTGCATGGACCACTATGACACAAACTCCCCACGAAAGCCCCCATCTGAGAAGGAGAATATCTTTTACTCTCTAGATTATACTAGAGTCTTCTAAGGAGAAAACAAATTAGCCGGAAGAGAAAGGGGCTGCTTCTATATGCGCTGCCATCCATTTCGGACAGCAATCGACTTACATCCATTCACATCCGACAGACACAAACTTCACCCCATGTTTGCACACTGAGTCGAATAACAAATGATACATTTCATTAAATAGGCTAGGGCAGCTTCCTCCAGCCGTAACTGTAGAAGTGTCACTAGACACGGTCGCGCTGGACAGATGTACCAGGGTTTACAACCCGATGGCAGCGGCACTCTCAAGCCAACGAATGTGCAATTCTCTTATGCTTCAATCGAACTGGGCTATACTAAGGCACTTGCAGAACAAGATTCTGGGACAATGATCTAGACTAATACCACCACGGAACACTGATATTTACTTCGTAGGGGCCTATGTGGGTTTTAATATTGGCAACAGCATGGCGTATGCAGCTAAGACACCCCTCAAAATCTTGACACCCTCATCTCGATTAGCTAGGAACTACGCTATAGCCAGTGGAACCCCAGACTAGGTATTGTTGCACATTTCAAGGCATAGCACCATGATCATCCATCGATGTAACTCCCGTCTACCCGGCACCGAATCAAAAAAAAAAAAAACATTACACCTTCGTAACCATGGATACATGCTAGAAGAGTAATTATTTAATCGAAACAATGTCACTCAGTTCATTGACTATCTAAAAACAAATTGATTGGGTTGTCCTACAGACAGGTGTTTCTGTCTTCTTTTTATTTTCCTCCTCCCGATATGTAGAGCGCATCGCTATGCATCACGCTATTGTCAACAAGCCCCTAAATGATGATAAATCGTAATTTAGATACTCATTTCTTTCCATCATCACACTTTGGGTATGTGTTGAGTTTGAGGAACCAGTGCTAAGAAATATGCTATTTTATTTTCCATATCACTGGACCCGGACCAGGAAAAGCTTCATTCATGGTTTGAGGCCCCGAAGCTCCTCCCATTCATGCTCCAACATCCCTAGTTGGACAAGATCATACCACTTGCGGTTGAAGAAAATGGCTTCACGTTGAGCGCCCTCGTCTTTGAAGCCCAGCTTTCGATATAAACCAAGACCTTGAACATTGAAGGAAAATGCCCTGATGGAAATTCTGTGTAGCCCTGCCCTTTGGAAGCCCCAGTCTAGAGCCCAGTTAATGGCTTCTCCACCATAACCCTTCCCGCGATGCGATTCGATCAGTCCAATCCCAATCATAGCATTACGGTGGTGGCCATTGTTCGGTCCCAAGGTGGGAAATAGTGAGACATATCCGATAGGTGTAGGCTTCTTCTTTAATTTCCTGCTTGACGCCGAATCGTCTCCCGGTGAGTTTTCGTCAGGATCCAGAGGTAGGCAGATGAGAAGACTGAATAAAGACCTCTTTTGATGGTCAAGGAAATCTTGTGTTGCGCTAAGTGGTTGAGGGACAGGGAGACGTGGGTTCGACAAGATAGAAGCCGCAGAGTCATTTTGTACATAATCGGCGATCCAAGCTCTGTCTTCTTCGTTATCTTCGGCAGCCCTATAAACAAGACGCTCCGACTTGTAGGCATTCGCCATGAAATCCGAGAAGTCCATCCTGCTAAGTTCCGATAACTGACTGAACCAAACCAATTAGGGAGAGCCAATGCCGTGTGTCTGATTTAAACCGGTTTCTCGGTTTGCTCTATACCGTATGCTTTGGGGATAGATGATGGCGATGTCGATGAATTTATTTCTCCATGGACGCGGTTGCTCGGTCATGCGACAATCTGAATAACCCCACTCGTTGACCGGTTGGGGTCCAGAACGCTTCAAGTGTCTCAATGAGTCAGACCGACTCCACTATATTGAAGCAACACATATTCCTTCGAGGGGCGTAGGATTGTGTGATCAGTCACGGGAATAAGTCGTGTTGAAGCAAGCTGGGATTGGTCCATCGAACCTCTGGAGTTTCGTAGACCTGAACCAAAACTTATCTACTTAAGCCTATATTTACATTTTATTTTGGTCTATCTATCTACCTGGTATTAATTGTATCATGAAAAGCTCCTTAGGGATATCTTTAGTTGCTGAAGAGATAGCGGTTTAATCAAATAGTTGTCCACACCTGCAGCAAGAGCCTGTTTCTTCATCGCTGCAGATGCCACGCCTGTGATTGCCAGCACCATGACTGGAGGTAATGACGTTCTTTGTTCAAATGTCCTAATATGCTTGGTCGCATCGATGCCATCCATGATGGGCATTGAGATATCTAAACAAGGACATTAGCCACGTGCGAGTCTTGAGGGCTCGGCGACAGCTCTTAGCACTTACCCATTAGGACGGCTTTGTATTGACCTGGTGACTGTTTGTATTTGTCAACAGCCATCAATCCGTTGGATGCAGTGTCATATTTCCAGCCTAATTTCTTCATGAAGGCCGATAACACCTGATCGAATTAGTTTAGGCCTTCTAGATAGACTGAGACTCATACCTTGACATTGATTGCGTTATCATCGACAATCAAAACACGTAACGCGTCCTTGTCTGCGTTAGGCGCAGTGACAGGTTGCGATTTTTGATGGTCGCATGTTTCTGGTACTCTCAAATCTCCCGTGGCAGCCGTTCTGATTTGAACAAGTGGCGTATCTGGGAGGCTCGCGGCTCGAGCGATCTTCTTCATTAAGTCGAGTGCAAGCCGGGGCATAGCCTGCCAGGAAAGGGTTAGCACTCAAGAGTCAACAATGTGAGAGATCCGCGTCAACTTACGGCTGAGGTAAATGTAAGACATGGCCGCTTGCCGTAGTCAGGCCTGTCGCAGCTGGTGTGACCGAATCACACATTACAAGAAGACCCCTTAGTTTGGTATTGGCCGTAAACGCTGCAGTTTCAAAACTCTTCTCTCCGCTTAATGCGGACTGCTCTACAATTGCAATATCGCCAGACGCTGTCTCCAGCGAATCCGCAAATGAGAGGCTCCAGCCTGGCTGGCTGGTCGATAGCTGCGCAAAGAAGCTTTGGATACCAAGCTTGCGTTTTGCTTCGCGGCTCAGCATACCCGTCGGTATTTCCGCAAGATCGGAGTAGGCATTGAAACCAACAAGGCAGAACTGAGTTGGCTGCAACTGGTCTTGAGCGGTCGAAACAGACGTGATAGAGTGTTGGGCTGCAACCGGCGTGACTGGGATATATATGTCGACCTGAGTTCCCCGCCTGGTTCGCTCCTCACATCAATGGTTCCTTGTAAGGACTTGACGAGTTGCTGCACGATACACAAGCCAAGGCCTACTCCTTCGGATAGATGATCTTCCTGGGAAAAAGGAGAGAAGAGTTTGTGGCGTAGAAATTCTGGTGACATTCCGCGTCCGCTGTCAGTGACAGACAAATGTGCAATAAGTTGGTCAGGATCTGAGAGACTGGTCATGGCAGCTAGCGAAATCTCAACAAACCCTGCAGGTGTATATTTGAGAGCGTTGCCGAGAAGATTCATAATTATCCTCCTCCAAGCACCTGTGATTGATAGGATTCTCCACGGTAATTCCTGGGTTACTCTTAAGATAACAGAGACTTTCTCTCCAGTCTGTTTTGACAGGATCCTGTTCGACACGCCATGGGTGGGCTCGGTCTTTGTTGGTGCCGAGTGTAGCTTTCCCAAATACATCGTGGTGACAACTTCTTCCACTAGCGAATCAAGATCGAATGCGCTTGTCAGACTCGACGTCGACTTCTTCTGTACGTTGTTGTCGGCTGATTTAGCCGTTGTCAAATTATTGATTTTGGCAAAGTCCAACCTAGATGAGAGTGAGCAAACAGTGTACCTAAACGTGCCATTAGCTTAAACTCACAGATGATTCATGGTATCGAGAAGAGTACGTCCGCAAGTCTCAAGCATTTTGACAAAGGTTTCTTGGTCAGCTTGAAGCGAGGTCGCGGAGAGCAATTCTGCGCTTGCGAGGATACCATGCAATGGGGATCGAAGCTCGTGGCTAAGAGAGGAGATAAAATTGGACTTTGACTGCTCCTGTTTCGACCAATTTACTCTTGCAACTTCTGAAGTGAGAGAATCGCCAAATACTCTGAAATAATGTAGCTCCTCGAGTCCTAGTGCGCGCTCTCGGTTTCTTGTCCAGAGAAAGGTGCCAGCCAGCCATTGTGCTTTGTCGAAGTCCCACAGGAGAAAAATTATTGAATCGGCTTCAGGAAATTGTTGCACGAGACATTCTCCCACCTCCTGCGTAAGACTCTTTTCGGCATCGTTTGCGTTTGTGGACCAATCCTTGAGGTTGAAGACTTCACCGTTTGGAAACGCGGTAACGAGAGTTTTGAGAAGTGACTCTGGCACACTACAAGGAGTGCACTCCTGGCCAGTTCTGATTTCGCTTCTAGACGCAAATCCCAAGGTATCACATACTCTGTCATTAAATGATGAGCCTGTAACATGGGCCGGCGGGGAAACAGGAAATGCTGGGTTAGTCGACCTCGGAAGAGGCTCCCATCCTGCAGTATCTTGTGAGTGCACACTATGACAGAGTCAGCGATCAGGTATTTGGATGATAATAGAGATAAAACTGCTCATCATACTCACATCCCAGAATTACAGCGGGAGGCATCCAAAAACAAGACACCATCCAAGTCCATGGATTCCCTTAATAGAGTACTGGCCTGGGAGAATATGATAGCGATCTGTCTCGCTACTGAGATGGTCTCGGTAACTGCCACGACAGGAGCATTGGAGCATTGCAAATCTTCGCCAAAACTGCTCCCATCCTCAGTGACCTCCGCCGATTGCTTTTTCTCAGTATCCAAGCCGCTCGACGACCGGGAAAGGGCGGCAACAGGCGGCTCATACGATACGGAAGTCATATCTGTCAAATCCCTGGAGTTCGGATCGGAATGCAGAGGAGATGGATCCTCGGTCACTCTGGTCGAAATGGATATGTGACCAATGCCTAGAGTCTCTACCTGGTCGGAATCCTTACGATGAACGACATCAGAGAGAGCCATCAACGACGGGCTCATACCCTGTGAGTCTGTCGATGATACCAAGCCAAATTGCGGCCGACGCTTGACAAACTCCTTCAATCCGTGGACCAATCTGTCAGATCGCTGGTGAAAGTGAACAATGCGAATATTTTCCAAGTGATGCGATATTGAGTCGGATATCTCCTGCAATGCTGCCACATCCTCGTCGCTAAAGCTGCTACGTGGTTTATCGTCCACGATGCAGAAGCTTCCCAGCACATACCCAGCCGGGCTGCAGACGGGCACCTCGGCGTAAAAGCGGAAATATGGCCAGTGGGTAACATAAGGTCGGTCCTTGAAGTGATCTTCAAGCGTAAAGTCACAAACAATGAACCGAGAGCTATTGGCGGTCATGTTGGCCGAGTTCTTCAGTGCGGGAACAGGCTGGCCTGTGAACAACTTGACAGCATCCGGACAGACACCGAATGCGAGATCCAGCGTCGAGACGCCCAGGTAGACGCCGTCGTCGGGAAGGTGCTTGTCTCCATGGCGCAGGGAGATGGAAGAGGTTGTCTCTGCAATGATGTGTTGGTTCTGGCCGTCAATGAGCGAGATGAAAGATCGATTGGCCCCAAAACGAAGAACAGCCAACTGGGCCAAGGCGTTCAAGGTGATGTCGGAGGATATTGGCGGCCCTGCCCCATGTTGGGCGGTGTGCTGTGGAGTCTCAACCGAAGGGCTCGAGACGGAGTTATTACGCACGGCAGAGTAAAACCTGGGTCACAATACATCAGTTACGGCCAAAGAGTACGCAGAATAGGAGGCTCAGAACCTTGACAGCTCGCGTATGCGTTGCTTCTCTGAATCCGACGCAGACGGCTGGTTTAGCGCAGGGGATGCAAAGTCACCCATGTTGCGCCTTCATGTGAAAGTCCACGATAGACGGGGAATTTCCCAATAGGGACGACAGGAATGAAAAGACGAATGAACCTCGCCTGTACAAAAGGCATTCTCGACATGGTTCAGCCCCATTTCGTAATCGACTTTCAGTGACGAGCGGCCAAAAATCTGCATCCGTGCCCGTGCCTGGTGCGTCATCTCCATGTTACACTACACGCACGTGTAAGAGGACGGAGCCGTTCTCCGCACGAGTGGGAACAGTCAGGTCCAACCCGTTTTTGCATCACTAGAGCCCAGCTGGTCTCCACTCTTAGACTTCAGCTAGGAACGATCTCACATCAAAATCTCGATCTTCGATGCTTGGTCACTAGTCTAGTATTATGCCAGAATCGAATCAGCCAGCCTCGCTACTAGAACCGTAGAAAGAGTAGCACATGGGTTAAATTAAGCACCCATAGTTGCATTGCGTCGGCGCGCCCGTACGAAACGCTATCGTAAAGGCGTAGATCAAATGTTCGACCACGGCTGTCATCCAACGATAGCCGAAGATAATGGTAGCAGTAGAGCAAGCAAATTGCTTTGGCAGTAAAAGGGAGAAAATAAGAGCAAGAGAGTGAAAACAAGAAGACAAACACATGAAAGGAAAATACCAAAGGAAAAGCAGACGAAACCCATCACTTTAGTGCTATGATTAGTTTACCCTAGAGTAACCTGGCTGTTCAAGCCATCTACAAGCACACAAGCCCAGGCTTGTGATTACGGCCACTTCAAGCCTACAGCCTAACCTTACATAGCAAGATGACTAGATGGTTTCCAAAGAATATCATTCTGAGTTACCAAACTCGCGTCTGGGTTACAGATGTTGAGATGTCCCACAAGCAGGTATTTAGAAGGGAAGAAGATTTGTAGCTTGTCAATGGTTCAAGTTTAAATCGAGCCAGGTTCAACCCCATCCGCTGGTCTGTGCTGTTCTTCTGGGAACTATCGAATCTCGCGTCATTCAAGATACTAGCCAGACGATCCAGCTCCAGATTTAGACCAAATCGAACTTAGTCAAATACATGGCGTTAGATGGCTACGGAAACTCCGTCGTCATTTAGAGATTCCCACGTAGCCCTACGAGTCAAGTCAGTAGCGTTGAGTTCGACATGAGTGTGTGAGTGCAAAACGAAGATAAAACTGAACAGTATTCGCGTTCAAATTATCCGCGGTAGAAAGTCAGCATACACCTGAAGGGGCTATTCGTGCCGTCATTCCCATTCGAGTATTTATCAGACTTGCTTCTGGAATTTCGATATTTGAAACGTTTTTTGAATCATGTGTATTTTAGCCAAAATATTTGCTACACGTCTGCGGCACCTATAATTGGAACAGCAAGTGGACATAGATGAGGAATAGCATGATAATATTTGACATCGTATCCACGGAAACATATTTTATATAGGAGTCTATGAATACAGCACATACAGCATTAATCTAACTATTTTATAAGTGGTTGAGAAATCGTCTTCATAAAACATTGCAATTGTCATGTTTTCCTTTCCGGCACATCTGCACTCACTATGATAGATCGCGTTACCATAATGTTGTTTCCTCCTGGTGTCTCGACCAATTCCTCTTGACTACTGCTGTCGTTCATGGCTTGTGTGATTGCCTGAGGGTAGCTGTGAAGCTTGATATCGGGCTCAGTGCCTGTGGGTTTTGATCGGCCGCTTGCGCCCTCGACGTAGGCACCGCCATTGTAATTGTCTCTGTAATAGTCGTGGCGGGTGCTGGAGACGATCGTGATCTCGCGGTATATGCCTGGTCCGCAACCGATGATAACGGCTGGTGACGGGACAAGTCAGTTCAACGATCTGGCAACATGTCTACCCGGAAAATGAGAGAGGGCGATTGAAGGTTGTATGACGTACCAATTGCAGATTCAACAATACCCCAGAGCGCAAGCCATGCTGTTGAGGGCTGCTTGAACTCGCCACCAGTGCTGTACTGGCCGAGATATGTAGCGCGAACTGTCGAGACTCCAATGCATACCCAGCCCAGGCCAAAGAGGGCGGCAATGCTCAGCTTGCGTTTCCAGTGCATTTGAAGGTTTCGGATCAGTCCCAGTGGGAGCAGCATCACTTTCATATATTAGTTTCAAAATCATGATCAATGACGCCGTCACCTGCGAGGGCTCCTTTAGGGTCACTTACCAAGCAAATCAGTAAAGACATCAACGGCATATGAGTACCATAAACTGATGAATGCGGCCTTAACATCCCGGGGCGTGCTACATGCACCTGGTGTGAACCAAGCCTTCATGCTCGAACATGATAACATTGACGATGTGATGGCGCCGGCAAGAGTCTATCGTGTGAGTGTGAGCCGATTGATCTGCTATTTGAAAGACAAATACCATTTCCGAGAGTTGAACATACAAGGACACAAATAGCAACTACAATCCACCACAGAACCAGGTACCATCTGAGGTTGGCAAACAATCGCTTGTAGAGGCTGAGCAGGGACGCCTTGATAAGCCACAGGCAAATCCAGAGGCCTGACGTCGTGACGAAAAACGTCTTCTGGAGCACTAAACTATCCTCGGGAATAGTAGCGTATAAGGGGATCTCCCCAGCGGCAACGGCTTGGAGTCGAAAAATAACAGGGCCGGCGTTCAGATAGAGACTGGTGATGACCACGAAAACGATCCATGCTGCTATGAGCCACCCGTCTTCCCAGGAGAATCGGCGTTGCTTGATGACTCCGTAGAACATGCGAGTACCGAAGATCGCCGTGGTCAAAACGACCATGATAATGCCCGTTGCCAGCAACGCGGTGTTGTCCAGCTGGCTTGGAGCCATCTTTGCGATGCTGCTGGTCCAAGGGGCCACAAACGGGAACCAGTGGCACGGCCCGGGTACTAGGGCGACGAGCATGATTTAAGTGCTCCCATAGGCAAAATGTGCGCAGCTCTAGTCCACCACCCAGAGTCGACTTGAGACGATACCATGTCGCCTTGCATGGCAAACTTTTGCCAGCTAGTGCCGAAGTTGTCGAGTGCCGGGATATCCTGCAGCCATCCCCACGTATCCGCAGCAGTGTGCGCGTATTAACCTATGGGAAAGCCTGTTCCTGTCACCTCGTATATATTAACCTTTGAGGCCCCTAACGCCTTTCAGTCCAGCCGTCGAGCTAAGGGCCAGGTCTTCGGTGTAATGGAAGAGTCTTTACTTTGCTTGGCTGATGCTCCGTCCGTACATATCGCACTTGCGGAAACACATGGATGAGGAGAGAGAAGAGTCTTAAGGGGAGCCATGACCGAAAGTTTCATGGTTTTCTTTTCATTACATCTCGCTAGGCCTCGTTGTTTATTCCTTTGGCTGGTACACACAGTGCTCTGTTGCGGCCTTTTCTGCGTAGGAGTGTTGCAGCGAATAAGGTCTGGATTCTGAGAAACACACTATCTTCTTAACTCCCTGTAGGGAAATATAAGCGTAATGATAAACAACTCGCGGGCAAATTATGCTACCGTTAAGATATATCACGGTCTTAAGCCATGTTGAGAGCACCCCGCCTCGCGCACATCTCTCCAACTACGCATGTGCAGAGATCCAGTGCACATGTAGATCCAGTGCGCACGTACTGTACCCGAGCTGGTGGGACATGTTTGGTGCCGATGGCCGGCTGTGCGAAACGTTTGCTTTTGCAACAACAGCCCATCTGACAGGGTTTCCGATCCAACATGTATGCGTGTGGGGCGGTTTTAACCGGCTCCGGGAGCCGGGCAATGCAAAAGTGCAGCTAAGCTCTCGAAACCCATGCTAGACGTCCAGGATCGCTGCTTCAATGGTTCCAGCTCGCTTCACTGGCCCCTGCTAGGCCGTAATTCCGGATCCGTGGCGACCTCATCCGGCTCTAAGCGACCTTCCTAATTAGTTAATTATGTTGGTTGAAGCTGGCTCTCGCTGCGTGGGCAGAGCAACTATTAGTAAATTCATAGTGGCGACATGTGTTTGTCCCAGGCTATGCAATCTTGCATTCATTTTTGCCGACCCTGCAGGATCGCTAATGTGGGCGATTATTGATTCCGGGGCCTCGGGATGCAGGGTTCGCGGACTTCGTCAGTAGCCTCCTGTTCTCTTGCATCCCCGACTGTCCAGCGTCTTAAGTCGGTCCAGTCCCTGCATCTTTCTTGTTGACGACAGTCCAGTCCCTGCATCCTCTTTGTGGAGTGGTTCACCATGATCGTACCGGCTTTCCTCTCCGTCTTGGGTGTTCTGGCGGGCGCCGCTGTCGCCCAGACTTTCGAGCCTGCTGACTTCAATGTCACAGAGGCCCTACTAGACTTGGGTGTCAATGTAACCCAGCTCCCGAGCTCTCGGACCTTGTCGAGCGTTCTGGAAACCACCGTTGCGCGGCAGCTGTGAGTCAATCCTTCATCCTGTTCAAGTGGCTTGACTTAGGTCCCGTTGAATTTGATATTCGGCAACCAATCAGACAGATGGTGCTGTTTTGATGTGTCAAGTAGACTAATCTCTGTGCAATACAGTGTCTGAGTTTATCCGTGCTGTATGGTGGCAATGCCGTCTACACTCAAGACGAGGCCGCCTACAGTAGTTTCACCGGATCCTACTGGTCCCAGAACCAGGCTGAGGTTGCACCCCAGTGCATCTTCAAGCCATCTTCCGTAGTTGATGTCTCTGTTCTGGTTCTGCTTTCGCGGTTAACCCAATGTCCTTTCGCTGTCAAGAGTGGTGGTCACGCCGCTTTCAAGGGAGCATCAAATATTGACGGAGGAATCACTGTATCGCTTGAGAAGCTCAACGATATCAATATATCGCGCGATAAGAAGACGGTCACAATCCAGCCTGGCAATAACTGGGCCGATGTATACACGACACTTGACGCATCAAACCTTTCCGTTACTGGCGGTCGTGTTTCCCGTGTTGGAAGTGGTGGCTTGACTCTGGGAGGTGAGTTAAATCACGCAACGGATGTAGTCGGATCTTTATCCAACTAACGATTGTAAAGGTGGCATCTCTTTCTTCTCCAACATTTATGGCTGGGCCTGCGACAATGTCATCAGCTATGAGGTATGTTTTAGACGTCAAACCTCTACTGTTCCATACAATACGCCATTCAGGCGTAATGTGTCAAACTCATCAGAGGCTAACCAATATACTTGACTAGGTTGTCACAGCTGCTGGAATCGTTGTCTATGCCACCCCCAAGCTCAACTCCGGCCTATACTGGGCCCTCCGAGGTGGTGGTAACAACTTTGGTATCGTGACGGCATTCACTTTCGAGACTATTCCCTCCCCGGTGGAAAGATGTGGGGTGGCACTAAGACCTACCTCGAGTCCAGCTTTGACCAGGTCTCGGAGGCCTTTGCAGGTGTTGTTGCCAACTCTCCCAAGGACCCCAACGCCGGCCTTTGGGTTGCCTGGCTTAAGAACAGCGGTATGAAGCTCGCTGCCACCGAACTATGGTACGCCAAGCCCAACGGCTCCAAGGCTACCATCTTTGACGGGTTCAACGCTATCACTGCCATTGCCGACACTACCCAGGACCGAGTCCTGCATGAGTACGCCATTGAGCTGCAGAGCTCGAACCCTTACGGCTTCCGCGAAATCTACTACGGACTTACCGTCAAGGCAAACTCTGCAATTGCTAAAATCGCACGGGATATCTTCTTTGAGGAGTACCCCGCCGTCGAGGGAGTGAGCGGTGGAAACCCAGTCCTCATCATGCAAGGCATTACTGAGGGCCAGATAAAGAACATGGCCAAGAATGGCGGCAATGCGCTAGGCTTGAGCGTTGCCGATGGCCCGCTGTACTTGATGCACATTGCCAGCTGGTGGCTCAACGAGTCAGATGATGAGACTATCCACAAGTTCATCTCCAAGGTGCTGACGCGCATCCAAACGGAGGCAAAGAAGCGTGGCCTCGAGAATGACTACGTCTACATGAACTACGCCAGCCCGTTCCAGAACGTTATTGCAAACTACGGCCCCGACAATGTCTCCAAGCTCAAGAAGATCGCCTTCCAATACGACCCAACTGGTGTCTTCCAGACTCTTCAGCCCGGCCACTTCAAGCTCGACCGTGCGCCCGTGCCAAACTCGGGATACTTCTCTGGTCTGAGAGGCTAGGAAACCCAACAAGGTATTTCAGGATTAGGTTTAAGACCCAGTAGGCCGCCTAAACCTCGATTCTTGGTACATAATTAGGTTAGATAGACAATGTCAGTGTGTATGTAATTAGTATATACCTATGTGGCTCAGTACATCTGTTTGGCACGCCGCTGTGTGCTCATATAATGAGATTAACCAGGAACATAAGTCCGAAGGACGAAACTTGCCATTGGTCGAAGTAATTATATGAAGCTTAGGGTATGTAGGATATGAGCTTGATCTCCACCTGGGACAAGATGTATGATGAAACATATTATCCAAAACTCAAGTCACGGAAGGAATTATTTCTTCGCTCAGAGAGTTCCAGAAGTTTATTGTACTTGAGCCACCGACATATCTCGAAGACGAGATCCTTGTGCATGGAAAGAAGATTGCTTAGGGGCGACTGGAATTCTACCAGGACCTGCTGAGCTCTAGGGTAAACTGTTCTAGACAAGACTGGAGGCAGGACTCAGGATTTTTGCGTATATACGGATTAGTTGGGCAGTGGTATCCTTGCTCTTTGTTTCTCACTTGTCCATATCACAACCTATTCCTCTCTAATTACAGCAGCAATTGCCAATCTCAACATTACCAAGTCAAGATGACATCCTAAGACAACATGAACATGTATGGCCTCGGAATGTAAGACGGCCCGTGGCTTTTAGAAACACCCCACAATGGCGTGATGGCGCGAACGGCTGCGAAAACCGGAGATGGCCTAGTGGAGTGGGCTTCGCATGATCCTCGCTGTGCTGATACAGCTTGGTCCTGATTCGTTGCGTGCTTTTCACTGTCTTGCTTCGTCTTCTCCTTCGTGTCGACGCTTACCTTCAAGGCGTGAGACTCAGATTTTTCGTCAACATGGCGTCTCGGCTGTTCAAGAGTCGCGTGGCCTCGGCCTGCATCGCGGGGCGACAATCTGCCTTAGCGAGGGATTCGCGACTGTATCGCCGGTCAACCCAGCGGCCAAGAGCCACAAGGTTGTCATTGTTGGCGGCGGCACTGCTGGTGTGACCATCAGCCAGCAGCTTCTGCGGTCTGAGAAGTTTGCGCAGGACGACATTGCCATTGTCGACCCGGCAACGTGGCATCATTACCAACCCGGATGGACTCTGGTCGGTGGTGGACTGAAAACTAAGGAGGAGCTCCGGAGGCCTTTGGAAAGCTTGGTAGACCCCAAGTTGAAGTATTACCGCGATGGTGTTGGTGCTTTCTCACCCGAGGACAACTCTGTCACCCTGGCCAACGGTGATAAGCTGAGCTATGAGCAGCTTGTCGTGGCTCCCGGTATCTCTGTCGACTTTGGCAGCGTCAAGGGCTTGCCCGAGGCTCTTGCGGACCCTCGCTCCTGGTCTCGTCCATTTACGGATACGACTACTGTGACAAGGTCTTCCCCACCATCAAGCGCCTCGAGAAGGGCAACGCCATCTTCACGCAGCCCGCCGGCGTCATCAAGTGCGCAGGTGGTCCTCAGAAGATCATGTGGCTTGGCCTGGACTACTGGAAGAAGGCAGGCCTTTATGACCCCAGCAACCCCTCCAGTTCTCCCATCAAGATTAGCTTCGCGACTGGTCTTCCTAGCATGTTCGGCGTGGCCAAATACAACGCCACTCTGGAGGCGCTGCGCAAGGAGAGGGGCGTAGAGGGTCTGTTCCAGCACGACCTTGTCGCTATCGACGGCAACACGGCGACGTTCGCTCGCCCCGACGGCCAGGCGCAGGTCAAGAAGCAGTTTGACCTTTTGCACGTCGTGCCCAAGATGGGCCCTCATGCCTTCGTCAAGAAGAGCGCGCTCGCTAACGAAGCTGGCTACGTGGATGTGGACGATGGCACCACCCGCCACAAGAAGTACGCCAATGTGTGGTCTGCAGGCGACGCTTCCAGCTTGCCCACTTCCAAGACCGCAGCTGCCATCACCGCTGAGGCTCCGGTTCTGGTTCGCAACTTGCTGCAGACCCTCGAGGGCAAGCAGCCCGATGCCGTCTATGATGGATATACCTCGTGTCCTCTTCTGACGGAATACGGAAAGGTTCTGCTGGCCGAGTTCAAGTACGGCGGAGAGCCCAAGGAGACGTTCGATAAGCTTTTCGCCATCGACCAGGGTGTCCCTCGAAAGGCCTTCTACTACCTGAAGAAGGACTTCTTCCCTGGGTGTACTATAATTCTTTTGTCAAGGGAACTTGGGGAGGACCTAAGGGCTGGACAAACTAGACTAATACCCATAGATGTAAAATCACAATGATCTTGTCTGATTAGCATATAGCTGGCCACTTCTACATGCGTGACTCATCAAATACGCACTCCCAACAGGACCACGTGCATTGTATTGTACGGACTCGTATGCTGAAACGACGCGTTCTTTGGGTCGCTTGTGACTACAGGTCAATGTAGTGAGCTTCACTTGCCACATGTCCTTGAATTTGGTGGAGCACCTAACCATTACTGCCTAATGTGTCCCTTGGTTTGAGCAGTCAACCACCATGTTCCTCTCCGCTACGGGCTCCGGCAACGCACCATAACCACCTCCATGCTTTGGGTCGCGGCGGGATGATTCGTTGATCCCTTTCAATGCAACCAGTGCCGTTTGCAGCTGAACAAAAGCATGGTGCCAATTTTTACTCTTTTTTTTTTTTTTCCGTGGTGAGACACATTCAAGAAATTAACTCAATGGCATCAAGATGCTATGCGTAGGCTTCTCGCCCTTTGCCAGTCAGAGCTTTATTAGGCTCTCGCTCTCGAGAACCTGCACTAGTCTCACGGGTGACTTTGCTTCGTACGTTAAAAAGACATTCATGCATAAACGTTGCCTCAGTTTCGTATCGGCTCCCGTCGCCGAAACTACCTACCTCGTATTGATGGCATAGCGTCAGGGGTCGGCCGCCCCATTAGGCTAAGACCAAGGCGGGCTCGTCGTGGCGCTGTGTATAAGACAAAGCGGGTTCCCAGGCTATTTTCAAACCCGAGCATCAACTGGAACTGGGGAAGTCCCGTCGTCACACCTCGCGACAGTCACGATGATGCTCCCGCCTATTGCACGAACGCTGATGCGCTGGACGCTCTTAACGATAGCGATAGTATGCGTCGCCTTCTCAGGGCTGTCGATTTTGGCAACCCTCGCCGCCGGAACGTTGCAGATGGACGGTGGATATCCAGATGGACCCGCGAACCTATTTATGTCGTCAATTGCCGTTGTCCGCTTTGGAGGCATCATCCCTCCGACTCCGACTCCAAAGGATACGAGCTGAAGCTGCTTTGGTTTCTGAATGCCTTTGGATGGGAATGGCCGCAGACAAGCTGGGAAAAGTCATGCGGCATCGTGCGCAGCATCAACGGTTTCTTACCCGAGGATCAGCTTATCCTACCTGAGGATCTTGGCCGCGCGGCGAACCGACTTAGACTGCCACAAGAAGATTATGGCTGTCTCGACAGATACACCCACCGTGCCGGGATCTGTCACAATGAGTTCCTGGCCGCCTGGGACGCGGCCAACCCGAAGGATACCACATTCAGCACTGTGATTCCGCTCTTTATCTACTACCTTGCTGCCATTTTCTTAATTACTCTCGCGCTACAAGAGGTTGCCGCCCGATGGGCTCCGGGTCTGTTGAAATGCTATTGCCCCAAGTTTATCAGCCAGCGAAACTGGTGTGCTTGCTTGAAAGAGGGCGAGGAGGCCACCCCGAGCGACGAAGCCGTTTGAGGATCATGGGGCTGTGGATACTGGCTGCGACGTATACCATCGGAGCCCTCATGCTGGGATGGCAAGGAATAACTCTCGTACAATATGTGAACCAGGTTGATGCCCAGATCGGCGGCATGAACGCCCGCATTGGATCCGGGTTTATCGGGTTGAGTATTGGTACACTGATTGCAGTTCTTCTTGCAATCTTGTGTCTCAAATTGAGAAATTTGATTCGAAAGCCGAGCTCTTGGATGGAAGACCAGATTGGGAACGAGCCCATTGTTCTAGATGCCGAAGATATCGACGATGAAGAGGAAGGAAGGAAAGCTAACGATTCACCTAATGATGCCTGAGAAGTTTATACAATAGTTTGGGTCATTTGTCTGGGTCATCTGAAACTAGCTCATGTTCTGACTCGATATGACCATCTAATATTATTAATGTTCACATTTTTCACATCAATTACTGACGTCCTAGACTTGTTCATGTATGTTCTCATCCATTCATTCTGTGATATACATTTTATCCCAGTAAAAGATAACTTTTGAAGCCCCCATTTACCTAAACTCGTCAAGGAACTTCTGGTGGAACTCCTTGATGTTCTCAATCCATTCCGTGCCAGGGGCCAGGAACGTAATTCTGAAATGCAAGCTGCCCTCAGCCTGTCCAAACCCACTTCCAGCAACGATACAAACACCTGTAGCGTCTAGCATCCGCAGACAGTAAAACTCATCGGGCTTTCGGCCGAGCTTCTCGGCGGCTTCTACTGCCTTGGGCGGCAACCGAATTGTGGGGAACAGATACATAGATCCTTGTGGCTCCGCACACTCAACGCCCTCCATATCCTTGAATGCCTCCCAAAGAGCGTAAGCTCGGCGCTTGAGCTCATCAAAAATAGCCGAATTTTCTTGATGGTACAGATCGTAAGATGGCGATCCCGGCTGAGGTGGATTCACCATGAGCTCGACGAGACATTGGCCAATGACCGGTGCGCAGAGTGTGATGGAGACAAACTTGTAGATTTGCTCCTCAACCTTGGGATCGAAGCCAATGAGTTCAAAATAGCCGCCTCGATGCCCGCATTCTCCAATCAGGCCCTTGGATGTCGAGTGCATTGATGCGAGTTCCAGCTTGCCATACTTCTCAGCATCTTCCGATCGAAGGTTGTAGAGCACCTTTCGGAACGAGTGGAAAGCCCCAACAAAAACATTGGCCTGATAGACCTCATCGGCCAAAACCACAAGGTTGTTCTCAGCCGCGAACTCGAGGACTGAGCGAACGTCGTTTTCGGAGAGGGAAGCACCTGTGGGGTTTCCAGGGTTGATGACCACGATAGCGCTCACATCGACACCTGAGCTCTTCGCCTTTTCGTACGATTCCTTGATTTGAGCGACTGACGTGCCCCAGTTTGATTGCTCATCAAGGTAGTAGGGTACGCACGTAGCATCCAGAACAGACAAAAGTGCTGTGTAGAGAGGATACTGCGGGATGGGGTCAGAATGCCGGTCTTGGGGCCGGCGCAGATAACGTGCAACAGCGTGTTGACGGCCGAAGATGCTCCACCAGAGAGGTAGATGTGAGACGGGTCAGCTGGGTGGCCATCTCTCCTTTCAAGTTGTCAGCTAGAGCTCATCTCACATATTATGGAAACAAATGGGGAAACTTACTTTCGAGAAACTTAGCAATGCTCTCTTTAATGGCAGGGTTGCCAGCACTAGCACTGTAGGCACCAACGCTGCCAACCTGCTTGAGCAACCACCTGGCCCGCTCCAGCACATCAGATTTGTAGCCAAGGCTGTTTAGCAGGATATCTTCATGATCCAGAAGGCTTGGGTTCTCCAGCAAACTCAGAACCTGTCTGTAGAACGTGATTGGCTTCTGGCCTAATTGCTGGGGTTGCCAATGTTGCTGCTGATAATCTGATTAAAAGGGAGGTCTTGACCCTGCCCTGCGCGCAGCTTTGCACGGTACTCCTCCGACTTGAGCGCTAGTTCACCACGCACGGCATATTTTGCCTTGACCACATTGGGGCTGATATTGTCGATGTTGAGCCTAGGCATTTTGATGCAGGATAAGCCGGATGTGGTGGCTTTTGGTAGGGTGGGACCGTGATGTCTCGGTTCACACAATCGCACCAAGTGACGAAGTTGGGAAATGCTGAAACCTAAAGGGCGCTCCTCTACCGACGTTCCTTTGTCTCGGATCAAGAGTCACACCCGAAGCGAACAAGATAATGTTCTCACCACTTCCGATGCCGCTCTAAATGTTCTCCACAGTTATCGTGCATCATCGATGTGGGGTTCAGTCAATGTGTTCTGACTTCGGCCAATCTTTGGTCCGGCTCGAGACATAAGCTGAGTGAGCCGACAAACACCAATGGTACAAGATCCTGATTTATGTGCTGGTTATATGAGAGACACTTGTAATGAGGTTAGGAGTAAGTGGGTGAACTTTACTTACGACCAAGTTGCTGAGGTAGATTTGGGACGGGCCGGAACAAGAGACGAAGCCACGATTGGAAGTTGAATTGTGTACACCAAATGCGTAAAGATATTGCCCTTGATATAGAATAAATGACAGTTAAGTCAATAACAATGCAAGTTTAGTGATTGAAATTACCGTGTCCTTAACGCGGGACTCTGTCCTTGGTTCTGGCCTCATTTTCAAGACACTAGAGCTTTGTGTCAGTGAGCTTGACATCGACAGGAAGAGAGTAATGGTTCCATAAATAAATTAAATGTTCGTTTGTTTGTATACAATTCTATCTTGTCTTATCATATGTTGTTATCAGTGTATGGACGCATATTGAATCTCGCTTGTTCAATCACATAGACCAAGCTTTCCCTGCCAGAACTTGAATACATCTTTTGTACACATCCATATGCTTGCAATACAAAAGATTTGTTCGCCGTACCGCCAAATCCAATTTGTATCACCTACGCTGCCTTTGTTGGGAATGTGGGACTGTCCACAAACTCTACTGTGGGTGCTCTCCGATATTCATTCGGACTTCGAATGCCAGGCGATGCATAGTATCCAGGTGTCGCAGGCTGGCTCTCGACCTCTGTGCCCTGTCTAGAGATTCCCTGCGCTAGAAGCTCCTCATCGAAATGTTGTAGAAGGCTCAGCCATGGCAGCCAGCCAACAAGGTATCGGACAACCCTTGATCTTTCTTGCTGCTGACGATCGAAGCCACTGGTCGACCTCAGTGTACTGGGACCGAATCCACGTCTATGCAACAGCTTGCCTCTCTTTTCCTTGTTGAATAATCTATCTTGAGCGAGCTTATAGCATGTGCCTGTGAAACCGATGGCGCCGACAAGAAGTGGTAGAAGCTGGCCGGGGCTCGAAAGGTTGTTGGTTGGGCCGCCGAGAACGTCGTTGATGTGGTTGAAGTTGAGGGTGCATTCTACCATGACCGCGGAAAAGATAAGCCAGATTAAATTCATCCAACGAAGAGTTTTGTGCATCAAAGCGAGCCTGGAAATATGTTAGCCACTTAAGTTCCCTAAGCCATGGCGGTAGTAGTACTCTTCTTTCTTGAAACCTGTTACATATCGAGGTCTGTGTATCGACTGATCGTCACCGTCCTGTGCTTCATTCGACCAGCGGCCATTCACCTTCCCGGCCAATTTCTCAATGGTAAACCAGCCAGTCAATGTTGACGCCAAGGTCATCACGCCAAAGTATGCCAAACAGCTGGCACAGACGATGATATAAAAGTACCGGATTCCACCAGCGGCATGAAGCTTGGCGAAGAAAAACGTGTAGAGGACACTGCATTCTGCTGAGTTAGGAGGATCGGCCTCTTCCATGCCGTCGTCAGGACCAAGCACACGCAGGCCACCCGTAATGCCCCATGTCCAGAACCATAGGCCATAAATGCTAATGGCAAGACTTAGAATGACACGAGCATGAGTGCCCCAACTGCCGAAGCACCCAACCGCTCTGGGACCATTGTCGATGTAGAGTCGAGTGCGGTAACCCCAAATGCTCAGTATTCCAAACGTAGCTCCGCCACAAAGATGCATGAGTACAAGGCCATCAACTTCGGCGAGATGGCCTCGAATACTGTCCTTGGCCATTGCAATGAAAAGAGTAAGGACGAAGACAGTGTTAGCGTTGGCAGCCGAACCGATTTCAGATGAAAGCATTGTGTTGGCAACCCAAGCCTGGAGCCAGGTAAAGTAGATACCAAGTCTAACACCGAGACCATAGTAATCAGAGGCTCGGTCACTGATGCAAAAGTATTCCTCTGCGCGTGGGAAGATGGCCCTGACGGCCTCGGTTTGAGGGTTCATCATGATGGTGTAGACAACAGGAGGTGCCCTCAAGACCGTGGGATGAGCATGTCCGAGTGAGTGTCGGATGGGAGATCTCGTCCCGGAGCAAAGATTTAAAAGAGCACTTCAGCTTGGCTGAACATCCCATGATAGGGCTTGAGCCACCAAGAATAGTGCCGCTTAAAAATCAAGGGGGCGAGTCGAATTGAACATCGAGTGGAGACCGAATCCTACAGCCTTGCTATAGAGCCGCATTCTATTTCGCTTGATATAACGGTCCTAGACCTCGGTTCCACCTAGAAGCTAAAGTCCCATAGTGGACTGCTTAATAGTCCTATAGTTGTAGATCAAGACCTTTAGTGCTTATGAGGAGTGAACCCAGGCAATTGCTTTGACGGTTGGGTACCTATCAGCATGCGCATACCCACTCAGCCGCACTGTTTTGGGTAAGTTGGCAAGTTTACTTTCAACAGGGAGCTTCAGATATCCCGGTTGAAATGCGGTCAGCCTTAAAGTCCGCTCTATCACAACCCATGCAAAGGTGGAAATATTACTGCATTTAGTAAATTACTTGGTCCAGGGAATGCCGGTGGCCGATGCAAGCTTCTGTGACCGGAGGAATAACTCCAAAAAGATAGAAAGAACAGCCCATGTTCAACTCTCCGAGTTCTTCAATTTGGACGCCAAAAGGGAATTAGTATGTTCCGAACGCCAGACAAGCAAAAGTCAAAGCCAGTCCTCAAACTCAACTTCCAACGGTCCTCTGCCATATTGAACCTGGCTATCTATATAGTAGAAAAGCCATGTGGGCTCACACAAGCCACAAACAGGAAACCAACCAGTTGAACGCCTCGAGAAGACGAAACCTGGTCAGTGGCAAACCGGGTTCATGAGTGAGTCATGTGCTTGTCCCAGCCTCATCCTTGTCTCCTTGCGCTTCAAACAGTTACCAGTGCACGGGAGGAACGTGACTAGCTGAATTCATGGCTAGCGAGGCCCCATTTACTGGACAATACGTGGTCTGAGCGTCGAGCCGTCAATACGTACAAAGCTTTTCGTTCCCACTATAGTTAACGTTGTATGTTGGCTTTGTAATCGATACCGATTGTCAAATTAAAGCGATTAAGCTAAATTTAACTTACTAGAAGTCTCCATAGACATGTATTACCAACATCCGGCTGTTATGGTGTTAAGAGAAGCGCTAACAAATAACGGGCATATCGGAGACTGGTGAACCTGCATAATGACCTTTCAAATTCTGTTGAGGTAATGAATAAGCAAATAGTATTCTGCTCATAGTTGTTTTTAGTACAGTTGATGACACACCATCTGCGGAAGCCAGACTGAAGGTGCAGATGAAGGTTTCTTCGGAAGTCCTAGAGATACATACCCTCACGCTGCAGGGCAAATCATAGGCTGTAGGTGCGAAAACTCCCTATTATCTTCGCGGCTGTATGAAAGGCTTTGAACTCCCCAATTCTGACTACAGTCTGGTGTAATGAAGGTTGATGACGAATATGTCGAAATCCTGTCGCAGTTGTCTACATGGGCCTTCATCACTCCAGCTAATGTTTATTGTGTAGGCCTTGGGCCGATCCTCGTGGTGGGGCTGGGGCCGACCACGACAAAGTCGAGGAAAGGGTATCGCTCGTGCTGTGCTCGACACCATCCCTATGGTTAAATTCAACAACCAACAGTCTACAAAGCCGGATCCAGAGCTGGAACTGGAGACGGGTACAACGGATGGTCAAGACGTTGGGCCCCACCGAAGTAACTCGAACGCAAGCAAGGAAATGTCTGGTGGCAGGCATAAGAAAGTTCTTGGATAAAATGACTGGGGGTTAGTTATATCATTCACCGTTAAGATCGCTTGAGATAACCGTCGTATGGGAAGCCTCGATCAAGTCCTCTAAGACGCATCAAGTTGCTTGGTGCTCAATGTTTGCAAGATATTTTGATTCATGCTATATACTTTTTGCGCCGTCCTTTTCTGTCCAGAACCTGCAGTGCACATATCGCTATGACATATAACAACCTTACATCTTTCGGTCAGGCAGAACCGTTGGGACGGGGGTCGGGTTGTTGTCCTAGGCAGCTCAGGAACAGGCTGCGTAGGAATACATGCGCAAGCGCTGCTGACTCGCTCAACGACATCCCTGTTGGCACCACCACAGCCGCTGGAAGCATACTGGGGTACCGCAGCAGCATCGTAGTGCTTTCGGGCAGTGTATTTGCTGCAGAACTCAATAGACTCCTCCAGACGGCCCGAGATGTGGGAGGCTCGCAGAGAACGCAAGCAGTTGTCCGCGTTGCAAACAGGTGGCTTGGCACACTCCTTGGAGGTCATCTTGACGACGAAGCTGCCTCGCTCGATGGTGTGGACAAAGATGAAGCCAGACTTGAAGTAAGGGTACGAAGACCAGGAACCAAGGAAGGCAACGGTTCCGCCACCCTCGTTCTCGTCATCCTCGGGGTAGACATCGAAAAAGCCTGCCTCACAGATGCTGGCACCCGTAGGGTCCTTGGTGACACTGCTGATGTCGAGCACGTTCAGGCCGTTACCGTAGTTGGACTGGTACAGGTAGTTGTCGACAATGTACTGGTTGTGGTCGATGGATCGAGTCTTGCCAGCATAGTTTCCAGTGTACTTGGGGTTCTCGAGGTCACGAATGTCGAAAATGTGGGTGGTGGGGAGACCCTTGGTCATAGGACCAACCTTGGCATCACGCTCATCGAACTCGTCGTCCATGAAGAGATACTCCTGCCATGTCTCGTTGTTTACAACACCCTGGTGAATGTACTGAGCGCCAGGGAAGTCTGTAATGGAAATAATGTTGCTGAAATTGCCCTTCTTGTTGGTCACATCGTAGATGGTCAACGTATCTTCATTGTAGCCGTAACAGATATCTTTTCCGTAATATCGCTCGTCCGGACCCCGATAAACAAGGCATTCAGCATCATGAACGTAACCATCCGCTCCGCCGAGTTAGAAGGTTGTTTCAAAGCGTGAGAGGTGTCGAACTTACCTGAGGCACATCCTGGGCTGGTGACGTTGGTAGGATCGCTGATATCCAGGAAGATCAAACCACCACGGCATGGGAGGTTACCACGAACTCTAATAGTCTCATTGCCACCAACGGAGCCCACTGCAATAGCATAATTCAGCTCGTGGTTGACAACAATGTTGTGGGTGCGGCCAACAGGCAGCTCATCCCAGTGGCCGGTCAGCTCGTCCTGGGTGAAGTTCTTAGGGTTCGCGGGATCCAAATCCAAAAGCTTCTTCATGTCAAAGAACTGTACTCCGTGCTTAATGGCCTCGGAACCAATGACAGCAATGTCGCCGACAATACGAATCTCTCGCCAGTTGGATCCAATCTTGTCGTATTGGGGCAGACGACCCAGGTAGACAAGCTTGCCCTCCTTGGTAATCTCTGCAAAGGCAGTACCATCGTATTGTCCAATGGCAACGATCTCCTGCCGTCTGCAGAAGTCCATCCCCATGAAGAGGAGCCTCGGCCACCCCAACTTCCAAGAGCCTGGTGGGAGAGGAAATGGTACAGGTCAATCTGCCGCCTTGTTAGCCTTACTCAACCGTCATGGAAGGATGATTCAATTACATTGTTGCACCTGAAGGTGTTGTTGTTATCGCCTTTGATGGCGGCAGCGAAGCCGTCAACGCAGGGAGTGTAGCCAAGCTCAGGGTAGCGGGAGCTGTCCATAAGACCAGCCTCCATTTCGGCCTCCCATTGGGCCTTCAATCGTTGTCAGCATGAGCAGTGCACGGCGAGCTGGGCTTACAAACCATCTTGATGCCCATGATACGATGATGAACCTCGCCAGATGCGTACTCGGCCTTGGAGCCAGCGCCGGCTGCGCTGCTCATGCCCACCAGGGCAGAGCCAAGCACGGCTACTGAACTGAGACGGACCATATTGACCTTGGTTTTACTCTGACACCAACAGAATTACACCTTTTCTGCCACGACTCTTTCGCTGAGGGGATGCGAATGGGAGTGGTGCAGAGTCGGTGACCAGTAGTAAGGGCCTCTACAACTATTTATGTTTAATCGCTTTCCGTGGGTTTCTTTCCGCCGTCGGACAATTGATTGGATCAAAATGCCATGGCGTCGTGCATGAGGAGGCTGGCGTAATCACGACTCTTACTAGCATCTTGGATTAAGCGGAGAGATGCATGGCAATACGACTACCTGGATGTCCAGCCAATGGCACAGGAGGTAAGAAGATAAGTCGAGCTTGGCTTACCGGTGTGAATCCCGGCATCTCGCAGCGCCAAGTGGTCAGCTCTTGTCGACATGCACTCCCGCTTTCCATGATACTACGTAGGCTTGCTCGATAGGAGGACGCTTAGCCTCCCGAGGGTCTGGTTTCCTTGGCTGCCTGGCCACCTGCTTCTTCTGGCAGGTGTGCGACGTCTTGGCCATCGATAAGACCACACTAGGGTCTTTTCCATGTAAGCACAGACGAGGGAAGTCGTTCGTTGAACCAGTGGGATTGGGGTCTACACAAGCGCCCCCGACTGTCGACAAGGCGATGGCCATTTTGGGAGCTGATCGTTGGCTTGGAAATAAGGTTAATATGAGAGTTATAAGCCAATTATCAAACGCCCCACTTACTCCATGCCTATGGCTTTTAGCATGGATGTCGGCACCAGACCAAAACAGATATGCCCAGTAGTTCGTTCATTCAGTTTGACGCCGAGAATCTTTATGTTGCTCGGTCACTATGATTCAAATTCAGAAGAATTCTCGATTAAGTTTCTCGTCCTGGATTCTCGCAACCATTAAAAACTCTGCCAACCTGCGTTGGTGCTTCTTCAACCATGTCGATTCGCTTCAAGCGGCCTTAGCTAAGTCACGAAAGCCCCTCTAATCGTGCCGTTTGGTACAGGGACATAGAAATTATTACGCTTGGAATTAAAGAGCAAGCATGCGGTTGAGATATTAATTAAGGTAAGACCAAGTCTGTAGTTCTGAATTGAGGATGTGGTGATTTGTTCCACACGCCAGCCTCACAGGCCACAGGGTAGTGCATAGGCTGGGTTCGCAATCTGACATCTAACACGCTATGATTCTTGATAGAAATTGAGATCAAGATACCAACTTAATTCAACGTTCGATCTAGTTAAAAAAAAATTAATGGCTGAGAGAGCCCGGGAGAAGGGCATTTAGCGCTAGCAACATTACCAGTCGTCTTCAACGTGGCTGGATAATGGGCATGTATACCTAACTCCACCATTATGGCAATATCCCAAGGTCATGGATGACTATTCACGAGCGCATCACGTGGCATTGGGCACAGAGACCTTCAAACCCAACTCACCTTGTGATGGTTCCTGCGTTCCACTCATTCAACTAACTGCACGAAATGGACCAACTCCATTACGAGACCCAGGTGGGCGCCACTTCGATTCGGCTCCTCCACACTTCTTTTCCAGATGGTGCAGACGCAAGCATTAGTGTCAGCCGCCATATGTTGAATGATCTCCTCATATTATGCACTGTCTTACACTTGGGGGCATCCCTGCATAGTGACGCCGAATACACCGAGAACGACAAAGTCCCGATCCAAGTAGATGGAAAATTAGTGAAGATCTTTCCGAATCTTTACCATGCATTGCTACAATGTCATAAGTCGTACGCTGGAGTTTGGCTATGGGTTGACGCAATCTGCATTGAGCAGAGCTGCTTCCCAGAGCGCGAGGCCCAAGTCGGGATCATGGACCAGATCTATCAAAATGCTACAAAAGTAATTGTGTGGTTGGGCCAGGAAAAGCAAGACTCCCAAATAGGCCTCAACCTGGTAAAATTGTACGCGCGAGTTGCGATTCGTGAGATCCCACGTTTCTTCGAATTGCGGCAATTTGGCGCTGTGAACCTCACACAATCAGATTCTCTTCGGAACTTCGGCTTGCCCGGTTTAAATGTCCGAGATGCCAAAGCAATTATAGGGGTGTATGAAGCACGCTGGTTCCACAGAATATGGATTCTCCAAGAAGTTGCGCTTGCTCGGGAAATCCAGGTGCACTGGGGCAATGCCTCAGTATCTTGGGACGAGCTTGGGATGACGGCGACTTTCATTCAACTTAGCTCGATATCTGCTGGCTTGAGTTTCCTTTTTCAGGGAACTTCCATCGTATCCAAGATATTGACTCTACGGTCCAAGGGATCCTTTCTACCATGAGAATCCAGTTAGTTCGTGAATGGTGTAAAGGCGGAGACAGTCCATTGAAAACAGCACTTGAGGCAACTGAAGTTGCACCTGGATTATTTGGGCACGAGGTAGGCCACTACCTGCTCAGACTTTTGTTTTGGACCAGGGTTAGCTTTCAGGCCACTAAGCAAAGAGATGGTGTATATGGTTTCCTTGGGATTCTGAACCACATGTGTCGTGATCAGCAAACACCTCGAGGATTGCAGCCTGATTATACGACTCCGGTACCCGAACTTATGCAGAGATTTGCAGAGGCTCTCCTTCAAGAGATAGGATCACTGCACGTGCTGAGTTTGGTATGCGACCCTACTCTGCGTGAAGTGCCTGGAACTCCTTCTTGGGTTCCAGATTTGTCGCCAAGCGCTGCCGCGAACCCTATTCTGGGACCATGCTTGAAGTGTACCGTTGAGGGAGATCTTTTATTCCATGCATCAACAAAATGTATAGACACTGAAGTTGCGTCAAGAAGTTTTAGTGTTGAAGCTAATAAACTTCACGTGAGAGGGCAGCGAGTAGGTTCAGTGTACATGAAAGGAGAAGAATTAGAGGAAGCTTTGAACGGTGAAATAAACGGCTGGGGTGAAATCATGTTGGCCATGGAACCGATATACAAGCCCACTCGACAAACACGAGGGACGCTTTTCGGCGAATGATTATTATGGATACGGATGAGACAAACCGCCCGGCAGCTTTTTCGTCTCTTTTCAAACTACAGCATGTTATTCTATGGATTGTTTTCAACTCTGTTCAGCAGAAACGTGAGGAGGATTCGGAGACAGGTGTTAAAGCTGGCATTGACGCCTATCTTAACACACAATCGGCCGTTTTTCGAGCTGCACGAGAGGTAGAAGATTGCGTTTTCCCGACAAGAGAAGCCGTGGAAGAGAAGATAAAAATACCAAGCCTCTACTTGGTAATTCAGAGAACCCAACCGAAGACACTGAAAAGAAAGAGGAGTGGCTCGAGTATCTCGGTGCTGAAGCATTTGGTGGCGTGGGGGTTTTCTTTCTGCAGGCCATGGGCTATCGACGCCCATTCCTTTTAGATAATAAATACATTGGATGCGGCCCCAAGTCGACTGAAGAAGGAGATGAAGTTTGGGTCCTCATGGGAAGTCGGACTCCTTAGTCTTGAGGAGGACAGAAATAGATGGACAATATACCTTGATTGGCGAGGCATACGTTCATGGGATCATGTATGGGGAGTTTATGGATGACCAGAGGCCATGGTTGAGCTTGTGCCTGGTATGAACGCCGTCTGTTGGCTTACATTTTACGCCTCCTTGATTTGAAATGAAAAGCTATTCTTTTAGAATAAATTATGCGCGCGCTTTCTGCTAACACCTTGACTGAGTCAAGGGCGATGTTTGGTGTTGTAATCCATACCACATCTGTGGTGGGTTCACTAGAAGCAATCGGCTGCTCACCTTGTAATTGCTGAGAGTATCTCTGAGCTGTACTCTCAAGAATGTCATATGTGACAGGTTGTAGGGAATTTGGAGAGATCCCGAAGGTTTCGAAATCTTTGGATGATACGTTTTGAGCGAGTTTAGCCGGGAGAGGACGAAATGGTTGGCCGATGTGAAAACAACAGAGGCCGAATTCAACCAGAGCAGTCATAATCCAATGTTTCGAAGCGCGACGAGGATACAATACCAGGGAGGAAATGAGTTGATCTTATCACGTAGGCAATCACCGAGAGACCATCAGAAGGTGTGAATGTCACAGAGCACTCCTCGCCTCTGGGTAAATCAAGTAACTTTTGCCTCTTACAACGAGCATGCTTAAAGGCAGAGTATCGTCGTAGTAGATGTCGGTGGTTATCACTGCTGCTCTTGGTGGTTGGTCACTCTGCATCGAAAGCTCTGGTAGTAGGGTTTCCCATGTTACGAACCCAATCATGTTGGCGGTGGGAAATGAAGAAGACGGAAGAGAAGGATGAAGCAAAAATAAAAGTTTGAAGGAAGCCGACCCACGTGTTGGAGTGATGCGTAAAAGGGAAGTTGATGAAGGATGTGGAAGAATGGATGGAAAATTAAATCGAGAGACGCAAGAAATGAGTATATTTATTTATTCATACCCGATTATACAATCATCACTTGGTGGGTGATCTGGGTTTTTGTTTCTTGAGTATAAATATCTCAACTTGTTTCCATATCACAGTTCTGATTCTTCTTCCTTTTTATCCACGTTTCTTATCATCGTTCATGCCCAGCACTCTAATCTCAGTTCCTCACCAGAGCGCCACGCCGCTATACGGGCAGTTGACGAATGAACCTCGACTCACATCGTTTTCCTTACATTGCATTACCTAAGCACGTCAACCTGGCAGCTGGGCATCTTGTAAGTGAAACTGGCAGCTCCGTCGACAGCACTGACAGTGTCAAGACACAAGTTTCTTTCTTCTCCTGACCTTTCAAGCTTCATCTCTACTCCTCTCGGGTTCAGCGCGAAAGTGCTCCTTCATTTGTGATCTGCAACGTCTGGGCCGATAGCTTCGCTCTAGGCAGGGTAGCAGCAACTCCCGCGGTCACGGGCCCGAGAACACGAATCGCCTCACGGTACGAGAATCACAACCTTGATGAGTGTGCCTGATCAGAAAACCCATGAACAGTTAGTTATCCACCCTGCTGTGTGCTCCTACTAATCATGCATCAGATTTCCTCACCATGGCGACGCCGCAAACACCCCTTCATGCCAACACAATGGTCGAGCCTGCTTCTATTGCCACTTCTCAGGCTATGGTCCTAGATGAGCCCAGGCACAGCTCTGCTGAAGCTCCACAGTCTCATACCCCTGTGTTGGAAACTAGTCGTCCCACGCCGACCCCCTCCTGATGAATCGTACAAGACTTCCTATGAGCACCCATACTGAAGAACCTTCTTGGATGAACTTGCGTCTCAGTACAAGACACCTACAGGTCCCTGGACCATGTTTAATTGCCTCCTTGCTCTCCGCTGGAACCACATGATCAGAGGACACGATGTATTAGGAAAGGACTTTGAAAACAGCAGAGTTGGGCGACAGTACTACCACATCTATCAAGCTGTGCAAGATTATTTCCAGTCTGACACTAACTCTATTGCTCTCTCGAAGCCTTACCAACAAGTATCAAATGCACTGGATGCTATCGAAGACATCCTGTTAAATGGAGACCGAAAATGCTGGAAGACAATGGACGATTAGGAACGCCACCTTCCAAAACCTGTCGATGTGCTTACTCTATCTTGTCTTGACCCTTGTGGCCACAAGACTGGATCCTTGCTGGCGCGTATGAAGACCATTCCTCTTCAATCTCATCAGGCTTATCAGTGGCCAAATCCACCTATTAGCAGGGGAATGGCGTTCAACCGTAACGAGGTGCACACCATCTTCAACGAGAAGCTGAAAGACACCAGTCTGCTGAACGCAGCAGTGAAGTCGCTGCCTTCAATCATGCATCTAAGAACTGAGCTCATTGACCATCGAGAGAGTACGAAAGCTGTAAGTTCTGGAGGGTGCAGCATTTCATTGTTATCTACGATTTCTAACTTTGATGTGACAGACATCCGATGAGACTGCCGCGATCGTGAAGACTCTGCGCGAAGCCATCTCTCTTCAGGCCACGAAGATTAAAGAGATAGAAACTACCTCCAAGTTAAACCGAGAAGAGAGCACGAAGAAAATCCAGGCCGAGCGCGAAGCTACACGACTGCAAGCTGAGCAGGCTGCCAAGACTATCAAGAAACTTCAGTTGCAACTCGAAGCTGCGCGGAAGCGAAACAATATTGACCCGACTGCTACAGAACTTGAGTCACAGCTTGGAGTTGGGCAAGGCATTGCCAAAACTAATGGTGAATCGGTTCAAAGCCTTGAAGCGTTGAACAGGCAACTGCGTTCAAAGGTGGAGGAAATGCAAAAGGAGAAGGTTGCCCTACGGTCTGAGATGTCCCAGGTGCAGGCCAACAACAGATCCCAGCCAACTCCCGCTCAGCGCGCTGGATCGCACATGAATCAGCGCTCTCTAATTGCTCCTCGTAAGCGCAAGAGGACCGAAGACGCGGGTCAAGCTGATGGACGCACTGGTTCATCGACTCCAAGACCGGCAGCCAAAGGAAAGGCCGCGGCGAAGAAGGATTCTCAGCAAGCTACTAATGGATTCGCATCGGCACAGAAGAAATTTGGGGATCAAATCTAGGGTTTTAGTTCGCGATGCAACATGGCACTCGAGATAGTTGATAGCTGAAGCACAGGGGTTGAGATATCTGCATGTATGCAGGTCTGAGACTAGATTAAAGACGGGCTGCGAGAGAAGGATAAACACACACTTTGTTCTTACAATACATTGCGAGATTCGACTTCACTCAATCATAATTTCAACATTCTCTTCGTAGTCTTGTCATGTACATTCATCTTCAAATGCTTCCCTAGACAGCCAGCCATTAACGTAATCAGAGTAATTAACCCATTTCACCTGATACTTTCTGTCTGCTCCAAGGCCTTTATGTGCAAGTATGTCCTCAACTTCGTATACATCGGAGTCTTTGGTGCCGTCTTCGCTTGCCGAAATGATATGGCTTACCTCCTCTCCAGTACACATGGCAAACAGGCCAGGATCTGGCTCGACATGAGGCTCCTCGCCTAGGTCAGGGGTTTGGTAGACACAAGACACTTCGTCTAGGTCAGATATAAAATCCTTGTAGAATCATGCAAGGAAAGCTTTGGTCTGGGGCTCATCAGAGTCTCCGTGCTCCTGAATTGATGGGATGACGTGATCAATCAGTGGTCAGAACCCATACCTTGCTGGAGGTTATCTCTTTATGGGCGTACGAAGAGCAGAGTTTAGGTGCTCTGCCAGGTGTCGTTTGACAGGTGTGAATGGTGACATAGCCACTTGAATGTTAATGCAAAGTATCGACAACGACGTATGAGTTGGGGTGGTTAGTTTATCTAATGAAGATTCAGCTGCCCTACTTACATTGGTCAATCCGCCACCTAGTGTATTCAGGATCGAATCGTGGCTGTAAGTTGACACGAAGTCATACTCAAGTGAGCCGTTGTCGGAGACAGAGCCTAGATCATAGACACCAAACTCCTCCAAATCTTCAGTCGCAGGGACAGTTCCTGGAGATGGGGGTTTAATTCTGCTACCGTCTTCCTCAACTGGCGGTAAACGAAGCGGTGCCGCGACTTTGTTTCGTGTTCGAAAGCGGAACCTATTGGACACTTTGGTTTTAAGATCCGGTGTACACGTCTACGGGCTCCGCAGCACAGAACTTTGCGAAACATTGCCGCGGACTTTTAGTATCATTTGACATTCGGAATAGAGATATTCTTGGAGACAAAGCAAGTGCAGTGATTTCTGGTACCGAAGCAGATGCCAGACACTTTATCCCAATTTATTAATAAGTAGATAAATAAATATGTATAATATTTTATACATTATATACTATTAAAAGTTAAGAAATATTATTATTATTATTATTAGCTATTCATTATTTTATTAAAAGCTTCTATAATATATTTCTCTATTTTCAATTTTAAGTTATAAAATTAATAAATATTTATATATTTAATTTAATACGAATTTCTCATAAGCAAGTATCTGAACCACAGAATCCTATATTTAATTATTATTTCCTATTCGATGTGGCCCTTCTATATCTAAGTTTAAAAATATAAGGAGCAGTCTTATCTAAGATTTAACTGCTTCTAAAGATGGGCTCTTTCATTAACCTGAGTCTCATACATCACCCAAGCCTTCTGAGTCCAGGTTCGAGAAGATGAATTCCAACCGGAACCAAGGACAAACTGCTCCTCGAGGCAATATTTCCTCTCATGCTTGTTACGCAACCCATACAAGCTCGTTGGAACTGCGTTTGAGGACGCGAACAACAACCGAACTCAGATTTCAACTGCATCCAGCAATCCATTCTCTTCTGAGTCTTCATTACATGCATCACACAAGCCTTCTAATGTTAAAGAGGATGGTTAGTATACCAGACACTCCATAGTCAGGGTATCAATCTGTAGGTACATGAGGGTAGGTTAAAGAATAGGCGAGGAGGATTCGAATATCAGTCGAAAAACATGCGGATTGTATTCGATTATTACACGAAGATAATTCGACTAGAAATCAAAGACTATTCGTATTTTTTTCTAATAATAATTTAAAATAGTTCGCAGAATATTCGTATTTTATACTAATAATCATTTAAAATAATTCGAAGAGAACTCGCATTTTATACTAATTAAACTTTAAAATATCTCGAAAAGTATTTACACTTTAATCTTGTAATAATTTAAGATAATTTTAATAATAACTTAAGAAAATGTAACATGTGTTTAAACAATCGTTTATCAAATTATGGGTAAGAGCGTAGAGATATGCCAGATACCACCCTCGTCAGTTGCAGACCTGGATGAAGCATCCATGTTCGGACCGAGTTGTATGAGTTGACAAAGCATTTATGCATCTCGAGCAAGGCAATATTACTTTGAGGATATTCGTAGAAGAGACCTTTGGTAACCAAACGTACCCCAGCGAATGACACCTCGTTCGTTTTGGCGAATGGGTCGTGTTCCGGATGATAGAGGCCAGCCAAATCACCCAAATCAAACTGTTCAAAGTTCCACTCGATGCCAAGTGAATGCCACATCAGAGATAATGGGCCAATAATATCTTGTAGATCATTGTAGAGTGCGGTTCCTGTCATGCGAACCAAGCTCGTGACATCTCAGAATCAGTTGTCGTGAAGAATAGAGAAGCACTCGATGGCAAGCATCGACAACTGGTAGTAAGAGTTAGTTTGACTACAATGTAAGCCGGAAGCAGGTAGAGCAGACCAATGTTATCAACGAAGATTGCCGCATGTGGCACATCCTTCAAGGAGAAATAGTTGGCCAAGTGGCCGACGACGTTGACTTCGGCATTGAATGTGTGTAAGAATCTAATCGATGAGGGATAGCCTGTCTCCGCATGGGTGATCTTCGTTAGGAGGGCTGGAAGCTGCGACTCGACGTCTGCGGTTTTGTGACCAAAGTCGTAGTACTCTTGGCATTTCATCCACTTGGGCAAAGTCTTGTTGTGAGCTTCAAGCCTCAGGGTGGCCAAACAGCTGTAATCTTCAAACTTGGTGGCATCGGGGTCGTCGATCATCTCAAAATCATTGACAGGGATCTTCTTTCGGGCATGCGATCGTGTCGCGGGACCAGGCGCGGGCTCAGCGGCGCCAGATGCCACGGCGATGGCATTTGCTCGGGTTCGTGAAGTAGCGATGCCTAGATGCAGGTAGAAGTGGGATGAGATGAGGTATCGAATGACCGGCGCACCTAGTTTAGGGAAGCCGTAGCAAACGATGCAAGGCTTGCTCGCGTGCAGTCATGAAAGAAGAACACTGCGAGCACTTGGATGTGTGAAGAAGTGCAAGCTCGTTCACCAGCTGCCGGGCGAATTGCGGACAAAGCTTTATCCGTGTTTCATGAGGGCAAACGATCTGACCACTCAATACCGGCTGGCTGTGGAAGGGGACAACTAGATGAAAGAAAAAGAAGGTGTAAAATCGAGTTTAAATAACAGAATCGAATCACTCGGTTCTGGCTGATTGTGAGAGAGGGAAACAAACAAAGAAAAAAGATCGTACGAGAGAGCTTAAATAATAAAATCAAATAACTCAGTCCTGGCTGATTATAAAATCGGGACAACAAATAAAAGGAAAAGATTACGCCAGCAAGTTTGAGCCATAGAAATCTTCTGTGAGCATGCGCTCGTTAGGTAACACCACGTCCAGAGATTGTAAGGAATGCTGTAGAAGAAGAGGTAGCAAGTGCTTGGATGCCCAATCGTATGCCAACATGACCAAAACTTCAATGGGCTGTCCGTCATAGTCTGTCCGTAAGCAACCTCAGGTAGTCTGACTGGCACACTCTGTGGTTTCGTATACCAGAGCACGGATTAACCCACGAAGATATTCTCTATTCTAACTGACACGTGCAATATGAATTGGACGTCCTTGTAGAAAGAGTACATTCACATGTAGAACATATAATTCTTCAATCTCGTTCATTTCGACAGTGAGATGATAAAGGCTACGCCAACCTCGCGATTTATATCCAAATAGAGGGCTTTACTTATAAGAGGGTTCAAGCGGGTAACATCTTTAAATTCAACAGGAGGAAATCTTATGGAGAGGAAGATTTGAATTAAGGCAACAGAAGCGTCAGCTCACTTCACATTGAAGCCCGTAATAGCTGCACACCTCACAAGGAGTCCTCATTATATAACAGACTGAAATTTAGACACATATTTATAGATAACTCAATGTTCCTTGAATCTTTCCAAAATCTCTAGTTAAAAATAAATAGACTGATGCCGCAAAACTCCAGCTATGCTAATGCCGCCTAATATGCTAATAGTTGCCAAGTAGTGCATTGAATCTTTCCAACACCAAAGATTCTTCCATCTTGATCTTGCCTTGGTGAGTCGCCAAGTACACGCCTTCTTCTCGTCTAGCGGCATAAATCGCCTTTCGAGTTTGCCCTCGAACAGCCTGCCGAATACTCTTATAGATACCGAGACCTGGATATGCAACAGTGCCTAATGCGGCTGTGTAACAACATGTTAGTAGTTTGAACTGGGGACTAAGCCTATATGATGAGGCTGAGGGAGTACGGGCACTTACCTGTCGAAACCTTCGTAGTGAGACCGAGAATCCCTTTTCCGACACCTGCTATTCCTCCAATAAATCCATCCTTCTTCCCTCCTTCATATGGCTTCTTGACAAGATCCACAAACCCTTCCCCAATGCCAAGTGTTAGATTCTTGCCCGATACTAAGAATCCAGACTTCCAATCTTTCACGGTGCCATAGTCAGACACCTCCTCACCATAAAGTCTCGGCAAAGTCCGAGACCCTTCCGCAAAGGCCAGTGGTACGTCTATAAATATTCCCTTGGAATAATGTTTAAAGAACCCTCCAACTCCGGATGCAGATGCTGCCATCATGTCAACGGCCAGGTTATTTTGTTTTCCCTGTTTGGGATCATCAAGCTCAGTGCTATTGTGGATCCCGGAATCTGTGGATTCTATTGTCTCCTTAGACTTCGAAGCTGAGTTTTCCGTATGAAGTATTTGGATAGGCTTCGCAATGATATTGACTGCTGATTCGGTCATGCCTGAAAATGTGCCAAGCATAGCTGATATCGTTCCTGTAACTGGGTCCCAACGGCGATTTTCAATGACTATTTCATTAGCAGAATGCCTAGGTCACTAGAATTAGCCTCTTGTCATGCTACCATAATATCAGTAGAGACACTTACAACTCAAGCTTTTTAGGGTCAATTTTGACATGATCCACAAGAATTTCCGCTGCCAATCCAGAAATTTTCAATGTTTTATTCTTGCGTCGGTACTGCCAAACAGCGGGCTGATCTGGTATTATCTCACAGAAAAGGTCGGGCTGCGGTAAATGGCGATAAAATGAGCGCACTGCGGTCTGGACGCCGTTTTCACGACTCATGTTGTATGCAATGGATTGAGCTGAGCGTTCTGCTTCTTCCGTGAGACAGAACTGGATCGCTTCTGTCAAGTTCTCGGCAGTAAGTGACTTGAATGGAATCGGTTTGGGACCGGCACCAGCTCTTGCAATCATGTCGCCCCAAAATGGTTGGCTGAAGTCTAGAATTAGCGATTGGTTCTCAAGGCTGATATTTCCATCCACGTATAGAGAAGAACTTACTCTCCAAAGAACGGTACTACTGTTGTAGGTTTTCCATTGCGGAGCCCGCAAGCAGTAGTTCCTGCGCCGCCATGGTGTACCACAGCAGACACGTACTGGAATAGCCATTCGTGTGGACAGTCGCCCAAGAACATGACGTTGTCGAGCATCTCAAACTCTCCACCACCTAGTTTGCTCCAGCCCCGGGAAATGATGGCTCGGATTCCTGATGCTTTCACAGCATCAATGATGATTCAGGTTGTCTCCGCCGGATTCTCGAGAACTATGCTTCCGAAACCTATATATACTGGAGGGGCCCTGAGCGGAGAAAGTCATGTAGATCTTGAGGGGAGTGTATCTAGGAGCATCACGAAAGAAAAACCCACACACGTCTGGTATAACATCTGTCAGTCCTGTGCTTATTAGAAGTAAATGATACTGACCTATGTGATCCGGCCAATCTAACGGCTTGGGAACCAATGAAGGTGACCAGCAATAAGTAAATGGGACTTTGAGCGACTCTGCCAACCCCGGGCCCTCAGTCAGGGTACAGGCTCCAAGTCGATGGACACCCTCCATTCATTGATGATGTCTCCCAACCTAGCTGCATTTTCAGTATTTGGAAACTTTTCATAGTCATTAGGCTAGTTGACCTACCCTTGCCAAGTCATCCACTCCACGATAGAATATGAAACGAAGTTGGCCGACCCAGGATCGTCACTGAGCTGCTTCAAGTTGGCAAGCGGATGTGGAAACATCCTCGTACTGCTCCATGGCATTGTGAACATTAATTGAAGGGGATTCCCAAAGCTTGCGCGCAATGCACATGAGCAAAACTCGGCGGGTTTGCGATGATTGCGTTGGCCACAAATGGCACTTTTGAGTCGAGATCGGCGTCGATACAAGAGTTCCAACACCCTATTAGTATCTCTGAAACCATTTTCCTTTTCTTTTGCACGTCGCCTGCTCGAAGGCTCTTCATGCTGGGGATAAGGCCGGGATTCTTGACCATATAGGCCATGAGCTCAGTAGGGTCGCCTCCGATGGGATAGAATTCCAATCCAGACTCTTTGACGAAATCTCGAAATGTGTTGTGAGTGGCTAACCGTACCCGATGACCGTCTCTTTGAAGCTCATTTCCAAGTGCAACAAATGGCTGTACATCGCCCCGGCTCCCAACTACCTGTATCACGATGTTAAGGCGTCCCCTAAATGCGGTTTTGGCTCTGCACTCTTCAGTGATTGGTCATCATCAATGTCCGAAACTGGTGCCGTCCAATCCGGCACAAATCTAGAGAGTGTTTTAAATAGCCTTGAGTTGGTGTCAACATCAACACGGCCATCGTCTGACAAGGTAGGTCAGCAACTGTTGTGAGTCAGGATTCTGTGAATGATGAGCATCACCTGTTGAATGAATACCACTCTTCGTTAAAGCAGAATTCGAGGCGATAGCCTCATATGGTGGAGGTGGTTCATTGTCGGGTTCGGGTGTCGCAATTGAGAAGTGCTTCTTTTCGGCCATGTTGACGGACTTGAGATTCCTTTATTCTCAAATTCTCATCTTTGTCTGTAGACAAATAGCACTGGTGCCTCGAGGTTGGCGATGAAGATTGTTTTTAAACTTGACATTATGGAGACTTGCTTCAGTTTCGACGTAACTTATTTAGCTTCGCCCCTTGGAAAAGCTGTGCATGAAGTGAATCTAGTGATTAGACTCTGCTTCGCCTTACGGGAAGCACTTAGCGTCGGATACCAAGACCAATTGTGTCATGCCGTTTGTCGCAACTTTTGCTAGTCGCAACCGCTACGCGGGTTAATACGCGTATTAGACGGAGAAGCCGTATGGCTTGTCAGTTCCGTCGATACGCGTATTAGTGCCCCACCGTCACCTTGCCGATGTCTCTGGATCCAATAAACGTCTCCACGAGTTGTGAATATACCGTTCCGTAGCAAATTGATTGCCCTTGGTGTCCAATAAGGCCTCTCTAATAACATAATTGTAAGCCGGTAGTTGAGCGGATGCTTGCCACCCTGTCAATTAACACTTTAGTGCATGCGATGATCGACAAGGCATGGGGTTGCCGTCTTGTGCTATAAAGACCCGGAACGGCCCATGTTAATCTTGTTGACAGCCTCCCAACAGTCTTTTTCATTCTAGCCTGCATTCTGACTTAGCATACTAATGACATTCAAGATGAAGACTGCTTTGTTTGCTCTCGTCCTAAACTTTACTTGGGGCTTGGCAAAGTGCAATGACCAGGTTCCCGAATGGCATCCTCCTACACCTGACGACTGTATGCCTCAATCTCCCTTCTCGTACTGATATCCAATTGACGTGAAACAGTCAGAGGCCCTTGCCCAATGATGAATACACTGGCGAACCACGGATACCTCCCGCATGATGGAAGAGGCATCACGCGCCAGGTTGTGAGAGATGCCATGGCTGGTGCTCTCAACTTTGACTCTGCCCTTGCCGACATTATGTTTGACCAAGCAATTATTGCCAATCCAGAACCCAACGCTACTTATTTCACCCTGTAAGACCATTCCGATATACAGTCGAAAATGATCTCCGCTGACCTCGGTGTAGTGACGATCTCAATCGACACAATGTGCTAGAACATGACGCCAGTCTGAGGTGAGTTTTCCATCTTGCTCATTTCTTTTTGTCTTGTATCAAGTAGAGAATAATCCCTGTTCCACTAGCTAACTTTTATGTAGCCGCTCGGACGCGTACTTTGGAAACAACCACGTATTCAACCAAACCGTATTCGACGAAACCCGAAAGTACTGGTTTGAACCTGTCCTTACAGCCAATATGCTAGCCTCTAGCAAGCTTGCCCGACAAGTGACTTCAAAGGCATTCAACCCACATACACCTTCACGACCTCTATGGAGAGTTTTAGTGAAGGTGAAGTAGCCGCACCAGTGATTGCGTTCGGCAACACAGAGGACGTGACAGTCGACCGATCCCTGGTTGAGTATTTCTTTAGTAAGTTCTTGAAGTTAATCATGGTAGCACCAGATACCCTCGTCAACCCGTTATTAACACATGGCCACAGTTAATGAACGTCTACCTACAGAGCTTGGATGGGTCAGGAAACAAGATGTCGTGACCTTGAAAGACATTCTGCATGTTGCGGGAGCAATCAAAGCCGCTGCTAGCTTGACTACTGACTCTGGGTCAAAGCTGGTGACACAACAAAATCGTCGGAATTTGCACGGAGCACTCAACGTTTAAATCAGGTAATTTTCACCGATGTGTTGAATGACTAGGGCAACAAAAGCCACTATGAAGTGAGCTGATGGGGGTCGTTGTGCACCCGGCCGTGGAGAGCGTTTAGTTTTGTCTTTCTTTATCATGCAATATATATAGTCCATATGCCAGAATGAACATGTGTCCCTCTTTCCCAATGAGAATGCACTCCAATTAGAAGTGATTAGCACCTCCCAGCCTATATTAATAGAGGAACCCAGTCGAGACGGCTCTAAACCCTACATCGTTTCAATGCTGTTCCCACAGCTTTACGCTGCTGAACTTTTCCATCTGTAGTTTGTTATCAAGCATTTTTCAGACCGGCCGTTATGGCTCAGACCATATGAAATCAACTAGTTAGCCCAGGTGTTTTAGCGGAAGATATGGAAAGGTTTGTGTTGAACTCTTTCAGAAGGCTTGCTGAAATACCATCATCCAATTCACGCCCACTAGAGGCGCAATACCAGTCCAGCGTGTTCTATTCATTCATGTATCAGTACGTGAGTGTTTTCTCCATTAGGGGATCCAGGACCTCTGGCACGATGTAACTCAGTTAGACTTTGAAGAATTGAGCCATGGAGAGCTTTCACGATGCTGTCGCGCTTATTGCAAGCACATATCCGGATTTAGCTATCATTTTCTACACTACGCTATCGAGTGGTGGCTCCGACATCTGACTAAGGCGCCAGTATCCGAGCAAGCCGAATCCTTGAAAGATGTCTCTACTGCACCTTGGTTCGAGATGTGGAACCAGGTTCATCCGGGCCCGCGCTCAACCCATTGGCAGCATGTATTTGACCATCTAAACATGGCAGCCAAGCCACTTCTCGACTATGGTGTCTTCAGTTCCACCGACACAAAATTATTCATCCGCGCCATAATTTAATTTGTTAACGACAGTTTCTTTGGACTTAGTGAAGCTTGTTTTGACTCATCCCCGGGTCAATTTCCATAGCGAGGGCATGAGGACGTATAAAAACCTTCTCCTCGAGCACTCAATTGGCAAGGGCGGGAGGATGTAGTGCAGATAATATTGTCCCAGAACCACGTTGAAAAAAAAAGAAAAAAAAAAAAAAACACAAATGGCTGATACGGGTATATAGCACTCACATGGGCAGTTGAGGACGGCCAAGATAGTATTGTCAGAAGGTTGGAAGCTGCTGGCTGGACCATGGACGAGGCCTTCTAGCCTCCTGACGAAAATAAGTGGTCTTTACAATAGATATAGGGCGTGACTACTATCAAGTTCACGGGTTCACATCCTAATTGGAAAATATGCCAGTCTGTTAACTTTTTATGGGAGCACACAGCTTCTGGAGCCTTGCTTATAAAATTAGATGATGATGGTATCATGGTTCAACATGGAAGATCCACTTGTGTCCATGAAGGAAGTATTTATAGCATTATGCCTTTAGGGTTTAAGAGGGCTGACAAGGAAACATTGGTGATTGAAGAAAGAGTCAACTACGTTGACAGCTTCAAGGCAGTGACTGAGGTAGTTTCTAGAAGGATCCTGGCTAATACGTCCCTGGCTTTCCCATGAAATGAGGCTCTGCCTACGCTTACCATGTGCTTCCCCAACAGTCTTCCAGTTCCTAGACTACAACTTGGCAAATCTGGGCTCCTTATAGGCTGCGAGCCTGGCAAGAAGCAGGCTGCTGTAGTGCCCTGCAAGCTATTCTGAGATCCTCGATAGAACCGCTCAACTGAGTCTTCTGACGTCCATCCAGATCCGGCCTATGGGCATACATGAAATGGCTTATTCCCTAGCAATTGACGGTCACTCTCTCGCAAGCTCGGCATTCAGCTCGGCTGTTAAAACAGACAGTCCGCTGCATAGGGTGCACGGGCTAGCCTGCGATCGGCGGCATGTGGCTAGCTGAGAGATGAAGCCTACAGCAGGAGTGGCTGGAACAGTGCAGGGTGGGATTGGCTAGATATTCAGCCAGTCATTTACACAGGAGCATACACATCTCCCTGCGGCCTGTAGCTAGCTCAAAGCACAAAACTCGTCCTTGCTTCCCTGAGCATCACGGTTGGTAGCAGGCAAATGGAGTAACGATAGTTCGTGGTTCAAAGTGGTGTGGCACTACGGGACCAGCAATCACCTCCTCGGTCTGTCACCAAGCCGAATATTATTATTATCACCATTATTATTGGGCCCTACATGATTCTCAAATCTCGGGGTTATGCGGACCAATGTGTGGTTCGCTTGCCGCCGGCCGCGTAATAACTCCCTTGTTCTGCTTGTCCTACGAGCTCCATACAACATCGTAGATGCAACTTGTCACATCCATCCGGATTCGGTAATCACAGCACCAATGGCTTGTGCATGAAGGAGGGATGGAACGGTCGGATTGCAGTTTGCACTGAAACTTGCATATCGCCCGCCGACATGGCATGTGCCGGAGAGTTTGGGTGTCATAAAGCATCAGCATCAGCATCTAAAACCTCCATCCCCTCCCTCCATGGATGAATAGCATGACTTGATGGTGCCAGAACCAATAATTCCTACTCCCCAAATCAGACCGTTCCAATTACCTTTAAATTTTGAGAAACACAACAGCCTCGGCATCTTCCAAGTTCTACGTTCAAGGCTGCGACTCGAAAACGGAAGCCCTCTGGCGACACATAAACTGTAGATCTTATTTGACTGCGGCCCGGCATTTAGGATGACGGTAGAGGGGATGGGCAGAGGAAGAGCCGGTTTCTGGCAGCAGTTAATCCTTAGCATCGCGATAGGACAATCCGAGATTGTCTTGATGTCCTGCGTTGCGTTGCGTTAAGCCGCATGCATCCCTGCCCAATACTTCCAGCTATAACTTCAGCTCTTAGACCGCAAATTCCAACGTCTTCTTTGGATTTGGTACAGCTGCATAGTACTTAATTAGTGGGCCGTGCCACCTCATATTCCCCATAGCTCCAACCACAGTGCTCGCCGCAAGCCTCACAGCCTTGCAATGACCACATGCGGTACATGCCCAAGCCCATTTTCTTCCCGCGGGTCTGAATGTGCAGTTTTGGGTGCCTCAAGTACTCGCGAGTATCCCTAGAGTTTGGTTTCCGGCACCGGATTGAGGCCGTCTTCTGCCACTGCAACTTCCAGCATCCTCTATCACGCTGTCCAGCATCCCATCACATCGACGTCCAGCCATGACCGACTACCAACCCGTCTCTCATGATGAGAAGCCGCAACTGGTGCCGCGGGAGGAGATCGGACGGACGCCGTGGAAAAGCATCGCGTGGCGCTTCGCCTTGGCGCTGGTTTTCACCGCACTTATGGTGCCCGTGCTGTACGGCTTCGAGAGCAAGGGCGAGCTGACGCGTGGGAGAGACGCTTGTTTTATATTCTTATTATTCTGCTCTCGTCTCTTGTGAGCTTAATCTTGGGGTCTTTGCTTGGGCTATTGGGGGCCATGCTCCGGTGGCCGCTGTTGGCGCGAGCGGATTATTCGCCTGCCGAGGTAGGCAACTTACCGCTGGAAGTTGCTTTCTTATGGTCATGAAACTGATGATTCGGACAAAGGTAGACTTAATCATGGGAATGGCCAATCCTACCGGGTCGGTTCGGCTTATCCTGCACCACACTTTTGCGACGCGCAAATGGAAGGCAACCACCGTTGTAACGCTGATATACCTTGTCTACAACATCGTAGGCCGTCTTTGTGTAGCCGGCTTTGGGGTGACGTATGATGTGAATGAAATTGTTAGCTTCCCCGTTTTGATCACGGATTGGAGCTCTTTAGACTGGTTTGATGTTAATAGTGGATGGCTTGACGGAACGGAAGTCACGGATAGCGGTTTAACAGGTCCAACGGCTGGTAGGTGTGGCAACGTTATCGTCACGGCACTTGACTAATGTTTTCTAGCGTCCATGCAGAGGTATGGGGCGCTCGGCCGAACAATGGTACGCAATGGATCTGGAGTAGGCTGGGACGAGAACGGCGCCATTAGAGTGCAGAGTAAGACGAATATAAGCGGACTAGGTCTGGACCGGACAGTCGACGGCGAGACCATCACATACTCCTATCACTTCGAGGAGTATCAAGGTACCGAAACTCGTCATTCGCAGGACAGGTTGCTGGAAAGCTCTTCGAAATGTCTTGAACGGGTGATACGGGACGGAGAGCTCTACGAGAGAGGCGAGAAGATTGAAATACCAGGCAAGTGTCTACATGACGTCTCTTACACACAAGACTGACATTCATGTCGACAGAGACCATGGACCAGAAAACACCCGAGTTTCTCCGAGTGCTAAACATTTTCCTGAATCCCAACGGATCAGAGGGTGCGACTGGAGTACAGGGTGACCCGGTCTGGGCCGCGAAGATTGACTGGGACAAGATGTCGGAGCCGTCCGCATGTGCTACAACATGTCAGCCATACCCGTATCGTGCGTAAGCAGTAACATGACTGACGTGTTGAGTCCAACCATAGATATCTTCCACCAACGGGAGTCCGGTTCGATGAGGGCTCGTAATGCAGAGTTTCTGGATTGCAGAACATGTCTTACACATAACCAGGGCGAGCAGGGGCTCGGCTTCGGTACCCTGCATAACCTGCCCGCCGAAAACACATCCTACGTCGCGAACATGTTACTCCGACAAGGTGCGTGGGGCCTGATTTGGGGCAGATTCGAAGAACAATTTCCAGCAAAGTCAACTCTTATAATACGTCGATACCCGAACGATAATCTCGAGAACTTCCTTGACTCTCTTCAGGGCACTTTTTTGACCTGGGAATAGGGGAGGAACACCTGGGGTAGACTATAAGCTTGCCCTTCAGGCGGCACACGTCACCGCCTGGCTTCCACTGCTCAGCCTCATCGGCGCGGAGATGCAGCTGCCCAAGGTGCCCAAGGAAGTGGGGGCTAGAGATCGGCCGTTCTTGACATTTGCGCTACAGATCCAGTGGAGTAGGGCCGTTGGGGTGCTTATCGGGATTGTGGGTCTCGAGTTGTTGGCCATTGCCTTGGTGTTATGCAGCTGTAGGGGAGTGCCGCTACGCGATCATGATAGTTACCTTGCCGTTGGGCGTCTCCTGAAGACGGTACTTAATGAGGTAGAAGGAAAGAGCGTATCAACTGGTGAGGACCTTGCTAAATGGTTGGATGATAAGAAGGGGCTCAAGCTGAGGTACGGAACACGCAATGTTGATGGGGAATACGAGGTAGATCTGGTGAAGGTGCGCGCTGATGGATTCCCAAACGGTTCTTACCGATGAGGTTGACAGGTTTTGCCCAAGTAATGTATCCTCCCTGGTGCTGTGGGGCCTTATTTTGCTGTCTTGCTCTATAGTGATCTTCGTTGGTTTTGTCTCTTCTTGTCCTGTGCGTGGGCTTAGATACCTTAGTTGAAAGTATTCGCCAGGTATGGTCAACAGAGGCTGTCAGAAGTCAATCACGCAAATAGAGGACGCTCCTTAGCTAAATAAAACGACGATGTGCATATTTATTGGCGAATAGCCCAATTTGTAGATGCGTCTGGTTTGAGTTAGCCCTGGTTAGACGTTTTCACATCGGAGTTTGAGGTTTAAACCAGGTCGCCTGAGAAAGGAAGCAGTCCTGCATTACAGTATGAGTATTATAAGTACAGATCTAATATACAACAGTATTGATATAACCAATGCTAATATAATACTTAAAATAGAATAGAATAGACTAACCTAGACTTATAGAATAATTAAGTGTAATTACATATTAAATCTATTCTTATCATATAAATAATGTAGTAGTCTATGTTATGAAATATTATACATAAAATTTTATAAAATAAAAATAAAAGGCATTAAAATCTATACTTTTCTTTTTCTTTAATTTTTTTTTCTTTCCTTGTTCCCCTTCTTTCTTGAAAGAATACTAATATGAAGTCGCTCATCCATATCTATACTTTTTGCACATCCTTGTCAAAGCTTAGAAACTAGCGACTACAGCCCTACGAAATTCCCTTTAGTCAAATTGAGCATTATTCAGCTTTCTCCAAGATCTAGCATAATGCGATTAGAACTTAAACCCATCAACTACTATATGTCCTGGTCATCAAAATTTAAGCTTATGAAGGCGACAGTATTCCCTCTTTGTGGCTTAACCAAGTCCCCGGATTTATAGAAATAGTCCGAAAGTCCGAACGGATAGCGAGCGGGCTAACAGATTGACCGTATGCAAGGATTGCACATTCCTTGGTTCTGATTCGGCAGCTGTAAGTTCGATGCGAGCCTGGATGCGAGCCTGCATCTCGGCTCTCATCGCACATCTTATGGCCCGATCTGCCGTGGTATCGGCCGGAAATAGGGGATTTGCCGACTGTTGAAGATGTCATCATTGTTGGCAACCACTTTACCCACCGATCCTCCGTGTATAGAGGTCAGAAACAAGGAACGATGTCCAGGGACAGTAGGGGTCAGCAGCATCGGAGACTGGATGTGGGCTCCAACTGTTATAATTAAATATAAGTTTAAACCAGGTTCTTTCGTTTTACTTTCTTTCTCCTGTTATTTTTTCACAAGACACAAAGTCAAGAGAGTGTGAATAACAAATATATCGTCTTCAATAATCGCCAAATTTCATTTGTTCTAGACCATTTGCTCTACCCTCCAGATATTATTAAGAGCAATATTAAACAACATTGCGTTCCTCGCAAGTCTTAACTGTTGCTTAATGAAAATGGAGGCACACATCACGAAAATTAGCTTATTAGCCCTGGGGACTACTCTTGTTCTCTTATTTTTGGTATGAATTGTCCACAGACTGCTCTTCGTACAACTCACTAAACATACCAGAAATTCTTTTCTAAGAACAACGCTGCCCTACGAAAGGTTCCGGGTCCATTCTACGCATCTTTTACAAACCTTCCACTTAAACTCGCTGTTCTAACTGGTCGGCGCACGAAATTCATCCATGACCTCCATCAACGATTTGGCCCCTTTGTTCGCATATCACCACATGAGATAAGCATTGCAGACGCCGAGGCGTCGAGGATGATTCATAAGCCGGGTTCTGGCTACTTGAAATCTGATTGGTACAGGCGTTTCATAGACAAGCCTGTGCCGACCTTATTCAGCATGGCGGATGCCAAACAGCATGCCATTCGAAGAAAGCTGTTTTCTCGCGCTTTCAGCAAAAGTGAAATTCGAACGAGGTGGGAGCCAATGGTGAAACAGACAGCTGAGCTGGCCCTCGACAACATCTGTCGTGAATTAGCGTCTGGAGAGGTGAACATTCTCAAATGGTGGCTATCCATGGCTGCCGATGTGAGCGTCCACCTGATGTTTGGGGAGTCATTCCGGATCTTGGAAAATGGAGAAGTAAGTTCTCCCGAAAGGCAGAGACTGGATTTACTGACTTCAATCCAGGTCAATAACTACTTTCGTGTTCTGCAGCTTGCTGGCATGGGCGGTGCCATTGCTGATGAATTGCCTCTTGTTGGTTTCATCGGACGCCGGATTCCTCACCCAACTATTCGCGACGTGTTTAAATCAAACGATTACCTTATTGACTTTGGAGAGAAAGCTGTTATGAACAGCATGAAATATGGAAAGGACAGTACCAGTATATTCGCGCAGTTGGAAACATTCGATAGCACGGGTGTTGGCGAAGGTGCCCGGCCACTGACTTCACTTGACTTGAGCGTTGAAGCAGGCAACTTCATCCTTGCAGGCACAGATACTACAGGATTTAGTCTTACATGCTTGGTATGGGCCGTGCTACGCCAGCCGTCCATCCAATCTGCTCTCGAAGAAGAGGTGGCTGCACTGGAGGACGGCTTTACTGACACTCAACTGGAAGAACTTCCACTTCTGAACGCCGTCATCAACGAGACTTTAAGACTTTATGGGCCAGCTTCATCCAGTCTTCCACGCATGGTACCCCAAGGTGGAGCGCAGTTAGGAGGCTACTTCATACCTGAAAACGTTACCGTCAGCACACAAGCCTGGACCTTGCATCGCGATGAGCAGTTCTGGTCGGACTCTGAGAAGTAGGTTTCTTTCTCTCTCCTTTGGTTACTTCTCAATTTCTCGCCATCTTCTTTACTGGGCGATATCATCAATCTACATATTTGCCCTTATCTAACATTTCACCCAGGTTCGATCCTTATCGGTGGCTGAGACGACAGCGCAAAGCAAGCCTCCAGAGTGGCCTTTGCGCCGTTTGGAGCAGGAGCACGTATCTGTATAGGTATACATCTGGCTATGATGGAAATGCGTTTTGCCACTGCACTGTTTTTCCGTCGTTGCAGAGGTGCAAGACCTGCGCCCAGCTGCTCCACGCAGATGGAATTCGAAAATTACTTCTTATTGAGGCCGAAAGGCAATTGGACTATTGTTGGCGCTTGAAAGTTGGGGCGTTCGCCATCAAATAGAGGTCCTCAAGTCAAATAGATCCTCCCCATAGACAAACTTTAGAATTACGTTAGACACTCATATTTTAGCAACATTTTTGGGAGCGATTCTACACATTTCCCAATTTTAGACATATACTTAGCTGATATGTCTTCCAAACGACCTATTTTCCTCATGGCTGTGATGTTAGTTATTCTCGAGATGATGTATTGCATCTTTACCATTCTTAGGAGACTCAATTACGATATTCCATTTAATCTAACCTTTTGAGCCATATACAAATGCTCTTTTAATTGTCATTGTAGCCGATGGATGCAAGATCCCTCGCCTCCACGTATGGTCATGGGAACATTTGATCGCTGTATTACTAAATGATTTTTGGATATTCTGCGAGTTCCCTTGGTTATACGTTTATGATACAATTGCCACTGGGTTTGGTATTACTCTCTGGGCTCTATACATCTGGAACCCTTTTCGTATGTCCTGGGATATCGCAGAGCTTTCACTTAATTGACGAGAAATGAGTAATTAGGGAGCTTTGCCCACTAAATCCATTCTGACTATCATGTAGAGAACCGATTCATCCCTCCCATCTGAGTATCCAAACTCCAACCTTGCCTTCACTCAAACACTTCCTCCCAAAAGACCGACTTTTCTGCACCTGATCGACTCAGAGGTATCTGGTAGCCTGCTTATCACATATGAGGACACAGAGCTGGCATTTATTGGTCTCAATAACGGGATCTTGTTCCATGTCGGCAGGGATCAACTTTCCTGGGCAGTTTATATTCCCCATTCCAACTGGATTTGCATTGTTCCTAGGTCCGAACAAGCGCCGCATCTCATCTGTGCAAGCATTTCCCGCCCCAATCGTGGAGACCTTGTCTTGAATAATATGCCAGTCTTGGCCCATGTAGTTTTTGGTCCCAGCGTGGCAGTGGTGAGACGGGTGAGGCTCCATGAGACAGGGACAGACATGTCTCGCCCAGTAAAAGTTGCACATCGTATTGTATGATATGTTTGTTATTTAGGATAGCTTGAAAGGTAGTGAAGATTTGGGTTGTAAAAGTATGTAGAGTAATCTCGAATTGCGTTAAGTTCAAGATGAAGTGAGAGAGCTAATGAAGCATGCTGATACAGCTCACTTAAATACTCATCTGGGAGTTGATGATATTCACGGACTGATCTCAGACAGGCTCATTTTCATAGCATGTGCCCAAGTCAAGCCTTCGTTATTCACAAGAATCGTTCTTGATTCTAGCCTTGAAATCTGATCCAGTCGTTCTTGTTGTCCAATGCAGTATGTCAATAGGCAGTGAATATTGATATATGACAAAAGGAGCGAGGGGAAGAAACCAAATCAGTGGGTCAAGGAAGCAAAAAGCCCCTTAAGCGATGCGTTGTTGTGTAACATATCTCATCAGCCCAAGTGTGTCTAACCAATGACCTTATGTGACAGTATTCGCAGTTTGCAGGTGATATCTTTTCTACCAGCCACTGTCCAATACCAGGCATATTTCAATGAGTCCTCGCATGCTACTAATTGAGAATACTAAAATCGGCACTGTGATGACTCCGCCTAGGTCGTAATATAAAGGGGTGTTATTCAGACGAAGTAAGTCGATTAACTGGAGTGTCAACACGACGTAGACTTAACTATTGGGTATAGTGTATTCCATTTAAAGATTGTCTCAACATGGGACAGACAATAAAAGCGCGCAAAAATCACACAAGGACGCCATGAATTCAGACACTTCCTTTTTCACTAAAACTTTTCGACAGCGGCAATGAATGAAACAGCGAACCGCTCACCTTATCTCTCGTGATGCAAAGCCATCTACAATTATTCATACATATGTCTTGCAAATTCTCTGACTTCCGGCAGTGACTAGAACTACGCAAGCGCGATTAGCAGAAGGGCTTACAGAAGATGACACTTCATGTACAAGGATGGAATCTTATTCACTGGGCTGCTGACAGCAACATTGCTATTGAATGCTATTTTTGATCTTCTGACGTCCTTTTCCGAAGTCAATGGCTCCTTGACGTTTTTGAAGTGACTCAAAATGATGAGTGTTGCTAATTTCGTCACAATCCCGCTGAACCTTTAGTCCAAGCAGTCATTTACAAGCAGCTGGAAACCAAGGTGGTTTCTCGTCATAATGAATGAGCCTTTGTATGGGTCAGCGTTCTTCATCATATCATCTCTGGATGTTGGGTGGAGTCTGCAGGCTAGAGCCACATGGATAATACACGCTTGAGCCTATGATAAGCCGAATTCTCCATCAGTTTGCTGATTCTGAATCACAAATAGATTTGTAACCTACTGCATTCCTGTAGAATCTAGAGTTCTACGAGAAAATAGTGCGTAGGCTCGGTCAGCTCTTCTTGCGTACTTTGATGTTCCTCCAACTTTCGGGGTCAAATTAGGATAAACTGTGTCATCTTGAGCTGACAAGGCGGGTGGATGTTGATGTTGTTTTTCTTGACGATGAAAAATTATCTCACTACTGCAATGAGTATTACTTAAATAACCGCTTCTTATTTATTTCGATAACTGCTTGCCGTATTCCTACTCTAGAAGAGGTCATCATGATTAGCAGCAATTGTTCTGTGTACTGTCAGCCGAGGTTGAGACGCAAGGCTTTAAGATGTTTTGTCAGAAGCCACTAATAGAATTAATGTAAAAAATTCGTGATTGACTTGATGAATTATAGATCTCGATTTAGATTGCATGTGAATCTTATTTTACATAGAAGGATTTGGTTTAATCTGTATGTTCAAGATTTAGTCGAACATGAGGCCCAGAGATGGAGATGAGAAGTCTAGGGTAGGCAGCACCAGCACTAATTCCCGGAATATCCACCTTCTGTTTCAGGCCCAGGACCGTTGCGCTAGTCCCGGAATGGTACGAGACCCTTACTCCCAATCTGGCGATTCCCTCGCGCAAATCTCCCATCTAATTTCCCTTCTCAACACCAAATCTGCGCGTATCGTGATATTTCGCTCTGCCTTTGTCGCAAGCAGTCTGTTACGCCGCCCACGGCGCGGCGAGCCATTCCTTTGCAAAATTGCACATGTGATCCGAACAGGACACATCCACATTCTTTACTCTTTGTTATGTTAAACATGCGTGCGCTTACACAGACGGCGGTCCTTCTTTGCGCCGCGCTTGGCGCCGCTGCGAAAAACAACAAAAGCGGTACGGTCTGGGCGACGCCGCACGACAGCTACTCGTCTTCCATCGGTGTTTTGGGCTGTAAGATTGACACGAACCGTGTTGCGTATTGGCCTGGGTCCGTCGACTGCAACAACTTGTGCGTGTCCCTCAGCTACGGTGATCGCACGGTCAAGCTCCTCCGTATCGACCAGTCCGGCGGCGCCTACGATGTCAGCTACGATGCCTGGAACTACCTAATCACCGGCCACTCGGCCACCGAGCAACCCACCGCGGGCGGAGCGACCGAAATGACTTTCGAGAACCTCGAAGCCTCGGAATGCAAGGAGCTGATCTGGACAGAGGACCATAAACTGCCCCTTAGCGCCGCCAATAGCATGAACTTCCTCGCGAGCTGTCTCGACCAACCCAAGTCTTGGGTTGCTGAAAACTACGTGCTATACAACGTGTTAGACTCCATCTGTAGCCTTGGTCGCGATGAGGAGTGCGAGCTGGATTGGCCCACCGCAAACCAGCCTTCATGTCCTAACATGCTTGGCGAGCAGGTGCCGCTCAAGGACGCTCCTGTCTACAACGTGCGCTACCCAAGCGGTGAACAGATCGAGGCGTCGACGGGACGGGTGCTAGAAGCCGGGAGCAGCACGCCCAATATCTTTAAAGATATAGACCCTGACCAAGGCCTGGGTTGGACGCTGGGTCGACCCAGAACTGCAATCTGGACCTTGTCGCTCATTATACCTCTAATTCGGCACGTGGCCATCTTTTAATATGCGGGGAGAGGATAATGGAGGATGGGATACGCCTAGGCATTTGCCATTGATGTAGCGATGCATTTATGATACCCAATCGACTTTTTGTGCTTTTGGAAGACACACTTACCGCCCTCTTTGCGTGTACTGACTGTGACAACGACCCTTCTCGATGTCTAAATGGGACTGTGTCTTAGATGCAAATGATTGAGACATTGCCATATTGTTGTTTCGTAGGGCTATGAGATTCTACGTCATTGCAATCACACATCCATCCCTTCGCGCAGTTCTGGTGCAACAAACAATGACATTTGATTTCATTCTGGTATTCTCAACTGTCCACTACGGTATTAATTCATTCTTCATCCACCTTATTCCTATTTCTTCATGTGCAAAGCATCCTTGACCTTCTCGACAATCGACTCCTTGCGGCGACTAGCACCTGGCTGATTGCCGAGAGTACCACCGCCCATGCCCGAAGACCTCTGTTCGTTGGGGTCCTCAGTCATGCTGTCAGTAGGGTGAAGCTGAAGATGTGTTAGCATGTTTCATTCGTAGAATCTGGGGCCAAATCCGTACTCTCTGCTCCTCGCGCTCGGCACTGGCCATGAGATCGTGGCTGCCGATGGCTGCCTGCTCACTGATACCTGTTGACCTGTTCATGTTGAACGAGATGGATATTATAGAAGTCAATTATGATGTGAAAATTATGAATTTCTTTCTGCGTGGCTCTCAGAGAATGGTGTCACGAGGACCATATAACGGTCTCAAGGGCCCCCAGCACTTTATATCAACTCAATGCGGTCGGGACCGCACATCATTGCGGACAGGGCACGCTCCCACCACCATATGATGTTCCACACACGTCATGGCTGAAGAAGTTTGAAGTCAGAAGTCTGAGTTCGCGGGCGGGCGACGAAAACCCCGCCCTGCGATCAGCCATCCCACGCGAGACCTACAGTTCACACGTGGTGGGGCTACCGTGCTCCGTTGCGAGTCTAGGACACGCGACACAGTATCGACGGGACTGTACTCCTCTTCTTCCACCTGCACAATGACAGACAAACGATCACCTTCAATTGAGCGGAAGCGGTTACAACGTACGTCAGAAGGTTTCAGGGTCACGCGACGGTTTAGGGCATTGAGCGCAGCCAGGCGTAAGCTACGTCAGTTTGTGTTGTATTGACCAGTCACGGCAGAGACTTGTCTACGGGATGTGCGGGCGAGGATCCCAATGCGACGGCCAGAACGTTCTACAGGACTCATTCGTCAAATTCCTGTTTCTGATCAACATTCTTCCGAAAATATACGGAATGGCCGGAGCTGGGAGTTTCCTAACATGCAGAGGAACTGGTTGCGGGCGTTGCATGCCAACCGACTAGTTGGAGAGGACCCTGCGTTGAATGTGCTTCAAACCTGACAGCTCAACGTGCATCGCCATCTCCGTTACTCATCATGCACCTCTGCTGATGCTCTCGTATCAGATATAAGCCGCAACACGAAGCCATCATCAGCTGAACCAGTTCTTCCGCGGCATTATGCGAAACTGGTCCACAACAGGCTGCACACTTGGACCATTGTTGACCGTTGCTCGCCTCGAAGGAATTCAAAACTAATCCACGGGCCCTTCATTAAGTAATTAATGGCATTTAATTGGCTGCTTTCTATACTCCTCGCCGAGTTACCGAATGATTAGCCTATGCTTTGCATCAACCCCCATTGGTGGGTCCGAGCTCATCAGGCCATTCTCAACCGCGCCCGGCCGAGGATGGCAAGACTTCCGCAATAAGCCATCAACAAGATGTTGTCTATCACAATCCAGAACCAAGGAGGATTCCCATGAAATAGGAACAAGAGTATATATATGATATCTAATAGGCATCGTTAATCAAGTGCAAGCCCAATTACAATTAGCGCTAAGCAAATCACTTGTCTTCAGGTCCTCAAGCTCTAAACGCCCACTTACACAAAATGACGAACCAACCCCTAGTTTCCCTTTCCAAAGGGCATCTGGCTTAGAGCCACCAGCAGAGTATGCTCGTCTCCGCAAGACTGACCCGGTTTCTCAAGTCCGACTGTTCGATGGCTCTGTTGCATGGCTCGTAGTGAAGTACCATGATGTATGCAAGGTTGCCACGGATGAGAGGCTCTCGAAGGTAGTTCAAAATTCAATACATCGTCACTATACAGCCACTAACACGAGCCCAGGAGAGAACTCGTCCGGGATTTCCTGAGTTGAGTGCTGGAGGAAAGGCAGCAGCCAAAAACAAGCCCACATTTGTCGATATGGATGCTCCGGCTCACATGGCTCAGCGGTAAGTCAATCAACAGGTTCTTTGTGAACAACGGTAACTGAAACTCCTTTTAGAAGCATGGTAGAATCACTTTTCCAGAAGGATCATATCGACACCTTGAAGCCTTACATTCAGAAAACTGTAAATGACCTTCTCGATAAGTTGATCGCAGAGGGCTGTTCAGAGCCTGTTGATTTGATTGCCAAGTTTGCTCTGCCAGTTCCGTCCTACGTAAGTTCCGCACAGCCAGGGTCAGATTCAAGTCTTAACCAGCAGCCTTGTTGTGCAGATTATTTACACCATCCTTGGAGTACCGTTCGAGGATCTCGAATATTTGACCACTCAAAACGCCATTCGTAGCAACGGAAGTGGAACTGCACAAGAAGCAGCGGCAGCAAACCAGTATGGCCTGCTTCCAAAAAATACACAAGGGTACTAAACTGACAATGCACAGAGAATTGCTTGACTACATCGCCAAACTTGTGGATCTGCGGTCCGCAGAGCCCAAAAACGACCTCATCAGCAAGCTGGTTGTAGAACAGCTCAAGCCCGGTCACATAGAAAAGTCCGATGCCGTTCAAATCGCTTTCCTCCTCCTCGTCGCAGGAAATGCAACCATGGTCAACATGATTGCCTTGGTATGTTTTGATGCATGTATTGCTGCCTATAACAAGCTAACTCGAGTCAAGGGCGTTGTCACACTGGCGCAAAACCCGAAGCAACTAGAAGAGCTCGTCGCTGATCCTTCTCTTGTCCACAGCTTCATTGCAGAACTTTGCCGTTATCACACGGGCTCTGCAATGGCAATGAAGAGGGTGGCCAAGGAGGACATCGAGTTGGGCGGAAAGGTGAGAACATAAATTTCCACCATTGATGCACAAGCTGACACACAATCAAGCTCATTCGTGCTGGCGAAGGCATTATTGCTTCTAACCAGTCCGCAAACCGGGATGACGAAGTGTTTCCCAACGCGGATGTGTTCGATATTCACCGACAGCAGGGTTCGCACGACGCCCTGGGCTTCGGATTCGGTCCGCACCGTTGCGTTGCCGAACTCTTGGCAGTGACGGAACTAGAGGCTGTGTTCGGTATGTTCTGCTAGGGTGTGATTGTCAACGTCCCTAATTCTTGATAGGTGCTCTTTACAAAAAATTGCCGAAACTTCAGATTGCTGTCCCGATTGAGGATATCGAGTATACACCCCTACAGAAAGATGTCGGTATTGTTACCCTACCAGTAACCTGGTAAGGCAATTGAACGCGCAGAAGATTGGAAGGATGGATTGCTATCTCGGGAAGCAATCCTACATCTCCACCCGGATGCTTGTCCTTGCGTCTGCCCCATATTCTCCACTCACTCCCACGATGAGTGACACTAGCCTAGGAATCAGTTGCATCGAGGTCCACCTTTAACCTCAGGAATGCTGATCAGTATAAAAATTCATTCAAATATACCATTGCCAGTTCAAGTCATGGGCAAAATATGCAATTTTCTCCTCTAGTTTGAACATGTACATGTAGATGAAGTTATATCCACCTTCTTTCATTTTCAACCTATTGCAATGCACATATTTGTATTTTCAGCATTGTTATAGCAAACTACGAGCTAGGACGAGAAGTAGGCCACCTCAGTCGCAATTGTTATCAAAGACTAGGAGAGAACAGTTCATTCACCGGTCACTGTAAGGTACAACGATGATTCCCGGATAATTTTATTGATTAAGTGAGTGTGATAAGTAGTCGTAAAAAGTCATAAGGAAATATTTCCAAGCCTCGTGAGCGTCATGACTGCTCATAAATGCCTTGATAAGTTGCTATCCAAGATCTCATGGATCCTTCTATCTTCTATCTCTAAGAGAACTGGACGGAGCCAATGCGAGAGTTGTGGCAGAGGTGGCGGCAGCAGCCACGGTGATGGAGTCGCCTGCAGCGTTGCATGTAGTGCCGGTGTGGACGTTCACTGTAAACAGATGTAATCAGCTTATGCGCCAAGGTGAGCAGAAGGGATATGATAGCTGTACTTACGGGTGCGAACAGCCTCGTTGCGCTCGACTCTCCAGCTGGCATAGGTGAGAGTAAGAGTCTCGCGGCGGCAGGTGCCAGTCTGGTCATCGAAGTAGACGGTATCCTCGAGCCATTCGCCCTGGCAGTTAGCCTGGGGTAGAAGCGGACGTAGACAACACCAGCCTGGCGAGCCTGGATGAGGGGTTGGGAGCTGCGGAAACGCCGGCAGCGGCGAGGGCAAGGGCGAGAAGACCGGTGGTGAACTGCATTTTGATGGTTGGTAAGACGGTTGTCTTGAAGGTTGAGAGTTATTAGAGTATGAGAGTGTGTAGAAGTGTGTTGAGGTGAGTGGTGAAGAGATTTGAAGAGAGGGAGAGAAGGAGGTTTTTATATCCGTCTTCGAACAAGTTGCTCCCAGCTACAACTCCACAGAAGCGAGTCTTGAAATGAGGAATTGCACGTCTTGCAAGGAGCAACCGTTCAGAGCATGAGGCTAGCGATCCTACCAAAGGCCCTTGGCTTCAGGCAAGGGCTAAGCGAGGCCAGAGATCAGCGGTGTGAGCGACTCTGACGAATGAATGATGGAAGACGAAGCATTGTAGACTTTCCAAGAGGTTGGACATTGAAGTCCCAGGGGATCCCTGATACTAACTTATCTTGTTATGGTATCATTACAGTCTTGCCTCCTTCAAGCGAGACGCTCAACTGTCGTCTAGTCACCATACATGCCTGTTCATGGCCTTGTGAGTGGCTGTGGCTATCCTCGCCAGGCCTCCCCAGCAGAATGTTTACGAAGGAGATCGGCAAACAGGCAGACAAGCCTGCATAATGGCTCCCCAATAAGGTTGCAGTTTGCGCCTTGACAAGTGACAGGGTGCTCTGCAGATGTCGTGAAGAGCTAGGGTATCACGAAGTACCCTCTTACACCGACGTCTCCTCACATGTTGCCGTCGCGTTGGTCCATTTAATCTTATAGCCAAAAGGTTGCGTGTTGGTTGGAGATCTCGCCCGATGCTACGCTAACGGATAGAGCTCACCCAATAGTGGCCTACGCGATTTCTCGGTGAGCCCTATCGTCTTGGTTAAGGCACGCCTTATACATGAACGAAGTGCAATATATGCAAGGCTGTCTTCCACCATTCGGAGTCCACGCCATGTCCCGCATAATAATCAATCGGATCAGTCAGATCTGCGGCTGTCGCTAGGTTGCTTAACTGCTTCGTGCTTAAGTCGTCAGGGTCATGGGTGCCCGGTCTGGTAGCTGACGACACGGACCGTGATCCCGATGGTCAGCTGCAACACTACAGTAGCCTTGTCCTGCGGCGCAGATGCTTGTAGATACATTTGGCAACCAGTGGACATGTTACACTGTGTTGTCAGCTGAAATATCCTAGGATTTCTATCACTTATTGGCCACTGATGAACGTTCTCGAAACCAGGGACGGGAATGGCCGACATCGGCTCGCTCAATAGCGATGCTCCGGGTTTCACCCATGCATTTGGGTCATACGTGCAGGCTTGACCATGCCATGCTGCAGGGAAGAAGAACGCCATATGCATTGCAATCCAGCGGCACAGCAGGCGGGCTTTCACACGAAGTATCGCAAAGCCCTGAAACACTGCATCTTCTTCGGAGCAGCATATCGAGCTCATTGAGTTATCGCTCTGATATCTCAGCAATTGCAGATAACTGACATTATCGTGCCATCATCTAGTCTATTTAATGCATCCAGTATCACAAAATGGACAGTTGCAGGTCGGAACGGCCCCCATTAACCGACCATGCATTTCCGCATCGATCAGACGTATCGGAAGCCTCCCTAGCTGCAGACATGTAACCCATGTCCATTATACGAAACGATACTTCCTAGTACAATAGCTCTTTGTGTCCACTTGCATACCAATACCCACAAGGCTGGTGACGCATGGGGAATTGCCTGACCAATCTCACCTCAGACGACCTCGAACCCCAATGTACGTGGCTCTTCCGACCATGTGGCCCTTGCGGCTCTGGAAAATATCCGACCTTTGTCAATCGTTCCACAGTTGTCCGGTAGACTGGACAAGCTGGTAGGATCTGCGGTGAGTCCCCTACCAATCGTATCATTAGCCACATGTCTTGGAGCTGAGTTATTGAATCAAGCTTGCAGCGTTGCCTTGCAGTAACCGACACAATCGAACCTATTAGGGGAATCTGAAAGGCAATTTGGCCTGCTGGGAAACCTGGGCTCAGGATCACGCCGGCACGTTCGGCTTCGGTTGGAGCCTAACAGGAAGTGACTTGTGATACATGGCTGAGGCCTACTTCTGCTGATTGATTGAGATCTGACTACGCTATCACCTATGCACCTAATCCTTGGATTGACTTTGTTGATACTACCCGAAGAGTCCAATGGCGGTGAGGATAGCCTTATGGTGTCGAATCGCGATCGTTGATACGATGCGACCGCCAGTGCTGGGTTGCGATGTTCCGACGAGCAGGCTCTACTACATATGGCCCCCATCACCCATGCGTACCAATCATGATAGACCGTTACATGGCAACAGTGCAGCTAGAATGCATCTCACCGACTTGGGCATTGTGATTTTGTTAAGCTGCCTCAATTGTGCATTTGGGTAGGTGGGAGCGCCTATCATGTGCGGTACCTAACTAGACAGCATCATGGAGGTTGCTGCCCCTTTTACATTTGCTTTGCAACACGTCAAGGGCTTGACTTTAAGATTTGATAGCCCGGCATGACTTTACATCAGGAGCTACTTTAGGCAGTTAGTTATTTTGCACAAATCGAGCATGAGGACTGTTATGCGAGTCTTGGCGACAAACAATAGCGGAGGGGCCGGTATCTTAAGAACGGGCAGAACTGAAAATTAAGTAGCTAGCAAACCCACGCAATATAACCATCCGTCTCTTTGGTGGACATTGACTCCATAACCCAAGCCTACCTCGCTTCGGAGCCTGCCGTAGTTGGTAGGAAGCATCACGGCATGCCGGATAAGATGTTGATATGGAACAATGGCCTTCGCCGTGCAAGGGAGCCCAGAACCTCCATAGGCTAACGCCACCTTTACCAATAGTTACAGTAGTAAATGCATTGTAGAATATAAACGCTTGGCAAAATCCCAACTGATGAACTGGCACTCTTCCTCGGCGGGTTGCTACCGAAAACTGCTGATAACCACCGATCAAGAATCATGCCCAGTGGCAATATTCTCCCATAAGATTGCATGCTAGACTTGAAGCTAGTAACGAGACTTTTGCTGCATTCCAGAATTATTTCTACTGAGTAGCTACATAGCTTCTATATCGAGCTATGACCATAACAGAGCTAAGCAGCTCCTTCGTAGCTCAAACTTAGCGTTGAGAGGTGGTAATTGGTTAATTCACCATCACCACCCACCTGGATGCCAGCTACCGATGAGACTAATCCCATGTTTCACTGAGCCCCATTTAAGCACCTGAATTGGCTTTTGCTTGACAGGTAGCCCAAGGTTCCAACCGATAACTTTAAGTCCCTGAGTGGCGTTTTGATCTGCGACATCCTGATCACACTGACACATGCAGGGAACAAGCCGGCTACTGGAGTTGGCGATGATACCCGACTGAGAATTCTTCCCAAGGAGAACTGACTCTGGCATGACGGCTAACAGGCCGGATTTCGTCTGGCGCGGTTCGCTTTCACGGTAGGTGTCTATTAGAATTGAGCCAGGACAATTGTAGGACTGAGACCCTGAATGGAAATCAACCAGGTTGCCAAAGCACTACCATGGTCCTAAGTATGGTTATTAGAGCAAACTTTGAAGACCAAGATTGGGATACTTAGTATATTCTACCCGACTGAAAGTTTTAGATAAAATGGTATGGGCCCTTCGGGTGTAATCAGCTAGGTGCCTCAAATCTCGTCACTCGCATTAAGCCGCCAGTATTATTACGATGAAGCGAGATACTGCAAGTCATTTCGTGCAAAGTGCTGCCCTGGTTGGCCTCGCATATGCCCAAAATGGAGCTGGCCCTTACGCGTACGCGCCGCAATATGTATCATGCCCAGAGAAATTGAGCGTCCGATCAGCTAGCGATGTAAGATGGGAAATACTCAGATTGCTATTGTTGATCTAATCTTCATTAGGGCCTTTCCGATGCTGAGAAGACTTGGAAAAATTCCCGCAGCGACAAGGTCGTTACGGCGCTGAACTCGTATCTTAAGACGGCCAACATCACCGACCTCGATATCGATGATTATACGGGAAAGTTGGGCGCCAGTAGTGTTCCCGTAGTCGGCTTGTCTGTGTCTGGGGTGGTACACAATCAGGCATTGGCGGCCTGGGGATTTGGCAAGCGTTCGACGAGCGCTATCCTCCCGCTGTGGAAGCCGGTACTGGGGGTCTGGCACAGATATTATACTATATAACAGGACTGAGTGGCGGAGGAGCTGTCACAGTCGCCTTGCTGTAGGTTACCTTACCATTGATTGCTTCCTTGAAGGAGCACTAACGAGTACTAGTGCTGCGAACAACTTCTCTTCAACAGCAAATGTCAGAAACGTGACTGACTTTTCAGTCAGCTACGACCAAGGGCCTGCAAATGGGAATGTCACAGCATTCTATTCCGATAAATACGAGATAGCCGGCGAGAAGGCCGAGCAAGGGTTTCCCGTCTCGGTAGTTGATGTCTTTGGACAGCTCTGGGGCACTTGGTTGCCTAACAACTCGCTTTATGCCAACTATTCTGACATCACCAGAGAGAATAATGCATTCGGGTCGGGTGATGCACCCATGCCTATCATGGTATTTGCCGAAGTCATCCCCAAAGTCTCACCGGAAATTGGTGGTATCATGTATCCCGGACGCAACAACACGAACGGCTTCAATCTGACTTCGTATGAGATAACTCCTTATGAATTCGGAAGCTGGCGTGGTGGCAGAGTCCAGGCCTTCTTTCCAACAGAATACCTCGGAACAGCAATGAGCGATGGCAAAGTGGCTAACAGTAGCCAATGTGTTCGGGGTTTCGACAGACTCACCTTTATCCAAGGCACGACAACCAACGCGTTCAATGCGTGGTTCATTGACGAGTTCTACAACATTCCTATATTCGCGAAACGTGGCATTGAGGCACGACAGCAGACACCTGGAGACATAACAATCCCACCAGAGCAAGCCCAGAACCCTCTCGTGCAGCTTGTGAACACTACAGCTTCCAGCTTCGATCAAACATTCAACGATTCTTTGTGGGCTACCTATCCAAATCCATTTGCGAACTACAATGAGCCCATGGACCGCGAGTATGAGCTTCTTTTGGTAAGGAGAACGATTGAAAACTTATAACTTTTAGCTAACATGTCCAAGATTGACGGAAGCTTGACTGGAGAAACGAATCCAATCCGTCCTCTGGCCGTTCCAGAACGGGAAATTGATCTGATTATTGTTTATGAAGCATCGTCCGATTCTCCTAATGACTGGGTTAATGGAACAAACCTGATCAGTAAGTACAATCGGTTCACAGTTTTTGTCTTGTTAACCGGAGTAACTTGTCTGACCTTAATTTAGATAGCGCCCAGTCTGCTGCTCAAGGTGGCATTCCCTTCCCTGAAATTCCAGATGTCAACACACTGGTTAATTACAACTTGACGAGGTTGCCGACATTCTTCGGTTGCAATGCCAGCGATGATGTGCCACTCGTGTTGTATTTGCCAAACTCGCCGTGGTCTAGTTACTCCAATTACTCGTATCGCACGGATACCTTTACTGACTCACAACTCGATGACGCCTTCGATAATGCTTTTAATCTGGCGACTTACGGCAATGGCACGATGGATCCACAATGGCCTGCTTGTCTTGCATGTGCTGCCATAAATGCGAGCTTGACCCGCCTTGGCATAGATATTCCTGACCAATGCACACAATGTTTCAACAGGCATTGCTGGAACGGCACGACCAGTAACGCAGACGTTGCTGCAGGGGCCTTCGATTATAAACCGATTATGAATGCTAGTCTCACATATGCAGACTGGAATAAGACCTGGTACAGCTCAACAGGTGGCGAAGGCTCAGATGGATCCGGCAGTTCTAACGGGTCTGGTCAATCAAGTGGCCAAGGAGGCTCTGGAGGCGGTAGCTCCGGAGGCGGCAGCTCCGGAGATTCAGGGGCAACACAGAAGGTTCTGGAGATGGCGGTGACAGTGGTGCAATTAACACGGCCAAAGTTTCGTCAGGGACAACTCTTCTCTTATTTGTCCTTGGTTGTGTCAGTGGTTTGTTCACGTTGTTGTAGAAGCATCATTGTGAAAAATCACAACTCAAATTCAACGGGTCAGCTTGCATCATTTGTCATTATGCTGCATTATGTAGCTTCAAACAGTCTCCCAGTTGTGAGTAGCCTTATGGGATGCAGATTTAAGCCAGGAAGGAGAAAAGACTGCTCATTGTTGTCGAAATACATAAACATCGTCCCTTTTCAGTCCAGTGGTCTAAATGCTCGGACCACTGTGTCGAGCAGGACGCCTTCAGCTGTGTCATGGTCAGTCTTCTTAGCTGTACATTCTCACCTTGAATGACCACAATAGCTCTCCTTGATAATGTTGGCGCCTTGCACCAACACCCTTGATGCCATTGACTGCTTGTACCAACCACGCCACATCGTATAGGAAGATCTCATATAGCTATCGGATTTCTTAGCCGAACCATGCAAAGACATAAAGCACTTTTCTTGAAATGTTTGGGTTTCTTCTTCGAAGCTCTGAGGCTGGGTTTTAGAATGGGAAATTTTTGTTACCTTCGCATTAGAGAAGTGCTACTTGTTGAATGTTGGGAAACAAATCGCTTGTTTAAGATAACATTCAGGTGTTTTCATGCTGAGAGAAAACGAGATCAACTGGTTTTTTTAACTATGTTACGTTGTTGCCTTAGCTTTGCCCAATTTCTTACACTCTTTCTTATGCCTATTCCAATCTGCTTTCTGATGTTCTGTTCCACAATATGCAATGGCCCTACAACCCAAGCAATTATTCCCAGGTGCGCCACAAATGGCACAAGTATTTTCAGACAGCTCAATCACCTCTGCCGGCTTGCTAGGCAACTGAGCATTATTTTCGGATGTTACAGTGCGGCTGGTGTCTTTCTTTTTGTTTTGGTTTTCGTGGACCACGAACCCCACAAGTCATCGTCTTCCCAATTAATGGGCTGATCAGTGTCTCCGTCTGGTGGGGCCATCTGACTCTCATCAATCGGCCCTAAAGCATCAAGGAGGTCACTACTTGGCTTGTTGTCGTGGATAATGAGTGGATTTTGAACGGAGGTTGATGGCTGTTTTAATGATGTGGCAGTAGAGTTGTCTGGGTGCGTGCTTGAGCTTACTGCAGACCCACTGCTTGATTTGGATGTGGTTGCAGCTTGCTTTGATGATGGTGACGGCGCTGTGGTCGCGGCATCGACTGTCTTCGTAGTAGAAGTGTTTACTGGTCTGGAAACAGTGTTTTCCTCCACCGGTATAAGTGGTTTTGGGGCCATATCCTTGTCCTCCCCAAAGTTATTTTCTTCTGTCCATTTTAGTGGGTTCTTGTCCAGAAACTCATTCCAATCACGCCTTTCAGTTTCAGTTATGGTGTAAGTAAACCACTCGGGGAACCAGTCTCTGCGTTCACGCTCAGAAGACGAAAGAAGCCCGAGCTCGATCTCCACCTGCAGTGATGCCGTTTGTAAAAGATAAAGATTTGCGGCATTCTTATCAGCGCGCTTGATTTTCAAGTTCAGCATCGCAATGAGTGTGTTCAGGAATAGGATTGTGATTACGATTATGTACAGAGCTTTCAGCGTTCTCACAGCAGCTGACTCTGACTCAAAGGGTTCCAGAGCATCGTAATTAGAAGCTATAAAGTTGAGCATCTGGGATATTGTCAACGGGAAACTGGAGAATGGGTTTGGCGTTGCCGAGCCAGCAACATCAGAATTACGCAAAAGGAGAAATGGTACAAAAGCAAAACCTACTGCACGTCAACACTATTCGGCTGCTTTTAATGCAAGGGTACCTACCGACTATAATAAAAGAAAGTAAAGCCAAATAAGAAAAAATTTCCTGCATGGTCTCAGTCAAGAGGAGCAGAAGCATGCCGACTGGTCGGTATATCCTCAGCATCAGTATCGCCGCAATCCAAATCAGAAGTGTCGAGAAACCAAGGAATGCCCGTGGAGGCTTTGATCCTGACACCACCATGACAAACAGGGTGAAACCCAGTGAAAGAGCAATCAGATCCACATAATTGGGTAAGGATCGGAAGAAGAGATTGGGTACTCGATAGATTTGTCGAATTTTGATATAGAGTATATAGCCGGAGACTAATGCTTCGATGCATCCGAGAACAATGACGACCACCTTGGCGGCTTCATTCCTTTCATCTTCAATCTCAGTGGACAGGACACCAACCATAAGGTGCAGGACGAAGAGGATCAGGATGGGGAGGACAGTCCGAGTGAGGTAGATGTATAGACTGAAGGTCTTTAATTTCCAAGCCAATAGTTTTTCCAGCCATGGGACCCTCAAGAAAGACAACTGAGTGTCGCGGTGCTTCATTTCGAGAATTTCTTCAATAAGTCTTGTGAAAGGACTTGCTTGGCCTCTACTGCTGTGCGCAACCCAGTTCAAGACTTGCTGTTCCCAGCGCATTAACGGCTCTTTACCTTCGGGGCTGTTGCGCGGGCAAATTCAAAAATGCATCATCATAAAAAGTACCAGTCGCGACCGGTGGAGTTTTGTACAGCTTCCTGTCAAAGATACAGAAGCCTTGCAAAGGCAGCGTCACGCGGCTTGTATTCGGCTCCGCTGAAACCTCAGTCGTATGGTAAGGCACTACCATGTGCCACACGTCTTTAGCAAATCGAATGATCTGCTCCCACTTGCCATCCTTGTTGACTTGTTCGATGTGCTTTCTAGAAGCACCATTCCTGGTTTCCACAATACCGATGTCGTTGATTTTGAAAGGAAACAGGACGATATGGCGCATGAGGAGAGACAAGCTGCTGGGCGCGCCTTGCAAGCCAGAGGCAAGGAATAGCTCACAGACTGTGTATTAGCTAGAAGAAGCTTGTTGTCTTGGTGAAGCCTCCTGAAAATGCATCCACACGATCCGTCGCTCGGGATCGATGCGCAACATTGCAGGTTAATGCCAAGGCGCTTGGAAAAAGCGGACTTGAGTCATCAAACGTCCTGTCGTCGTAGATAGATTGATAATAATGCCCTAGAGAATCAGCATACCGTCCGCCGCCGAAAAATATGTCATTGGTTCTTGACTTTCGAAGCCCGCGGAGACCGTATTCCTTCCAAAGCAGGTATTTCGGTCCAACGTAGACGGCACTGGCACGATGACCATAGTCTAGGACATCCATGACAGCAAATGTATACGGCTTGAAGTAGGCATACATATTGACAGTATGCATCAGAGCTGGATTAGGTGTGGAGATCCAACCAGTTGGCATAGTGACGTTGGCAGCTTGGTGAGCAATATACAGGTCATACCAGGCATCTTCTTCCAAGAAGTGCGGTGAGATAATCGTGCATCTTTGCGAAGGCATCGGTATTCCGGAGTATCTACTGTTGTAACCTTCCTCTTCACAGACATGCAAGATGTAGTTGTTTCCGGACTGGTATATCTCTATGCGTTCCTTTATCTCTCTTCCCGTCTTGATATCATTGGCATAAAGGGCACGAATAACGTCCGGACCCTTCCCTGGAGCGCTCGGAGAAGGTCCTATAGCAATGACATGATATTGATTCTTCATCATAATTCCAAAAACGCTGACATTCTTATTTAGATCCCACGGATAATTGAAAGAGAACAGGTGTGGCATAACGAAATGACGAATCTCTGGTGTTGAATTCATGGCGACTGAGCTTGATGGATTTGCGAAGACCGCATCATAGAATTCTTGTTGGCGTCTTGCATCCTCGGCTGTTGTTCTGAGTGTTCGGCCCAGTTCATGTGTTAGTGCAGCCGCATCATTGCGGTCATATACTCCAGGCCTCCAGCTGTATCGGCAAACGGGGTTCAGTCCTCCGACCTCGATGGACATGGCCATCGAGGCGACTTTGGCGCTTGTGGAGTCAAAATAGTCTTCGACCTTCTTCAACTTTTCAAAAACATCCTCCAAGGGGAGCGTAACACCTAGTGCGCCCACCACAGCGCTTCCCCGTCTGGATGGGTAAAAGTCAATGTCGGCGACATGCTGAAGATTGTTAATCCTGTTGAATCGTTGAACCCTATGTAGAGCGGTACAAGACCTGGCCAGGTTGTATGCTGTATTTTCTGATGATAAACCAGCTGAAGATTGAAGGCTAGGAAGGAATTAACTATGGTAGCGGAAGCACTGGCAGTGACAACCGTGACAACGCTGCATGCTGGTGAGCATCGTATTCGATCAATCTTCTCGGAGACTGCATCTCTCATAGTCGTCTCTTGGCCGTGAATGATCCATCTCCGGCTCTGCGAATATTCTACCCCGGGAGCGGTGCGCTTCCCAAAGGCTGTAGTGTTGGTCGCCTCAAGTCCCAGTGTTCAAGTATTGCATCGTCTTTTGGACGAAGAACATGTGTTTGCCATCTGGAGATATTGTAGCATTTGCCTTAGATCCGACGCCGATGATCGAGCTTAGCCCGACTGCATGCCAGTGGAGTTTCCCGTCAGACGAGGCAATTAGCATGGTACCCTTCCATACTCCTCCTCATCGCGGAACTCTGATGTATCCACCGCCATGTAAACTGGTCCTGGAAGGCTCAGTGGCTGGAGAAGGCGAGCATTTCGCATGTGGTGGCCGTCACCGAAGGAAAATGTCACGGCCTTTAAGCGAGCCAGATTGCGCAATGAGAAAGCCTCAACTGCCTTGGCTTGACCGCCGCTGCCAAATGGGCTACCACTCCTGGTGTAGAAGATGTGTTCGCTGTCGTCAGACACTGCACCACTGTAGACCGAATAGGCATTGGCGGTGTCTGACGGAGGCTGTCTGGGAGTGAATTCATCTTTGGTTACCGTGAAAGCCACTGTGGGTCTGCCAGCCGGCCTGTACACAATCAAGACCGACTCGCCGTCTTCCGTGATACCACCACTTATCGACGTTGATTCATAAAGTCTTACCCCCGATTTCCAGGCTGCTCTCCGCCAACGTTGTGTGTAGAGGTCCATTTTTCCTGCCACCCGTCTTTGAGGCGGAAAACAGTAACCTTAAGGATCCCTTCCGCAGGACAGCCTTCGACGGCAGCCAAATGCGAGGCGCCAGCGGATATGAGGATGCAGAACGACAAGTCAGCGCCATCGCGCCGGAAGGGAATGGCAGAGTTGACAACACACGCCCTATCAAAGTCGCGGGTATTGTATCGGCCCTCTCTAAAATGCCAAGCGGCTGTTCTACCCAGTATTTCATGGGTATGAAGCGGGCGTTGCTCTGTGCTGGAAGACGCCATGATCGCTTCTCCATGCAGTAGTAAAGGATTTCTTGTATCCAAAGTCTAAAGCCTTCTTCAACGAGACAGTTGGGAAGATGCGAAAGCAACAGCACCGTGGTATTGAAGGCATCGTTTAGACCCCAATTGTTGACTGCTGGTCCTTCACGTGCCTTGCACAGCCCTTTCAGCCGCACCTTGTACCAAGACTGAACACTGCCTTTGCATTACGCTCCTGCTAGGAGGGAAAATACAGGGTATACGATATGGGACAGTACCTCGTGTAAGATATTACAGTAGCTACCCTGGACACACCAACATTTAGGAAGAGGATGTAAGACGAAATACTAACATACTCTCTCGATTGTGTGGATTTGAATGATGAGAGCCTCGTGGTATCATTTTAGTATTCTGACTAAGTGATCACATAATACTGAGGCTTTATGAGGACCATGTGTATTTTCGATGGTCAATCAAAGGGCTCGGTAACAGCATACATCGTTATGTGGCTTCTTCTACAATGATCTAGTTTGCTTGTTCTTTGTAGTTTTCTTAATGTGTCCGCCATTGCTTGTTCTAGATGTGTGTTTTGCATTTGCCAATGTCATATCCTGAGAAGTGTCTTTTGTGAAATACCTGATGCAAAGCCTGAGGAGGCAAGTTCTGAAATGGAGCACGAGATGTTCGCCGGTCAGTCTCACGAACCGCAACAATTTTTTATGCCTAGATATAATTTTAGATGCAGCTGGAAGAAGCAATATGATTCGAAACTGCGGCAGTGAAAACCGAAGTCATGCTGCAAGTCCTCATATTCCGCGGCTTCCGCTTCTGGGCAGACGAAGATCAGCAATACTCGCGATAATGCCGAGGGAGGCCGCCGGTCCAAACATAAAACGAAGACGGTGACATACAAATGAAGAGACGGCATGCAGCAAGCCATGTTGATCACCATTAGGATTTAAAGACTCAAGCCATGCTGGGTCGTTGCTGGAGGCCTCCACTACTCCACTGATGACGCCCGTTGTGCCTGGCTTACATGCACCACTCAGAATTGATACCTCCTCTCAAAAGACTTCGATATCAAGGCACATTAGCGAGCCACGGTTATTTTGACATGCAGGGGAGAACCAATAGGATGAATGGCCTGACGATACCTGGTTGCAGGATTTTCTGGGGTCTGTTCGTGATTGGAGGTTCAGCTGATATACCGTACTGCAAGTTTCATCTGGTCAGCGGTAGAGCTAGTACGACCGGACAGCTTGAGTAAGTCAGAGATGAGACTCAATGACATAGATCTAAGATACCAGGCTTCAAATAACAAGAGAAAAGCCCAGAATCTTGCATGAGCTTCATGTTTGCCTATATTATTTCTCAAACACGATTGTCGAGCCCTTGTTGATGGCTCCACTCGTTAAGAACAGGTGTGGGCCATTGTACATCGCCAACTGAACGTCTATCGAACCTTCAATCAGCTTTTCATAACAAACAGCCAAACATGCAATGATGTCATTCCGTGGATAGGGAAATGCGCGTATTATCCACGGATATAAACTGGATTTTGTATAGGGTACGGAGAAATCGTCCCATGGGCAGCTCGCCAATATCCACAGTCTCCAGCACCTTTAACTGGAATTGGAGAAGTCCCCTTAGCTGCATGGATGGTTAGCCTTGGCGCGATCCTCTAATGGCTGAGCAGCGAGCAGTGTGGAGGTCCGATTATGCCGCAGGGTTCAAAGAGTAAGCAGCAGCTTCTAATAGGGCTAGCACCACATGGTAATCTGCATAGGGAAGAAAGGGGCTGATACTTTTCAGGGTCAAATTGACAAGAGTTGGTGGACCCCTGTCGCTCGTGGGCGTGATATCTTCGATATGCACTGTCATCGAGGAATTTAGCTTGCTAGTCCTCATCCACCTTTCCTTTCTTTCCGCTCCTTTTCAATTTCTTAGACACCTTCGGCTTCTACTTATGGAGGCAGCATACTCGGCGTTGCCTAATGTTGCCCAGACTAATGGCCGGTCCGAGTCGAACTTGAGTGACGACGACGACGATGTTCCGGACGGCGCACGTTCTGCCAGCTTCTTGTCCTCTGTCGATGCGCTACCGGAGCAGTACAGAGCGCAAGAAGCGCACCTTTACCCAGGGCAGCTAGAACACCAGCCTAGAAGTGAGACACATCGCCCACGGGAGTCTTGGTCTTTCTGAGACTCATTCCGTGAGATCCGTCCAAAATGATGCTGACCACTGCCACAGTTCGCTCTCCAAGATTCCTTCGGCCGTTTTTCTCCTTGACGAACCGAGTAAGCCGACGAACATGGTCACGCATCCCCGACTCCGACACGCCTCCCGACGCCGAGCTTTCTAGCAATGACGATCGATCGCCTGTCAGAAATAACCAGGAGTCTTTCCTGGGAGCTCTACGAGATATGCTGCTGTCCACATGGTTGAATTGGCTCCTGGTTTTCGTCCCGATTGGCTTGCTGGCGTACATCCTCAAGCTAAACCCGATCGTCGTGTTCGTCACGAATGTTATAGCAATTGTGCCCTTGTCGGCGCTTTTGACTGAAGCTACGGAAAAGATCGCCAAAGATGCGGGAGACACGATCGGAGCTTTGTTAAACATTAGCTTGGGCAACCTAGTCGAGCTGATTCTTTTGTAAGAGATGCAATCCCTTTCTTGTGTCCACGTCGCCATACAGAGCTAACATATTCTACAGTGTGTAAGGAGATGCGCCTCCATTTCTGCATGCCTTTGACAAGCTAACAAACATAGTGTTGCACTGGTCAATGACCACATTCGTATCGTGCAGGCTTCCATCCTGGGGTCAATTCTCGTCAATCTTTTATTAATCTTGGGCTCTGCGCTCCTGGCAAGCAGCTTCCGCAACTTCGAGCCCCTCTACAACACTGCTGAGACACAGCTCCTCAGCTGTCTTCTCTTCGTATCTGTATTTGTATTCCTGATGCCAGTAGGTTGAACCGTTGACCTTGAGCTGCAAACTCATGACTTATCCGTTCTCAAAGACAGCATTCGATTATACCTACGACCATAAGGGTGCCGAAGGAGCCATCTTGAAGATGAGCAGAATATCGGCAATCCTGGTGTTGGCCATTTATGTTCTATATTTTGTGCATGAGCTTCGATCCCGCAAAGCAAAGAGCAACAACGTCTCTGCAGCCACCTCGAGTGCGGGAGATTACGACCTGGAGAACCTCCATCCCCGGCACGAGCCTCTTCAACTTCGTACCCAGAACACAGAACCACATTCTCTACCGCCTCGAACAATCCGCTTTGCCGACGAACGCCCGGAAATGACCATGTCGCCAGATACTATGAAACTTGCGGAACCGGACAGCTTTGATGTGAACCTTGAGGGTTCAAATGGCGAGGCGGCAGGAGACAGTGCAGCGCCGTATGCACAGGACTCTGGCAATGCCAGTAATCGTTCCAATGCTTATCAGTCTGTGAATCGTCCCCGTAGACAATCTCGCTCTGGGTCTCTCTCGTCTCTTCGAGGGGCCTGACGCTTGATGCGTCAGTTGAGAGTGCAGAGCGAATAGGCATGATGAGAAGTGGCTTGACGAACATACTACGTGATAGTCGCTCGAGTATGGAGAGCTTGGTGCGCCACGACCACTTGGCATCCAATCGATCACCTGGTAATAAGGTGGTGTCCATCCTGGTCCTGATGGTCACTTCGGCGCTTATGTCTATGAGCGCCGAGTTCCTGGTCAGCACTATCGACGACGTCACGCATCAAGGTGGTCTCTCAGAGGCACTTATCGGGCTCATCATCCTTCCCATTGTCGGAAACATCGCCGAGTACGTGACTGTCGTGACCGTGGCGGCTCGGGACAAGCTAGACCTGGCAATTGCTGTTGCCGTTGGATCGTCGATCCAAATTGCTCTCTGCGTTACGCCATTGACCATTATCGCTGGCTGGATTCTCGATCGTAAGCTTGCGCTCTCGTTCAACTTCTTCGAGATAGCCACACTTTTAGGTGCCGTGCTACTCGTGAACCTCCTTATTTTGAATGATTCTGGAGGCAAATCCAGCACGAATGGTCTTCGAGGAGCACTGGTGTGCTCTTGCTACGTAATCATCGCGTGAGTAAATTGACCCAACAAGAATTACTGTAATGGAAATCACTAACGACTGTCTAGACTCGGAGCGTACCTGTCACCATCTGACAAAGATGATATCATGTAACAATATAATGTATAAATAAAAATAATAAATTGCATGCCACTCATTCGGTTTTGCAATGATTCCAGCGCAGCTATTCAGTTGCTTGTCAAATGCAGACCGGACCTGGGCAACGACTATATCTTTCATGTCTAGCGGACTCCAACTTGTGCAATGCGATCGTTATTTGCGGGACAATGATCGTTTAGAGACGGTGGCGTGTCTTCACCACATGTCAGGCACCGTGCTGCACAACTAATCCATTTCGCTCACAGAGAGCCCTCCTTCATGGCCAGTAACAACCCATTGATCATCCCTACAACTGAAGTAAGGTGATATCATAAGCACATGACCAAAGCCACAAGAAATCTGGACAAGTCCTATGAAGTCATTGTCCGATGGTGGCTGTGTTTCGCACTTTGCAATATCAGATACGCAAAGTAACCTTTGGGGTGGCTATATGCACAACGATTGAGAGGTTTCCGGCTCCTTGAGTCTGCTATCCCAAGCCCATTGTCTTGGATGTCCATACAGAAACAGGACTTGGTAAATGGAAACCAGTGCCGGAACTGAACCGATCTCGAGCAGTTACTGCACCCACCGTGAATGAGAAAAAGGTGGTTGGCACATACACATAGATAACCAGTGTGGGCAGGCCGGAGTAACATTATATGCTAAATCATCAACCAGCTCCGTGTCGTTCAAGGAGACAAATATTGAAAACTCTTAGACATCGCGGCATAAAATTGAGCACTGATAGAGACTAATTAACTGTTACACATCCAAAGATTCTCGTAAAGTTCGACAGCCAACTAAATTCAAGCACGCTCAATTCTAGAAGCTCACATGCTGATTCGCAAGCCGCATTTCGAATGGCTCGACCAACCGAAAACCAATGGTGACATTGTCGGTTGAATGCTGCCCAATTACATGCCACGCAAAAGTGATTTGCAATACAAACTAGTAGTTCATCACAATACTTGCAGCTCTTCGCTTGGAATAAAGAGTCCGATCAAATGACAGGAGCCGGTAGAATGGGCATCCCTGGACACCCAACCGTTTTCAGCTCCGTCGGAGAGTATCAAATGCCCAATCGCCGTTGATTATAGAGCACCTCGGTGTAGTGGTGGCGATGCAGGTTTGGGAAATATCGACACGATGCATCAAATCCTCATTTGCCGATTGGTTAACGGTCAATGGGTGGTTACAACCATGGATGCGACTTTGAGAGCTCTCATTTCTGGTGGTTCACCGAGGGGAATATACATGGGCAATTTAGCTCCTGTTTGCCTCCGTTTTCTCCCACTTGATTGAAAGCGAACCGTTAAGGAGTTATTTATCGTTGATACGGACGTAAAGGATCAGGCTACGTGAACTGTCAACATATAAACAGGGCGGAGGTGGATACTCGCAACTGAGTGTGTACTGGCTCCCCACGTAAAAGTCTGTCATAATGACAGACTAAAGAACCGTGTGCATATTGGAATGGCACTGTCACATTGTTTGATGCTTCCTTGGCGGTTATCCCGCCATTCTCGACTGCGTATCCGGGCGTTGAGGCATATCTGAGCGACAACGGTATATATGCAAATGGGGAGTTTTCGTATCCCGATAGGCTAAAAAACAGGCATATAGATTGGAAGTTCTAGATGATGCATAAACGCGGAAATGTCCCGGCCTATTGTGTGTTGTGGCAGGCAGCGACTGAGGAGTATAAAAGACGTGTTTCTCTTCTTTTAAAAGACCAGAAAGATCTGTCTTGTATAGTCAACTCAAAGCGTTGACACACCAGGACTCTCAGTTATCATCGCAACATTTCCTTCATCATGAAATTGCTCCATGTATTGTGCTCTTTGTCTGTGGCAACGGCGTTGCAACCCCATCTTGGACCAAATTCTTTCGATGGAAAGCTCCAGGCCCAAAGGACGGTATGATGCAGACAAAGGCCGCTTGTAACGGTGCGTAAGTTAACAGAAATAGTTCAGGGACCTTGCCCTATGCTCAACACTCTGGCCAATCATGGCTTCTTACCTCGTGATGGAAGGAACATAGATTTTGATGCCACAGTCTCTGCCCTTGAATCTGCATTGAATATCGATCCGCAGTTTGGAGCTTTTCTACACGGTCAGGCTGTTTTGTCAAATCCGACACCCAATGCGACTACTTGGTCTCTTGAAACTCTTCGATCCCACAACGTCCTGGAGCATGACGCCAGTCTTACGTGAGTTTGAATGGTTTTGATCTCATAAAGTCTTGGGTTGAATGAACTGACTGTGTAACCGAAGTCGAGCGGACTACTACTTCAAAAAGATGCCCACACTTTTGATCAGGCGGTCTATGAGGAGACTCAATCATACTGGATTGGACCCATCATTGATGTTCAAATGGCTGCAAATGCCCGCTATGGCCGCATCCAGACTTCTAATGCCACAAACCCTACGTTTGAACTCTCTGATGGTGGAGTGTCATTGGGTCTTGGTGAGTCGGCTGCTTATGTCTACCTTCTTGGTGACAGAGTAGCCGGCACTGTTCGAAAGTCATGGGTCAAATTCTTATTTGGTAAGTGACTCGCTTTCGCTGATGAACACAACAACTGGCTGACATGTGTGCAGAGAAGGAAAAGCTACCGTTGGAGCTGGGTTGGCGTCGCCAAGAGGTTCCTTTCACCATAGATGAGTTGATAGTTGCGATGAACAAGGTGCGCGATGCTACGCCCGGCGAAGCCAAGGGTGCCAAAGTGGTGAACGAGCGAGATGCTCACGGTTGGGCTTAGTTGGTCATGATGGATATCCGGGCTTTTCAAATCCTAGGAATTCCTCCTTCTTCTTTGGGCATACAGGCGCCAGCATTGTATTGTACCGAATCCCCACGAATGCCAAGAGTGAGCCCAGCCGATCTTGTTTCGGCTCAATCCTTGTCCGTCGGTAGTTACTCCGTGCTCGTTGTCTTGTTCCGGCACGCTCAATAGCTAGACCACTCTTTGCCCTATGCTGCTCGCGGCAACAGGGACGTAACAGCCGGAACCTCAATTCCATACCAAGACTTTAACTCGACGCGCATTCTCCGCATGCCCGGAGTTGATTGAGCACGCTGCTATCACCAACGCTGCATTACGAGACGCTTTTATCCACTTAATCTCACAACTCCCCGCAGGGTGACATTGTGTTGGTGGACCTCGACCGGGACTTGATTTTCCACCTTTCATTGATCTTTCTTGGCCCAGGGATCGCTTAATATTGGCTGCAACCTGCCTCGGATATTGTCCCGCCCACGGATCTGCATAGCACCTGGGTTTTCCGAAGCTGTAATGGTCCAATGAGGTGATTGTTTCGCTATCAGGTTCCACTATCATCATCAAGGTTAATATTAACTCTGTATTGTAAACGAGCCGATTGAATAGGATATATAGTCCCCAGCTGCCGCAGCATCTTGTCGCCTCTTTTCCGTCTCTCGCCAGCCTTGAACTTTCTGGCCATTCCCCAAGTCCATTTCATAATGAAGGGATCATTGTTCTTCGCCACCACCGTGGCCTCTGCCGCGGCGGCTGACACGATTCTGGAGCGCATGGCTGATTCGTACATTCGGCGCGGAGCTCCACGAACCTCTTTCCACTACGGAGAAGCAACTTTGTATACTGGAATTGAGGCGGCAATTGCTTACTCCAAGAATGACACGATCACTGCTTGGTATCAGAACCAGATTGACGGTGTCGTCTTGAACAATGGCGACATCCTGGATTGGAACCTCACCTACTACTCTCTGGATGACTACCGTCTTGGCATGAACATGCTGTGGTGGTACGAGCAGACCGGAAAGGAAAAGTACAAGAAGGCTGCAACCACAATTCGTCGTCAATTGGATCGCCACCCTCGTAACTTGGCTGGGGTTTCTGGCACCGTCAGCCCAACTACCCCTTCCAGATGTGGCTTGATGGAATCTTCATGGCGGATACTTTCTACGCCAAATGGACAAGCCTGTTTGATCGCCGAAACACCTCAGCCTGGGATGATATCCTTCTCCAGTTTGACACCATTGAGAGCCGAACTCGTGAGAAGGATACCAACCTGCTGGTGCACGGCTACGACGAGAGCAAGAAGGCTGTCTGGTCCCACCCCGTCACAGGTGCAGCACCTCTGGTTTGGTCGCGTGCTGTCGGCTGGTACTTCATGTCTCTCATCGAAGTTCTTGAAATCGTCCCCACCTGCCATCCTGGCTACAAGCGACTGGTTAAATACTTCACAACGCTGGCACAGGGCGTCAAGGCATCTCAAGATGCGGATGGCGGTTGGTGGCTTATCATGACCGAGCCTTACCCTGGTGAGAAGCGTAACTACCTCGAATCGAGCGCCTCTGCCATGTTTACTTTCGGACTATTGCGCGGCATTAGACTTGGTTTCTTGTCTGAAAAGGAATACCTCCCCGCCGCAGAAGTCGGATACAAGACCTTGGTCGACCGCTGGGTTACTGAAAACCCCAACAACGGGACCTTGAACTGGGAGGGAACCGTCCAGGTCGGATCCCTAAGCAGCAATGCTTCTTATGAGGTATGTCCAAGCCATTCTTAAATGCATTGCCTTGATAAATGACTAATCATAATAGTACTACGTCAATGTTCCCATTGTGCGAAATGATAACCGGGGCGGTGGCTCATTCTTGCTAGCCGCTTACGAGTGGGAGCTGAAGCAGCAGAAGTAAAACTGTCTCATCTTGGTTGCAGATATTTGCTTTTTCCTAAGCGGCACGGCATAGTTTTGAGTGATTGGCCGTCAGCCCTATAGATCTGATCAATAGAAAGAGCATTATAACCTCAGCTTGATTCATCCTTGTCTGTCTAACCCAGCCACCTCCCATCGCTACCATTCACCAGGAGCCAAGCAAAGCCACGTAGCTAGGTTACCAATAAATGCACATTTATGCTCAGCTGATGACTGCTAGCTGCCCCTTGAAACTAGTGCCCGTGTACCATGGAAGATGTGACTCAGTCTAAATGTAGTGGCCAACTTGCAATCTTCATGATTCTCAAGAAATTATTCCCACCTCGCCATGACAGCAAATTCAGCGCAGTTCCTACTGTCTCGATCCAGACAGTACCTAATATTTCTTCTCGTATTCCATTTGCATAGAGGCCTGGGCCAATCGATCAAAAAGGATGAGATTAACTTTCCCGACGGTAGTGATTGGGAAGATCTTAGGACCTGTGTCAGGTGTGAATTTGACTCAATTTCATGTGGCTCTATTATGGGTGACATAAAAGAGGGCGTTGGTTGTGAGACGAACAAATGCCTGTGCCAAGCTGGAAATTTGGGTAACGGGATCGAATATATCAACGAGGCTGTAGCGACGGCCTGTTCCGACTCTGATGATCAGGCCGCAGCGACTAGTTTCCTAAAGGCTTATTGCTCAGAGAGACTGGCATCTGTTTCTGGCGATGTCTCGGGTGCCACCACAGGTGCGTTTACCATTACAGTGACAGTAACCCATACAGTCGCTGTCGCGACGGCTACGGTGTCTTCAATGGCTGTAGCCGGACATTCTTATGGCTTTACTTTCACTGAATTCTGGTTCACTGGGGTTTGATTGTCTGGAGACTTCTCACGCTATTGCTCGGATGATTCTTGGACGCTCTGTGCAAACATAGAAGTGAGCACAATGCCACAATGGAGACACTGACTGAGCGAAGATAGTTAAGGAATGAGTTGCTGATGTTCGGATTTAGGAAAAACAAGTACGCAATCTTCGAACACGAATTTGCCAGGAGACTCTCTTTCGTCTTCGAGCCAGCCAAGTTCGACCAGTACACTTTCCACCACAGAAGACAATATCTCAAGTCTTTCAAGTTCTTCCAAGACTAATGAGCCAACAAACGGTGCCGAAGAAGCTAATAACAATCCCAAATCGAGCGGACTTGATCTCAGCCAGCTAATCGGTACGATCGTGGGCGTACTCAGCCTCGTTGTGGCGGCAATTACGCTCTGTGTTACATGGAGGATGGGCAAGTTGAGAAACCCGTTTCGTCATGAGTCGAAAGTGGAAGATAACCCTGCAAGCACATCGGAACTTAATGACATGGGGCGATGAGGTGATTCGTTCACTGTCATACTGCTGGACGGTATCATTGGAGGATCTCAATCCAAGACTGCTTAATTATTCCCTTAATCATATAATGCCATAACTAGATCACCATTCGGAGTAATGGAGTAGAGGAGAAACAGATTCAGGATTATGCAGAGGTCAGATTCTCTTGGTATTGAGGTAATTGAACAGATTATGAAACGCTGGTTTGAATTGTGTGAAAGCGCGTCATCTGAGCTAGAAGAACTCAGGCCAGTCCTTTATAATCTAAATCAACATTAATATGGCTCTATTAAGAGCGCACTGTTTAAATGAGTGACCAGAAGCATCAAGCAGGAATTCAGGTTGAAACGAGCACATTCCGATTTATGATGGCCGCCAAGATTGACGAAGTATGGTTGAGCGTGAAGATACTTGTCTATGATGTTACGATGAAATTCATTCAAGATGGCGAGCTAGCGACAAGGACACTTAGACATATCTAAACATTGCAGAGTTGCGCCATATGAATCTATGCGTGCTCTATGATTGCGCTGGGTATATTCTCTCAACCTCCTTCTTCAGATCCTCATTGAAGTTTTTCCACGAATCCGATGGTTTTAGCTCCTTATCTCCCCACCAAAAGGAGAACAGACTGACAGACCATCCCCAGAAATCTTCTTCTTGAACGAACGTGGTATGGCCTGGCGTTTCTTTGCTAGGTATAAAACGGAAATGATGAATTCCAGTGAGTAAGCCTGGTAATGATGCGGTCCACGAGAAAGAATCATCGTCGTTGGCCTAGATAGCTTGATTAGAACCAACGCTCATGCATGGAATTGAGTTGACCGACTTACCATTACGCTTGGGTTGTGTACCCACTTGTGCATCTCAACTTTAAGCTTGTCACCCGTCCTCAAGTCGAGTGGCTTGCGGTCGTCATCGTGGGGGCTATAGCCCAGCTAGGATGCCACTTATTGTACCCAGCAAAATCCAGAAACTTCCAAGAGTTAGAGTGCAGGCCTGAAGGATGGGTGTAAGTGCTATCTTACCACGGAACGCACAGCAGCTGGCGGTGCTCGGATCTCAACGCCGGCTCGTATATTTACGCCTTGTCTCATTATGGCTGCGGCGAAGGCTCTGACAGGGTAATGAAGAGGATATGAAGCAGTGCAAACCACAGTGTATGAGTGTCGATCAAAGCTTCATTCTGCCTTTCTCGTCCGGCCGCGGCTCTTAAATATGTTGATATGGTTTGAACCCATTCAGTATAGAGTCTTACAAGGGGCAGCATAAATCGGCCAAGAAATGGATCTAATCCATGGAGTGGGGCCGAGACGGAACCGAGAAATTCGCGAGCTTCGGTCAGATTTCGCTTCCCTAGAGCGTTTTGGGTCGGATCCATGGCATGGGCGTAATCAAGCTGGAGTATTATTCCTCTACTAAAAGAAAGCCAACCCAGCAAGGGTCGACTAGGCATAGTTTCTTAGCTGCAATATCCCAATCCACGTTTAAGTAGCTCTGTCTTGGTTGCCTCTAATGTGTATGAGACTCTGTATTATTTATAGTAGAATTACAAAACTTAATAGGTAGAATAATAGGCGTACTCTAGAATGGCTTTGACTCTCAAGGGACAACCACAGGATAGGGTCCGTTCCAAACAACCCAATCGTTTTCACCTCATATATCGCGCCGTTTTGCCAGAAATAACACCTCCATCCTTCAAGTTCCATAAACTTCCAAACCTTGGAGTTCCTTTTCCACGGCGGAATATTAACGCACGCGATATTGGTTCCTTTGTCGGCATCCGTAAAAACTTTGTCATCGTCCTCAAAAAATCCCCAATCATCGCCTGCTACCGTACTAAAGTCCAACATGTGATACGTGTTATTTTGCACTAAGATGAAGGTATCTACTACCTCGGACATATTCTCGGCACTTGTTGGTCTAGAAATACCAGCAAAATGTATTCCTTTTTGGGGTCAACCCTTCGAGGAACTCTGTGAGCTGTTGTGTTAATTTTGCGTGATTGAAGAAAGTCTACACAGCAGAATTACCTACCTTTGGGCCAAGACTTCATATTTTCTCTCTGTCAAAAGAAATGTCTCCTGGATTGTGTGGGTTTCCACCATTAGATGGGTTTGGGCTGAGTTGCAAGTTCCTGTTTCGGTCTTGACTGAAGATGGCAAATTTACCCTCCTCCTGAATCTGTGTGAAGTTAGTTGTGAAAGGAATAGCTGCTATGGGTGTGCCAGGCAGAGCAGTTTGGTTGAAAGCGTAGGATTCCCATTTAGTATTGGCTGTATCCCACCAAAGACTTTGCAAAAGACCGCCTTGATCCTGATAAACGAACCAAGGACCACAAGATGCAATGTGGCCATCGGCTATAGTGCGAAGATCGCTATAGTTGTACTGGTCGCTTTGATATGGTTTGATTTGTCCGTTTTCATCGCGGTGCAGTGCCTTGATCTGCATTTCTCGGTTGATATACAGCATCTGAACGTGCAACTAAGCAGAAAACGAAGTATACTGTGTTAGTCTATCAAAATAACAGAACCTAGGCATCGGGCAATTGTTTGCAACATACCTTGCTGTTGACAAACGCCAAACTCATGGCGATGCTTTGAATTCCTCGCTGCATGGTACCAGTCGAGTACAGTTCTGGGTCACTCCAGGGTGCGTTGTTACCATTGTCACCTTTTATAACACGCGTCTTGAGCGCTAAATCACCATCCGAGTTTTCATATGCCAGATAGATCGTGATGGATTCTCCTTCCTCATCTGGCCATGCAGCAACGGCGAGAGCTGATCCTCCCGGTCTCGAGGTTGGAGTTGCAGGTTGCGAAGAGCTGGGTTGAGGTGTTGGCTTTAGTTGTGAAGTGGACGCTTCGGATACTGTCGAGCTACATCCATTATCTGGTGTATTTTGATCGATATTTGAGGATGTTGTATGAGTTTTTCTCGAGCCTACAACGCCACCAACTATAGCGCCGATGACAACTATTATTAAAACAATCGCTGCTGGCCAGATTATCTTCTTCTTGCTCCAGACGGCTCGGAACTTTTCAGCAAGGCCTGTTTTGCTAGATACCACGACTGGCTCTTTTTCCGGATCATAAAAGGTGTCGCGTTCATGGTCCTTGACACGGATCTTGAATGCTGAACTTCATTTTCCTTGGCACAGAAACCTTGGTCGTCGTGTCAATCGCTACTTCAAGTCCCGAATGTCCTTGATTGCTGATGTCTTCGGAAACTCCATCCCATGCATCGCTGCCTGCATCTTCAAGAGCACCTTTGGGTCGAAGGAGGTGAAAGATGAATTAGGACTCCTGCCCAAGGGAATCAAGGCGCAATGAGAGCCTAGCGATGTAAAGACCCATTCATCATCATCCTACAACTACAGGCTCAATTTGGAGAGCCTTGTAGCCGTAGCACCCTATTGAGCAATGACACCTTCCAAATATGGCCCAGTATGCAATTTAACCGAAAGGATGGCATGTTGTTTCATTCATGTATGTTGATGTTGCAACACTCTCACCAACGGAGGATTAAGCCCCCACGAGGCTATGGATCGATGCACTGTATTGGCGGAAACTCTTGTAATAAATCCTGGTCTAGGGGCCCATAGATAGGTGCATATCACACGCTGGAAGACTATGGAACAGAGAGCCAAATATGCCGCCTCTGCCGAAATCAGATATAAATTCGCCAATCAACGTTGCGTCGGCTCCTGGTCAGGTTTCATGGTCACCACCAATCATACAATAATTTAAACAGCGTCGTAGTAAATATTTCCCTGCATAGATTATTGCTATTATTACTAACCATAACAGTAACCCTAAGCGGCATTGTGTATAAGCTGTCGTTTATCCGTTTTCACTTGAATATTTCATAACTGGCCATCAGTACCGTCTTCAAGCCATACTTTTCGGGGTTAAACAATACCACGTTACTGGACCAAGAAGTTAGATAGAAGTAAATGAATCGAGATTATCTAAAACGAAGGCGAAGACTAAACGTCATCCAGTCAATTGAAATATTCGAAAGGCCGAGTGTTCAGTCCAGCTCATCATCAGGTCTCGATCCGGCCCACAGACGTCAAAAAGACTGAGGGTGGCGAGAGCCGAGCTTCAAGACTGGAAAAGGAATGCTTGATATGATGCTACAGTTGGAGCATAGAGGTTTCGCATGTGAGGCCCAAGTCTATTTGTCAGTAGTCAATGACAGATATTTTGAAACAAGTTGAATACTTGGGGGTTATACTATTATAAAAACAGCTCTAAGAGACTACAAATAATTCTGAATGATTGGTTTACTAGAGCCCTTCATTATAGCAGATGTTGCAAAGCAGGCGCAACTTTTGTCCTTTAATTGTGTTTAATTCTAGTCAGCGAATGAGCTGTAATTTATTATTTGGACTCTATTTCAACCCTCCATTGTCCACCTTTCGGACAGGATAAGAATTCAATACAGGGTTCTTCTGCTGTCGACACTCCAACAGTCCTTCACATTACATCACATTCGTGTTACTCAACACCCATCGTCTTCAGTCGGTGTTTGAGTATGGAAGGTGATGGAATGGAAATTCGAGCTTCCAATTGACTGCTTCTAAGTGCTGTATCAATGTACCATAAAAGTCTTGATGTTCACAAAGGTGAATACGAGTGGTTTCCCTTTGATATCTATAACACATAAGGCATATACTAATCCCGCGCCAGTGACCCCCTGTCCAGTGTGCAGCTCCATAAGTTTAACATCCCACTCACGTGGCTGCTGTGCTTCTTATTTAACAGAAAGTAATAAAATCTGGTCTTGCATAGCTGGCCCAAGAGCCTCTAGGCATCCATTTCCCTTTCTCTTTCTGCCTGAAATCGGCATATCCAAATTGGGAAAAATCCTTCTGCCGTAAGACTTTTGACTTGGGGGTTCGAGTAGCTGTATCCCGGCGATTGCCGTTCCGGGATACTAAGTATAGTCAGCGGAGAAGCTCACCTCAAATTTCTTCCACCTTCAACGGACCTGCCTTTTACGATTGGTGTCAAGATTAGATTTGAGATCAATAGCCATGGCGGCTGCATGTATTTTCTGCGGAGTTGGTGTGCCATTCAGTCGTCCTGAGCAGTGGCTTAGGGAATTTCGCGCTGGTAAGCCCCTTTTACCTATACTAATGACCTTGGCATGATAACCAAACACCAGTTTATATCCAGGACGACTGTTGGAACGATGTGAAGCTTTCTGGCGTCGGCCTTCGCGTTGACAAGCAATTCATTGTTCCAATTGACCCTGAGAAAAGATATGATGACACTGACCTTACTGAGGAGTCAGTCATATCACTGTCGCTAAACAAGCCAACTTACTCCCGTCATGAAGAAGCGGAGGTAAAGATCTCACCCAGAGGCCTCTGGGGCTTTGGATTCCATTCGGCTTGTTGGAATATCTTCACCAAGGTCTGGTTACCAGACCCGGGAGCACTTTTCGTCGTCTGCCTGTCATTCCCCGTCATCTCTAGTGGTGTACTACGCTGGGGCCATTATTATGACGGGGTGCCTCGATATAACACATTAGATGGGGATGATCGGATAGTACCATATCCCATGCGCAACAGACCGCCAAAATTCACGGACTTCTTAGCTGACCCTCTTGGCATTCCGGATCTTTATGACAAGTTAAAGAGCTCACTACCTCCCAAGATCGGCATGTCCACTGGGTCCATACATGGTGCTGGCATCGTTGATGACCCGTTTTCTGTGTTACCTCTAGATATTCTTTACTGCATCCTCGTTGCTTTACCATCAAAGGACGCTCAGTCACTTTGGGCCGCATCTCCTACATTCGCTACGTTAAAGCTTTCGGAAAGATTTTGGGCATCGCGTTTCAAAGAGCCCCATGAATACCAATACTTGTTTGAAGCATTTGACGATCCTCCAAAATCTTGGCGAGCCTTCTATCATTTAGTTCAAAACTGGGCGCCTGCTACTCCCAACATTAATAATCGAAAACGCATTTGGCGTCTTGCGTTACGGTTGCGAAATTTATTGAACCAGGTAAGGGAAGCGTCGTGTCAAGGCTCGCCTTTAAGGTCTTTTCTCAAGCCGGACTCAGCCGCAAGTCTGCTGAACTGGCACTCCTGCGATAACAGGGTCTATGATGATTTTGCGCATTTGCGAACACGGGAATTGTCATTGTCTGGTATATCAGGGGCAAAACTGCGTGCGGTATCATTTGTTGATTTCAATGGGCACAAATTTATATCTGGCTTGAGGCTGATTAAAGAAAATGGTCAAAGCGAATGTCTCGGCTATATCCATCCTCTTGAAGAAATCCATACAGGATTAACGCCAACTCAAGGTATGAGAGGGTGGATGCTGGCAGGAAATGACCTTGGCTTTAGAGCGATCGCCATTGTCGGCGATAACGATGAGAATTTTGAATGGATTGGCGATCCTTCAGGATATACTCAATGGTATATAGGAGGACAGGGAAATGTAACGTCCATGAAGGCTGAGTTTGATGTGAGTATGGGTCTATTGGGGGTCACTTGTGTATTGCAGCCCACTGACCCGCATCTAGGGTTTCAAAATGGTTTCCCTAGGTCGCGATGCTCCATATGTATCTTCACATCATGCGAGCTGGCCAACTCGTCAGCTTTGGAAACCTGAAGCACCGCCTACTGACGTCTTTTTGCACTGTAATAGCAGGGTCATGCACCCGAAAGGCAGACGTCACACTTACTCATACACCTTGTTTGGCGGCTTGTGCGGTGAAGACTTATCACAGTTGACCAGAGTCGACGTGTGGACCTACGATCAGGAAACTATTATTGGAATCCAGTTCATTTTTACTGACAACTCAAAAATAAAAGCTATGGAGATATCGATTCTTTAAAGGACTCTTTAAAGTCAGAGCCCTATCAAGAATACAATTATTCAATGACAATCGACGGGCCTGCTGGGGAGATTATTACTGGCATCGAGGTCAAAGATAAATACGAAAGACTTTGTGGGCTGAAGGTAAGTAGACGCAGGAGTGTCTGATGGGGTTAGTCGAAACTAATACCAAATGCTACTAGATCGAAACAAATCATGGCAGAGAGGCATATTTTCCACATCCTCCCTGGGGTTATGAGGATGACGAATGGACACGCATTGAACCTAGCGGCTCCAAAGTGATTGGTGTATGGGGACGTGGAGTATGTCTAAGTTCTCACATGGTATTCGCAGCATCACCTAACTTGGTACTCTTAGGCTTATCTTTTGGATTCCATTGGACTTATTTCAAAAGACCTGGATTGAGGTATTGAAGGGATGCAAATGCTTGCCTTCAGGTGATGCTTTCCTGGAACCAAACGAATGCCTCTGCTCGGCAATGACTACGTTCATAGTGCATCATCATTATCAAGGGATCCTATCAAGACGATTCTACTATAGGAAAAGCCATTCTAGTGTATTTGCTTCTCCACAACCAACCTGCACCAATCTCGACCCACACGTCTTCCTGTTTCCATCTTGTAGCTTGAGTGTGTTCGACATACTTACAATCAGAGTCGCAGTGTCATTTCGCAATTTCTTGTTCCTATCATAAGTTTCCTATGCTCGGTATCTGCCACATACGACCATAGCCGCGAGACAATACGGGATCCCGTCCGCTCTCCCTAGTCAACCTCGTGAGCGGCAGATTAGTAGTCGGGTCGGTGACGACCGGCGAATACCGGCTGTTGTATGTTTCTTTTTGCTCCCATGGGAGACTTATCACTACTGTAACCCTACTAGCTTCTTGGGTGAGTACATCTAGCCAGTCCACCACATACGACCATACCTACCAGAGAACACAGGATCCCGTCCGCTCTCCTATCAGTGAACCTGGTAAGGGGCAGATTAGTAGTTGGGTCGGTGACGACCAGCGAATACCGGCTGTTGTATGTTTTCATTTTTGCTTTGGCCACTATCAAAGCCATGGAGCTCGATGAGATTTTGATCTGGCTGGCCTCAGTTGTTGAGAAGAAATGTTACTATTTGGAGCATCAATATCTTCCATTCACTATTATGAGACCTGAAGTAACTTTAGATCTAAGATGTGCCATGAACGCGACTTTGTAGTTCATGCACCAAAACATTTCATCGAAGCTCGTTATTGTATGGGCAAATAGATCTCATTTTTATCTGGTTGTAGAACCATCTGAATTAGGTGTTGTACGTTAGATATATGTGTTAGACAGCTATGAGAGCATATAAGTCGAAACAGGGGCTCCAAATTAATCATCTGTGTCTCTTATACGCTTTCTCCTTATGAATAGACATTAAAGGGTCATACTATAAGAGGATACACCCCTCCTACTACCGCTTAGTTCGACGCGTTGACCATTTAGCCACTGCGAGAGCCCCAAGACTCGACCCAGCCATTGCAATTCCTGTAAAAAGTACCAAGTTCTTCCATCTTCCTTCGGCATATTCGTTACTGCGTAGTGGTAGATGCTGACTGTCTGCAACAAGTGCCTTACCAATCAGACCGGAGCACACAGTAGCCACGCCTCTGATAGACGTTAGTATGCCTGATACAAGAGACTCTGTAGCCCTGATGTCCTTGTCCCCATCTGTAATGATCTCGGCAAGGTCCGTATGACGCCCCTCTTCAGCCAATGCTGGATTACCATTTGTTTTATCGCATTTTCGACCTAGACCCAACTTGAAGGGCTTGCGAGGTTCAGCAGCAGCTTTTATGATACATGTGGCGAAACTGCTTCGGAAAACCACGAATGCTCCAGATGATCCGCCGCACAGAACCATAAACAAGAGTAAAGGCCAGTAAACATGGGCTAACCCCAGCACAACAGTATGGATGCGGAAGCGACCAAAGTAGTGGCGAGAACAGGAAATAGGGGCCAATCTGGTCACTACAAACAAGTCAGTCTTGCTTTGCGTCACAGTGAAAATACAACTTCCAGGGCTTTGAAAGATGTCAGGAATGTTAGGAGATACGTACACTAAAGCACCGTATAATGGTTGTGATATCATGCAGGTGACTTGGAAAGCAGTGATGAGGAGTGACGCCTTCTCTTGGGAAACACCAATGTCGGCCGCGTAACTTGGGATATAAAGGGCTGGCAAGAAGTGAGCCAGACCTTGAGCGACTGTGGCAATACACAGTAACCAGAAGATGTAGGTTTTCCAGAAATCCCGTTTTTGCCGGTGCGGGTTTTGCTGGGGTGTCACCGCATTTGCAGTAGTGTTTTCACCCATTAAGACGAGCGATTGCGTAGGTATCATGGTTTGCAATCCGGAGCTTGGTGTAGTTGAGTCTACAGCGAAAGTAGGGTCACTGATAGGAGCACTGCTATCCTCCACTTCTTCGAAACGCCTTCCACGGGTGAAACACAAAGATATGCCTGAAAGTGCGGCGCAGGCAACTCCCCATCCAAGGAGCGTTGTTCGAGATGAATATTTCTGGAGGGTGATTGCGAATATCGGGGACAAAGATGCCGGTGCTAGACTGCTTACTGAGAAACTGTTATATGATTGGTGTTAGTCGCTCTTCTTATTAATGTCCTATCCTTGGGACATGGGACATAGCTCACAATATACCGTTGGCCAAAGTTCTTCTCTCAATGAACCACTGATCTATAAGGGCTATACAGGGGCAAAAATACACCCGCCGCCAACTCCGTAAAGTAGTCCAAGTGTCATAATCAGTTGCAGCGGCTATTTTCTGTCAGAGCGGAAGTTCCAAAAGTATTTCTGGGTACTTGCATTGGTGGCAAATGCTGCTCCTATAGATGAAGCAATCATGATCGCAGCACCAAGCCACATGAGGTGTCTAGTCAGATGGGGGTTCTTGGAGCAGAAATGAATGAATAGAGGAGTCAATCCTTGCATCAGTCCCTGATATCATGTTAGAGAGCAACCAACTTGGCAAAGGCCAGCATCAGTCATAGATGCAGACATACAAGTCCCAGGGGCCCGATGTATGCAACTTCTTGGCTTCCAACAAACGGTGGAGTTCGAAAATAATACTCTCGAAACACGCCAAATGATGTGGAGAAGCCTGCGACGATCAGAAACCAAGTTCCTAGTAAGGCGTGATTCTCAAGCTGTCAAAACCTTACCATAGGTAAAGATGTTTGTGAATGAAACCGCACAAAGAACTATCCAGGCTTCTCGGCTTCTGTCAGGGAGATCTATCTTCTTGGAAGCCATGATGCGTGTTTTCCACACTGCTCACATGTAACTGAGCAGACGAAACTAGATGAGAATACAATGAATCAATTCCTTAGCAGAATAACACGGATATGCTAGCTAGTTATGTCGATAGGTACAGAAGGGTTTTCAGGCGCCAAGTATTTCTGGGTCATACGGCCGAGGCCGGGCTTACGTTGACCAAATAACAAATATCGCATCTCAAGGCTCGTGACAACATCGAGACAGCACGGTAGTTTGCAAAAATGGAGCTACAATCCATGTTCTCCTCCCAGAGTCGAGCGAAAGCGGAATGCGTCTTTTCGTTGTTCTTGAGACAGGGTCCATTGGTTGGCTAGTTTACCGTCTTGGGTGCTCACTGACTCATAACTTGGATTTCAGAAAAAGGTTTCTGACAGGCTACTAACTGGGGTGCTTCATCCTTCAGTTTAGTGTAGACCACAGGTTGCGGCTCCATTTGCTAGGAAACCCCTGCTAATCCACTCAATTGAAAAAACGATATTTCTCAGCGTGGGACGTGAATGGCTATTGTAGGGGCGAGCAGCGTATTTACCGCATCTTGTCTCGGATTACGAGCATCACCGAATATTAATGACCGCCTTTTCATGTTCGCCTTTGTAAGCAAAATTGGGGATGTCGTTGTTCGAGTTCTAGACTTAATGTGAGGGTCCTGAAACAAAGGCTTTTTAGCATGCTAACCTTGGAGTGTGCGGTAAACAAAGACCAACCACCAAAATTCCAGTTCAGCACGAAGTATGTGTTTAGCAATCCAGAGTTGTGTTTGAGGCTAAAGAGGTTAAAGAGATCAATAAGGATTATGACTATGCTATTTAACCTCCAAGGAGGGTGAATCTGAGTGCAGGGTCCACTCTATCTTCAGCCTCCTCGTGCTCCTTCACGTGAGCCTAATAATTCAAGTCCCTTGTATCACCACACGGAGTTCTCTGGTTTGCAAACTCTCCTGCTGTTTATATTAGGGGCCATTTTGCTCTTCAACCCAGTCCCACGGCCTGGATCCTCATCTTTAGCCTTGAGAATAGTGATGAGAGATTGCAGTATTTCAAGCTTAATCACCTTTACATCATGACATGATGACAATAACTGAAACCTTCCTCTGAAAGCACTGTGGCTGTTCTTGTTCCCAATTTTGACTTAGACCTCTTTCATTCACAGACCTTTTCCTGAGATGGCTTGTAGTAACTCAACCCAGTTATCGAACCGCACTAGTCCGTGTAACTACATATGGTCTTCATAATGGTTAATGGTACCCCAGGAATCATACAGCTTCTGATCTCGGTCATATCAACTTCAACTCCATGGGGCCCCTCTACTCGTCTGAAACAGGCTCATCTCTTCGCTATCTTGCGGTTCTCTCTTGCCTCCACCTTCGGGTGGGATGGATGCGGGCGGCCTAGAGACGTATTCGATGGTGCTTTCTAATTTAGAATTCCGACCTAGGCTCCTACTACGCATCCCAATTTTATCCTGGCTATGATAAATGTACATGTTATTTGTGCGGTTCTGGCTATCCCCAATCCGAGGAAATAGCCAAATGAGGAGGAGTCGTATCGTCGGAAAGCAAGCGCAGGCCATACCAGTCGATATCTCGAGGCCAGACCAAATGGCTATATCCGTGAAGTCCCAGCTGATGTTTTCTGATTTGGCGAATCGTATTAGGGACTGTAAGCGTAGGATACTGACAATGGTCACCCTATGACAAGTCAGCTTGCCGGCTTCTTGTTACCAGGATAGCTGCTGATATGCATACAATGCACCGACCAAGAACATGATAGCCACGGCCATCTTTTTCTTCCAGTGTAATTGCAAATGACGGAGTTGCCACAAAGGAATCGCCAAGATCCAAAAATCTAGAGCGATACCAATGACAGCATTTGTCCAGACAAGAGCATGGGCATCCGCACAGCCTCCTGTGTGGAGACCATCCCATTTGGTCCAGAAATAATCTATGGGTCTACATTGGAAGATGGCCGTTATGACATAGGAAGCACCGAAGAGACTTGTGAAGACAAAGGTGCCTCACAGAAGCCGTCGAATATTAGCAGCCTTGAAGATTCGCATAAGCAAGCTTATTACCGCCAGCTTTATCAGTGCAGAGGCCCCGAAATAGGTCCAGCAAGCATGATAAAATGATCTGCCAAAGTTAGTAATCCTTTCCGGCTCTAATGCCCAGATATCTCGACCTAGGCCGTTGGGTATGCTGCCATATAAGTGAACAAGGCCCGCAGCGACGCCATTAGCAAAGGTGGCAAGGGTGATCCAATCATCGGCACCCAGGTTGTTGCACCTTTCTATGACAACCCTATAGATGAAGCGTAGCGAGACAAACAATACAGAGACAACCACGGACGCCCATAGGACCCGGTTCAGCACGGCGGATCTATCTCGCGTAGGTGCGCCACAGTTCGTGAGACTGGTGTTTTTGGCCGCTTGAGCAAGAATGAGAATTATTTTCGCGGCCAATTGCCCGATTCAGAGGACAAGCTAAAGGAGTTGACTTACAGAGAGATTCGGCTATAGAGCACGATGCGGCTGTGCATATGGTAACGGCATGTTGGAAATCTTCATTGGTACAGAGACATATTTGATCGGTAGGAGGGCAAAACCCTTTTTCCAAAGCATTGGACAGGCATTGTCTCTAGAAGGCCACAGGATTAGATCAATACCAGAAGATGAGGTCAATTCATTCTCCATACCGCACAATCAGGTAAATGGACGGCATGTGCTGAAGAAGGGGAGTCCTGCGCGCTGACAGCGCTAGGAAACAAGTACAGCACTCCAAAGATATATGCAAGGCACACCAATTGCATGATAGCTACTGGACTCGTGTGGATCGACAAGAATTAAGTGACGAAGTCGTACACAATTTTGTAGTATTGTAAAAACGAGAAACGTTTTTTACAGAACGACCAGTGAGCGTAAGAAGATTCAGAGAAAGTAAAAGAGATTAAGAGCCAAACTGATTTCTCAAGTCTGACAGGTAGAGAAGCAGGGGTATGGAAAGGACCTCAGCACCAACGCGGTAGGATTCGCAAAGGACTTTGGTCAGCCACGGCGGTTGGGCCTGTATATGAGGGTGTGCAGAAGCGAGAGGCAATGGGGGAGGGGTTGGGAAGGGCTGATCTTCTAGACTACGCATATAAAAGTTAAGAACCACCCGAATGTTACCCTATAATAGCAGTCATTAGACTAACTGGCTGTATTAAATCCCTTGAGACGGTAATATGACCCATCAGATTAAATGCCGAATGGCTGTGGATGCTGGGGAAGAGGAGCTGGCAGACATGGGTACAGTACCCATCTGCTTCATTTTTGCAACCTTCCTCGCTGTCAGACGATAGGTCTGTGCCGCATACCACCTGGAGTATCAGCTCATCTAGCCAAACTGTGGCTGTTGCTGTGCCTTTTGCTATTTAGCAGTCCACTCAGAGCTGAGTGGCAGATTGAGGGGTAAGACGTGGGATAGGACGTTGCAACGTCACAATATAGCCAAAAGTACATTAGAAGAAGGATCTAGGAATGCCAATGCAGAACGGGGATTATGCGCCGCAAAGTTGCAGGCTGATACTACCAGAAGTGCATATACTACTTTACAACCCCTATTTTATATTGCCCCAAGTCGAAGCTGTAAAGCATTCCACATCATCCATCCCCCTCCCCTTCTCCAAGTCTCACAAGCCCGCTGGCCGTAAATCTTGCCTAGTATTCACAGGTTCCATCATGCTTAGACATACCGAATGTTTGGCCGCGGCGGTGATTTCATGCCGTTGCCAACAAAGTAGTCAGGGTTATGCGTCTGGATATACCCTTGAATGTCATCGAGTTTCGATACGCTGGATTGTGAGCAAACGTGTATAAGCGGATGTCAGTAGGCTGGTCAGTTGTGAAGATAGCAAGCGCATTCTGATCAGGGTGAACTAGAATGACCTCCTCGCGCCAATCTCCAAAAATATCACCTATCATCGCAGGATTGGGCCCATGAGTAACTGCAGCATCAAAGTTCCATGTTGTCACAACACGGGAGATGTTGGCATCTGTATTCGCCGTGGCAGGGTTCCACTTCTCAATCTTGCCGTCGTTGAAGAGCTCAGTCTGGATATCGCCATCCCAGAAGAGAGTCAAATGTGGCCATGGGCTGGTTTCATCAAGCAATACATTCTTTGGAGTGTTGTATAAACCGCTAAACGACCAGGACTCCATGCCAGGATGGCTCGGGTCAAGGTCTCCAACAAGGCCACGACCGACGTCGCTATCACCTTCACCGTAGTGTTTCCAGATGGCTTTACCATCGTCGGCATCGTAGTATATCTCGTAAAGGAAATCCGGGTGGTTTTGCTGTACAGCAAAACCTTGGTAACCGTCACGGCTTGGGTCAATCTTTGCAATCTGGAAGCGATCACCATGAATGGCATCCTCAACTTTGTAGCGAAAGGTGCCATCGCCATTAAGACAGAATCCAATCTCATGAATCTCATCCCTCCCATCGCCGTTGGAATCAAAGGAGCGACTGTTGTGGCCATCTGGAGCGTCTGTATTGTCGCGATGCCAGATCCACTCCAGATTCGCATCTCTCCCATCAAAGGTATAAGCGGCGTAGAGAAGATTGAATGCACCACTTTTCTGACGATTCTTGTTGTAAGAGATCAAATGAGGACGTTTGCCATCCAGATAGCCGACACCGAAGCGAGCACCCAGGGGCCCATCGGCGCTGTACTTGTTAGGAGCTCAGCACTTACGCGCAGAGCGCCGGTCATACCATCGACAAACGCAATAAACTGGTGATTATCATTATCACCATCCCTGAATGTCTGTCCATCACCAAATACTACTCCATTAGCGATGCGAATGGCGACCTCAGCATGTCCGTCACTGTCAAAGTCGTAGACAGTCACACCGTCCCAATGACCGACATCGATGGTTGAAGGACCGGGAGATATGTTGTTTTGCTCCTCACTGCCAGGTCCCAACTGAATCTCCCAAAGGAACTTTCCTGTGCTAGTATATGCCTCGAGTGTCTGCGGAATCGTCTGTCTGTCGAGGACGTAGTCGTAATTCCCATCACCATCAAGGTCGCCTACCCACACAAACTTGATAGGGCCGCCTTCCCGCAAAGGGACACGGACCACAGGCTCCTGGGGGTTAGCGGCAGGAAGAGTGAAGTGACTGTCAGCTGCTTGTTCCTTGCCACCGATCACAGCACGAGCCTCGTAGATGTTATCCCTGTCCAAGTCGGCAGAATCATCTACAAAGTTTGTGCCTTTCGTCAGCACTTCTCTGTTGAGGCGCTCAGGACTACCGTCGTCTGTGGTGCGATAGACGTTGAATCCGATGTCTTTTGGGTCAAGACCAAGGAGACGCCAGCTAATTAGCACATCGGTTTCAGAAGACCGGACAGCGACGACACCCCGGGAAAGGTTCTCCATGGGGCGCTGTGCCTTTACTACTGCTGAGAGGGTGCATAGCACGAAGACTGCTAACCCGCAGAAAGACTTTGACATTTTCATCGTGCTCAGTATAGCCTTTGGAGCTGAACTTTTCAATAACGCTTGTGTTGATCCGTTTGTAGACGGTCAACTGTCGACTTTGACGAGCCATTCTTGCGGGCTTTATACCAAAATCAGATGCTCCTGGGGCCCAATACGTTGGCCAACTTGCCGAGTCAACGCTTTGGTGAAAATGCAGTACCGCGTCTCCTCCGGCGTATAGTACTGGTGTCGTGTAAAATGGGAGTTTTCCTGGATCGGACTATATGCAGCGGTCAAAACCTCAACTGGCCCGAGATACAGCACGAGTTTCACAAGCCTCGAAGGTTTCTTCATCTATGCAATATGGTGAGTATCAGTCGCTGATCTGGTGACTCTGGCCAATCAGCCATCTTGAGAATACCAGTTCCGATGATCTATTCAGTTTTCGTGTCAAGCTCTGCTGGGATGCTCTTATGGTGTTCTGCCGAAGTGAGAGTTGATGCCAATCCCTAATCACGAGTTCGTTCCTGGCAACATTGTGGGGTCCCCGGAAATTCGTGGGGTGCAGATGGAGCTAGTCTGCGAAGAGCAAGGAATGTTGTTCCATGCAGATCAGCATTATGGACAAGGAGTGCATCGGCATATTATCATCGGGTCATTCGTTGGAAGTCTTTGCCGAGAAGGATCATGAGGTTGCACAATCCGTGGTAAAGTAGAGTTTGATTCCGTCTTGGCATCGTCATTCGAGTTGAGCGATACATGTTGTTGCAACCAATACCAAGGGTACCATTTAGAGAAGCTCAGATGAACACGAACTTGATGTTATAGGTGGAAATGGGCTAGGAACGCTCTGTCGATGCTACCCTGGTCCCGCAACCTAAGGAATACGAGCACGGACTTCGGAGTGATGAGACCGCGAAGACCAGTCCGATGACCGAGGCCACAGTCGACGGTGCATCATCATATCCAATGCTAAGATTCGATCTGGAGTATTATTTACCCCGGATTCTCCAAGATTGGGGCTTGTGTCGGGTCTGTCGAGTTGTCAAAGTTAGTTTACAAAGATGTCATCAGATAAACCAGCTAGGAGAGGCCTAGATCATCATGTGAAAGTCATGACACTTTACCAGAAAAGCTCATGATTATTTCAAGAATTAATGAGACTTCCAGCAGTATATTTCTCCTGATCAACATGCTAGGCCTGTCTTACCTGTTGGTCATTTTGTCCGTTTCGGGCTTACCAAAGCCTATAGTCCCTGGGTAGGCCAAATCCTTGCTCTCTTCTCGTTGAGACCTGACCCGGACACAGATGGAACTCAGATGGCCATACTCTTCGTGTCAACAACACTTACTACCTCGCGTTTTCATCCTTTGTGATGAGTCCTGGCGTTCCCGTTACAAATCTAAGGATTTATCGGACTAGGAATTGTTTACGCGTGTTCTCAACGACCCGGACAAGGTCTTGGCCAATATCTACATGTTCCTCACGTCTACCCACTCTTTATAACCAAATCACTTTAGCTTCAAAGCCATCCCAATCATTCCATTCTGTCTCTTCCACCTCCTTACCAGTCTGCAAGTCGGTGACCACAATCTGTATTCCCTCGCCGTTTGAAGTGACTCTTGGCAATGAGAGGCATCCAGCACTCTTGCAACGGTAGCTTTGCGACAACTTTGAGCCTCGCGCAAACCTTTTGTGGTGCCACGTCCAGGGGCCATCCCTAATCGTGTCACACGACCAATAAAATCCGGGTTTTCAATAGGATCGGGGTAAGAGACGTTGCTCCGGAGACAAACACATCTATCTGGAAGCTTTCACTTGTGCATCCCATGTTGAAGATGACTCTGGGTTTCAGCGAACTGCCATTGGCAGTCACGAGCTCCTGCGGTGTGGCTTGGTTGCTCACAACAATCGAAGTGCCTCCAGTTGGCTTCATTCGTCTGTGAACTCCCATGATATTGGTCTGTATGCTGACAAAATCAGGGGTGGCAGGAGGAGCGTAGAGATAACCGAGTGCCTGTGTTGGCTTGGCCATGTCACCGATGGTCGTGTACGCATACTTGCGAGGATCCGTATATGACACTGCTGTACCGTTGTTCATAAATGGCTGGAGTGGAAAGTTGGATGTAAGTTGTTGGTTGGGCTTTTGTCGGAGGTACATCTCCACGATGCGGTCCATGTTGGCGTGATAAGAAAGAAAGATAGGATCAAAAGCTGTATAGGTGTTATCTGCCATGTCAGGGCCTACCCAGCCGTGGTAATTGTCATGTGCCAGCTCGAAGTTTCCATCGAAGAAAGAGTCTTTTGCAAATGCTGGATACAGGTTGGGGTCTTGATTGTCCGTAAATGCGCCTATATTGGCCCAGGGCAACCCAGTTATGCCTGTCGAGTCTTCGGCCACGCTATACTTGGGCATGCTTAGAGCAGATGCAACTTGCTTGTGGTAAGTATCAAATAGGTGGACCTTGTTAACCCAGTCAGGGTTCTTCGGATCTGGTCCCTGGGTGAGCACGGCATACCGCTCGACATATGGCCCACTTCCGGTCTTGTTTTTCCCATTGTAGGCCAAGGCATGTTTGAGTGGATTGGGGCGTGTCTGACCGGCTGAATTGACGTAAGTGTCCTCCAAAAAGATGGAGGGCAGACCGGCATGAGGTGAGTTGATGTCGCTAGTGTCAGTGGCAAACCCATTCCAGTATGGGATTGGGAAGTCTATAAGACTTTCTACGTAACTCAGATAAGCTCGGTGCCAGAAGAATGTGGCCTCTTGATAATGAAGGCACCATTCTGCATGCAACATGCCAAGTTCCTGCCACCTGGACTCTAGACTACCCACCTTGAGTACAGTCTCCAGCTTTTCGCGATATGTCTGCAACTCTGTGCTCGTTAAGGACAAGATGTCCTTTCGAAGCTTCAAAGGAGGGTCGCTTGGCACGGGCATTACAGTTTTGGGGCTGATATGATCCTCTGCAGTAATACGGAATCCTTGGTTTGCCCAATTTCTGAGCGTCTCGAGCGCTTCTTCAGGCCAAAAGTCAGAAGGGTCATCCGTTATCGGCATTGACTTAGAACGTAAGTGCTGATAAATAGTCACTACATTGTATCGAACAGAATCAGGATCTGAAAGGTCCAAATGCAGCTCCTTGGGTGTCTCTGGGCTCCATTTATCCATGGCGGAAATCCACCATTGCCCTGTCGAGGCTGGGTCAGAAACCCAATACGGCTTTGCGAATAAATCTTTCACGTTGTCATCCCAGGTTGGATTGGATATTACCCCAGTCTTTTCTTCTTTTGTTTTGGGGGTTTCAATTTGGACTGGACACATTGCTGATTTTGTTATGCCGCTGCGTGGCTCAACACGTCGTTGGCGCATAGCTGGACAACGGGAGGCGATCGCTCGAGGCGCAACATTTTGTGGCTGAACGCCTTTCGGAGGTAGGATGTGAGGGTCATAACCATGCAGTGATCCCATCCAGTCCTTGAGAAACTCCAGACCTCGTTGAGGTATGGGATCCAGACCACCACTAGTATTCATTTCCACGCCCTGCCAATCACTTGGTATTTCAACGGCGTAAGGAAGCTGGGCACCAAACTCGTCCAGCGGAAGTGGACGGTAGAGCCTTCGGCGCGATTCAGCGAGCTTCAGGTAATCGGTGACCCCGTCCTGAGTCTTGAGTCTCTTGGTAATCTTGCTGAAGTAGTCTAGCAAAATCTTCTGCAAGTCGGCTGGCGGAGTGTCGTAGTATAGGAGAAACTGACTCTCTGGACTTTGGGGATCACTAGTAAATGATGACTTGCGGATTTCTGCCACGAATTGCTGCTCCAAGTCGTAAATAGGGAGCCTGAGGACTCTGTAAGAGACGTGACTGAAGGAGATATCGCATTAAGACACCTCTTCTCCAGCTGTAGACTGGATTGCAAAAATCGACCATTAGAATGGCTTGCACAAGCGAATCAGATACCAGTCCTTTGGGGTACTTCTTTCCATTGGACTGGATCTTTTTCTGCATTGACAGAACCCCTTGTGCATCTTCGATTGACGTTTGCAGGCAGACAAAGGGCACCCCTCGGAGTCTTTCAGTGTTTTTACAAAAGTCGTGGCATTGTACGCAGCAGTCTGCTTGCCACCCCTAGTGTTCCCATAGGCAGGTGAACGTAGCGTCTCTCGGGTGTCTCTGCAGGCTCGTCATCAATGACCTCTTGGAGAAGGCATAAGCCCAGACTTTCAACAGCGGCTTGATACTTTTTCATATCGGCCTTGAAAATCGGTAACATATCCGGCTAGTGACTTCATTAGCAATACGTATGCAAGTTTAGCAGCCAGTGATGGGGTGTTACCGCAATCTTCTTTCCGTTCTTGAAGCTGAGCTGGCTAAGCAGCTCTTGATTATAAAAGTGGTCATTTGGGATGATGTAAGACTTCGCATCACTTGTAGCAGATGCCGCAAAGTTTACCGTAGTAGTGAGGAGCAGATGCGCCATCCACCGATTTATGTTCCTGGGCTGTGCCAATGGGGTCTGGTTGGAGGTGTCTTTTGGGTCACAAAAGTCGTACTGGACACGCGTTTCATACCAGTCGATGAGAGACTCTTCGACGATGCTCTCTAGCTCTTCTGCCATGCCCACGTATTTCCCACTCAATGGGGTGTTATCATTGCCAACGAGATAGGGGACCTTCTGAACCATTTCTTTGGTCTCTTTTGAAAGACAGTCTGTGAAGTTAGGATTCGACGCACTCAGCCAATGGTACCACGGCCTGGACCATCTCACGTTAGTTCCCATCTACAACATTACTCACAAAACTGGAAATCACTTGATGCGACTCACGCGTGGATTTCTTTCATGATGGTCGCTCCATTGACATGGCCATTAAAGGGCCCAAGATAAGACGCATCATAAGAGTCGCCGTCTGTGAATGCATCGGCAGAGTTTCCTTGATATGTCCAATCCCTGTGATCGGCTGCGCCGTTGATTTCTTCTACCTAAAGATTCATCAGCATAGAACATTGGAATCGAGACATGATCCGAGACATACTGCATAGAAGTGAAAGACTTTGCCGTCCCAACTGGCTACCTGCAGGAACCCACCTAGAGCTGTTACATTCAGTGGGCCTACTGCGAAGAATCTCAATGTAGGCTTGTCGCTGCGTGAGATCACTGATAAGAGTCGAACATGAGGCATGAACCAATCCTCTCCAATATCGCTATAGTTGATGTAGGATCCGTCCCCAACGGCGAATATTTGCATATCATAATTTGTTGAATCCTCTGCAAGATGAGTCAGGATTATGAAAATGATACGTACTACGGCACACATATGGAGAGCACTCACTAGAGACATCCGAGAGGATTTGATCCAAACACCTATATGAGGTTCTGTCTTTGGCACTAAACCATTGTGCAAAAGTGTCGCCACTTGGTAGGTCCGCAATGGGGAACTTGGTGTCTTCATCACTACCCTCTTTGCGAGTGAAATGCCTCTTGTAGATAGACGTCATAGCCACGACTGCTGTAGATGTTTGATGTTACAAGAAGGGCGCAGAGACGAGGAGAAGAGAGGACTAAAACACAAGATGCATTGTGGCCCAAAGATCGAAGATTTGTTCGAAAGGTGCGAATTGAAGAACCTATTTACAATGACCCATGAAGCCGTATGGCCTGCTGTTTCTCGTTGTTTTGGTGTTCCTTGGCAGTCTGTTCCTCTGTCAGATCACGAAGCGGTCTAGAACTCAGCCTGAATCCTCGTCATGAAACACTCCATCAATTGAATATTCAGCTGCTCTCTCAACGCCACTCTTGCAAAGAGCGAGTAGGAAGCTTCTCACACCCTCCCGAAATGGATGGAATAGCCCGGTCTGGAGGAGGCTGAGCTGGGGAGGAAGAGTTAAACTGGCATTAGTCACTGCAATAGCTGCAAGAAATTAATGTTGTATGGAGTAATTACTATGGTGGATTTGTTCTAGCCGTAGACTATTGAGATAGTACAGTGATCCTAGGGCCTATAGGACTCGTCAGAAAATGATTGACCAATGACTATGCAACACTTGGGGCCACTAGAGGTGGCTGTCTCGCAATTGAGCAGGGAGCAGCCTAGATTCTAACGTTGTGTCGAGGATGAAACACCACCCCGGATGGCACCTCAGCCAGCCACAGTCCAACCAACTCCAATAGTATCTGCAGTAGCGACACGTCTAGAACAGCTTGGCCTTCTCGGACCGTGCCGCAACGGCAATACTGTGTCCAGTGGAACATACACGTACGAGGAACTGCGGAGTAATGCGATTCTAGACATCCCGTGTTGCCTACAATGCTGGATGTTGGGAAACTATTTTAATGTTTCCTTAGCCCTCTGTTCAATCGCGAGGGTATAGCCACACAAACAGACGAACAGTTTTTATCTGAGTGATAGCTACCGACACCCTACACATTTCTCACATCCATTGCATTTTTCCCATTCCAATAAGATGTCTTTCAGTGCCGCTACTATACCCGCATTCAGGCCTCCGGCCAACTTGGATGACTTTACGGAGGAAACCAGGAAGATTTGGTCGGAGAAGTATATAGCTATGTGGATGGATGGGGAGATCAAGTAAACTATTCTTGATTCATTGCAACGCCATCTTTGTTAACATTTTACAAGTGCCGATAAAACTGTGGTTTCTCCGGGACGAACTGTCTTGACTCAGTATTTTAATGGAACTGTCACCCCTTTCAACGTGGCACAGACCCCATCTCCGGCAAAATGGAAGGCCTTTCCTAAGCTAGTGAGTCCGAGGAAGCCTTGGCAATAGTTGGGACCTCTCCTTGCTAACATGAAGTAGGTAGCATCAGCTTACAGCGGCACGCCTCTCCGTTGGCAGGTTGCAGATGCAAGTCGAATGTTTCAGGATGAATATCTTGAGTGGTCAGTGAACCGAAATGATGATGACGAAATCATAAATGCTGAGTTCACTTGCGAGGGACCGGAAGTACGTCTCAAAATGCAAACAACTTTAGGTTCCTATATTACAAGCTCCTAACCATTTTCTCTTAGTACTGGCAAGTGTTCGCCAGCTACCAAAAGGAAGACTTTCTCAAGAAAGTTCGCGAAATGAATCCAGAACGCGCCAATGACATGAATGATAGCGACTTCTTCCTCAAAGATCCCAAGACTGGCGCTGAGGTTTACAATCCTTACAATTACTGGAACATCTGGTCCACATCGGGAAGCATCTGCCACCTTATTCAGCCAAACAACACTCTTGGTGCTGAAATCGATATTGCCGCGCAAGCTACGGTAATCCGTGGAAAGGACGGCAAGCCTGTTACGGATGGAAATCAGCTCATTCTATGCTCCAAATATGGCAATCCGGGTCGAAACTCGGACCCCACGGTAAGAATGCCAGTGCTTGCACTAATCTCCTCTTTATCTCTTTGCAGAACAAGACATATAGATATGTGAAAGGGCTGGTTTTACAAATGACTAACATGCATTAGATTGGAGCTACTGTTAACACACTTGCCCGAGGTGGTCAGAGTGTCTCTGTGGCCGATCCCGTTGCCCTCTACATCAACTCGGTTGACTGGTCCAACTTCATGTACGACACCGTTGACACCGACGGCGAGGCAGAACAAGCCAACTTGATCCCCATTCCCAACCCACAGGAGGTCTTTAAGTGCATTAGAGGTGATTTGTACGGCCAGCCCAAGGGTGCCGGTCAGGGACTTCGTCTGCATGTAAAGGTACCAGATGGAGTCAAGGGCAAGGACGGCCAGCAACTGAACGTCAGTAACATTTACGACACTTCTACGAACTATCATATACGATATGCTGCTCAGATTGCCGATTATGTCACCATGGCTGTTTCGGTGGTTACATTACAAGGCGAGGCGGCTGCTCCCCAGCCTTGCTATGACCCTCAAGCAGCCACCAACCTTCGTGTGAACCCGAAGAAGAACAAGCACAAGTTCCTTTAGAAGAATGACACGTTTGTATTTTTATGCAATCAATGAATAGGGTACGTTATGTAGTTCATGAAATTCGTTCATCAGCGAGTCTACAAGAGTGCTGCACTATAGGAGCCACTGATGGTGATAAATAATTATAACACCTGATCAATTCTGCCCTAGACTGTTGAAAGCTATCCGGTCACGACAACGATCATTGAACATTTAAAATTGAAGCTGTTCCATATTCATAAGAGCAGAAGCCAAAGTTACCAGTCACAATGTCACAGCGTAACAAACCGCTGTTCACAAAAATACCCATTACTTGACACCAAGCTTGTCTATTGCCAACTCGCCTCTATAATGATACAACCAATAGAATTACAGTATATATTCCAAAGATTTACTTCAACTTGGCCACCTCCAATACAGCATCGATAAAAGCCTGCGGCTTCTCCTGCGGGAGGTTGTGGCCCGCATCAGGCACCTGGTGGTGCTTCCTTGGCCCAGTGAAATGCGAGGCAGAAGACGTTCCATCGGTAGGCGGGAAGTTTCCATCTGCCAATCCATCTAGAGTGACAGCCGGAACGGTAATTGGAGGTTGCTTCAGCAGCTTTCGCTCCAACTCTGCGTAAGCAGGGTCACCTGGCGCATAAAGCAGGCGGTGCTTGTAGACATGGGTGACGATGCTCACATAGTCTGGGTTGACAAATGTCTCAGCAGCTCTGTCGAGGTCGGCCTCGGTGTAGTTCCATCGAGGAGAGTTCTTGTCCCAGACTACCCTGGCAATGTCTTTCGGGTGCTCCGCCAGGGCAGATTCACCACGAGGGGTCAGGAAGTAGTAAAAGTACCAGAAACCAGCCTCAATCTTTGCGTCCAACGGGACCCAAGCCTTGGACAGGTCCTGGATCAAGTAGCTGTTGACAGAGACAAGACCCTGGCACCGCTCCGGCCACAAGGCAGCAGCAACGTTGGCTCCTCAGCCACCCCAATCGTAGCCAGCAAAGATGGCCTTCTTAATCTTGAGCGCATCGAGAAGCTCGATGATGTCGTAGCCCAAAGCCGCCTGTTCGCCGGAGCGGAAAGTGTCTGTATGGAGGAACGTGGTTGGGCCGTTTCCTCGAAGGTAAGGGACAATCACACGATATCCTTTCTTAACGAGGGCGGGAGCTACTTCAGTGTAGCTGTGAATGTCATAAGGCCATCCGTGGAGAAGCAGCACGACCTGTCCCTTCTTAGGTCCGGCTTCATAATATGTCACCTGAAGACGAGTGGTGTTGACCTGCTGGAGAGGTTCCAATCTAGGGGGCCGCCTTTGTCGTGTGTTCCTGGCGAAAGTTCGAGGTTTGCTGCTCTGGCATCTAGTTGTGTAAGAACATCGCCCTTTGAAATAGAGGCAGCAAATGTGGCGGGAGCAAGTGCCACAAGGGCGAGGATGGTATCAAACGATAGCTTCATGATGGTTGAGAGTGAGCTACTGGTTCGAGAGTGGTTCTTCAACTTATCGAGAGGCGATGCATCAATTTATGCTTTTCAAATGCCATGTTCTCTCACTTAGATTGACCTCAACCCCATGAGGGCTGTATCCATGTACACCTAGGTTGTAAGGAGCCATTCACCCGGTGATCCCGTTGCGCCATACACTGACTTGTTTAGACTGCGGGTGAAAGCCGCAAGTTGGGAGCAGTGGCGGCCGCCTGTGCATACGTAAGGAACCTTGGGACTGCCGGTAAGATGGTAAGACGCGCTTAGGGCTGAATCGATCTGCGGGCAATGCACCCCAGCCAAGATTGGCTCTTGTTTAATGAAGGTGAGATGCGGTAGGCCGTGAGAACTAAGGCGAGGAAAATTGCCGGAATAGGAAAGTCTACGGAATGGCACAGCCTCGCGTGATTCCAAACAGTGCCGGGATCCGCGGAATTGGTTCGACGGTTAGTTTGTTGCCAAGAGTGACAGGCTTTGAGGGTTATAAAAGCTTGTGTTAATGGATCTAAGGTTGGATATGAGGCCGTTGTTGCCGTAGGCTAATTGCGATGAGAGTCCATTGCTGGATTTAATCAGCGGTGGTCAGCATATAGTTGCACCAATGAACAGATATTATTGGGATATTCGCAATTAAAGTAAGGTATTAGATCTTAACCCTAACTTTTATCCTTCTTCTTCGGGTATAAGCCACTTTCGAACTATGCACAGGCAGTTCATGAATCCCGATTCTATGGGTATTGAGTATAGGGTGGCTCAAGGCTGAGGTGACAAGCACCAGACGTTATGAATAGTTTACAACTTCGAAACGAATCTTATTTCAAGATGGAGAATACAGCAATTAAATAATGTAAAACCAACCAAAGAATAATAAAGAAAAAAAAGAAAAGGAAGAAACCAAAAATTCATATACAGGCAACTGTAAGACTGCGGCTCCTCACCCACCCCAACTCAACTCAACTAAGGAGCCAACAGAGGAGAGACCTCCAGCTGTCCCAATTGGGAATTTTTAGCTGTGTTGCTGGTGTGACGTAACTTTGACTTTTCTCTCCCACCAACACTTCGCTTCACTTCACTTTACTTCACCTCTGCACCATTCCAACTCCAATCAGGACTGCTCCATAAGAGCGAGCTGCAGCTGCGATGGACGGCCTCGACGAGTTTGAGAAGACGCTGGCAGCGGACAAGGCAGAGCGTGAGCGGTCGGAGCGCGACCGTGAGGACAGGCGCAATCGCAAGCACAGACACCACCACCGCGACCGCGACGCAGACGACAAAGACAGAGACAGACGGAGAGATGACGATCGCCGCGATAGAGATAGGCACAGGGACAGGGATGGTCGCAAGGACGGCGACGAGGAAAGGCATAGGCATAGGCGACATCGCGACGACGACGAGCACAGGCACCGCCGGCACCGCGATGACGAGGATGAAGGCCACAGACACAAGCGATCTCGCCATTCGCGTGACGACGACAACGATGAAGCTCGCTCAAGTCGCCGTCATCATGACCGACACCACAAGACGGCCGATGCCAAAGAAGATCTCCCCATCCCCGACGAGGAGAAGCCCCAAATCAAAACCCCGTCGATACCAGCAAGCCACTCCAGCGAGACGCCTGGATGACAGCGCCATCAGCTCTAGACATCGAATACGTCAACCGTCGCGAAAAGGCAGAAAAGCCCGCCCCTCCCCTCAGAGCCCAAGCGCGTCATCCACAAACGGGAGCTCAACAGCACCCATCTCGAGGAGCTCAACGCCGGCGGCGCCTCCGTCGCAGACGTCGCTGTGCCCAAGGCTGTCAGCTATACCTTTGGCGACGCTGGTTCGTCCTGGCGCATGACCAAGCTCAAGGCTGTGTACACGGCCGCGGAGGAGAGCGGACGGCCGATTGAGGAGGTCGCAATAGAGCGGTACGGTAGCTTGGAGGACTTTGACGAGGCGAGGGAGGAGAAGGAGGAAATGGAGAGGAGAAATATCTATGGTCAGGGATATGTGGGCAAGGAGAAACCGACAGGCGAGCTGCACCGCGAGCGCATCAAAAACTCCCGCGGCCACCAAGAACCACCCGCTGAGCCAATTCAGGGCACCGTGGTCCCTGATCAAACCGCGCCTGTCCCCGCGCCTGCTGTCACCGACCAGACCACCCTCAACCGTCTACGCGCACAGATGATGAAGGCCAAGCTCCGCCGCGCCCCAACGCCGCGCAACTCGAGGAGGAGTACAACCGTGCCGCGGCCGGCTTCGTCGCGAACCCCGCCCCCACCGAAGCCGTCGTGCTCGGCGTCATGGAGAACCGCCAGCTCGCCGGCACCCGCGCCGAGGTCAAGGCCGTGGACACGCGCCGCGGCCGCGAGCGCGGCACCGTCGAGGAGAACACGGACATGTCCATCGCCGACATGGTGCGCGAGGAGCGCCGCACCAGAGGCCAGGCCGGCGGCGAGGGCATGCGTCTGGCGGAGCGCATCGCCAAGGACGGCCGCTACGACGACAACCTCGACTACATGGACGAGAACGCCGAGAAGCTCGCCCGCCGCGTCCACAAGTCGGAGCTGAACCTCAAGAACACCGCCGTCGCCGACTTCCAGAAGATGTCGCGCATCCTCGACAACTGCCCCTCTGCCACCATGAGGACCGCAACCCCCGCACCACCCGCCGCCCCCGTCGTCTCCCTCGCCACGCGCGTCTTCCTCACCCTCCCCACGCTGCCCGAGGTCAGCCCCGGCGGCGCAGTCGTCGTCCCGCTCTCCCACCGCACAAACCTGCTCGAGTGCGACGACGACGAGTGGGAGGAGCTGCGCAACTTCATGAAGAGCCTGACGCGCATGTACGCTGACCAGGGCCGCGACGTGCTCTTCTACGAAAACGCCGTGGCGCCGCACCGCCATCCGCACGCCGCCCTCGTGGCCGTCCCGATCCCCTACGAAGACGGCGCCACTGCCCCGCGCACTTCCGCGAGGCCTTCCTCTCGTCCGACGAGGAGTGGTCACAGCACCGCAAAATCATCGACACCGGCGCCGCCGCGCGCAACGGCCTCGGACGTGCCGCGTTCCGCCGATCCCTAGCCAAGGAGATGCCCTACTTCCACGTATGGTTCTCCCTCGACGGCGGCCTCGCCCACATCGTCGAAGACGCCGGGCGGTGGCCCCGCGGGACCTTTTCGCGCGAGAAGTCATCGGCGGCATCGTCGACGCAGAACCGCACATCATCAAGAAACAAGGACGGTGGACACGCGGCGCCGATGGCGACCGTGTTGAGGCTTTCCGGAAGGGGTGGCGGAAGTACGACTGGACGCGGATGTTGGCCGAGGAGGCGTGAGTGTTGAGAGTTGGACTGGGACAGATAGCTGCGTGTGGTTTGTAGACGTGGGCTTGTTCCTGTAGAGGCTGTGGAGGAGTATATGTCTCGATGTATAGAGATGATGAATATTTATGTTATGACTACGGGTGTGGGATATGTTGGTAGCCGAGTGACTCGTTATAAAGACGTAGTTGAAAACACCACAAAATAACCAGTACTATCCACAATCCTGGTGGAATTATTCATCTATCACGTCGTAACAGGAACGATACAGGATTGCCCACTATCACCATAATCTCCACAACCTCACAGCTATTATCCGACTTACATCCGACTCAGTCCATCCCTACTCTCACATCACCTCATCCGCCAGATTTAGAATCTCAACTCACTGCATTATTCTTCACAAGCTAGGTCTCAAACCTACCATCTAATTATACAACCAGCACGCAGCGCCTTTCACGAATCAGGCGCTGCTAGGTTCACCATCTGGTTCAACCCTCCCTCCTGGCACTTGTCGTCAAGCTAATGATACATATTAAACATTCATCCAAAGCATTCGTCCTTTAGTCTCCCATATAAACCAACCGTGGATCCGCCCCTCCATAACGCCGTATTCACCGTCACCGTATTAAGACATTATCCACCTCTTTGCCTGGGTAGCTTAGGCCCGTCCTATCGTACCTCTCCTGCCCCTCTCTTTCTCTCTCTCTTTCAAGCCGTCTGCGCTTGTCACTCGGTTCCAGTCCTCCCACTCCTTGCTGATTTCCATCAGTACCGATCCCATCACCATGGCATTGGCCATCAGCCCGTGGCCCTCACCCTCGAGTACCCGCACCTCGCATCGTCGCATGGTCCTACCCAGCCACTTGACGTTCTCTACGGGCACACGCGTATCACGGCTGCCGTGGTGGATGATCACCGGTCGTGTAATATCCACGTAGCGGAATCCGATGGCCTGCCGGCGCTCCAGGCAGACCAGCAGATCAACGGCCGGGTTTGCGTCCGTCGTGGCTAGCTCCCAGATGGCGTGCGTCAGTCGCACGTCGTAGGTCATCTGTCGCTCAGGATCCATCACTGGACTGACAGCACCACCCAAAGCCGACCCTTCACCGTTCATGGTGCTCGTAGGAACTTGCATACGGTCCATGTTCTCCGTGGCTGTCGGAGTGTGTACCTCGCCAGGCTCATCTCCTTTACCACCCGGACTGATATTCTCCTGCTCCGCGCTTCCGGTTGGGGACTGGTTCGCGCCAGAGTTATCCTGTGTCTGTGCGCTCGCCTTGCGCTTGCTCCTCCGCGGGTTCTTGGGCAAGGAACTCGTGATAGAGCTGCTGGTAGCTGTCATGAAGCTGCTATTCGCTGCCTTTAGGAACGATGTAGGCAGTGCACGAAGGATACGCTGCGACGTGGGAATGGCGTTGGTTGGCGGTAGGGCCTGCGTGGTGCCAAAGACGTTCATCTGCGAAGGGGATCCAAGGCGCCAGCAGATGGATCCGTCCTCTGATATGCTGCGGCATACGCAGAGCTGTGGCCAGCGCGTAGATGGCACCAGCAGAATGCGCAAGCACGGAGAATTTGGTAATCTTGAGCGCCTGGCAGATAGCATATACATCATCTGCAACAAGTTAGTATATCACCATGCAAAGATCCAATGGGACTTACCTGGCCAACCAAGTGGCGTTGCCGTTCCATCTGCGTACGGCTCGCTGTCGCCAACGCCTGGACGGTCCGGTGTAATGAGTCGCAACTTGAGTGTCAGTGCGAGCTCATCATAAAACGCCGTAACATATCTGGTCAAGCCCATGCCGACGCAGCAAAGACGGCTGAGCCCTCCGAATCGCCCACCTCAGAGAAAGAGATGATGCGACCGGTCTCGGGGTGTCGAATCTTCTGGCACAGACGGGGTGAGCAAAGATACGATTCGACGGCGTCATCGATGGAATCGGCCGAGGCGGGACGTTCATAGCCAGAGGGTGCCGAGTTGCTCCTGGATGGCTCGGCACGGGATGTACGGTTCGCCTCATCGGGCCGCTGGCTGAGGCGCTGCAATCGGGAACTGCTGCGCTTCAACCGCAGTCCGTCGCTGGGTCCTGGGCTGTGTCGTCCGGAGAGACGACGACTAAGGCGATCCGGCGTGTTCTCCTCGCGACGAGGCCCTTGGGACACCGAAGGAAAGGAGCGCCATCGTCCTCTATTCTGTCCATTTGTGCGCTCGTCCTCGTATATTCGGCACTGTATCCACGCACGGATGCTTGTCGACTCATCGAGTTTCGCGAGGGCAAGGATTCGTCCTCGCCTAATAGGAACGAACCACCGTGGGTTTTCGATATTGGAAGGGCTTCCTCTTGGGAAGGTCACGGCTACGCAGATGCTCGTCAGCCTCGGGTATGGCGTCGACTCGGCCGTCGGCGTCGCGCTGTTTGGAACGTCGCCTGCTTGAACGATGGGACGAAACGCCACCACCGGTCTTCTTCAAGCTCGATTCGCGAGTAGGAATGGGTCTAGGGCTCTCCAAAGGTGACTTAGGGGACATGGCATCAGGGCTCAGAGTCGGTGGTTCCTCGCTGATCGGAGTCTCAGCCAAGATGGTATCCGGCCAGCCGTTGGTCTCCAAGCCGTTTGCTGCGCTGGCGCTGGCACTTCCTCCAGGCTGTCCGCCAGACGCGCGCTTGCGCTCAATGTCCTTCTCGCGAAGACGCTCCTTGGAGCTCATGTACATCAAGCCCTTACTGCTGCGGCCCGCCTTCTTGCTCCAGCTGTCGTGGGAGCGCTGGTGGCGCAGCTCTGGTGCTGCGTTGGCGCCGGGTTCGACGGAGAGGTTCCCTACGCTATGGGAGTCGTCATGTTTCGAACCAAAGGAGCCGTTGGAGGAAGGGCGAGACGAGGTACTGGTGCGGATAAAGGACCTTAAGCCTCCGCTGTCACGGCTCGTGCTCCGGGCAGTGCGATTCGAGGCGCCGGACGGGGCAGGAAGGGAGACAAGTCGGTGCGATGCTTGGAGGTGCGGATGACGGGCGGGCTGGCGGCCAATTCGTCGAGGGACAATGGCGGCTGGCGCAGGTCGTCGAGGCTGGGCTTGGAGAAGGCGCCGTAGTCGACACCGAAGCTGCCGGGGCCGGGGCTGGTAGGTAAGGAGACGCTGGTCTGGGCGGGGACGACGGCGTCGAGGTGAGAGCTGGAGGGCTTCGGCAGGGCGCTGAGGGAGGTGATGAGGTCGGAGATGAGCTCGGGGTTCGCAGGAGGGAAGCTGAGGCGAGATGAAGGGCTTATGACGGAGGAAGTGCCACGAGGGCGAGAGAAAGAGGCGGCAGAGGGATCGTCAGGACGTCGTCGACCGTGCTTGTAGCTGTAGTTGTGATGGCGGCCATGGGAGCGGGCGGGGATGGGGGTATATCCGCGGGCGCGGCAGAGGCTGCCGCATGATCGAGAGCCATGGCTGCAGGTGGGTTGGTCTGGTCTGTGTTTTGTGCCGCAAGAGGCAGTTGGGTCGGTTTCACGTTGTTTCTGCCAGACTTGCTTTTTCCCGCCGACAATGGCTGGCCCTTGCGTCGTAGCGAGCGCGTGGTGCGGCCTCCTGCAGCGACGCTCTGCCTCGGTCTCGGCCTGCGTCCGTTTCCGTTTTGTCCCCTTGTTGGTTACTTCTGCAGGCCCTGACTAATTACTCGTGGCCTTCGACAGCCTTTAGGTTTTGTTCGACAGCGGGCTGTGTCTCGGGAAACGGTGGCTGGCCGGCGCAGGTAGGCGTGGACGATATCGTGGGATGCAGGAAGAAGGTTTCCGTCGCACAGGGAAGATGCCGGTAATTTAGCCTCTCTAGGATCCGCTCCAGGAGAGAAGAGCGGAACAAACAAGAAACGGGCGGGCGGCGCAAAAGCTTCGGTCTCCAACGGGGCAGAGAGAACAAGAGCGCGCGCCGCTACGTCCCAAGGTATTTTTTTCCTTTTTGTTTTTAAGCGTACGCAGTAGATCAACTTAATTACTTGCAGCCAGAGCGGACGAAAGCAAGTGGATGTGGGCGGATGTTTTGATTCGTTCGATTTCTGTCGGACGGCGCAAGGAGATCTCAGTGCTTAGGCCCGGCCATCGCTGGTGGTGCGTCGCTGGCGAGACAATGGCGATGATGAATGAGGATCCGAACAGGGGCTCTGCAGGCAGGCGGAGAGAAGCAGAGAGGAAAAAGCAATGCCAAGGGGATGCGGGTGAAGGTGGGTTTGGATGAATGAGTGAACGCATGCAAACGAGGGTGGTGGGTGTGGATGTGGATGTGGAAGAAGGAAAAATAATGGTTGGTTGATTGGACATTCCAGGTCAACAGCAGCCTCCCTGGCCGGCGTCGTCACTGCAGCGGTGCAACGTACAGGCCTGAAGACGCTGTAGCTCGAGTTGAAGCTGGGTGCTCTTGGCTCACTGAAGGCAGGTCAACAGCAGCGCATCGCAGCACAACATAGCACAAAGCACAGCACAGCGCAAAGCAAAGCACAGCGCAAAGCACAACACGGCAGGCCAGGAAAATCCCATTAAATTAAAAGGGGTCTGTGCTCGTCCCTGCATCTCCTCAACCAAGCCAAGCCCATCCTCCTCCACCATCATCCTCCACCATCACCATCACCACCCACTGTGAGCAGCCAACCAACGCCCAGCTCCACCAAACCGGCCCCGACCCTGCTAACCGGGCCGGCCTCTCTCCCTCCTCCTCGCTCTTCTCGACACTGCTCTCTCTGTTCCTGTCCTTTTCTTCCTCTCCGCCAACAACCTCCCTCGCCCATCAGGGCAAACTCCTCCGCCCTCTTAGACATTGTGTCACGCATCTCCAAAAGTGGCCAGACACACAGACACAGGCACGGCCCTTTCGCTCTTCTCTTTTAATTGTCCTCTCCCTCCCAAGGTCCACAACGTCTCCTGCACGGCGGATACATGCATCCAGACGCACACACTAACCACAATGTATTTCCCGATCCACCCCTGACCTGGCCGGACCTTGGCCTCTCAACAGCCGCCGTCTCCGTCTCCTCCCTCCTCCCTCTGTCCAGCACGAGCACTAACACTAGAAAAAAAGGGGATCCGAATCCATTACCGGTTCAAGCTTCCAGCCCGTCCGGCCCACCCGAGAGGTTCCCGCCCCAAACCCATCCTTGCTGGTTCGTCTGCGCATGGACTGAACCGCTGCAACCCCGTAAACAAGCATGCGATGCACTGACGATCGACATTGCGATCGAGCAGGAGAAACAGAAGAAGGTAAAATGTTTTGGCGGGGTTTGCCTCCATCGATGCTGCAGATGACGCGCCCGGTTAGCCATGTCTTGCCTCCGCCCGTCGGTTGTCTTGCTGTTTTCTTTTGTCCCCTTTTTGGCTCTTATAAACACTGTTGCCTGGCAGGGTTGGATTAGACATTTCTCGTGGACGACCTCTCCTTGACATCTAGACTCTGTTCATGAATGCTGTCTAGTGTGCCAAGGCAAGACAACAATCCAAAAATAATAGAAGAGAAACATATCAAGAAGAAGAAAAAAATCAATAGAAATGAATCTTTGACAACCAAAAAGACAACAAGGGAGAAAAAAATCGAGAAAAAAACACAAGTAAAAAATGAGGCTACGCAACAGCTTCAGACACTTCCATCCCATCATTCTCCATCACTCACTTACAAAACCACACAATCTCATACCGTCCACTTACACACTCACCACCTCCAAGCAAAAATCTCCATCAAAACCACCCCTCCAAAAAATCCTCCTCATTCAGCCCTCATCCCCCATAGCCATTCCTCCCACCCTCACAAAACCCTCCGACCAGGGTCTACCAATTGAGGGCCGTCCCAGCGACGTCATCGTGACCCCAGCCTTGGATGGACGTCATCCCACCCTCCCAGACTTGGCAACGCAGCCTTGCCCGTCGCAGGAAATCCAGAATGCGCGAGAAAACAAATATGCATCCATGGCTGCAGGTAAGATGTAAAATGCTCGCTTTTTCCGCATCATGATCAATCGATAGTGTTTTGTTCTTCTGTCGATTTTTACTGGCGACGTTGTGGTTGTTACTTTGCATCGCCGCCGTAAATGGTGAATGAATGCGCTCGCGACTTACACCAACATACATCCTCAACAATAACCATCGTCAAGACACCAACTCCCCTATTTCTGCGCCCTTCGTAACCCGATCGACTGGACCAAAACACTGCCATCGAAATGGATCTCCTACTCTCTCTCCCCATTGCCTCCTACCTCCTCGCTCCCTCCCTCACCTCCTGGTCCACCTCTCTCAACCTCCTCTTCTTCTACATGACCTGGACGACGCTCGTCCTGTCGCATCCGCCCCTGCGCGTGCATCTCACCGGCCTTGCAGCCATCCGCCTCGCCGGGAGTCTTCTTCCGTCGCTTCTATCGCTTCTACTCGACGCTGGTGTGCCTAGTCTCGCCGAAGGCATCAAGTTCGGCGGGCGCCGCTCCTGCCACCCCGGGATGCGCGCGCGCTGGCCAGGATGGCTCTCTTGGCTGTCGTCAATCTTCTGATTCTCACGGGAGTGGAGGGAGCTGCAAGTTGGGCCTTCTTGAAAGTTTTCGGGAGCCTGAGTTCTGGACGACAACGACGCTCCCTTTGCCATGGCAGATCGCTCGCCATATACTCATCCTTCTCACTGCCCGTGAGGTTCTTGTTTACTACATCCATCGCTTCGTCCTCCATGGATCCTCTTTCGTCGCTCGCCTCCACAACGACTACGCACATTCCCGCGCCGCCGCACCCTTCAGCCTCCTTCTTCTCGCCGACCACCCTCCCCTTGATCCTGCATCGTCTCGTCCCGCTATACATCCCCGCCATCCTACTCCGTCCACACCTACTCACCTACCTCCTCGCCGCCGCGGTATGCACTCTTGAAGACACCCTTGCCACATCCGGGTACAGCGCCGTTCCGGGCATCATCCTCGGTGGCATCGTACGACGCTCCGCCGTACACTACGCCAGCCGCGGGCGCGCTAACTTCGGCACCTGGGGCATTTTGGACTGGATTCACGGCACCAGACGTGGACGCGATGTGTTCGACGACTTAAAGGACGAGGCCGACAAGCACCGCATCAAGCAGCGGTCTGCGAAAAGGCACAGCGCAGTGTGGGTAAGCTGAGGGAGAGTGTCGAGTCTTGGACAGGATCTGACGGTGACTATACGACACCGAGGAGGAGCACAAGGAAGAGAACCCCGAGGGCGCGTAACTAGGGGTTAGGTGATAAAAGCGTGAATATGAATTTTTGGTTTAGTTGCAGTTAATGATACCATGTCCATCAAAAGAGGTCAACAGGCTCAGTTACGAGATGCTGAAATATCATCAGTGGTTAGTGATGTATAGCCTGATCTTTTATCCTGAAATTGCAATGCAGATAAAACTTTCGTCAAATTATATCATGTATATAATATCTTATTGTCCGACAGAAACACTTTGGTAACGGTAACCAGCGAGTCTTCCTGTTTCTATACTCAAGTGAGGCGACTTACAACCCATGTGAGACTTCCAATACTCATCACAAGTAAATCTATCGTCTGAAGTATCCCAGTATACTTGAAGCATGTCGAGCTCCAGACTGTAAGCTGTCTTTTACATTGTCTTCTATCCAATGCCAGCGTGAATTGAACAAAGCGCCTCAACACCGTGCTCTATGAAATTTTACCCGTTCTTATCCTCCCGATGCTTTTATGCCCCATGCGTTTCACATAGACTCTACCCATAGTCGAGCCAGTCATTTATCATACCCTGCTACCAGAGCTACTCTACCACCCCATCTTCTTTCTGAACCACCCCAGCGTCTCCAACCCGCTCTGCACACGCAGTCCAATACGCGTGTCCATCGTGTACGCTTCCCAGTCTTTGGCCGTGTCTAGGTACCCAGCACACTCGTCCAGCTTGGAGCGGCGATACGCTGCCGTAGCTTCCGCATCCAGATCTGCTGGGGGTTGCAGCACTCCATCCACGCCATGACGCCGAGCTCGTAGGTCGCCGCTGGGAGAACGTAGTCGTCCTTTGTGGGGCCCTTGAATGTAGGTCTATGCAAGTCAGCATCGTATCACAAAAACAAGCTCGAAAAAGCTGTCCAGGGGATTCATACTTGGGATGACACAAAACGTGCTCATCTAGCAGTTCTCTCGCCTCCGCCAACTTCCCCAAGTTCCTCAGTAGCACCGCCACACTCAACGCCCAAACCGCCATCTCGTCCTTCTCCTCCTTCATAGCTGCAACCTTGTTCGCCGGCGCCGTACACCGTGTCCATTCCAAGTTCGCCAGGCCGCGCTCCAGCTCTGCGCTCGCCATGCGCTTCGGTCCGTTCCACAGGTAGCACATCTCAAGTGCCGGACTCGTGCCCACTGCATCCGCCAGGTCAAGCCCAGAGTCTTGGCCCGTTCCTCCCATTTGGCTAGCTTGCGCTGTAGAAGCGTCTCGATCGGGAGCTGGCGTGCCATGAGTCGCTTCTTGCCCGCCAATGTTGGAGCCTTGCGCAGCGATGCCTCGGCGGCCTTCTTGTGTCGCTTAGCCTCGCTCTTGTCACCCTTGTGGAAAGCATCGCGGTAGAGCTCCAGTGAGGCACATCCGGCATTGTACTCGTACATGGATGGACTCCAGTCGTTAATATCAATGCAGCGGTGGAACGTGTCGCGCATCAGCGTCCAATCCTGCACAAACATTGCATCGATGGCCAATTCAAACGTCGTCAACGCTGTGACTTGCTTCATCTTGCTCTCCCGGCCAGATGTTAACACTTTAATGGCCTGTGGCAGCTCTCGCGCACTGGCGTGTTGTCTCGACTCCTCACCACGCCAGAGCATCGAGTCTGGATACCGTGTGCGCATCTCGGTTAGGAGACGCTTGCACTTTTCACGCGGGGACCGAACGCCTCGGCCTCATCGTCATAGTCTTTAGCATCCGGAAGAATATCGACAAGCCCCAGAAGTCCGTAGTAGTAGCCCAAAAGAACCATGCCGGAGACAGCACCATTCATGTTGGGGAAAGAGGCAGAGCGCCACAACATGCGTACGCCGCGGGCTCGATCGCCGCGGAAGCCGACGACAGACAGGATGCGCGAGAAGGCGGGGGCACGAGAGTCAAGATCAAAAGCAGAATGCCGAAGCACATGTTGGCAGCGGTGTGGATGAAAATGTCGACAGGGTTGTCGCCAAAGTCAAGTTCCTCCTCCGGATCAACAAAGCTGGAAGCCATCCGCAGTGAGGTGTTCGACTCATTAATGGTAGCGGCGCTCGCTGACCTCACTCAGGTGACCGTCGGGAGTGGTAATCGTCGTCGTCGGCTGGCTTGGGTCGGGCGTCTGATGCGCCGACAGCTCCTCCTGAGCGTCAACAAACTCGCCATCGCTGTCACTTCCATCGCCCGCATCCGACGCCACGGAGGGTGTCTTGCTCGGCTTCCCAGAGGCCTGACCTTCCTTGAGCGACCGGACCGACATGGGGCGACTGCTCTGCGCTTGCAGGACCTTAGATTCCACAGCGATGATACCATCCAGCGTAAGGAAGGCCTTGCGCAGGCGGTAGAAGCTCTTCATCGCCTCAATCAAGCTCTCGTGGAGCACGCCCACGACAGCGCCCATAAGCTGGGCTTCAGCACGAATCACCTCATACTCCGTTCCCGGGGTAAAAACGGCTGCCGCTCCGTGACTGGCGCTGCGTCGTCTGCTTGATGTCATTGGCAACGCGGGTCTCACAGTCGTTGAGCTTCTGGGTGGCCTCAGCCATGACCTGTTTCTCAAAGCCTAGGACTGAACGGATGAAGAAGGTGACAGCGGCACCAAGATCATGGAAGGATGAGTCGCCATCTTGAAGGCCCTTCCAAGCGCTGTCAACGTCATCGTTCATGATGAGTGCAGCCCATTCGAGGGCATCTTGAATGTCCTTGCGCTGCTTGGCGACAATGGCCTCGTCCGAGTCGACGTCAGAGGGCGCATCGACCTTTTTCGACGGCCGAAGCCATCCGCCTATCCGACTCATGGCAACGACGAGGCTACACTGTAGTTAATAAACAAGGCAAATTTAAAGAACGCAGCTTTGTTGCCAGCGTCCGTATATCCAATAGGGCTGAGCCAGAGGTCGAGATGCCAAGACTTTGCCAAGAGCCAAACCAATTGACAAACCACAAGCAGCCCTCAGCAATGGCAACAGGCAAAGAAGAAGCCAGATGCCCAGGGACCACAATGTCTTAAATGGCCCCAATCCTGTCTCTCAGGATTTCGCCCGCCAGGCCAGGCGAGGGATCCGGATGTGGTGACGATTTTCCCCGCGCTAACACGCACCGGTAGCGCCCACAGCGTGGCTGAGCAGGTCCCTTTTCTTACGTTGGTGTGGACGGGTGCATGTAAGAAACAACGCGCGGGACTAAACGGGCTGGTCGCATGTCAGATCGGTTGTTTGAGGCTGAACAAAGAAGAGAGAGAGAGGAAGAAAGAGAGAAGGGAAAAATAGAGAATCCTTTTATTTCTGGGAGAAGTCCGGACCGTGGACTGTACATGTACATGTCATGTCACGTCTGCTTTGGGACTGAGTTTCCAAAAGCGTTGTATGTCACAGATCAGGTCCTCTACTGTACCATGGAGCTACGGCACAAATCCACCCACCATGATGAACTACAGTACTCGAGGACCCGTCAACGTCAGGTTTTCGTGTTGGTCTTGTCTACTGTACAGTAATTCACGCTGTCATGCGTAGTTGCCCTAACAATGACTGGTTGGCCGGCTCTTGTTACCGGGCACGAGACCACATCAATAACACCGGTCTTCCCTCTAGTCTTGTCCCCGTTCTGTGGATTGACCTGTCATGACATGTCTTGCAATATTTCTCGCAACCCACAAGCACTTACAACATGATCTGCACCAAAACACCGTCTCCCCTGTCGAGTTTCATCATACCCAACGATCCAAGCATCATTCCTCTCCCCACCACACCCTTGCCCGTCCCCACGCTGTAGCCACCCTACCCTATAACGGTTTTGTGCTACCCGGGCCGGTCGTTTTCCGTAGCCAAGCAGCAACCACACGTAAGGCTGTGGCCTATGCTGCTGTAACGTAGAGCTAATCGCCGCGCAAGGCTTCCAGGCGCATTAATCATCCATTCCTACACAAGCTACCGTACCACAGCTCTCCAGGAACGCTCGTGGTATCGTTTCCGAATCTTCTGCTCTTTCAGTGTCGGTGCTTTTCACACAGCGACCTTTCTCACCCCAGACCGCCCACCATGGCTTCCTCAGACAGCAAACCGGCCGACAAGCCCGCGGCAGCTCCGCCGAGCAGCAGCCCCAAGAGAAGCCCACAGCCGCCGCGCTGGGCGAGGACGACGAGTTCGAGGATTTCCCTGTCGATGGTGCGTTGCCCTTCCTGGTGGCTTTCCAATAGAGCCTCCGATTCCAAGACCGAGCAGGATGGGTACAGCTCTGCTCGGAGCTTAGCAACAGCTATTATCATCGAGCCGGCCTTGACCATCACCTGCTGGCAACAAAGAAAGAGTTTGAGCTGACATTGTTATTTTCAGACTGGCCAGAGGATCAGACCGAGGCTGCGCAGGGCCGCAACGGCGAGGCCAAGCACCTCTGGGAGGAGAGCTGGGACGACGATGACACGACCGACGATTTCTCCACGCAACTCAAGTCAGTAATTTCTCTATAATCTTCCTTGCGAAGCATTCGTTACCCAGTCAATCATTCTTGTCCTGTATCGCCATCTACATATTCATATCTACCGCCCCCAGTGGCCCCTACCAAACATCTTGTGTCTTCCACTACAGCTATTCGCCAGCTTCTCGTTTTCGTTGAGCTTCGCATTGCTAACTAATCACAGGGAGGAGCTCAAAAGGTCGAGGCTGCGAAGCGGAGATGATTTACGCTTACCGGCTGATGGGCAGGACGGAGCGGGACGACATAGGGAGGGCGTCACGGAATTATAGAAACCGGCACGTTAATGAACCATATTACGAAAAGAATAAAGGGCATTCTCATGCCCGATGATACGAACTCATTTGATCTAATGGGTATGGGGTTGTCCCAGTCTGTTGCTACAAACGTGGTTTCGGGACATGGCTCCAATAAAAACGTGAACTTCACCTTGGCTAAGCGATTGCAATATCACAAACCAAAACTCCTTCGCCGCATCACATTCCATACAAGCAAATTCGTAGTCATGTTGCATTTACGGTATATTCGATTCTCGATCATTATAGGCTAGCCTTTTCTCGTAGACCTTTTGCCGAACCCTCAGTCATCAACGGGTTCCGGTTGTTTCCTTACGCTCCTCCACCATCCCAGGACAGACATTTACTTACTGGACAGAGCAGTCACACCGGGCAGCTCCTTGCCCTCGAGCAGCTCCAGGCTGGCACCACCACCGGTAGAGACGTGGCTGAGCTTGTCCTCGACGCCGTACTTGGCGGCGACGGTGGCAGTGTCACCACCGCCGATGATGACGATCTTGCCGTTCTGGCATCCCTCAACAACGGCATCGAGAGTAGACTTGGTACCGTTGGCAAACTTGTCGAACTCGAAGACACCGGCAGGGCCGTTCCACAGAATGGTCTTGGCCTCGGCAATGGCCTCCTTGTAGAGCTTGATGGACTCCTCGCCGCAGTCCAGACCCATCCAGCCGTCGGGGATACCGTCCTTGTCAGTGGCGGTACCGGTGTTGGCGTTCTTGTCGAACTTGTCGGCGGTGATGTAGTCGACAGGGAGGACGACCTTGACACCCTTGGCCTTGGCCTTCTCCATGAGCTGGGCAACAGTCTTGGAGCCAGCCTCGTCGAAGAGGGAGGTGCCGATGGGGATGTTGTAGAGGGTCTTCTTGAAGGTGAAGGCCATGCCACCGCAGACAATCAGGGTGTTGACCTTGTCAAGCAGGTTGTCGATGAGCTGGATCTTGTCCGAGACCTTGGCACCACCGAGGATGGCAAGGAAGGGACGCTGGGGAGACTCAAGGGCCTGAGCAAAGTAGTCAAGCTCCTTCTTCATGAGGAAACCGGCAGCCTTCTGGGGCAGGTCGACACCGACCATGGAGGAGTGGGCACGGTGGGCGGTACCGAAGGCATCGTCTGCAACGGTGTTAGTGGGATTGCTCGTCTCGGCGTCGTGGTGGGAACTCACTGATGTAGATGTCACCGAGGGCAGTCAGGCCCTTGCGGAACTCCTCAACCTTAGCCTTGTCGGCCTTGGTCTTGTTGCCGTCCTTGTCCCTGGCGCTGCCCTCCTCCTCAATGTGGAAGCGCAGGTTCTCGAGCAGGACAACGGCGCCGTTGTCGGCCTTGCTGACAATCTCCTCGACCTCTTTGCCGACGCAGTCGAGGGCGAAGGTGACGGTGCGGCCGCCGAGCTGCTTCTCGAGCTCGGCGACAACGGGCTTCAGGGAGTACTTAGGGTTGGGGCTGCCGTTGGGACGGCCGAGGTGGGACATGAGGATGACGGCCTTGGCGCCGTTGTCAATGGCATGCTTGATGGTGGGGATGGCGCCGACAATGCGCTGGTTGTTGGTGATGTTCTTGTTCTCGTCGAGGGGACGTTGAAGTCGACCTGGAATCAGTTAATTGGTGTTGGCAAGGCTTCAATCCGTCGCGTCTTGGAGTCGTGTCCTGCTGGCCTCTGCTCCCATCGTTCCATGACGATAATCATGGCGGGGTTGTTTGGAGGGTCGATGGCCAGCCATGATGCCGCCGCTGCTGCCCCTCCCCAACGAAAATAAAAACAAGACTTACGCGGATCAGGACCCTCTTGCCCTTGACGTCGACGTCGGTGATGGAAAGCTTGTTGGCCAGAGACATTTTGGCGGGTATGAATCGGAAACAGGAATGCTAGAGAGAGTAAATCAAGGTCGACTTGATGTAGGATGTGGAAGAGGGAAAAAGGAAAAAGACCGCAGTGGCAGGTTTGTAGCTCGAGATTGTAGGAGCTTTAGCTCAAAGCTGCGTGTTGCTGGATGGACGGGATGGTGGGGGCTGTTTCTAGTGGCTGCAGCGGCTGAAGGCGTGTTGCGACAAGCTCCCTACAGTGGTTCGCTCAGAGAGCCAGAGGCTCGCGCTCAATGCCCACAGCTACTAACCCTCAGCAAGCTAGAGGCAGCTAACTACAGAGTACAGGGAGCTTTGCTGCTAGGGTGGGAGGGAGCTGCACAATGGCCTGCATGAGGAGGGGCACCGTCCGCTGCAAGCTGCCCGGCGCTTCCAGGTACCCTCCCGCCCACCATGGCCGTCAAGATACCTCTGGCCTGCTGGTGACGTTGCCTGAGAGAAATAAAGCAGCTTTAGCTTGTCCGCTTTCGGCATCGCATTGCATCACAACTCGAGGCTCGAGACCCAATGGCCTGACCATGATTGTCTCAAACCGCCTCGTAGCGTCAGAAACATGTCTGTGAGGTGGGTTGCATCTTAAAATAGCCGCGGTCGCTTCGGGGCGCTGGTTTCGAGATGGACAGTTATTTTTTTTACCGTTGAAGCCGGAGATGCCTAATTGCCTACATAGTACCGACATACGGACCGTCACAAGCAGTAGACTTAAGGTCGCTGAGACCATATTCGCAAAGAATGATCCAAGAGGCAGTAGCCGCTCATACCAGTAGCATTTCAAAGGGAAAAAATCCCAGATCGGTTGAGAATTTATAATGTTTTAAATTGCTATGTTTCTTATGGACATGGTACCATACGTATAGCTTTCCCGATCCAGGCTGTAACATCCAGCTACAGTACTCTGGACCAGCCCATGCGATCCAAGACCAAAATGCATATCCAAGACTCCTCAAACACCAAGCAGAAATCAATGCTCCAGCGGAAACCCAAGCACTCAGAGCCACGGGCCGGGGCTACGCTCCTCGACGATGCAAACAGCATGCTGCGCAATATGCGTGAGTACAGGCAATCGTGCCAGCCAATTATCTACAGCCTCGTTTCCTCCGGGAAGACGTCTAGTCTAGAGTTCGATTCGGGTCGGTTTAATCGGAAGCGTTAGTCAAGGAAAGGTACGCGGTCCAGGCGATACCAATGGTGGAGACGAATGGCTACACAGTGGGCGTCAGTAAATGCTAGCTACATGGATCAAAGGCGCGTGGCTCTTACCAGCTGGAACTGCACCGGCATGAGGCGGAAGTTGACAATCTGCACCGCCGGCCACACAACGTAGTTGGCCTTGAGCGTGGGGATGTACATGTCGCGCAGCTTGTGGCTCACAGCGCGACGTCCGCCACCCTCGGCGATGGTCATGACGGTGAAGAAGACGCCCAGACCAAAGGGCGCAAAGATGAGCTGGTCAAAGGCAACGCGCTTCATGGCCGGGCCGAAGGCGCTCGTCTTGGTGATGGGGAAGACGGACGACAGGAACTTGAACCAGCGGAACTGCACGGGGCCATGCAGAAACCGTAGGCCATGAAACGAGTCAGTCGCTCGAAGTCGAAGGGCGGCGGCAGAGCCTTGGAGTCGGGGATCAGGTCGCGGTCGTACAGCGGGTTCTTGCGGTCGAGCTCGTGGATCTCGATGGCGATGCCGTCATCCTTGGTGACGCCGCCGGGCTTGCGGACGGCGCGCTCGCGGATGGCCGTGATGGACTGGGCGACGGTGTCGGCAATGCCACCGAGAACGGCGTTGGTGACCATCATGGTCATGACTGGAGGGATTGAATGTCAGAATCGTTCAACGGCTGGATTGGGAAGCTGAGGGCGTGCGCACTCGGTCGCTCGTCATAGTACGAGTTGAACCTCGCGGTGAGCCTGGCGACGAGGGCCATTTCGATGAAGAAGACGATGGTATGTAGGAGCGGCTACAGGACGAATCAACAAAGGTCAGCATGTATTCTCATTTGTAGGCGCCAGCGAGGTTGGTGATGGTTTCGTCGGAAAGATAAGCATGGTTCGTCGAAAGTGTGCTGGTCTTGGCGACTCAGGAGACCCGACAAAGGAAAAAGAGGCTAGGATGGAATGGACTGGGTATCGATTGTGGCATGGCAGGAATGGATTCAGGGAAGACGCACGATCCGACCGTAAATGTATTTCCCGTTGACCGCACGCACGACTCGTCGGCGAGTAAGTTCCCAGGACATGACGATGTAGGAAGAGGAGAAGGGAGGATTTCAGACAAGGGCGGATATGATATGTACTTGCTGGGGTGGGTTTGAGAAAATGCAAGTGTAAGCGATCAGGAGAATCAAAGTGTCCTGTCGATGGTCCTTGGAACTGGGAGAGAGTGGATCGCCAAAAATATGACGGCGGACAGATTAGAGAGGAGAAGAGGCGGAGAGACCCAGCAGGGGGCGCTAGGGCTGGGCTTGATGACGACACTGACACCGTCACTGTGTCGCCTGACTGATGGTACAAAGCTCGCTGTACGGGGAGCCTAGGGGCCTTATCGGGGTGGGGGTGTGTACGCCTGTACAGCAGGTATGCGTACTAAGGTAGTGCAGGAGGTGCCTGTAGATTAGTAGAGCGAGTGCAGCGGACAGGAACTCCGGAATGTCTTGTCTTGGCTCCAAGATATCGCTGTCTGGGATGGCAAAGGACGAGGGAAAATTAGACGGAAAAAAAGAAGACAAAAAGAAACAAGAAATTCAAAATGAGCAACATATCGGTTCATATACCGCCACAGCATTTGTTTCAACGACAAGCGACCTGCCCTTCCACGTAAGTGATTGGCGGTGGCATGGCACGGCTTGGCTCGAGGCGCCTGTGTTGGCTGGCATCCGACGTCGCTCGCTGCGCTGTAGCGTCCTGCACGCGCACGGTATATGTTGCAGCAGATGGCACTGTAAACCACGAGGCCTGGGGGTTGGCGTCAGCTCCTCCAGTGACAGACAGGCCTGCTATAGCTAGGCGCATGCAGATGCAGTTTAGCGGCGCAGATCCCCAGGACAGGATGCTTCGGATGCCGGGGTGCAAAGGGAATTTGCAGAATAATGGTTGGGATTTACAAGTTTATAAGGGAAAGAAATTGGCGATAAAGTGTATCTATAATAGAGAATAATGACTCGGATGTAACTTTTTTTCCCCGTCTTATATGAAGCCGCATACAGAGCATATCTGAGTTGCATCACATCTTCCACCACACCCTCGTGAGACAAACAATACATAAAAACTCGGTGCCCACACAGGGTCTCTGCTAGATGTGCATAACTTACGTAAGTCATCCACTTGCTTTTTTCGACAAGTCCCTGACTTGACTTGACTGCTTACCTCATCAAGGGTCCTGCCTGGGCTTTGCCTGGCTGCCACACAGCGCCACCTGGTGGGGCTTATCGGCTTTTCCACCGCCACACTTGGCGCCCGAATCTTAATCACCCCGCCATGGAATCATTATCAATCCTGCAAAAGTCCAAAATTTCTAAAAACCCCACGATAGACTGTTCCCAGTCAGAGTCATCGTCACCTCAACACCACCACTTTGACCTCTACCCTTCCCGTCCCGACAACACAGCACCGTATCTTCAACCATCTGTGTCTGTCACAACCATCATGGATCTGGACGCCCCCATGCCCATGGCCCCTACGGCCGGCGGCCCTCAGCGAACTGACGCTACGTACGTTTTGCCTCGTTCTCTTCTCCGCTCGACAGACCTGGGTCATCCAGCGTCGCGTGCTCACGTTCTCCTGTTGAACCACCGTGACTGACGCTTCTCTTTAGTATTCTCTGCTGCAACTGCGGCGCCCCTACCAACGGCCAGACCGGCGCCCTCTGCTACGACTGCGTCAAGCTCACCGTCGACCTCTCCCGAGACATCCAGCGCGAGGCTGTCCTGCACTTCTGCCGCGACTGCGACCGCTGGCTGCTGCCCCCGCCACCTGGATCGTCGCCGCCCCGAATCCCGTGAGATGCTCGCCCTGTGCCTCAAGAAGCTCAAGGGCATGCAGAAGGTCCGCCTCGTCGACGCCTCCTTCATCTGGACCGAGCCGCACTCTCGTCGTATCAAGGTCAAGCTCACTGTCCAAGACTCCATCCCGGACGTCTCCGAGATCCTCGTCCAGCAGAGCTTCGAAATCACATACATGGTCCACACTCAGCAGTGCCCCGAGTGTGCCAAGTCCTTCACAGCCAACGTCTGGCGAGCTTGCGTGCAAGTCAGGCAAAGGTGCGTAGCCCGACCCATCTGGCGCGGCAACCGAAGCTGACCCTCCCTCATAGGTTCTCCACAAGCGAACTTTCCTCTTCCTCGAGCAGCTGGTCCTCAAGCACAACGCCCACCGAGACACCATCAACATCAAGGAAGTCAAGGACGGAATTGACTTTTACTTTGCGTATGCTGCACCCTTCTACCTTACCTGCATCTGTCGCTGACCAAAACTAGTCAGAGGAACCAGGCCGAAGCCTTTGTCAACTTCCTCGAGTCTGTAGTGCCTATCGAGGTCAAGTCCTCAAAAGCCATCATTTCCGAGGATGTGCACACCTCTACCAAGTCCTACAAGTTCAACTACTCGGTTCAGATCGTGCCCGTCTGCAAGGATGATCTTATCGCCATCCCCATCAAGCTCGCCAAGAAGATTGGCAACATCTCCCCTCTGTATGTTTTTTCTTCGTCCCTCCTCGGAAGCAGTTACTGATTTGTTGTAGGGTTCTGTGCAGCCGTATCGGCACTTCCGTGAACCTGTTGGATCCCCAGACTATGCAGACGGCGGAAGTCAGCTCTAAAGTCTACTGGCGCGCTCCTTCACATCCCTGGCTCAGGTCACGGATCTGGTCGAGTTCATTGTCATGGATATTGAGCACATCCACCAAAAGGGCAAGATGACTCTGGCAGAGGCTACCATTGCCCCGGCCTCCAACCTGGGCGTGACATACTTTGCCCGAACACACCTGGGTGGTCTCCTCCACCCCGGTGACTCTGTCCTGGGCTACATGCTGACGGGCACCAACTTCAACAACGACGAGTTCAACGAGATTGAGCAGTCTCACACCTATGGCTCCACCATTCCTGATGTCATCCTAGTTAAGAAGCACTACCCCAACCGTCGCAAGAACCGCCGCCGCAACTGGAAGCTCAAGCGCATGGCCAAGGACGAGGGCGAGCTGCTGCCCAAGGCGGCCGATCAGGAGCGCATGGACAAGGAGTACGAGATGTTCTTGCGCGATGTCGAGGAGGACGAGGAGCTGCGTGCCGCTCTGGCTCTGTACCGCACGCAGAAGAAGCCTACGGCGGCCGACGAGATGAGCGTTGCCGAGACCGATGCCGATGCCGAGGACGATGCGCCCAAGGTGAATATGGAGGAGCTGCTGGAAGATCTGGAGGACCTGAATATCCGCGACAAGCAACCCGCGGGTGGTGCCCCGTTGCAGGAGGAGTCGATGGACGAGACGATCTAAGCCGGCGTCGCTGGCAGCAGAATAATGACGGTCAACGGTTTCATGCTTTGGGCAGTATTACGGAGTTTAAAATGCATCAACTATGCTTTGAGAGTTGTTTAAATGGGAATTGTGACTGCCAAATTTAGTGTTCCATCATGTGGTGCCTAGAATATTGTGACTGCAGTGCGGTGGCTGAGTGACACGATCATGATCACCTATGGTCATTCACTAATTTAGATGATTTCATACATATTACATTCTATCATGTCAAATTAAACTTAAGAGCTTGTAAATTGTGATTGCTATTTCAGATACGAGCTAGGATTCGTTATTGATGGCATCCTCATGGCCATCATCAAATCATATCGAAGGATCCCATGCAACTACGCATGTGGCCATGTTTCCAATAATCGAGACTATTGTATCTTTCTACTTGATTTCTACACTTTAATAAGTTTGGTTGATCATGTTATTAGTTTCTAGTAAACCATGCTGTTGCCCCAATTTGCACGTTAACATTCGATGTCGATTATACATGCTACAGTGGGAAGGCATAAATTCCGCATATCTAGCGCAGATATCTCGGTGAAAAATTAAACAAATACCTAATAATAAACAACAAAAAGTGTAATAATATAATAATAATATAATAATAAATTGACTGATTAATATATATATATCACAACTTCTTATACATAAAGCCCTTTAGCTGAATGAAAATCGCGGGGTGGGCGAAACTTTTGCTATCCCACTGTAGTTCAACCTCCCGCTCGTTTCAAGCATGGTACCACCATTCACATACTATGAGATAGAATGACATGCATTCAAATGCCGGAAGGATCGGTAGGCTCTAATCTTCACCATCGAACAGGGCCGACTTGCTCTAAGGTCCAGATTGCATCATCAGTCTACTCATACAGGACGGCTTAGACATGAATATGTCAAATTACACCACTATCCCTCTTCCTGATGACACATGATCTGTCTAAGTTCATTTTAATGGTAAAAGTGATTTTCCACCCACTTCAGGTCCTGTCTGTGTGCGAAGAAGATAACGAGGCAAAGCTACATACAGCAGTTACGAGGCATGAGAACTATTCTAGCAGAAGAAAGGCACCAAACTGCTTGAACAAGAGGGCTTTGCGCTCGTAAGGATCTTTTGGATTACAATTATCAAGATAGCCTATGGCGTACGAGTTTACGGCCGGAAATATAGCGCTTACATTCCACAATAGAAATTACGGATAGTGTCAGTTTCGTGGCGTACATGCCTCGACATTTGGCATCACATGTCTGCTAACATACGGATCAAATTCTCAATGTTCTTTGCATTTAACCATATTCACCCAGCATCCAACGCCATTAAATCATATAATTATATTTGACGGGTGGTGAATGGCCTACATCCAGATCTCGCCCAATACCTTCTTCTGCTTGTCCTCACCCACTTCGACCTCAAGATCCTTTGCGTGAACAATGAAACCCAACATACGGACCCAAGAGTCGGTGTTGTTCTTCCACCTGTGTACTGTCAGTCATCTTCCTAAGTCCTAGCTGCATATCGGGATTTGACATACGAGTGCATCTCTCCACGTTGCACAATGAGATCGCCGACTTTCAGCTCGTTCTCCTCTGTCTCGTTGTATTGAGGCTTTCCATCGACTATGTTGAAGGCTCCCTTAGGAGTCACAAATGTGGGTGTGCCGCTGACCACGTACAGATAGTCGGTAGAAATTGTGCGGTGCTACAATGGGACGCAGTCAGCAATGGTCTTAGTCTACACATACACGCCTACCGGAATATGCACTTACCATGGGGTTTCGAATTCCGGTGCAAGGTCAAGGTAATAGACATTCGTGCCGCCAGGAGAGCAACACCGAAGTCGGGGTCAGTTACTGCCGGCAGTCTTTACATAGAAAGGGGTGGTCAGCGATCAATCCTCCTGAGAACAGTTCCATGGTGGATGGTCACTACTCACGAGCCGGTGTTCGTGGGAGGAAACTCCTGGGTTCCGATGAACGTTCTCCTGACGTTTCCGCCAAAGCCCACGAGGGGCTCCAAGACCTCCTTCTTGTTCTCAACAGCCGGCTCCTCGAATCCTGCTGGCAGTGACAGGACATTGGATGAGATGATGCGGGTAACGTTGGGGAGGGGTTGAGCACTCATTTTGTCGTGTATAACTTGGATGAAGAATGTATAAGTGGAAAATTAAGAAGAAAGCTGAGGAGTGATGTGAGCAGTGTGTGTAAAGACTGAATTGCAAGAGAACATCTTCACGGGCCTAGATGGAGTATATATATGTCTAGATCTGCGCCATCAAACCTTCTATCCACAGCTATCGTGATGACCCCGCCAGAACTCACGTTCATCTCAGAAGCTATCGTCTATTGCATCTCAAGTATCGTGACCAATGTTAGAGTACAGACCCCTGTAAGAAGTGTATAGTACTCTGTAGTTCCGGCTGACAAAGGCCGTGGTTTACTCGCGGGCCCGACGAAGGATCCACGCTACCAATGGGGCTTGTCAGAAAAGGGTAAATGATGCTTATCAGCTCGACGAATAGATACGTGAAGTTCCTCCGAATGGGTCGTCAAGTCTGCTATGCAAGCCCGTGTACTCCGTCGTGCTCCAGAATCACTATGCTACAAATGAGGCTTGTCAGAAAAGGGAAAATGATGTTTATCAGCTAGACGAATAGATACGTGCAGTTACTCCGAATGGGTCGTCAAGTCTGCTATGCAAGCCCATGTACTCCGTCGTGCTCCGGAATCACTTTGCAAACTCCGGCCGATGTCCAATCAATCATCGGCAGAGCTCAGGAGCTTTGTCTGCGCTCCCTGCAGACCGGCGTCGAGATGCCGCTTTTACAGCCGAGACCGATGAGGTCAGCATCGTTGCATGGCTGTGCTAGCCGAATAGAGGGCTCTCATCGGGTTTGTCTAGAATCCTGTAGAAATTGGTAAGAGACAGTGTCCATGAATGCTTACCTCTAGCTACATCGGTTTGTGAAGCTCAAGATCAACCGCAGATTCAAGGTACTGGGAGATTTGGTCTGTAGGGGGAACTAAACCCTAGTGGACTGAATTTTACCGCGATGCTATCGAACAGCTCAGCCACGGATCCACAAGGAATTGGCCTCGCTCAGTAGCAGCCTCTCTGTGCCCTCTTGCACTGTTGCCTGCGAATGGAGCCTGTATTGATCTCGTCGCTATCATTCGGCCATAGTGACACAGACTATCATCATAACATTTTCATCACATAGACACTGCCTAGATGGGCAAGCGCTCGAAGCGGTGGCTAAGAAGCTGCTCCAAGACGCCCCAACAACTGCTCAAAATAGCACGCTGGCCTCGGACTTTCGCTCCTTGAGTGGCGCCCCATGTCGCCATGGGAGAAGGCTGCAGCAGACCCCTGACACAGCAACGCCCCCAGCCCTAGCTACGTAGCAGTTTTTGGCGAGATGAGAGTCGCCTGATGGTTGGCTCCGCAAAGGCGATGGGGCACAGGCAAATCCCATTGACTAAGCAGCTCAATCATTCGAAAACAGGGCGGTCTCAAGGGTCAGGTGTTCGACGTGTTGGTCGGTTCGCGATAGTGACCAGTAACAAGGGTTGGGTAGGACTCTGGAAATGAAAACTGAGCCGCACAGAGTAGCAATGCAGCCTTGTCCCAAACAGATGAGGTTTTGCAATTCAAGAACTTGTTCCGGACTCGATTTGTTAGTTAACAATTCTGGTCAATGCTACTTTTTTAACTTATTGCGGCCGTGCCGTTTTTATCTCAGCCCGGGTTTTGTCCAATGTGCTGCTTGCATTGTGATGCATGCAACATCAACTTCTTGAGCTGAGCTTGGAGAGCTCGCGCCTCCTTGAATCAAACTCTGGCCAAGCAGGCTACAGGCCCATCTTGAAGGGGTTCCAAGCGCCACGAGGCAAGCCAATGGCATCCCGGTGCTCATCACCATCTGAGCCTCATCTCGTTGGCTTTAACGGTTGCTACCGTGGCCAACCCTTGCTGTTCCCTGCAACGACTAGGGCTATGCTTACGCCTGTGCTATTGCATGATGCATACTTCTGTTGGTACCTCGCCAACATGGTAAGCATGCTCCTTCCAGAAGGATGCCAGCCCCTTACATGAGTGTTTTGGCCTCAGAGCCCCTGCAAAGAGCGCATTTTTTCCTCGAATTATCAGCGTCACAATTATGAACCAACATGGGAGGCAACTCTTGAGATTGTGGATATCATCCTTGGTAAAAAAAAAACAATTAATTAATTAATTAAAAATAAAGAAAAAAATACAAAAACCAGAGAAAATTTTGAGGGCAAATGTATACGCTTGATCATGGAAAAATCCAACGTAGGACGCATACATGAGTAACAGCGCTGCGGCTTCATCAGAAGAGAGCTCGTGGATGGCCTGTGTCACCCAAGGATCCAATGAGCCGCGTGTGGAAAAGCGTAGGCCTGCTCCATAGCCGCCCTCATCTGAGCTTGGATAAAAAAGCCAACATCTGTTACGAGAAGCAGGCCCCTGTTCTTGGCACAAGTCAGCCTGGATGTAACTGCACAGCGTGAGCAGGAGGATAAATGAAATGACTGTCCCTCGGCCCCCGCGACAAGACGAACACTATTCTTTCAAGTTCGACTCAGCTCCTACTTTATCTCAATATTTGACTATTTTCTCATAGTTACCAATTATTCCTTACCAAAAATAGCAATGCGCTCCTTTATTTTCTCTGCATCGGCACTGGTCGCTGCCAATGTAGCCGTCGCCAACATAATCCCGGTCATGACTGCTGCAGCCCACGACATCAAGACTGTCTATGAGGCTCCCCATCCCACGGCTTTTGCTCGCCGGGATGAGGATGACAAAGAAAACACTTTCACCGACATTAAGAGTTTGGAAAAGGAGGCATGTTCGCACTTGGTAGAGTTGTCGTTGATGATGGGTCCGCTTCCAGATCAGCAGCTGTTCGAGAATGTTAGAGGCACTGACGCATGTTCTGCGACCGTGCCTGCAACCCTATCGAACGAAATGAAAAGCTATGTCTCGGAGATGTCAGAGTGGTTCGAAACGATTGATGACAAGGCCGCCAAGACGACGGATTGTGGTATTGATGATTTCCGCATTACTCTCCACATAGAAAACATGTGCACGGAAAGTTACACAGTCTTCTACACTGACAGTGACGAAAAAACTGTCACATCGGTGTATGAACCGTTTCCTACGATCAAGGATAATGTCCTCCGCGTTGGCGACGACTCCGGTGCTTCGCCACGGAGCATTGGCATGATCAGGGCTACCGTCGCCCTGGCTGGTGTTGTCTCCATGATCCTCACATTGTAGATGGATCAAGTTTATTGGAGATTGAGTAGGCGACTGATTTGGGGAGAGTACTGTGCTTTTTTATACCACTATAGGCAATGGAGGGTCCTCAAACCTGGGGTTTATCATGATTGCTTCTCATTAGAATCACGTCAAGTGATATTATAGAATAATGATTTTTCAGTTCCATATTTTGTTTGGGTTCCTTGTGATTCCTAAATGCATAAATGCTTGGCAGATCACATTCACGGCCACTCAAGACATGGTGTGAAGGGGAGGGCTTTACTGACCTAGTACCAATCAATACATCGAGATGACAGCAGCATTTTCGAGATTCTCCATTTTGACAATCACATACACAAACAGAATGAGTTGTCCGAGCAGATTCCTATATGTTTCTCCAACTGGTGCTATCGGGCCCCTTGTATGAGTTACACACGTCTTACAATAATCAGCGTTTCATGATTAAAATAATGTAGTGTAACTGATCAGCAATATCCCTCGCAAGTGTTACGTACGACAAGAGAAGCTAAGATTTACTTGCCATACGAAGAAATCATGGCCCATGCTTTAGCAGAGTAAAGTGCAATGCCAACCCATATTGATTTGTATGTCAGCATCGGATATCTTCTGGTCTGGGTATCAGTGTACACTGACGTGAGGCATCGCAACCTAATCACAAGACAATGCAAAGGACAATGTGCTTTATTGTTGTAACCCAAGCCTTTTGCAGAGGAAGACAGCGGTACTCATAGAGGACAGTCTTTTTTCATTGAGATGCATCACACGCAGAAGCTGCAGAGGAATTTGTACGCCTTCATTATAAAATCCAGTGCTGTATAACTATTACAAGCATTCCAGATGTGTCATACGAACTCATCTCCTCTGTTAATGGCCTGCGAGATAACTATATAGTCTGCGATAGCTCAGGGAAATTCCATGCACCTATCAAGCTTATCCAGGTCTCGACGAGAATCTGCATTAGAGTCATCTGCAATCAATGAAAGCAAAACAAATTTGTTTACCTCGTGAATGAAACTTTGCACATTGATTTAAAGTCCCTTGGCGGTCATGATCTTCATCATGTAGTGTGCCTTGCTACCCTATCACTCAATCACCACATCTGTTACCCATTCACGAACCAACCCGCTCTATAGGTGGTTTCACAAGCACGATCGTATCTATATATAGCGCCTTGAAATTCACTGGCAACGTAGCTTTTGACTGTCAGCTCTTCCTTGGAGCATGGTACTGAATGGGGACTGACGATCCATCGTCATTACAGAACACCACACAAACGCAAATTTTGTTTAGAAATACTCGCCTATCACATACCTTTACTTTCAGAGGGCAGAGAATCTCTGGAGAAATGGTCTACGTGCGCTGCGAACAATGCAAGGTGAGGTGCCAGTGCTATTTCCAGCACTGCCGCCAGACAGCCTGTTGCAACCCGAAATGCAATCGAGTATTTCCGCGTCCCCATGACTTTATCATGACAATGTATCTCACTAAGCAAAAGTACATCACTTGCAGCATGGATGGTGAGACAATCTGGCTTATTCCTCCACATATGTGTCGTGACCAAAACACTATCACATTCACGCGGCCCTGGTGGCGGCCGGGCCAATTGCGTATAATAGTGGAAGATCCCGTCAATATGGACGCACCTTATACAGTGTCTTTGATGGGGACCACATCGGATGACATCAAATCCGAGGGCCCGACATTCAACTACCAAGTACTTGATTGGCTGATGGACAACACTCTCGTCGTCAAAAAGTTCCCTAAGAAGCCAACCTACAACGGCGATGCCCTGAACGATTTCTCCGACTCTCGAATGACGAGGATGGCGGAGCCAGTGCAGGTTGACCCCTGAAAAATTCATCTTTAGAAGCTGAACTACAGAATTCGGACAAGGACTTTAGCATCTGGGTTAGTGATGCGATCCGACTTGAGTTTCACGGCAGCGAACTGGTACTATAGATGGCTTTAGAATTTTGAAAATGTCAGAAAATCAAAAACTTTCTAATACGATTCTCAAGAGCACCTATCCTACACTAGAGAACATTTCATGTTAAGAAGTTGATCCCTCGATTTGCCTGCATCAATGCTTGAAAAATAACAAAAAGATCCACGAAAACAGGGTCGCACAAAACTGTGAAGCCATATCATGCAAGATTCCATGAATAGTCGTGAGTGAGCCAGCTCGAGTGGGACAAATAAATTGATAGATTTGGAGTAGCAAGTCTTCACACTTGAGAAATATTCGTCCATACATTTGGTGCCACGTATGTCTGGTTGCACGATGTAGTAGAAGCAAGCACGGAACCGTGCATTCCCAAATGATACGAAACCGCGGCAGGCTGCTAGCATGCTATCATGGGGCTTCTTTGCATCTTGAGTGGAAATTAATAATATATTACGGAGAGGTCCTGTAATTCAACAGGCAGCATTGTCCAACGCTGTACAAGACACCACCAGCATACACGATATCGCTCAACGCTACGGTGATATGAACGGGGTGTCTTTCGTAACTCTGAGTGTTGTTATACACAAACAACAAATAGTTGTGTCACTAAGATAACTTATCAAGGATGTCAGATAACTTAAAGCATCAGATTCTCTCGCGATGCTTCGGAAATACACCCACGTGTTGTCTCAAAGCTGTCTACCACAATGTCTGAATCTTTCCGTGTCATCGAGTTTTGGGCGAAAGGCCACTGTGAGGTCTTCTACTTCCTTATTCTTACAGACCGTTCGGACTTTAAGTACTTGGTTTCCGTCACACCTCCGGTCCAGGATGCGGTTATCTTGCCCAATCACTCCCACTTGGCATTTGATACGGTGCCTCTGGGCGATTGGAATATTGGGTATTTACACCACACAAAGGACGGCTATACCCTTGGTTCTCAAGAGTACTTGGAACGTCCCGCTGTTGGGCCACTTTGGCACCCAGTAACAATTGACATTCTTGATCTACCTGGCCTCATCCCGGAGCACAAGCCAGAAGAAGAAGAGGAGCTGGCCTACATTACTAAGCCACATAGAGTCACCATGGCACTTCCGCAGCAAGTGGGAATTGATTCTGACAAGGGCGTGGCTATCTGGACATGGGATGGCCATTTACACTGGTTCATCAGCCATGAGTGTACGATTCACGGCCTGCTCCAGGGTCATGGCGTCACACCACGCTTTCTGGCACATATCACGGCAGACCGCAGCCGCACCATAGGCTTCATCTTGGAGGAAGCAAAGGGACGCCTTGCAACATCAGCAGATTTCGAAACGTGTAGGGATGCGTTGTCAAAAATGCATCGTCTCGGCCTGGTGCATGGCAGTCTCCGAAGCGACACATTTCTAATCACCGACAAAGGAACAGCGCTCATTCAGAATCTTCGCTTAACTCGCAAAGCAGCGAACCAAGAAACCTTCGATGAAGAAATGGCATCTCTTGAGAAAGCACTCAAGGGTGGGATGGACGCTCAGTGTGATGCAAGAAACCGAGCCAGGGCGGACAAGGAGCTCCGTGCTTATGGGGAGCATCTTGATATGGACGGACGGCACTAGGAGCTGCGCTAGAATCGTTCCATTGACCAATCAACGAGAATGACAATTCTTGCGTTGGCCGGATAGGCTGGAACAGGACTGGAGGGCGGCTCTGGCATCTCAATGGCCAAGATTAGTCTGGTTGGGTGCCGATCCCTGTAACGCAAAACGGATGTCGCGGCCAGACATCAGTCCACTCCTACGGTTTAGATTTCTCGTGATGACCTATACGCAATCCAATACCATGGCTGCAATGTCCTTGAGCGCCTCTGCGGCTACCTTGCTCGTCCTTCTTGTGAGCGTGTTCTTGTTCAATCGCTGGCGATCGACCGCTGGAAGTGAGCCTGTAGACGATCCTGATGCTCTCCTCCGGGATCTACCAGAACCCACCGACCTTGCAAGAACCCTGAAAGCCGCTTTGCCCCAGAACGTGCTCTTCCCCACTGATGCAGCCTTGTTCAAAGAGGTCATGAATTCTTACTGGGCAAAGCATAATCGCGAAGTGATCCCTGCGTGCTTTGTCCGACCTGAGAGCACTAAGCATCTGCAAAGTGCCGTTGCTCTTATCCAACGCGAGCACAGCCGTCGACTGCAGCAGAAAAGCTATGATGGGGGACTATTCGCCATCAAAGCAGGAGGTGCGGCGCCCGCGATTGGTAGCTCAACGCTCAAGGGCGGTGTTGTGATTGACTTGGGCTTGTTCCGCGAGATCATCATCTCTGACGACAAGTCACGAGTGGTTATTGGTGCAGGGCTGAAATGGGTGGATGTCTACAATGCTTTGCAGCCTAAGGGCTTGACTGTTGCTGGCGGTAGAACTCTTCCAGTTGGTGTAGGCGGCTTGAGCTTGCAAGGTAAGTTGAACATGTATCATGAGAAATATGAGCTGTTGGTGGAATTTTGTGCTAATCCATGACAGGCGGTATCTCATTCTACTCACCCTTCCACGGGCTAGTTTGCTCTACTATCATCTCTTATGAAGTAGTCTTAGCCGACGGATCCGCTGTGACCGCCTCAGAGACATCTCATCCAGATCTTTGGCGTGCCTTGAAGGGAGGGTCTAACAACTTTGGCATCGTCACCAGCTTCACGCTGCCTTGTATACCGGCCACCGATATATGGTTCGGTTGTTCCTTCATGCTGGGCTTCCAAGCTCCGGGCCTTGTTAGAGCATTCCATGAATGGGTTGAAGAGACCCGTTCTGGTGCTTACGATCCACATGCCGCTGGTCCGATGACTTGTTTTGGTGTGACATCTGCGGGTGTTCAGGTTACTGCCAATTACTTGGCCTATACCAAACCTACGGACAATAACAAGTGGCCAACATACTGGGCGAAATCTCCCTACGGTAAACTATTTCATCTGTACAGCACAGCCAAGAATCAATCGTTATTCCAAGCAGTCACTGAGCTTTCTGAACCTTCCGAGGCGGGCAAGTACAATAAAATCGCTACGGTAACTTGCAAAAACGACCTAGAAACACTTGAATATTGTCGGACCGTCTACCTCGAAGTCTCCCGGGAGGTGCGGAATGTCAAGGGCTTAATATTCTCTCTGGTATTTCAACCTCTGCTACCACAATGGATGAATAAAGGGTACCCTAATGTTCTCGGCTTAGAGGATGTTACTGAACCTCTAGTCATCGTGGAGCTCTCTCTGACATGGAAAAATGTTAAGCAAAGCGATCTGGTAAGAGGCGCCGTACGGCGTGGCATCGAGAAGATAGAAGACTTTGCGAAAACTCACAAGACATACCACCGATACAAATTTGCGAATTACTGTGCTGAGTGGCAAAGACCGATGATGAGTTACGGCGAGAAGAACTTGGACTTTATGCGTGGGGTGAGTCGCAAGTATGATCCGAAAGGATTGTTTCAAAAAGGATGTCTTGGTTCTTTCAAGTTGGATATGGAAGAAGACACATTCTAAGTGCCATTCTAGTCATGGCATGATACCATGATTACCTATTATATTAGTATTAGGATAGCTGTTTGTACATCGTGAATACAACGTGACTGTATGCCGCAATGTAAGTTAGAAAAGGCCAGCACATGGCATTAGCGTGAGTCAGGAACCAAACACTTTCTCACCAAGCAAAGATGTAGAACAAAGAGGTCATTGGTAGTAATAATACATCGAGCCATTTTCGGCTTGAACTCATTGAGTCATGCCTTTCCAGCTTTACCACCACTCTTGAAGCCACTTGCTCTGCACTGCGTGTGGTGTACTTATTTTCGGTATCACATTCAGATCAAGTAAGAGTAGACCCCAGGGAATCTCTGTACAGCAACAGATAGGTAGCACTGTAAATCATTATCGTGGTCAGCATAATGCAAATGGGAACAGGGAATCCGAACAGTTCAAAAAAACTAACTCAGGTTGAGGTTCCCACCATGTTGTTTCAAATTATTTAGAAGCAGGATGATATTGAAATGGTGGAACAACTGCCGTTTGTAGAAAGCAGTTCATTTAAGCATTTGATCACGGCAATAAACTGTATTTGGCAAACCACGGTGCGATCCAAGTTAGCCGGAGTTAACAGCTGCTACTTCTATGAATTGCTGCAGGTAATCTCTGCTATCGATGGTTCTCGATGCATATTTGTGTGGTCAGTTGATCAGAAACACTTCAGCAGCTACAAAGATTGTGCCAGCTACGCTCCAAGCCAGTTTTGAGTGTTTATTCATAGACCCTATCCTCCTTAGCAGTGAAGAGTTATTGTGCTGGTACGATTCGATGCTCAAACAATACTATGATCATGCCTCATGAGGGCGTAAGTGTGCTGAATATCTGATCATATCAGTTTTCAGTAGACTATTAAAGTTGACTTCATGGGTAGGAATCTTCCTCTTCTTTTATTTCTTGTCAAAACGCATTGAGAAAGAATCCAACCTACCAACCTCGAGACCTTTCAAAGCATACATCCTTGAACAAATTTGGAATTCGCAAAAGATTACCAATACTAAAAGTAACTTTATTCTAACAATTCTCAGTAGCTTTAGTCCAGCTGACAAAAGTTCAGAATGTGTTGGGTCAAGGACGAGGAGTTCACTTGTGGTCACACAGTGGTATATGCAGGAGGATGTTACCCTGGAAAGGAGGAATCTTGCTACGGCATCCGAGACGCAGCCACCCGCATCAGTCCGTTCAAATGCCCTAAGTGCACGGCAGCTGAAGAGGAAAGGCTGCGAGAGGAAGAGGAGAAGCGAAAGGCTGACGAGGAGAAGCAAAAGGAGGAGGAAGAAAAGGCTAAGGGATCTGAAGAGACAGAGGCTTGAGCTCATTCACATATGTCTTCTGCAATCTAGTTCACTAAGATTCGGCGGAGTCATTGTTCAATATGCCACTTAAGTTGAGAGGCATTCGCTGCTGCAGTAGGGGCTTATTCATGGATGCTGGGATTCGCTAGCCACACCAGACACAGCTTGTTTAAACCAGGTATTAATAGCAAATTCTCCCAGGAGTTCACGTAGAATCACGAAGTGCGCAAACTGTCAAACATTGAGTTTTCGCGCTGTATGGAGGTCTTATAGTGATAAAATAAACGGTGCACATAGGTGGGAGTTGTAAGACGAGCTTGGAAACGCACCGTGGCCAGACATCCTTCTTAGACAAATTGTTAGCTGGACCATGGGAAAGTCACAGTATTTCATTAGAAAGGTAAAGGTTTAGACTGTTCATGTACGTGAATGGATGTTCAGGAAGTGCTGTGCCCACGTCGTTGAATGTGCGAAGGCTCCGGTTTAGTATCGGACACAGACCTGATCCATTTAAAGTAACATTGGCCAGCTAGTAAACTAGCCAGCGATAGTAGTTCCAGCTTTTAATAGCTCTACGAAGATCTACATAGCGCATCTAGTACCGAGAGAGTAGCATTGAGTTTATTCATGTATTGGTATGTTGGCTAAGAAGTTGTGGGGACCAATACGATGATGGAGTCTTCGCACATTCATGAAGATGGAACTTTTACATGCTTCTACATGTTGTATGAATCTTGTCCTCTCTAGCCACCTGGGGCACAAAATTAGTTTAAATAGGGGACCCTAGTGAATTATAAATTTTCTAACATCAATACCCCAGTTGTCAAATAGCATCATAGCCCCCATGCATTGATGCCATAAACTGTAAGTTTCAGGACAATTCAACGCAAGATTTGTTCCTGTTTATTTCCTCGGCGACATGCGTTCGACATGAGTATTGAACACTATTCTCAACAATTGCAGGCAAAGGTGACAAAACCAAAATAAGATCTATTGCTCCCAGCAAATATGGGTATACGCTTGCTATTCCAGGCATTTTAAAATACAGCATTATTCCTACAGACCCAGCTTTTGTTCCTGTTTATTTTCTCAGCGACATGTGTTCGAAAGAAGTCTTGACTCGAATTCCGTGTAGTGGAAGATCATCACCACTCTCTTCGTCTCTGTCCTTGGATTGGCTCTTCACTGTATATGAATATTCTTTGGCTTCGGGGTACATTTGCAGCTCGAGTGGTGTCGTGGGAGTAGCCGCAACGTGATCCGATTCGTTCTCGTCCGGGAGTCGATAAAAGTTGTTGCCTTTGCTCTTGGTTGTACTATCGGCAATTTTACTGCTGAGATGATCTTGTCGTGAAAGATCGAACTGGTCTGTAGATCTCTGGCCCTTGCTCATACCCTGGGCCGACAACGGCGTTTTGATGCCAAACCAGCTCGTAACCTTGTTGAGCACGGGGAGCAAGGTCGGAAGACAAGCCGAGGTGATGCCCGCGGACATCTCAATTGCAGTCCAGCCGACAGTTGGAGCAAGGGTATACGTAGGGTCCATGCCGTCGTAAGTGAAGAGCACGCTAGTTCGGTAGGCAGAGGCGAACACGACGCTGTTGGTGGGTTAGCACTTCTCGGATGACTCGGAGATATCGGTATGCATACAAAAATCCTAGGAAGAAGGCGGTAGTCAAACCGATCTTCTCGCGTGTGCCCAGTTGCAGGCCCCAAATTTGAGGGATGGGCATTAGCAAGATAATGATGTCAGTAAGGATTGTTGCAGCTGCGTTGGCAATCCAGGTCCCGACCTGGTTGATGCAACGTCCTGGGAGCTCTGGGTACCATAGCTTTTCGACTGGTACGCAGATGAAGATAAACAGGAATGTAACGCATACAACCCAGGCCATCACAAAAGCTCCGACCGCCCAGGCCATCTTCTTGAAGTAAGGGAAGTGGAAGATGCGGTAGTACATGAGCAAAAGGCTCAGCTTCGTCCATCCCAGGTTGAAAGCATAGAGAATTTCGGCCACGACGAGCCATTTTGCCATCATGACAATGTCTCCCATCGGAACCAAGTCGGCATGGAGGCCCATACCGCAGGAGTGCATGGCAAAAATGAATCCCACAACGGCAAGATTCCAAACCTGTTACAGAAAATCATGATAAGTCAAACGCTTCGCAATCTCGAGGCTGAAAGATTCCACGAGGTCCCTTACCATGGAGAAAATGAGAAGCCAGTCATCCCACCAGAGCTTCTGAGCTTTGAGATGTCGGCTCACCACACGCAAGACAGTCGACGCCAAGGCAAGCACCGTCATGGAGACGACGACTTTGACAGTCCATGGTCGGATGTCGTAGGGGTCATAGCCTGGCAGGCCAGGAAGCTTGGAGTCTTGTGGAGAGGGCATTTCGGCACGGGCAACGAAGGATCGATTGAAGCGGTCGGTAATCGAATCGATGTTGTCTCGCTGCTAAGCGAGATCCGGTGACCTTATATTCCAGTGGGAGAGCCTGCCCCTGACACTGCATGGACGAAGAATTGCTTCTTCTGCCGCTTGGATATAGCTAGTCAGTTTTGTTGATAGACAAGATTTTCCTGCATCCAAAAAGAAAGTCTCACCATGTCGGCAGTTCTTCCCCTGCTCACTGCTGATTCAGCTCTATTCGCTAAGGACGCCTTCCAATCAAGGTGCGCCTTACTTCTGATGGACAGGAGACATGGCGACTACCATTGATGCTAAGGCAGATCCTAAACCTCAACAAGCCAAGTGCACAACGGGAAGCCTCCGCGGGGACGACCTAAGCAGAAACGGCCCGGGTGGTGCCCGGTTTCTAGCGGCCGAAGTCTGTGGTTACTTGCCTGAAACGAGTCATGTCCTCCGAGCAAGGTGCCTCGCCCCGTTGCCACTAACCAACAACCAACAGCTGGATCCACAAGGTCCATTGCAAAACCGTTCGATTCTCTCCTCTTTGCGTGGTATGGCGAATGGAAAGACTCGCCCAAGGTGGGCCACCGTTGGCTACCGTATTAGTCCCTAGGTCTGTAACCAAGAGGTGACGATGGAGTGCTTCTTATTTGCTGGCTCTGTCCTCACCTGCGAGAACAGGTCCCTGGCCTTTGCGGGGAAATTAGAGCCCACTTGCAACGATTTTGCAAAGCCGTTACGGCATTAATTAGTCTACATGATCAACAATGGACCCTGTCCATGATACGTTTGGCGTGGCAAAGCTGAGTCTTCCCCTCACCTGTTGTTATAAGGAGATCTTGGCCCTTGTAAAAAAACTCGCCCTTGTACCTCCCCGTCAAACCAATCACATCATCCTTCAGCTTTGCTTTGCTGCGAAGGAATTGACGAGGAAAAGCTTGGCCATCGCATCAATCTGTATAGTTGAGTTTCTCTATAATCATCATGGCTGCAAAGACGACTCTGGAAGTCCCTCACTTGGGCGGCATCAGCGTGGGATACAGGCTGTCAAACGACAAGGTCGACCCGGCAAAGCCGACCGTGGTGCTCATCAACTCCATGTGCACAACCTCCTCGCTCTATGACGCCCAGTTCGAGAGCAGCTCGCTCACCAGCGCCGTCAACCTGCTTGCCATTGAGCCCCTGGGCCATGGAGCAACCAGCACCGCCGCAGAGCACTGGACCTACTGGGATACCGCCGTGATGGCACTCCAGACCATGGAAGCACTCGGCGTCGAGAAGGCGTTTGCTCTGGGAACGAGTCAAGGCGGCTGGATGGTTACGCGCATGGCACTCTTGGCGCCTGAGAAGGTTTGTACTGCAAATTGCTTTGTCGAGCCCCCTTGCTGAACCCCTTGCTCTTCTCTCTGGTCGATCAGTCAAATTTCTTCCCCACTAACGACAAGGCTCTGGGCGCCATGCCATTTAGATTCTAGGCCTTCTGCCCCTGGGCACCTCTATGGATTACGAGTCTGCCGAATCTCGGGAGAAGGGATGCTGGGATCCCAAGACTCAGCTGCGACCCTTTTTCGACAAGTGGTCGACTCCACCCCCGATTTCGTCGTCGATGAGGTGTGGCGAGGCATGGTTGCACAGCTCGGCTTCTCCGGAACCGTGCCTCCAGAGATTCTGTCCTTCTGGGATTCCACTCTGAAGGATGTATACAACGGCGAGCAGGGACGCAAGAAGCTGCGCATGGCACTCCTAAACCTCATGGAGAGAGATGGCCTGCTGAGCCGTCTCGGTGATATCAAGTGCCCTGTCTATTGGCTGCAGGTTAGCGTTCTCCATCCGTGATTCAGTTATGCACGTATTGACAGTTTCGCTTAGGGCCCTGAAGACCCTGTATTTGGCAAATTGGTGCCCACTGAACACATCAAACTCTTTACGTCATCCCCTGAGGCAACATTGACGTTTGTTGAAGGTGCTGGACACTATCTGAACGCAACGAGCCCTAAGGAAACGGAAGAGGCCATCCTGAAGATGGTCAAGAAATATGCTTAAACCGGTAGTGTGTGTAAATAGTAAGGTGCTACCAATCTAAATAAGTGTTCTTGAAGTACGGTGGATTGGACTCGTAATGTGACGTTGTCACAGGCACAAGTGCTTCGACCTCGTCCACTATGAGCCCTACCAGGCCAAATTTTCAAGCGTCAGCAATACCATCATTGGTGAGTCATTTGTCTGTACTGCCGGCAACAGTCGGTAACGTAATGTTGGGGCTAGGAGAAGAAGTTCCGGTCGCTCAGAGCTACCACGCTACCCTACAGAAGCTATATTATCGGCCCATTTTCAGGGCTGAGAGAAGTGCAAGTCGTCCATTGTGGAGAGCTTCATTTTCGTCTTATTTTTAGTTGTCGTAATTTAAATTAAGTTTGCAACTAAATGCCTTGGTCTCGACAAGAGTAATTACTCACGGCTATCGGCTTCAACGTTTCATGCGCACGGGCTTGGGTCTTAGAACTACATTCGTGCATGATGAGCAGAGTCCTGACGCTTGGACATAAATCATCTACCTTCCCCATTGATGAACTACTTATCGGTGCGACAGGCAACCTCCTCTGTCCTGTCTGTGGGTTCAAGCTAAGAATAAGTAAGAGTGTATTAATCGTTTCACCTAGGACGAGCGGTCGAATATGAGAACACAACTCAGAATGGGCCTCTATTGTTAATCTCTTTCTCCATTATGCTATGCAGTACATTCATAAAGAGGACAGCATTTGTGTTGCACTCTTTTGGGCCTATCCTATCCTAAACACTGCACCAAAATTGCTATGCCTTATAATTATGGTATGGGAACTCCATGCCTGCTAAATTGACCGTAGTCAACTCAATTATTTCCAGCCAGATGATATTGGCCGTAAATCCAAAAGCCAACAGCCTGCAGTAAATCTCTATAAGGAAGTCTAAATCTAGTGTGAAACTCAAGTTCAGAATAGGTATTCCCGAGGTATGGAGTTGACGAACTACAACGGCTCACATCATGACTACTGAAGGACCTACCACACGCTGCCGAGACGTGAGTTTTACGAGGTGGAAATTGCAAGGATGAGGAACATTGAAATATCATGATCATTTACTTGTTGGGATCTGCAGTCAACAAAATGCCGGGTTATTGTTTAAGGCGGTATTTCAAGCGGTAGGTCGCTCAAATCAATGGTTATAAAAAGTCTATGGTATCATTGTTACAATCCTAGCTAAGTAGGTAGTCTATCCGATATAACATGCCGGCATGTGCCTCATTATCTACATTAGTATTAACAGTATATTACATAACTTGGAGGTTCTCCCCAGTATTTTGAGGTGGTTCGTGAGGTTTGGGCGCCACATGGACTTTTTCTTGCGGCTTCAGCGGCTTATGTTCATCAACCAGAGGCTCCTTGGCTTTTGATTGCACCAGTGTTGTCGATTCAGACACTGTCGGTCGTCTAATGTCATCAGCTTCCCCTGCAGCCATGCTTGACATTTCAATAGTCCCGTATCGACTCCGACTGCGAGTGGTCTTGTTGTATGCGGTTCTCACAACGCTCTTGAACCAGGGACTGATAACGTGGTTGAACAGCGGCTGTAGAGCGGTGCTGGATGCCACTAGCAGGGCGATACCACCGTGGACAATGCCGATCATGTATGAGACGTGGAAATTGTGAAGAATGTAGTAGAGATATACACCGGAGAATGCAACGGTCCTATAGACGAGCTCAATGTTAGAATATTGTCTTGCGATTCACTTTGAGAATCGACAACTTACACCAGGCCTGCACAGAAGACAAAAAGTAGTGCGATCTTGTGCGGCGTAGCAATATTCAACCTCAGAATGGGTTTAATTGGTAGAACAAGAATGAGCAGCTCAATAGGCATATCCATTATTGGAATGAGCCCGAATGCCACCTCTTTGTCGATACACTTTTCTTGGGGAATAGTAGGATCCCATGAGCTTGCGTAAGGTGTGCATTGGACAAACTCGATAGTACTCGCATAAATAGCCCAAGCTATAGAGAGAAGGGTGGCAATCAAAGTACCAATTCTAACTGTGCGCGAACTCTGGGCGAAAATGCGACGAACGAGAAGGATGACGCTGAGCTTGACGAAGAAAAGTGTCATCGCGTAGCATAATCGCATCGGGAACATTATGCGGAACTTGGTAGCTATTATGCTTTTGCTTGTTGGAGGACCGACGGCAACAACTGAATTGTCGTGCTTGTAAGCTACTATGTTCTCATGGCAGGTCTCGAGGTGGACCAAGACTTACGAGCTATAGCACAAGCACAAACGCCGTAGAAGAAAAATTGTGCGATGAAGTAGACATAATCATCGACCTGGAACCGAGCTTTACTCAACCGGCGAGAATATATTCGTGCAATGGTCCAAATTGTGGTTAAACAGAGCAAGATACCGCCGGAGACGGTCATACGATAATATCTAGGCTCCCACGATGGCATCTTCATCCCCGGCGCCACTGTTGACCGCATCTCCATGCTATGCGCTGGCTGGTGTAGCGACATCCCGGAAGCTGCGGAATCAAGCATGTGCACGATGTGCCCCTTGTTGTTCGATCTCGAGTAGCTGGAAACTGGTTTGGGACGAAGTCGCGAGCGAGCGAGTAGTCACGGTGACCACCCTCGGAAAAGGTCGTCTCGATGTTAGAAATTGCGAGAGTTTGCCGGGTTATTATTGAGAAGCTACGTGGGATTGATAATCTATTATTTGTCTCCGAGCAATATAGCAGCTGCCTGCACTACCGGGGAGTTAAGCCCCTTGTTCATTATTCCCTTGTTCAACATATGCAGAAGCAAGGGAAGGAATGGGCCGCTTCAGGCTAGGATTCGAACTAGAATACAAAAGAAGGTTACACTCTCATCTTACTGTGGCCCTTTCTGGATGCCGGATGGCATCAATGTCAGTAAGCTGCAAGGATTACAGGCGGGGTGTCAAAAGGGATGATTTGATTCGGTGCCACGGCAGAAGGATCAGACAGCCTGCTGACACGGCTGGGTCAGAGATTGTCTCCTTTATTCTTAGCCGCGAACGAGCCATGGTTTAATTGTCGAGGCAAATCTATATCGGGGCCTGCAGGGGGCAGGTTCTGCGATCTTAATCTCCTCTTGTTTTCCTCGCTTCCAGAGCAAGGCAGCATACGTAAACCTTTGCAAATCTGGGCACTCTCGGATTCAAGATCGGACGAGTCCGAGGTATTCACATGCTCGGCACATGTTTCGCATAAGACTCTGTTTTCGCAGCTTGACATGGCTTCCATCAATGACTTCCATCAACGTCTTCTGATTACAGCAATCAGAAAAGATTCTTGGCAGCGATTGCTAGTGAAACGGAATTGCCGCCCTCTTTGAAGCGGCTGAGTTGTTTCTCCATGTAATCCCTGCGTTTCTTGCCGGGACCCTTGATGACTGAGGCCCCCAGCCTGAAACCTTGCCTTCTTCACGGTATTTGCATCTTCTGGAAGGGGTCACTGCGCAAGACGATCCTGCCCCCAACGTATCATGCAGTTCCATTTACAGGACCACGTGTGTTGCCTTACGGCAAATAATAGTAGTTTGTACACCCATCGGTTGCAGGTTTTTGTTTTCATGGTGACAAGGCACTCATGGGCAGGTCCAGTAGATTGGAGAGTGCGCCCGAAACATGATGAGCAATGTGTGGAAGAATTCTTTCAAAAGGTATCGCTCTCAATTGCGTCCCTCTTGCGGCCGTGGATATTTTGTAACTGCTCTCGTTCAAGGCTGTGCGCGAATACATGGATATAGTCTATTGTCATGAGCCAACAAACTCCCTTGCTATTGCTTTGCCAATTACTAGCTTTGTTCTTATTGCCAACGGTGATAATGCTCAGCTTTATCAGCAAATGTTTGGGTCTGACAATTTGAAGCAGGATCTTATTGGCCTTGTCTTGCTTCTGCCTGACTCTTTGGTGTGCTTTCGATATAGGGAGGTGGTAGCGAGGAGGAAGACAAGCCGCCGACCGAATAAGGGATAGTATTGAAAGCGTGTTATTCAAATCATTGATATTTCATACCAATAACGATTTTCTGGTGATTTAATGACGGTTTTCTATTGTCCATGTTTTGGAGGGATTGCCCATAGTGTTAGCCTTGACGGTCTAGGCCCCCCTCATCTGCATGGCACGTCGTCTAGACTTCCGAAGTTACCGAAGCGCGAGCTGAATGCTCGAAAAGGCAGCCATGGGATTCATCGATTCATTGCCACTGATTCTAGACCTTAACTCTTGCAGAAATGCTGGTCTAACATTGGAGGAACCATGGGATTTATCGGTTCATTGCTACTGATTCTAGACCTCAACTCTTGCGGAAACGCTGATTTAGCATTGGAGGAAGCCCATGGGATTTATCGATTCATTGCCACCGATTCTAGACTTCAACTCTTGCAGAAACGCTGATTTAGTATTGGCAGAGGTCATTGCACGGGGTGATTTGCCTCGATCGATCGAAAAGACCCGACACTACCGGGTAAGATGGTGGACTCGGAACATTTCGGTGTCGTGACCATTAAGAAACATCCTAAGGGGCGCAGGATACAACTGACATCTATCCGGACCAGAAATGAATGGGAAAAGCGAGATAACTCACTCAAAACTCGATCGATGGCCATCGAAAGAGGCTCCGCAATGTGACGTCAATCGTGGGATGGTACTTGGCAGACGTGCCTCGAACTCAGCCCTGTCTCATCGCATTCTTGAAGGATAGACGGTGTTTTACGGCGGTGAATTCACATTGCGCTGCAACAAGACGACACCATCAAGTTGAAGCACCCAATCAATTCGACAACTTTAATCCATGATCCTGTAGCCTGAATCACGGCAATGGCCACCTCTGTTAAGACACAGCTTGCCACAGGCCTCTTCGACAGCGTCCGTTTGACAGCGGAAGCCTAATGCAGGGGTGGTGATCAGGGGGTGCGGAACGAGGCTTGCCTAGAACATCCAGGCACACTGCACTGCATCGTCGCGAGGCGGGGTTTTTGTTCGGGGCTTTTTATTCGGGGCTTTGCGACTTATATGTATGCTCATGTTTGCCGGCTCAGAACGCGCTCGCTCAATCGTTCAACGTGCAATAAACGAGCCAAACTTCAACATGGGCGCCGCCGTATACTCATTAGAAAATTCAGTCAAAGACTTCTTTGCATCCCACGACCTGGTCACGCAGCAGCAATGTGACGAGTTCGCCGTCTCCATCATTGGTGGGCCCGTTACTCCGGTTCCCATCCAAAACGCCTCCAGCTACACCGTGACAGCGGGCCGTGACCAATCCAAAATTGTCCAGTTCCGTGAGGTCGAGGTCGATCCGGACACGGACATTGTTGATCTCGCCCGAAGCGTTCACGGGCAGCTTGTGACATCGTATACCTCCCACGGGCGGCTTGGCCATTCGTCGCGCCTTGCCGTCTATTCGACGGAGAAGCTGCCTGGCACGACTTATATCGTAGCTCGGTCGCAATACGAAAACCCTAGCCGCTCTGCTGAAATTGACGCACGGCGCCACCGGACCGTAGTTGACCTCGCTCGGTAAGTAGAGCCTCCTGCAACGAGCCTGCGTCGTGGCCGCTTATCTATTCCAGATTCTATGCTGAGTCCTGGAATGCGCCCCAAGATGTTATCCCTGAAGCGGCTGAACATTTGCGCCTTGAATATGACTCCAAGCTTGATCTCCTGTCTCGTGTGTTGCCCGCTCGTCTGCAGCAAAATCTATACGACGTTACCGATAGCTTATCATTAATATTCGACCCATCGTATCCGATGGTGCTCAGTCATGGTAATCTTTCAGACCTTAACATATTTGTGGACCCAAAAACAGGTGGTATCACTGGTATCGCTGACTGGGAGGGGCCAAAGTCTGCCCTTTGGCATTTCGCTCTGGGGGTTAGAGCATGTGCTTGGCTCAATGAGCCCGGATGGGTGGCGCTACCACAAGAACCATCGGGAGCTTCGCCAGAAGTTCTGGCGCACATTTGAGGACGCCGTGGGCGGACTGTCAGATGATGAACGAGAAGCCATAGAAGTCGCCAGAATGGCTGGCTTGTATCTTCGGTATGGCTTCAACTGGGAAGAAGAAGGGATTGACCCAGTCGAAGAGGGCACTTCTTCATTCATGTACTTAAATGCTTATTGCTCAGAACAGTTTCCACTTCAAATATAAATGAAATAATGGTTTTGCTGACACTAACCATGTGAGCCAGGTGTTTTGAAATATTTGTAACGAGAACCTCTGCACCGTTCAGGTCCGCATCACGATATCTAAGCTCTGTATATCTAAATGTATTGAATCTTTTAAATGAGGCATACCGCTTATTCACTACCACCCTTAACGCCTGAAACCTGCTCTTATATCTTATTCCTGTAAAAATCACTCACTCCCATACCTGGGCTGTGTTAAAAATCCATCTCTTTGAGAAAATGCGGCATTTCGTAATCTCCTTCGTCGGTGCATCGCTGGCAATTGCACATGAAGTTCCAACTCCTCTTCATTTCTTCTTGGCGCGCTTGAGTATCCGAGAATTCTGTCAAATCAAAATATGAAATGCAGCACTCTTCGCCTTCTTCGATGTCTCGGTTGGCTTCAAATATCCTGCGTCCGTTTTCATCCAGCTTGTGGATAATCTTGTTACGACCTGTCAGTAACAGAAGAGAGTGCAAAGAAATGGGGAGCGCTTACATTCGGACAGCATGAATGGTTGAACATGGCCGCTGTTGGATATATCCCAGCTCCGTAATAGCCTCCACGGCTAACAAAAGACACCACAGGATACTCTCCGGTGACCCCGGGGTATAGGCCGAATGAGTTTGACTCGAGTTTGCAAAAGAGATCAAGTGCGTCCTGGGTATCGACCTCTATGCTGAGAGCATTGCCAGCAAGATATGATTGTGCAAGTAGCCTCCATTGCTCGACCAATTCAGCACGGAACCCTTTTGGATTTCCGTCAAGACTTCGGACAGAGTCCCAACCTCTGAGATGCAAATGAGCAAGTTCTTGATTTCCCTTGCCCACGATTCGTCCACACCTGTTCATTTGTACATCTATGTGCCTGTGGATGAGAATTCTAGCAACCAGCCAGAGCACACCAAAGTCGCTGTCACCATGCTTCGATCGAATATCTGGGGAAAACCGTCTCAGCCAGGAACATTCCAAGTTGTGACGATTCCTATCATTTTGTCGACATTGTTCGTTGCACCACATGACTTCCTCCACACAATGATCAGGGCAATTTACTCCTCTTGTTTGAGGCTGAATCCTGCGGTTACACTCGTTCCAGCTACACAAATAGTAAGGAGGGTCATCCGCCATCATAGCCGGGACGAGTGCATAAGGGCTGTCGATGAGTAAAGTTTCGCCATCTTCGAGGAGCCTCGTGGGCACTACTTTTCTTCCTTTTGCAGGGTCGAGTCCAACCTTCAGTCCGGGATGAACAAACACGGACGCCTCTTCTCGCGATCCCTTTGTAAGCGTCAAATGAGCCCGGACTGTCCGGGGTTCAATCTCTGTGACAACACTCATGATTTCTGGTCTCGTTCAATTCTCTGAGGGTTAGCATCGCAAATTTTCGGTCAATTTTGCAGTGGCAACCCGTTTCTGATAAGCAACAGCAATGTTGAGAGTCTGGAACGCTCCAATCGCCAGACGGACCCGCTTTCCTTCAATAGCCCAGTTTCGATCCTTACGGTGATGCTGTGCGTTTCTCATATCTGCCTCTGATTGGCCAGAGGAGAGCTTGATTCAGTTTTCCTCTATGCGAGGTCAATGACCCTTACAGGGGCTTGTCGTTGGTGTAGTCAGCTGGAATTCTGTACTGAAACAAGTAACCAAGAACACATCATCGATTTGCGTGATGAGGTTGAATATTTGGTGGACAAGAATACTAAACGGCGCTAAAATTTTACCATGGAAAACATATCAAACTCTTCTCCCAGGAAAGCCATGTCCTCACCCTACTACAAGAAGAGTGCTACCGTTATCAGCCCACGGGCTCAATCAGGACCAGTTGATTGGAGGAAAGATGCATGAGGTCTTGGAAAGATAGGACAGCTTGAAGAAGTCGTCCCTGCGACATGAGCTTCAACAATTTGGTGATGATTTGTTGAGCAAAGTGAACCACCAAGATTGTGTAAATGTGAATCTGAGTTCTGATGAGCCAGTGATCATCGTTACCAATCAGAAAGACTATTGGGTCTTAAATGAGCCGTAAAGAAATGTGACATGTCACTCTTCCCATGTAAGCTAGGTTAGTCGACAGATCCAAATTGGTTGAAATTTCTTCCTATTGATAATTCATGCCAAATCTCGTGAATTGAAAATGGCCTTGCACAGTCTTGGTTAGAGCTGGATTCTTTCAATAGCCGTGGGATCCCGACAAGTCCGAGATTTACCAACTATTTAGCTGCAGTTGCTTTTCATATCAACTCTTACTTTTGATGACATTTGGTATATTGGACTCGAGATTATCAGACAATCTGACAAGCGAACATGTTAGTGCTCTTACGAACCGTCGAGCTATGACGTGATTCCTTTCTACTTGGTGGCATAACCCCACGAATGCCAAACCAGAAGAGCTTGCTACGAATAGACGATTGGCTCTCATTCCAAACCCTGGGAAGCAGCCCCTTGGAGTGATTTGCCTTAAGCACCTTTGAGTATATAATAACCGACTCAGGCTGAACAGAGCAACGGCAATAAAACTGCTAAATTGCTGCGGCTTAGTTGTGAGGTTCGCTTGAAAGGAATGACATCCGCGATGCTGTGGTCAGTATCGCCCTTGGACGCTGGGATCTTGGAAGCTGCATACTGGAGTAGACACATGAGTTCAGGCATCGTCCGGGTAAAGGGATCAAGAATCTACGAGCCTTTTGCTATACTCAAAAATCCGGATTCAGACGGCGGGCTTGGAATGGTTGTCCCGGCTTGGAGGCCAAGGATAACAAAAGACTGGGCTAGAAATGTTCCGATAACATCACCTCCTAACGAATCATATGTACTTTGAGATTAGCCACAGAGTTATTGCTTACTGCCGCACATAGTTACTGCCATGCGTACATGCATCGACGTACTTCATGTTTAGGCTGTCGGTGTCCGGAGGTACGATTCTGCAAGTCTGCGCCTCGCCTACGCACCCCACCACTTTTTGTAGATCATGGTGGAATGGAGCAACCTTGACTTTATGCATCAGTAAGCTTAGGGAGGGTTTGGATACAACAGGACCGAGAGTTCTCTATGCTGGGTTGTGAAAGCTGTTTATTGATGATATTTGGTATGGAGCCGCTAGCGAGTTAAGAAGCATTTGACAACTAACGCCTAAATAACTCAGCAACAGGGATAATGCCACCAGAGATTTAGCTAACTTGACACAACTCGTATCCCAATCTTCTGGACCCAAAAAGGCTCGGCCATAAAGCAATGCCATATATGTACAGCCTAAGAAGCCCCTTACTCGGTCCTCGCTCACGTTAAGGCCTCGCATGACCAGCGTGGTGGGTATCACAATATCCGATGCGACCTCAACTTTAGCCTAAAGATGGTCGAATGGTCCACGCGTGGCCTCAACGCGGGGACAAGGTGCACCCCAGGATTTCGGCAGATGGATGCAGGTCAATCTACGTCAAACTCCGAGGTTGAGCGGTGCGCCTCTCTAGAGACTGCCGCAATTCGTCCCGTCATCTGCCATATCGATCTGCCATAAGAGATCTACGCTATGGATCGAGTTTGATGCGCCGTTACCATGGATCATACCGGCGATCAGAGTGTATGCTTAAAATTTATATAATGTGCAGACTCGGCTACGACGCTCGGAGCCGGATCGCCCTTTTAGTCCCACAATGGGAGAGGCCCCAGCGATGGGTCTTCAATTTTCCCTTAATGTCTAGGATCAATGCTAATACTACGAAACTATGCCGAGAAAATACGTGCTCAGAACAAGGGAAGCAGTTCAATTTAGCCGGTGCGTCTCTATGACTGCCGGCGACTTTGGTAGGTTGATAGGTGAAAACTCTTGAGAAACGGAAGATGCTCTCCGATATCGTTCTGGTCTCCTTCACGAGAGGCGGTTGCCAATTCGTTCGCCCCGGCTTTAAGCGCTTGTGGAGTGGCACGAGCTCGCGATGGAGCCGGCAAATTACCAAGTTGCCAAGAAAACTCCATTTTTGCCCCAGTGGAAACACATGCAAACATCATGGCATGCCGCCTTCATTTGCCGACAACCTGGGCTTCAAGTCGAGTTGTCCAATGTGTATATATATCCTAGATGCCTCGCTCGGAGATCGCCCATGATCAACCCAGACGCAGATCTCACAGTCAATCAGCTATAGATCAGACAATCTGTTCACCATGGTTTCGATCAAGTCCTTCCTTGTTGCCCTGACGGCCGCCGCTGGCGTCATCGCCGCTCCTTTGACTCCTTGTACGAGGAGCGCGACGCCAACGCGACCTCGACCGAGAACCTTGTGTCTCGCCAGGTCACTGGAAACAGCGAGGGCTACCATAACGGCTACTTCTACTCCTGGTGGTCCGATGGCGGTGGCCAGGCTACTTACACCATGGGCGAGGGCAGCCGCTACTCCGTGAACTGGCGCAACACCGGCAACTTTGTCGGTGGCAAGGGCTGGAACCCCGGTACTGGCCGGTAAGCTATGGCCGTCCTTGACGATTAACGTGTGTTTGCTAATTCTTTATTTAGTGTCATCAACTACGGTGGCTACGTCAACTTCCAGGGTAACGGTTACCTCGCCGTCTACGGCTGGACCCGCAACCCTCTCGTCGAGTACTACGTTATCGAGTCCTACGGCACCTACAACCCCAGCAGCGGAGCCTCCTACAAGGGCACTGTCAACACCGACGGTGGCACTTACAACCTCTACCAGTCCACCCGTTACAACCAGCCCTCCATTGACGGTACCAGGACCTTCAACCAGTACTGGTCTGTCCGCACTCAGAAGCGTGTCGGTGGCAGCGTCAACATGCAGAACCACTTCAACGCCTGGAGAAACGCCGGCATGCAGCTTGGCCAGCACTACTACCAGATTGTCGCCACTGAGGGTTACCAGAGCAGCGGCCAGTCTGACATTTATGTCCAGACTCAGTAAATTGTTCATCAGTAGGCAATTAGACGTGCTCTGTGGGGGTTGGGCACAAAATTGGTCAAATGTGTGAGAAAGACACGCATCTGGTCTAATCACATGGTTATCTAACCATTTCTACTCCTGGTTCTCTACGAAGGAGGGATTTCAAGTCACTTTTTAGTGTGTTGTCGTCCATTTAGTTAGTCACTAGCGATAGGTGGTTCTCATCTTCGCAAATACTACATTCTTTCACCATTAGCCATGACCTTGTTGTGACCTTGCCTCGTTTGCTGCTAAGAACTCGTTAAGCCAATATCCAGGCCATGGTGTCTACTTATGACTTTGTAAAACTGATAAGTTCCTTGTACCGGACTATATGATGTCCCTTCACACTCTAAGCTTGTACTAGTTGTGGTATATAAAAGGAATGATTGAAATAGAGAGGATTGAAGGCATCTGCAAGTATCTTAGGTATTTAACTGCACTATATGCCTCGTTATGCTTTAGCAACTTCCATCTGTGCTTAAATACAGTGGAAGAGCAAAAATTCCGCATAGCTAGCTTAGATATCTTGACGAACAATCAACGAAATATCTAATAATAAACGATGGAAACCGTAAGAAATTTAGAATAATATGCTAATATATCAAGCAGATAATAGGTAGTTCCAAGGTTTCTTCTTAACAAGACTCTTATTGCTAACAGAAATCGTGAGGTGGGCGAAACTTTTGTCCTCTCACTGTAGTAACAAATTGGAAACCTATCTGTATTATGCCTACGGCCTTTTATATGAATTGCATGGGCCTTTATCTTAAGGACAATCTATAACCATGAACTGTGATCTGGGACCCGTATAACCGTAATATGATACGCTTTTCTAGCCATACGATCGTCTCGTATGCACAAAAACTACCTTAAGTTTGGAGATGTGTTTCGTCGATACGAAGCTGCGGTCCCTGTAGCCGCTGAAGAATCACATTTTAAGCACATGAAGGCTCAGAGAAGTTATCAGACGCAGTATGCCGAGTTGATATGCTGTTATACGAGTGGCGTCAGAGTCGTGCAACATTTAAAGTTCCTGTTGACTGGGAGTTGTGATGTATGAGATCCACCAAATCTATCCAAGGAAACCTGATGCAACATTGGTCACCTGGTTTACTAAGCCGATAGAGAAAGCACTCAGACTCGATTGAACCAAGAGCTTGTGATGTATCTTAATTTGTCTCGTTTGAATTGACTGGGGTGTCAGCCCGTTACATTCCCTGGGAGTCCGGGCAGTGAAGCGGATAGACCCTGATTAAACTCCTTCTTCCGGGAATCCTTGTTCGTATAATTGCAAAAGTCCGTCTCATGCATAGTAAATCCAACCATATCAGTGGCTGGGACATGAGCCACTATAATCAGCAAGATCATTGGCTAGATCTCCTAGAGCCGCCTGAAACACTAATTGAACATTGGAAGGTAAAACTTCTCTTTAGGCAGGAGATTTGCTGCGCGAACTCGTGTGGTTGGTTTCTGTTGACAACCGAGGATGGAACTTCAAAGTCCGGGACAGTTGTGTGATCGAGCCACTTTGGTTCCATCAAGTCCATGGTAAATTATCTCTCCCTCCTGGCTATATCAATTAGATTAAACATAGGACAAAGCGGTCTAACCGTGTATGGCTGCCGTCTCCTATTAACAAATCTGTCGTGTCACGAATCTCGCAGCCCTCAGTGTTGCACTTCTCTGTGTTTGCTTGCCTTTTAACAAACAGTACCCAATATATCGTCTGTGCCTTATGTTTCACCCTTCATTTATTGTGACATCACCTTTTCACAATCGATCGGTCATTGTTCTCCATTTCAAGGATCTATGAATCGGCAGTGAGACGTGGGGCCACAGTCTAGCCTGTGAAGAATGTTCCACTTCGCCATCTGCCAGTTAATCACTATAACCATCGTAAAGGGAGACATGCCTGTAAAAACTAAAACACGCATTCTACATGGTCAAACTTTAAACATGTTCCAAGTCGCATTGCTCCCATGACCTCCTTCCCAAAGTCCCTTGAGCGACATATGTACGCAATTGTGTGCTTCGGTGACGATCCAAATATCAGCTCTCACGATCAGCGCCAATTGCCGTTGCACTGCCAGCGGATAACACTATATTAAGTTCTAGACCTGATATATCACATCACGCAATTGGCCAAATTGTTAGACATAGATAACACGGCGCAACGCCAGCCTGTCGGCGCAACACGGAGGACCCCGGATCGGCAGGTCATCTAAACAACACCCCTGTCAAGCGTCTCCTCATCCGGCAGTTAGACGTCTGTGAGCTTCCTGATTTGGAAGTTTGCTGCGTTGCGCGAGTTGCACATGAAAGAGGGAGGTTGCCGTTGGTGCCGCCCTCGTGTATATCAAGAGGTGTCTTGGCTCGTTCCAACTGACTGCTTTGCGTCATCTTTGGCTTTACTGTCACTGAGTCCTTCGTCATGGCAATCAAGTCCACTCTTCTGTGCGCTCTCCTCGCCTTCTCCTCCGTTTCATCGGGGTGTCTCCTCCTGAGGAGCGCAACAATGATGGCTTGAGGACCATTGTCCGTCGTCAAAGCAACGGAACGCCAGTTGGCTCAGGCGACCGTTTCAGCGGAGGCTCCTCAGCTCCCCGAGGACTTGGCTCGCAGTCTTCCGCCAGCTTCAGCACCCTGCTCAACCCCAACGAGATCAAGAGCGGTCTCCAGGGTCTGGTCAACACCTATGGCATTCAGACCTTTGAGACTCCTTACAAGACTTTTGAGGGTCGCACCATTATCGGAGCAAAGGTTGGCGGCTCGGGCACTGCCAACACCGCGTACCGTGTCTTCATCAATGGCAACATCCACGCCCGTGAGCGCGGGTCTATGGACAACGTGCTGTACTTCATCTCAGATCTGCTCTATGCCAACAAGAACAACGTCGGTCTGACGTACGGTACCAAGACCTACACCGCTGCTCAGGTCAAGACTGCCCTCTCCGCGGGCATTGTCTTCATTCCCTGAGCAACCCCGACGGTGTCGCTTACGACCAGTCCACCAACAGCTGCTGGCGCAAGAACCGTAACACTGCCAGTGGTACGGGTTCATCTGCGGGTGTTGACCTGAACCGTAACTTTGACTTTGTATGGGACTTCAAGAAGCTCTTCGCTTCAAGCGTCCAGTCCAGCGTCGCCTCCACCTCTCCCAGCTCCGAGACCTTCCACGGCACCAGCGCCTTCTCCGAGCCAGAGACAAAGAACATCAAGTGGGTGTTCGATACCTACTCCAAGGTCCGCTGGTTTGTCGACCTGCACTCCTACGCTGGTGATGTCCTCTACAGCTGGGGCAGCGATGACAACCAGTCCACATACCCGTACATCAACTTCCGCAACTCCACCTACAACAGCGTCCGTGGTGTCCTCAGCGACACTCCTGGTGTCCGAGGAGGCTATGGCGAGTACACCCCGCATCTGAGAACACTGATAACATCGCCGCTGCCAGGCGTATCGCCTCTGGTTTGACCGCTGGTGGAGGCCGTACCTACAGTGCCATCCAGGCCTCCGACCTGTATCCCACCTCTGGAGCTAGCGATGACTACGCCTACTCGCGACACTTTGCTGATACGAGCAAGAACCTTGTCCACTCGTACACCATTGAATTCGGATTTGGCAACACTGCCAGCTCGTGCCCTTTCTACCCTACTGTCGCCCAGTACAACACCAACATCAAGGCGACCGGTGCCGGCTTTATGGAGTTCTTGCTGGCTGCTGTTGAGATTGGCCTTGAGTGATAGCACAAGCGTCAAGGAAGGCGTTGGGGGTGAACATGGAGGAAGCGAGCCGAACAGCTATTCAAAGACCATAAATTTATTTGTTTGTGCGAAGAAAAAGCAAATCTTACTATACTAAAAGTCTATTGTGTGAAGTAGAGTCCCTGTGAAAAAAATGTATAGGTATCATCGTAATCGGCAATGCCTTCAGTTGTCATTGCAAGACCAACACTGGGCTTTAGAAGCATCGCCGCAGCAACTGTTAAGACGGGCCACCGAAGGAAATGGGCACACAATCCGCTCATGCTTCTCACCTTCTCCTACCGTCACTCTGACGTTTGTGTGTTCTGGAGCCTCGTCATTCTCCACCCAGTCCCGAAGCTGTTTGTACAAGCCGTCAGGGTTACTGCTTCGAGCTTCCTCGCAGTGACCCATGCCTGGGATGGGATAGTAACGGAGGAAATCTTCGACGCCCGGCACGGTATCGGCCACATTCTTGTAATATGTCTCGGTGCCTTTGGCGCTGAGAAGAGTGTCGCTCTGTTTGGAATTACACTTGTCAGAAGTTTGATCCCCGGAGGTGACTTATGGCAAGATGGAGAGCTGGTGCGACTTACAAGTCCGTGGTAGCTAATCAACTTGCCACCGGCCCTTTTGAATCGAGAAAGGTCAGGGTCATAGGTGCCCAGAATGGAGAGAAACTCGTTGCGTCCCGCTTTCAAAAGGTCTGTGAAAGCCGTGCGGTTCAAATGTGGGATATCCAATCCAGGTCTCCCTTTTCAACGAAGAGTGAGATCCAAAGTTGACCGAACAGCGACGGGTTACCCGTGCATGGGGTTGTGGTACAGTTGGTTCCGGCAACTGCACCAGCAGTAGTCTTTGGGTCGTTTCCAGTCAGGTCAGTGCCAGGCATTAATCCAGGCCAAAGTAACTGGCCTTCGACAGTTTCAATTCCATGCCAAGTTGCGTTGACAGTTTTAGCAGCTGCCTCGCTAATTCGAACGCTTTTACCATCCTTCTGTTGGCACTTGATCTCATTGCCCACAACAGAGAATGGGTCGAACTTGGCAAGACATTCGACAGGGTCAGATATTAGCCCATCCTCTACGCCATCAAGCGTGTCACAGGTTTCAACCGCCGCCGCCGTTATTGCGTCGATCTCGCATCCAGCAGGGTACTCTCCAAGTTCGTTCATGATCTGCTGGGGCCAGTGAGTGCCCAAGAAAACCTCGTTCAAGTTCAGTCCGGGCGCGCCAGAAATAATACCATCAAACGCTTCTGGGTAGCGCTGTGCAAGCATCATCGCCTGTCGGCCACCTTGAGAGCACCCGATAAAGTAGGAATAATCAGGTTCTTTGCCGTAGAAATCCTTTAGCAGCGACTTGCCAATGATGGCCTGGGACAAGAAAATCGAATGAGATCAACAAATTCAAAGCGCTCTGGGGATTAATACGCACCATATCGTTCAAGCTGATTGCTGCAAGATTTTGCAGCAAAGGCCAATTCAAATTACCAGGACTCTTTAAAGCCCATGGTGTTGGGTCTCCGGTAGTGCCGACGCCAGCGTCGGTTGTAATACCGGCATAACCATCATACAAAGCACCAATCATGGCGGTATACGGTATGATCACACGTCCCGCAGCAAAGCCTCCTCCACCTTGGGCTTGCAAACGGCCTTTCCAGTTTTTTGTCGGTAACCAGGCCTCGACATTGATGGTGTCATCCTGCCCGGGGTGCGTGTAGGTGACGGTGACATTACAGAAAGTGGCATTATTCAGCTCAACTTCTGGAGCAACTTGTCGCCAATTTGCTGTAGCGATGCCTGAGAAGTTGGTGACCAAGTCGGCATTGATGTTGAGGATCTCCGCGCCAAACAACGAAGGGTCGAAGGTTGTGGCCTTGCATAAACCAGCTAAAGAAGCAGCCATCTTGAATATTGATGGATTTGCACAGTTCAATACTATTGAATACTACATCTATCAACTCTGGAAACCAGCGTCTCTTATATGGGCGCAGAATGTGATGCTAGTAATTCATTCTTCTGGCCCACTATATTGCTAGCATCCAACTCGTTTACGGCGATCCTTCGTATATTGAGTTTCATCCTTCGTACCTTGGATTTCCAAACACGTGCGGCTAACGTAAGCAATAAGCATGCCTGTGCGTTCGGTGATTGCGTCGTTTACCCCAGCAAATCTTACGCACCACTCCATCTCTAATGCGACATTATTGGAGAGAATTCCTTATTAATGGCCTCCAAAGCCATCTATTGGAAGAGGGAGCATAAGAGAGGCCTATTGGTGATTAATCCCTCGTTCGTTCGGCTATCGGAGACCCTGCAGAGCTGGTCAGGGTGTCCCTAGTTTCTGATGGAATGTTCCTTAATGTCCTCGTTCGCACGTTACATCTCGAAACGGAACAGTACGGCTAGAAACATATTTATACCTAATCCCTGAACGCAAGGGGCTGCAGAGTACATCCTATAGAAAGGGCTGAAAGCTGGTCTATGTGCTCCTTACATGAGTGCTCGTGTGCGCTTCTTGCTCGTTCTTGTCAGATTTGTAGAACATGCCTCCTATTTACGAAACTCCACCCCAGCAACAGCTCAAATGAATGATATATGGAGTTAAAATTAACTCAGAATATTTTAGAGCATCATTCTGATATATGCGGAAGAAGTTACCAGTATATGTACTGGAAACCAAGGACTCGGGAGCAAAATTAAGCGTTTTTTCCCCTGAGTATTCTGCGAAGCTGAGAGTTGGCGGTATATATTCGCGGGAAACAAGATGTGTTGGTGAACAGCCTGCATTGCACAAGATACCTTTGCCAGTTTTCGCAGTACGAAAACCTGCTCCGAAACGTGAGTAATGTCAAACTGGAGTGATATTTGCTAAACCCCTGCCAAATGCAAAATACATAAGTCCATTTTTATGTTATATCCACTGGAAACGAACAGGGGTTAGAGAGTTAGAATAGGAGGACAGAAATTCAACATACCTAGCGCGGATATCTTGACCAGTATTCCACAAATTAGCTAAGAATAAACGACTAGAATGATAAAAAGCGTCTTGGGTATCAAATAGAGGAGAACACCCAAGTTATTTATACAAACTGATTAGGATCCAATTTAAAGTAGCAACGCCATACAAAAAAGATATAGACTTGGTTAGGACTAAATATCCAAAAAGCGTATATCATCCAAAAGAATGGAATACATACAACAGCCGGTATTCGCTGGTCGTCACCGACCCAACTACTAATCTGCCGGTTACATGCTTAATTAAGGGAGAGCGGACGGGATCCCATGCTTTCATGCACCTATGGTCGTATGTGGTGATTGTGGTTGGCAAAAATGCTTAAGACTTACATGCAACACGTCGATGAGTTGCGATGAGAGCGGGTAGGCGACGCGCCATAGACGCCCTTAGGCACCCTAAAGCACATGTGTGTTGGACACGGTAGTTCTCAGTTGCAAAGTCAGTATCGAAATAATTTATTAAAGACGTATTTTTGAAACTTAATGCGCTTGGCAGTACAATATCTTATGAGATAACCCTCGAGACTCATTGTCTAAGCCTATACAGCAAAGAAGGTTGTAGGAGACACAATGTTGCAAGTGAAACACCCACGGTATCGTCTACATGGCTCATGTGTTCATTTTACGCCTTTAAAAATTTGTTCGCCGTTTCATAACTCCAGTGACTTTTCGTGTGGGCTATCTATCAGTAAATAATTATTTAATCTTGCCGGCTGCCCATCCACGAAGCGTCCTCCTCAGCAGCCCGCTGAAGAATATCAGTGACACTATCCAGGTCAAGATCCAGCACTTTCTCAATGTAGCGGGAATCTCAATATTATCCCAGCTTCCTGCTAAATCAGCTTGAAGTTCCCGGCGCTTTGCTCCGGCTGCGTAGCCAAACAGAGTGACATCAATAGCACTATGACCACCGGTGCTCCATTGAGCTTCAACACGCTGCGAAAGCATCGTGGCAAGGGTAACCTCCATTCCATCAGTTTGGAGGAGCTCCTCAATCTCCTCCTCGGTAGCGTCAGAAAGAGAATAATAAGGAACTATCTCTTCTACAAGAAACTTGCGGTTGTCCACACTCTCGGGACGGTCAGCCCATTTGTTGGCGAGGAAGTTTGCTGTGTGACGCGCCGCAAATGCCGGACGAGGATCATAGTCACCGACTAAGGTAAGGCCACCAGTTTCGTGATCAGAGCTGGAGATAAGGATGGTGTCAGGGTGCTCATCCACCCACTCACGAAGCCATTGCATCACATCGTTGTAGTGCCAGGTACCCACAGCATGGGCAGGGACATCACCAGCATGGCCGGATGTATCGAGTTTTGCCGACTCGATCATGACAAAATATCCCTTCTCCTTGCAATGAGTAGCACGGTGAAGAGCATGGACAGCAGTTTGTGACATCTCGAGTAGCGACGGCTCGTCCTTGATTTCGCGACGGTCAATCTCCAACCTCATATCACCTGTGGTGTTTCAGTCAAGAACACATATAATCTAGCAAAGAAACGCAAAGAACCTACCATCAGCAAAGTTGCCAAGGATCGGCAAACGCGTTTGGCCCAGGCCAAGCTCAAAATCATCAAATTCGGATCGATTCCGAACAATCGACCATCCATGTTCTTTTGCGTAGGCATAGAGATCCGTGTCGTCCTTACGACATGAACCTGCAACACCCTGGGGCAAGAAGCTGCAACGACAACCGCCAAGAAGGACATCGGCAACAGGACCGAGAGGATGGATCTTACCAAGCTGTTGCTCAGCAATGAGGTTCTTGTTATTCCGGTCAGAGGTGTGTGCAGAGTAAGCTTAGGGGATGTCAGCTGTGGTCCTTGTCAGTTAAAAGAAGTTTACGAACAGCCTGGGGTGGCGTGAGTAATGGCCGTGGTCGAGACAAGACCAGTCCTTAGACCGGCGAGTTTGGCAGCCTCCAACACAGATCCAACAGGACGGCCATCTGGTTTAATGGCAATCCACCCGTTGTTCGTCTTGTGTCCAGTAGCTAGAGCAGTGCCGCCCGACGCCGAATCGGTGATCAAACGATTAGCAGAGTGGGTACGAACAAGATCGCAAACCTGGAACAAGACATTTTGAGTCAGTTATCTTTTCTAATTCTCTACTTTCAGCCCAATCCAGTTCAGCATTACCAGGTCATCAACCGCAAGTGTGCCGATATCAGGGTTAGTCCGGTTCAGTTTCGATGAGCCAGTGTAAGTCGCGGGCCAGAGTTTGAGAGGCTGGACCCCAGCCGTCAGGAATGACATAAATGACGTTCTTGGCTTCAACAACAGCCGAGACTGCTTGAGCAAAAGCTGTAACAGCGACCGTAGCAACAACAATAGTACGCATGTTGCGGTATTGTCTCTTTATAGGGACCACTCGAGGAATCAAGGATGGACTGGTGGGTAAGGCGTCTGGAAATGTCGTTCTAGAGATATGATTATCCCCATACTTATAGTATTCTCAGCAATATTGGTCTTGACCAGCAAGTTATGCAAGTCATAGCTAGGCTAACCGCCAAGATGTCCTGTCCACGATGTATATTAGACCTACTTGGCATTTTCACACAGAAAATATGTTCCTTATGACACACAAACTGCGACTTCTCTCAAGCTGCGATGTTTGCCATGCCCTCCATAAACCAGGAACAAGGAAATGGCCGAGTCGTTCCTTTGAAAGCGGGTCGAGCATCAGTAGCCACGGATTTAACGTTGCAGAACCCACATATACGGACTCCCCTTCAGAACAGCAACCCAGTCGGCATTCTGGAGCACCCAACGTGCTCGTCAGGATCAGTGGCTTTAAATCTTGGCTCACCCCGCCTAACCTAGGGATGTGGTCTTGGCTTAGCAGGACCCTGCTGAACGTCGTTTCTTTGTGAGGTGGGCGCATCTACACGCTGATTTCTTTCGAGGTGGGAGAACAAGCTGCAAGTGGACATCAATAAGGTAGGGACTACAGGCCCCGATGAATAAGAATAAAAATCGAAGCATATTAGAATTATACTCGGATAAAATCATGATATAATTCGAATAACTATATAAGCATATTCTTATATTTTTGTATTGATTTCAGAATTCTTCTCTGATTTTTAACGAATGATATTCGGAGAAGAGTCCAAAGCCTCCAATCCCTAGTCTCTCTTTGCTCACCACCTGTTTGGGTAGAGCAAGGTTAAGCCTCTTGTTCCACATGGATCTTTTAGGCAAAATGCTGGTGGCAGTGCAGAGTGAAGAATTCCGCGGAAGCATGGGTATGAACACGTGCTCGAGTGAGCCCAAGTCTGCAGGGGAACGAACGTGTGAAAGCAGTGTCGACGAAATGCCAAGCAGAGCCTGGGATTAAATGATATCCTGCAGGTAGCCTAGTAGCTTAAAAGCTCATTCAGAAAGCGACTCCACGAGCCTTCTCATGTCAGCCTTGGCTAGGCTTACTCCAGCCTCTACCCGTGCTCGAAATTCAGGGTCCCTTTCAGATTCTAGTATCACATTGTCATTTCGAATCAAATCCAACGTTATTTTTAGGCTTGCCAGATGATATTGAGCCACATCTTTAAGCATCTGCTGGAACATGTCGGCCTGTAGTCCAAAGGCCTTTTTGAACTGTTTCAACAAATCACCAAAGAGGTGACTACGACCGACTGCAGAGCCAATAATTCTTTTGCGTCTACTATCGCTACCGGTTCCTGTCAATTTCGTTAGTTAAGTCTTCTTTGACTAAGCACGCTGGATATACCATGTTCGGCATTTGCTTGTTGGTATGGCACCTTCATTTCAGTACCAATAAAGGATGTCTGGATTCCCGAAAGCGCATCGATTCGTAAGGACCTTGATCTAATCAGTACCTGCATTCACCACTTGCTCAGTTGTTTACCAACTCTAAGTCTTTCTTGTATTTGCTTGAAGCTTTTTCGACATCGTTCTGAAGTAGTCGTTGACGGGAAAATAGCGCTTGTTCGAGGACTTCGATGATCTCTATCTCATCTTCCAACTCAGTCTCTAGAAATGTGATCGTTAGATAGTAGACCCTTTTTGGGATCATTCATGATGTTTTACCAAGAAGCTCTACTGCTTTTTCGATAAGTTGAGCAGCATCAAGCTGGATCTTCTCCACCTGGTCATCTAAGAACGAATCCAAGTCAGACCACAATAGCGTTAGATCATCAGCCATTGCCTCAATTATCTCAGTATTCCAATCTCGTGTCCCAATAGTTTTAGTAGTATGATTTCCTCTGTGGCTGCAGAATGCTGAGTAGCTCGCTTTATCAAGTCAGCTGGTAGGTACACAAGAGAAGTTGATAAGCTCAACTCACAATGGTGCCACTACAAGAATTAGCCGAGTTATCTAGCTTTGTGATAAGTTGGGGAATAAACTTACAGTTCCCCAATCGGCGCTGGCCTCGTTCGCACTTTGACGCCAGTTTGGGATGCAAGCAACTATAAGTTGCGGTTAGTCTTGATTTCAAAAGATTAGCGATCCAACTTACTGCTTGGGTTGTAGATCTCGTCATTGAACTCATCCTTTGCCGATCTTGCAAATTTACCTATTTCGGAAGTTGTGCCACGCAAGTTCTTTCACCTAATCAGCTTTGCTGTAAGGGGGCTTGGGGCACCAGCTTACTCGCTTCAAATCACCCTCTAGAACGTTTAAGACATTCCTTATCTTCGTTTTCCTCTCAGCGCTCATGGAACCTGACCCAGATTGAACCCAGAGTTGGGTGTCGCTGATTAGTGCAGGAATGTCGTTCTTCATGTACCTGACAGCTGAGAGATATTGACTCTCTGACACCATTGACATACAGTGTTCGCGAACCTCTATGATCCCACTCAACCTTAGGTAGGGCATTGCTTTGCTTTTTGGTTTATCTCGACTGTTCCAGTACATTGTATTGCTGACACAGTGTACATGCAGCCTACCACCCGTTATTCTGGTTTGGTAGCTAGCAAGGAGTTCCCGTGTCACAATATTGTTGCGGGTAGTTATAAGATATTCGTCAAGTCTAATTGAATGTCAGTATGTGTTAGTTTTCCGGTATGACCAAGCACTTACGTAAATTTATGCTGCTCAAGTTCGCTCCTGACATTGAATTAGCAAGATCATCCTACTCATCATTTTTGGGATAACATGCTCTGCCTTTCTCGAAGCACGAGTAAGGTTGATTTCATTTTCCTCTTCTTCGATAGTCTTGTCCTCATCTTCTATTTCATCCAGCTCTTTCAGGTCGGCTTTAATCTGACGGATATTCTCTTCTGTCCGTCTCACAGCATACAGTGCTGCTTCAACCTTTTCAGCTTTGTCACCTTCCCAGTCATTCTTGGCTTCTTCGGGTTTTATATCCTAATGATACGTCAATATATGTTAACTCAAGTGAATAGAGATAATGGTGCTGACATCAGATTTGGTGCAAATGATTCCAACATTGGAAAGTCGTGCCTTTTGGCGAGTTCCAACACGCTCACAACGCCGGCATCGGTAATTGCACGCCCTTCAGTACATATAGCAAAGATTTCATCACAATTGATTAAATATCGCTCTGTAATATTTCTTCTCGCTGTGTTCGCATCATGCAAGCCTAAAAACAACATCAGCCAAGTCCCCGTCCGAAGTAATGTTGGGCATATACCAGGAAGGTCTACAAGAATCAATCCTTTGCTTAGAATATGAGCATCTGAGTACACCCTGTCAAACGTTAATTTAAACTCACTTAGATCATTTAGTTTCAACATGCCTTATGTTTTGTATATAGGGCCACATGGTAGGTTCATTGGCTGATCCCTTCTCCGAAGTTTCGGACGTTATCTGCGCAATGAGCTTGGAGCATTCGTCAAGGTTTGGTCTAGTTTGAGTTTTCGGTGAACTAGATGGCATGCAATCGTATACCAATTTCCTGAGAATATTCAAGGCCTCGTCTTCGGTGGCCTTCAACAATGTTGACTCATTTCTTAGACGGCCACCAAACATAGATCGAAAGGTGTCGACGGCTACCTGGGCTCGTTGTTTACAATCCTCTTTCTCATCGCTCTCCTGGGTACTGAACGAATCTTTACGCAGGTGATAATTTCTATAAGATTGAAGTAGATCCTGAATTTGACTCATGATCTCGGTTTCAGTGAAGAAGTTGATTTCGACTTTGAAGTTGCCGCTATTGTGATAATGGTATTCAGTCACCACACAAGTGCAGGCTGACCCACTGTTGCTCTGCAAGTGACAAAAGTCAGCGCAACATCGCCGGCATCCCCATAGAACTTACAGCGCGAGCTAGATCTCGTTTATCGAGAAGTGAGTTGAGTAGACTACTCTTTCCTAGACGCTGTTAGCTAAAGCTTGGGGGCTGACGAAAGCCAAACTTGCCAACACCTGAATCTCCCACGAAACCTACGGTGCGAGTTGGAGGACACTCGAAACAGGACAGTTGGTTCGCTTGTTCATATAGATGCTGCATAATGGAGTCGGGTTCGTAGCGCAGTGAACTGCTTCCTAGAGTATTGCAGAGCTCACTCATTAAATTCTTTGCCTCGCCAAATGTACTCTGGAAAGCCACGTCATGAAATCGGTCATTTGTCAGGTTTTCATCTCTAATGTCATGAGGTCCTTCTTCCACACGCGAGCTAGATCGCCTCCGGCGAGGACTCCTGCTAGGTGACGACGCTGCGCCTATCTCGGTAGATGGTTCTGGAGATAAGAATGAATTCCCGCGACTATCGACACTATGAGCCACATCGTCAATGGCATCGGCGACCTTGGACATAGAAAAAGAGCCAGACAGGTGCATGCCTTGCAACTTTTCGTCGATGCCGCCAACATCACGCCCACGACGGACACCACGGGAATCAACTGCCTCACTCGCGCCAGTCCGAGGACTAGTAGATGGAGGTGGACTCAGAGATAAGGATGGTGTGCGGATCTGGGGCTCGTCCTTGCTGACTCGCTATCACTGGTGATTGACGAGGGATCCTGCTCGATTGAAGCTACGGGAGTATCAGCCAGTGATTGTGCTATCCCGTCGTCTTCGTTCGGTTTAGGTAGCATCTCTTTGGTCCGCTTCATTCGCGGGTTGTCAGACATTGCACCTGTTTCAGGTGTAGAAGCCGGAGAAGCCGAGCTCAGTCCCAGCTACATCATGTTAGCAATGACCTGTATGTATTCTTTAGGGTGCATACATTTACTCTTGTCATGATCAAAATTTAAGATCCAATTGTTGAGCAACGCTATGCGATTGAGATTTTTAATGAGCGAAAAACCGCACATTGACTCTCGAACAGATAAGCACCCTTTATACTCATACCAAGCAAATGAGGGCATGCCTAGTGCTGCAGATCAACCGTTTGGGTTACTTGCAATCCTGAAGATGGCAAACCCATTGTATATCGTGTCAACCAACATGCATAAAAACAACCCGAAAATAGCTGCGTGGCTTTCTCCAGCCAATCGAATACCAGGCAAAAGTCCCTGAAGTGGTCAGTTCTGCAACAGGTGGAGCGTTGATTGTCTGGGATCGTTGCAATCCTGCTGTATTCCATTGGTATTCCGGTTTGTTGGGTCAAATAATATTGGCCAGCCAAGTATTCGGCCTGGTGAGCGAATTCCAATTGGCGCAGGTGAAATTCATGCCGTTATTTTGAGCATGCAAGCACCTAGGAATGGCCCCAACTGGTCAAGTTGCTCCAGTAGGCGCGCGACTAGTTTGCGTAGGTAGATTTTCAACCGGTCAAGGATTGACAGGCCATATGAGCTCAGAGAAGGCAATGCCCCTCTTTAGACCTTAGGCCAGTGGCATCTTCGTCTACCAAACTCACGGCGCTAGCGACTTTGGGTGATACGATTTCTTCCTCGAAAGTGTCTTGATCACCTCCGAGGCTCTCTATCGTACTTCGCTGCAACTACAGTCGAGGGAAGCAGGACTCCACCCAGGGGGTAAAACGGCGGATGATGAAGAGGATCAGCTGGTAAAGGATGGAGGTTCCAACAAGGTAGACCCCAGAAGGAGCAGTGTCTGATTTAAAATTAAGCCTTGGTCACATTGCTGCTCTGATGGTCACTATGTTTATCGTCAATGGACTCTAGTTGGAATTGTACTCTTGTATATATCATGTTGTATCTAGTTGTTACTAAATGGCTTGTCTCACTCTCCTGGCTTGTTCTAGCCATACTACATACTCAGAAACCAGCACACCAATCGGTTTCGATATAGTTATACCGCTCTGCCAAATTGAATTGTATCCATATTGTTAAATCAAGTTAGCTAGTTCCTACACCAACATCTATATCCTCACCAGGTCTAGGGTAGCGACAAGTGGTCAGCGAAAAGGGCTGCAGATCGTAGGCATCCATTTCTCTAAGAAGTTTCATCGTTAAAAATCAGAAAGGTCTTAGAAAAATCATAGAAGAATCATAGAAAAATCACGGAAAAATCTAAGAATATGCTCAGATATAAATTCTAATTATTCAGCTATTTTAAACGAATGAGACTGTAATAGTCATCTATTTGTATTCTCACTTGCTGGTGTTTGCGGTCCCTATTTTACTACCACCCATTTGAGTGAGCATCCTGGCAATGCTTAGAGAGTTTCTCCCAGGAATGGCAATCCGGTTTCTGGTCTAGACAATAAGATAAGCAGCGACGCAATTACCTGTCTCCTGGGCGCCTTCGTTTCAACTTGTTTTGTTAGTGGAACGCAGATTTCGTTCATAACCAAGGAGCCCTTGTGGGATTGATGTAGTTTGAGGGACATAACCATGCCCGCTTTCCCTGCCCTTCGCAGTCAGCGAGCACAAAACCATTCATGGCGAGACATAGCATTCTCAAGATAGGGTCTACTGGTAGAGCTCCTCCCATAAGAGGTTCTCCAGGGTTTCTCTGCAGTTACACTAACTAGAGAAATGCTGATCTGGTAGGTGACGTGATGGAGGGCCATCGAATCGACAGGAGAGACATTGGTCACTCCAACACACCGCAACGACCCTACCATTGTCTCTCGTCTGATGACTATACCATCGGATGGATCTGCGCGTTGTCTATCGAGCTTGCGGCTGTTCGCGCCGTCCTAGATGAAGACCACTCACCTATACCGACGCAGCAGGACGACAGCAACACCTATGTGCTCGGTAGAATTGGGCACCACAATGTGGCCATTGCCTGTCTTCCAACGCAAGGCTATGGTATGAACAATGCCGCAATAGTGGCAAGTAACATGCGACGGAACTTCTCCTCCATTCGCATATGTCTCAGTGTTCATAGGCGCGCCCTCCGATTCCGACCATGATGTACGGCTTGGTGACGTTGTTGTTGGGACCAAAGTTATCCAGTATGATTTGGGAAGACCTCAGCTTCTGGATTCACGGTCACTGCTACACCACGCGTCCCTCCACATGAAATCATGACGGCTATAGCAACATTGCAATCTCGGCATGAACTAAGACCGAGCAACATGGCTTCCATCTTGGCCGAGATGCGGAAAACCTGGCCCGAGTATGCGGATTGCACGCAACTCCAAGATCATCTGTATGAGAGCAGCTACGTTCATAACCCTCACCATGCGACTTGTGACTCGTGCGATCGCTCAAAAGAAGTCACTAGACAGCCCAGAAACTCCCTTAAGCCTCAGATACACTACGGGGTTGTTGCTTGCGCCAACCGTGTCATGAAAGACGGCAAGATTAGGGATCAGCTGGCTGAGCAGTTTGACATTTTGTGTTTTGAGATGGAAGCTGCTGGCTTGGTGGACAGCCTCCTACTCTGTCAATAAGAGGTATCTGCGATTATGCCGACCCCCACAAGAACAAGAGCTGGCAGAGATATGCAGCAGGAGTCGCAGCCGCATACGCAAAAGAGTGGTTAACAGTTGTTTCCCAACGAACCCCAGCAGAGTCAAGCAGCGCTCGTTTCCGGTATGTCTAACATCTCTACTATTCCGATGCAAACGCTTACTTTGATATGAAGGCGCACGCGAGGACCTGCTTGATTCTCTACACTTTAAGCAAATAGACACTCGGAAAAAGCTATTCAACGTGCACAGCCTCATACTTGCGAGTGGTTGTTCAATCACCACATATATAACGACTGGCTCGATCTGAACCAATTCGAACAGCACCACGGGTTTCTATGGATCAAAGGAAAACCAGGAACTGGAAAATCGACGTTAATGAAGCATGCCCTCCTCCGCGCCCAGCAAAGTGCTGTAGATGCAACGACACTTTCCTTCTTTTTCAATGCACGTGGACATGAACTCGAGAAGAATATTCTTGGAATGCATCAATCGTTATTATTCCAACTCCTCGAGGCATTGCCGGACCTCAGGGTCGTTTTGGATGGAGAGCTCCGTATATTTAAATCTGAAGACGGCATATCGTGGACTGTGGATTTGCTTCGCCAGATCTTTACCGCGGCAGTAGAACTACTTGGCCAAAGACGTGTTATTTGCTTCATTGACGCTCTCGATGAATGCGATAGAAAGGACGTTCGAGATATGGTTTCCTACTTTGAGGAATTAGAAGAAATGGCCCTCGAACTATCGATTCCTTTGTTTATTTGCTTCTCAAGTCGGCATTATCCAAGCATCACTATCGAGTACGGGCTATCCATTACGCTGGAGGACCAGACTGGGCATTCTCACGACATGGAAACATATGTTGAACGCCGTTTACGACTTGGAAAATCACAAGTCGCCCAAGACATCCGGTTCAAGGTCCTACTGAAGGCCAACAGGGTATTTCTGTGGCTTATCCTAGTAGTTGATATCCTCAACGAGACATACAGCGACGGCGCACTATTTCGGCTGCAAAGCCGGCTGGGTGAGTTGCCACAAGGACTCAGCGAACTCTTCAAAATGATCCTGATTAAGGACAATAAAAACACCGATGAGCTATTACTCTGCCTCCAATGGATATTGTTCGCGGCTCGGCCTTTGCTACTAAACGAGTTCTATATCGCCATTGTTATAGGCATACTCCTGAGGAGGACAGATCAGAAGATTGGTATATTGAAGTACCTAGTTCTGAAGAACTGGAGCGATTCGTCATCAGCTCATCCAAAGGTCTAGCTGAAGTAGCCACGTCCTATGGTGGATCAACAGTACAATTCATTCACGAGTCAGTACGCGACTTCCTCATTAGAGATAACGGTCTGAGGCAGATGTGGCCACACCTGGTCCAAGTTACCAGTGAAAGTCATGATCGGCTAAAGACATGTTGCCTTAGTTATACCAAGGCCATTTCGAAACCAGAACGCCATCGCTTGATTGCTGATACCGAAGAGCGCAGGAATTCATCCGAACTCACCTTTGGAGGTCTCAATTTGAACCCTACACTTTTCAATACATGCTCCATCATGCTAACGAGGCCGCGTGCACCATACCACAAGACAAGATTTTGTCCGAGATTGATACCAAAGAGTACTTGGGCTCTTTTAAACGCTACTATAAGAGAAATGATACATTCCTCATAAGCAATTTAGCCAGGCACGGCTGGAGTAGGCTAGTAATGTCCTTGCTAGCCCTCAATTCTCATCAGCAGAACTTTGCCGAGCAAGTTGAGGAAGCGATTTTTGCAACGATTGAGAGCCCGCAATTCGAGACATTCAAATTACTTTTGAATCAATTAATAGTCTTGAACAAAGATGTCAAACTCAATTTACTAAATAGCACCAGAAGCAGCGATTCCAGTTCTTCCTTATCATGCGCCGTGCGGCTGGGCCGAACCCCATCGTCAGGATGCTGATAGAAGCCGGTGCCAATATCGACAATACCTATCACGAAGGAAGGAACTGTTGGTCACTGTTGACTATTGCGGCCAATTACGATTATGTAGAAATTGTCAAGTGCTTGCTTTCTGCAGGTGCGGAGATCAATGCTACAGATTCACATGGAGAAACAGCATTATTTCGGGCTGCAGCTCTTGGATATACAGAGACAGTCAAGCTTTTACTAGACAGTGGCGCAGACTGCACCATACGTAATAGGAATGGGGATACGGCACTTGATATAGCTTCAGAAAATGACCATAAGGACGTGGAGCGGATAATATCTACGGCGACCGGTAGGACAGTCAGAAAGAAGACGGATGGATAAAAAGCAGCAAGGCAAAGCCTTTACTACAATACGAGCCAGCGAGCCGGCGAAACGATGAGTCGATGTCTTCATAACACTGGGCCAATTAAGAACATTCCTTAATGTGCTATTGCTTCAAGTCGCTCACCTCCTCAATCCCTCAAGGAAGTCCTATTCATGTACAACATTTTTCGTCTGTAGACGAATTAAGTAGGGAAAGCAGCCCGGATTAGGCAGGACGTTCAATGATAACCACATACAGTACGATTTGTACAAAGATACAACTCCAGCTAGATCCAATTCGCTATCAACACAGTTGTCACCAAGGTAGCAATGTGATTAAGGCTTAGTTTCAAAGCAGATGCTGCTCCTTGTTTGGGGTCCTCCTTACTAGACTCTCCATCATTTGCCGGCTGTGCCTTACTGGGTTCCTCATCACTTACCGGTTGGATCTTATCGGAATCTCCATCATTTACCGGCTGATCCTCTTTATCATCCACAGGTTTGCCCTCCTCCTGTGGAACCCTACTTCCCTCCTTGACTGCAGTCGCGTGGACGCACGAAAGGGATCCTCGCAAATGTTCGTCTTCAAGATCAGAGTTCGGAGAGGGTTCGACGGCTGTGACAGTGATCAGAAGACTCTTCAGCATGATGTCGTACAGGGTAAAGTCGTTGAGATTGTGGTATTGAAGCTTGAAAATATTATTGGTTATAGTTCCAGCAGCACGCGACAAGTCCATATGAGCATGGCCGTTTTTGAACTCATCTCTGCACTCTGGCAGCATATCGTTCATCTTGCAGGCTTCGTTCGACTCGGCCATTCTAGATAGGGCAGAACGACAGCTATCTGAAATGATACCCCGACATTCGGGATCGACCGTCGCTCCGTTGTCCAGGTCCATTTGTAGAAAGATGTAACGGTTGCAACTGCTCCATGAATTGTCTGGATCACGACTAGACAGCGAGGCTGGTGGCGTGTATCCAATTGCGACGGCGGTCGCATCGAGTGAATCGTTGAGCTGGCCATTGAGCACGCTGTATGTTATGGTCCATCCGTCCACACCCGAACCCGGGTACTCTTTGGTTTCGTCATAACCAGCCACTTCTCGCAGTCCGGTGGCATTTGCATGCTTGTGTGGTTCGCGTTGCCATTGCTCAAGAACAGATGTACTACCCACAGCTGCAAAGCCAATGACGATGACTGCAGGTAGCAGGCTGTTGATGTAGAGCATTGTTGCGGAGATGTTTGGGTTTCCAGCCGACGCGACGAAGACCGTCTCCTGCGGTGCAGGATGTTGAGCCCTCGGCGAGGAGGTGCAAGGGGTCTTCCATAAAGCTTGAATGTCGCAGGGGCTCATGGTGAAAATTTATATTCAAGTTCCTGCAGCTAGGCTAAATATTGGAAGCTCGTGTTTGACTTGACTCCATCTGCGCGCACACTTGCCTATATCGTACAGGCCGCAGGGATGTCGAAGTACAGCTCAAGACTTTCAAGAGGCCAACCGACCAGAATCGACCCAAGATATAGGTAAAAAGAAAAGCCGTAGAAAAGTAGTAATACATATATGATTGCCATCATATCAGCAGTTAATAAGACCATGCTCATAGACAATATACTCCTACATTGGCTAGCCTTGATGCCGTGTCAAGGACTTGGACCCAAGCTAACACCTCGCATGCCTGTGGCCTGTGTAACGTTCTGCTCCATCAGCGGAGTTAATCCTTGATCGTTACAAAAGGACAATTAAAATAAGATTAAGTACCCCTGTTAGCCATTTCCGCATGGTAAAAGGGCAGACCCAGTTGAAAAAAAAAAAGAAGGCAAGCGGGTAGCAATAAAATAAGGACTGCAAGTACTGATAAGTAAGAACAAGAATCGAGTAATCGTAGATTTATATTCGGATAAAATCAGTGTATTATTCGAATAAATATTTAATTACGTTCTTGTACTTTTATACTAACTTTTGAATTTACTTCTGTGATTTAACGAATGATATTCTAAGAAAAGGTCCGTGGCCTGCTCTCTGCAGTCATCCTTTTTTGCTCACCACTTGGAAGTGTAGCTTGTGCTGAGCCGTATAGCCAACCAATGGAGCATTATACCCTTTCCAAAGCATGCTGCCTGGGCTTGGCACTGCTCGACCACATGGCGTGGGCTTATCGTTCTCCAGCGTTTCGACTCTGGTCATGAGATTGTTGATTGATGTCCGAATGCTTTTGATACAATGATTATTGGCTCACTGTTGGGTTAGAATGCAAAGTCTTGGTCGGACCGCAACCAAACTCGTAGTGCTTGAGTCATCGTCCTCGCCCTTCTCGTCGTCGTCTGGGATAGCGAGGGAGTAAGGTAGACATACTCCTTCCGTTCATGAAAGGCTCCCTCGAGGTAAGCACGACGCCCAATGCCGCACGCACAAATTGGCTTTTTCGTTTTCCTTTCAGAAATTGTTCTGTAGATGTTTTATTCTTCGTCCATGGGAAAGAATTTGATCACTGCTCCGTCTAATCCAAAGTTCATTCTACCCAACGTCGTGCCCTTTAACAAACCAACAAGCCGCCTCCAACATGTCGTCCCTCATGTCAACCTTGAAACCACCACGTGCTCCAACAAGAAGACAAGCCTTATGTTTTTGAAGGTTCTGCTCATATGAGTAACTGTTGATGCCGCTGCGTGGAACAGGCTCAGGTAAGCCTACCCAAGTACCACAACTGCTCATGTACGATGAGTATGCAGGCGGCCTTCGTATCGCCTGCACCCAGCCCCGCCGACTGGCTGCGACAGCTTTAGCTGGTCGTGTTTCGATGGAAATGGGAGTTAAGTTGGGTGAGGAGGTTGGCTACCAAATCGGTGACGACAAGGAAATCGACCAGGACAAGAAGACCCGGCTCGCCTACATGACTAAAGGCGTCCTCCTTGCAAAGCAAGTCAGTGACAAGGACCTCAATGAATACGCCTGCATCATGGAAACCGACACCTTGTTGCCGATGCTGAAGAAGACCATTCGTCGCCGCAAGGATTTGAAGGTATGTCTCTGAACTCTTCTGTCACTCACTAGCCTAGCTAACATGTGCCATGGCAGCTCATCACCATGTCAGCCACTATGGATGCGGCGCGATTCCAACCCGGATCCCGCAACTAGCAGAAGGTCATCCTAGCATTCAAGTGTTATAGAAGAAGAAGAGTAGAAGAAGATTAAAAGAAGATTAGAAGAAGAGTAGAAGAAGAGTAAAAGAAGAGTAGAAGAAGAGTAGAAGAAGAGTAGAAGAAGAGTAGAAGAAGATTAAAAGAAGATTAAAAGAAGATTAAAAGAAGATTAAAAGAAAAAAAAAGAAAAAAAAAGAAAGAAAAAAAGACCGCAAGGTCACTCTTCAAAGGAACCGCAAGCTTGGTCTGATTTTATTACTGGCTGATGCATATTAGATTGGAGTGCCACAAAGACTGTGGTTGACTCGGAAATATTGCACTAATAAACCCAGGTTTTGAAAGTCCATCTCGCACCATTCGCACCGTAGGCGGAGGACAGAGCCTAAGAACCATGCGTCGATCAGTATTAACGGCACGTCGAATTCTAGAACCGGCATGACCGGACGGATTGTCGAGTCGGACGCAGCATACCAGATGCCTTCACCAGCGGACTCGTCGATCCGCTTGCATACTCATCGTACATGAGCAGTTGTGGTACTTGGGTAGACTTACCCGAGCCTGTTCCACTCGTCAGAACAAAGACTTGATTCTGGTCGTATACACCAAGAATCTCCTCGAATTTCTTGTAGACCGGTAGCTTGCGGCGGCCTTGCAGAATGTTGTCGTGACCCTTTGGCCACTCCTTTCCCGTGAAGTGGTTGATGGGGGCGTCCTCGAGACGCTGAATTTGGGCAATGGTAGCTTGGTTTCGTGTGATGGACTCCATTGTAGCGTTTAGGTAGAAATTCTTAATAAGTTTGGATGGTTTGTTTGTTGTGTTGAGCGTGTTGAAAAGCGTGTTGAAAAGCGTGTTGAAAAGCGTGTTGATGAATGTGATGTGTGTTGTGAGATGAGTGTGAGATGGGTGGGCGGAGGTTAGTGTGCAAGGTAAAGGCATAACAGTGGGTCGTGGCACTTGGAAAATACCTAAGTGAGCTCGAGGTGAGCAAATGGCAAAGGACGAAAAAAGAATGGCTACCAGTACACATAACTACGAAATACTCAACAACTACGTTTCTAAGAAATTCAAAATATTGATAATGAAATATCATTAATTCTGCAGTCTGAGCAGTTTTCTCTCTTCTCTTTCTTTTCTTCCCTGTCCATTTTTTCCCATTGTCTTCTTTTTTCTTTCTAAACGATATTTATTAAGGTACTTTTTGAAAATGAAGGTCATCCCACGCCTATTTTGATTGGTTGCCCCGCAATCACTCGAAATTGTGGGTCCGAGTCAAGTTAACAGTCTACAGCTGCGCTCATCTAAGTGATGCAAACGCCCTCGCTGTCATCTCACCTTCACATCACAACAACTTTCAAAACACCACACCATCATCATCACCATCACTACCACCACTATCATTACCATCACCACCACTACCACCACCACCACCACCACCACCACCACCACCACTACCACCACTACCACTATCACCGCCAGGTTTGGCTTCAAAGAACCGTGTATCCCAGTAGAACAGCGACTAACTCATCGAGCAGAATGCCTTACGACGAACATTTCGAGAATCGCATTGTCAAGTTTCGACGAAACCGGCAACTCCTCGTTGCCAAAAACATTCACTTTCGCACGCCTAGCGCGAATTTCGAAAAGGCTTGCACGGATATAATCAGCAAGCCCGTCAAGTTCTTCTGGCAGAGAGCCGACAAATCCTGGGCCAAGCATCCTGGTTGGGCTATGCTTGCGTTTGACACAACGGCAGACTTGGAGCAGGCCGAGAAGGAGCTCGAGGGCTTTTTGTTCCACGGCCGTAAGATTGAGATCGTGAGAGCAAGCAAGAACGCGGTAACTGAAGTTGGTCCCATATCATCAATCGTCACTGCTAATACAAATGACAGCGTCGCCCACAGGGCTCGACATCTCAGGCTGCCTCTGCTACCCCTGCTGCCCCTACTGCTACTGCTGTTGCTGCTGCCCCTACTGCTACTGCTGTTGCTGCTGCTCCGAAATCAACCACTGCCGTTGCTACCACCGCTGCTACCACCGCTACCCCCACTGCTCCCGCTGCTGCTACTGCTACCACTGTCGACTCACCCATCGCAGAACGCGCGGCCAAAGTTGTTCCTGCCAGCTCGCCTGTTCTCCCTGCTGCTGCTCCCACCAATGGCCCTCCTGTCGCAGACAGCATAGACATTGACGATGACACGGGTGATCTCAATTTTGACTTGGTTGGTTCAGACGAGGATGCGACGGACTACGACATCACCATGGATTTTTATAAAGAGGCAAGCTCTGCAGATTCTGATTCGGATGATGATGACAACGAGTAAACAAACAACAGTGATCTTCCCTGGCGACACTACCCTCTCAATCTCTGGATGCACATAGGTGAAAGCCTATCAAACGAGCAAACAACAATGGCCTTTCCAGGCGACACTACCCTCTCAACCTCCATATGCGCGTAGGTGAAAGCCTATATATCTAGAATAGATGGGGAAACCCCATTCTATGTTTTTCTTCGTGGGCTCATGCCTCGTTCTTCATGGGCTCATGCCTCGTCCTTCGTAGGCTCATGCCTCGTTCTTCATGGGCTCATGCCTCGTTCTTCATGGGCTCATGCCTCGTTCTTCATGGGCTTATGCCTCGTTCTTCGTAGGCTTATGTCTTGTTCTTCATGGGCTCATGCCCTGTTCAGGTGTATTACCCTTGGACTTCAGTCCTAAGATCGTATGGCGCGTTAGCGTCTGGTGTCCCTCACGGGAGGTGTGTTCGACTCACACTACGATCCTTACTCTGCACTAATCATTGAAAAACAGTCGGCTTTTTGTTCCTTGCTCTATTTCATGCGCTAAAACTGCGTGGTAAACAATCAGTGTCAAATTAACAAGACAACAATGACACTTTGAAAGGCGTCGAGAAATGACAAAGCGGCTCTGTGCTTAGCATTGGCTTGCAATATAAGGGCAGTGACGTGATCCTTTCTCATACCAGCCTTCCATTATCTTTTCCAGCTTCACGTCTCATTCTCCTGTCTATGTTCTGCTCTACACCTTTCACCCCGATTCTTCCAGCTTGTATATACCAACTAACTTGTGGATATAGGTATCAATTCTGATTCGAATTCTCCATCTCCAGGTTTCAATACATAGTCGTTAGTCTTCAGAGACACATCTGCGACGAGTCCGCGAACCGAGCCGACAGACTTATATTGGGGAGGTATAACTTGCTTGGATGTTTGTAGGTGACTGTGAACCACATCGCGTTTGTATGGTATCGACTTTGGTTCGATGAGAGTGTCGCAGTGTGTATTATGAATGTATGGGCTACAGATATTAAACATTACACCAACAGCTGTCTCGATTTGTGGCAATCCCTGCGATAGAGTGCCGTACAATTTCTTGTGATGCTTGTGCTTCATGAACCCCTTGCACACAGTTTCGGTTACGTTATGCCAACTATGCTAACGAACTCGAAGTCCAGGATCTTGGGCTCAAACTAGACGTTTATATGTACCAAAGATTACTTGCTGGTTCTGGACAGCTTGCTCAATTGGTTCCGCAGCGCAATAAAGTAGTGGCGCCTTCCCACATGCAAACTGGAGAACACCCACTGGCGGACAACTCTTTGGCCTCTGCAATGACAAACGACACTCCATTGGAGAGAAGTGGTGGGCGGCACACAATATGGAATTCGATGGAACTCGACATCTGGGCGCAGTTTAATCACCAACTGGGGTGTGGAAGATGCCAACATCCGGTCTTACTTAAGAAGGAGGGTGAAAATTGTAAGTGAGGAGAAGAGAGTTGAAGAAGAATGGGCGAACGGATGCTGGATACCTACCAGAATAACTGGCTTGCTCAACGGCTGGCAGAATACACGTCTTCCTGACGATGCCTACGTGTTTTGTGGCAGATTGGACACGTTGGAGATACCGAAGAGCTGGCTGCATTGTACCCTTTAGCCCTGACATCTCGCATGCCAGATAAAACCTTAGGCCTGAAAATGACTGTATCGCCGATGATGCGCGTATAATTACTGCGCGTATCATCAAATGTCTCTCAAACCCTAGTTGTAGTCTTCGCGCTGACAATCTCCGTGCCGAAGCCCCAACAATTCTTGTAACGACAGAGACGAAATCTAGGCGCAGAAATAATCATTTGACTCAAGTTATGCGTGTTTAATGCCATCTCTCAAGCCCCGATCTCCGCACGAACCTCGCCTCGCTTCAGTGCTGGCACTGAGCGGAGTGTGCCTCTTAACCTCGATTCTTGAAATCCCTATTGATCTGTACATTGCCTCTGGCATAAACACGGTTATGGACCTGGCGGATGACCACAATCTCATCAAAGCAGACCAAAGGCAGGATGATCACGAATCTGCGACAGGATCGACACTTTGCTGCGAGAGAATATTTGGTAGCGCAGCAGCAATCGTTGCTATTTTCCGGTTTGGCTTCATCGATGGATTGTTGGGTTGAGTCTGACTCTAAGAACCGAGACCGTTCCGACAATGCCGTGTCATTGGAGGACATTGTGATGGCGGATCACAACTTGGAGTTCCTGATCGATGGAGAAGCGCGAAATGGACTGACTGATTGGAGTCATAGACGCTACTGTTCAAGAGACAGAGCACACGAGTTCGTTGAATCAACTTCTGCGACTGAGAAACAGAAAGTTAGCTTGCTATGGATCCGAAGAGAAGAGAGGAGAGGAACGGAGTAAGAGTTCACCGATTGTGCAGCAGGTGAGGCCTGTAATGAAGATTCAAACAGAAATGAGGATCGCAGTGTGATTTGAACACACCTCCCGTGAGGGACACCAGACGCTCTCGCGCCATGCGATCTTAGGACCGAAGTCCAAGGTTTTTAAAACCATGAACGAGGCATGAGCCCACGAGGAACGAGGCATAAGCCCACGAGGAACGAGGCATAAGCCCATGAAGAACGAGGCATAAGCCCATGAAGAACGAGGCATGAGCCTACGAAGGACGAGGCATGAGCCCACGAAGAAAAAGACAGAGTGGGGTTGCCCCATCTACCTCAAAGTAGAGTAAGCTTTCGCTTCTCAGTGAAAATGGCCTTGCGGCCTCTCAGTTAAAATGGCCTTGCGGCCTCTCAGGTGTGAAGTGCGCGGTTCCAGTGTGATGATCAAATAACAAGGTCGAGTACATTACTCCTTCTTGTCAGATGCCTCAGGCTTGGCTGTGGTAGGTTCGGGACGTCCTTCAACTTGCGTGCGTCTCTCGCGTTGAGGTACTCATACAGCGAGACGGGCACTTGAGGGCGATGTGGAAGGAGATGTTCTTTAATCTTGGTGGTGACAGTTTCCACAACATTGCCCTCCTCGTCAACGAGTTCGATAGGTTTGTTGAGATCCGCCGACCAATCCTCCTTCTCCACCATGTCCTTGGTGATTCGACGTCCGGCTGCTTGCCATTGGATGAACTTGTCATAACCGCCCCAGCCGAGACACACATTGGCTGGTCGGTCAATTTGCATGATGTGTCCAGAAGAGGTAGCCAGGCGTTGATCGGAGATTTTGTCCCATTTGTCTGGGGTTGCGTAGGTAGCTGATTGTGCCTTGACCTCAGGATCCGATCCATCCTTACCGATGAGATCGCCTGGTTTCCACTTGCCTTTGGTCCAAGCGCTGCTCATGATTTCGTTTCCATGGGCGAGATAACGTGCTGTGTCTGCAGCAGGTTTGTCGGTTGTCACAACGTCCACGGGGCGTGGAATTTTTGGTCGGGTATCTTGATAGCCCTTGTATGGATCAAGAGCGGGTGGTGGCGGATACCAAACCTCCCATCCTTCTGCCTCGAGAGCAGCTACCTCCTCTTGAGTCACGGTGACCATTTCCAGTTCCTGCCGTACGTCCCCTGACATCTGGTGTAGGATTGTCGACTTTGGGTGCGGTTTCTTGCGCTCGCCATCAACGACTTGGCGACTTAAAGTGATGTATTCGTGGTTGACTTCATCCTTGATGTCCTCGAAGGCGGCAGCTTGGAAGCTGACACACGTGCGAGGCTGGAATCTGGTAATGCCAGATGAATCGGTCACGACTCGATGGCACTTGGCACCCTGCGAGGTGTAGTACGCTTCCTGCTTAGGCCAGTTTGTGAGGAGTCTATCGATGCTTCGCCCAGGTTCCTCGGGGTCGTCCTCCCATCTGATAGGCAGAGCGCAACCCTCAGACTCGCTGGCGTTGAGAAACGCAAGGGTCTCGGTGGACTGGGGGCTTGGTCGTCAGACATTCTGTGTTTTCTAAATTAGCTTATGAACATGGATCATGCAGGGTGAGATACAACCTGTGAGCGCGTGCGTGTTTGTGTGTGTGCGTACGTGTGTGTGTATGTGAGAAGAGAGAGAGAGAAGTGTGAGATGGAGCGTTTGCGTTTGTTATGTTGGAAATTTCATGAGTCACGGGCTTGCAGCTGTCTGTCACTTGAGCCACTCAACCTCACCTGAGCCTCACATGCTCCATTTGGCATGCACATAACACGGCCCAACCAGATGAGTTTTATGCCATAATCAACAAGATCTAACGCAGTACCCTCATCCTATCAGTAGACGCAACTTCTCGTACGGACGGTTGCAGTCTCCTCCTGTTAGAGCAGCAACATTCGAAGTGGCCCATGGCCCAAACCTCACCTCCGCCCGACATACAATTTTAAGAGAATTAGTTGACCCCATACAACCACAGGTGTATGCTTGAAAGTATGGGGTTAGAGGGTGAGCAACCCTGCGTTGGTGCAGAGTGATGCTTTTGAGATTAACCTCCCGCACTCATGGTGGTGGCAGCGGTGGAAGTAATGACAACTCTGCTTTAGTCTAGTGGTCTTTGTACAAAGCTGTTCGTAACGAACGTAGAGACGATGGGTGTTTGCATGAATGACCTCTACCATTACCATTGTCTCTACGTAGCCCACAGGTAAGGCTGAGAGTACGTACCAAGCAGGTAGCAATAAAGTAGGGACCGCAAGCACTGATAAAATAAGAATAAGGATCGATGCATATTAGAATAATATTCGCATAAGATCGGCATATAACTTGAATAAATATGTAAGTATATTATTATATTTTTATACGAATTTGAGAATTCTTTTCTGATATTCGTCGACTGGTATTCTTACAGAACCGAACCGAGGCTTGCAGTCTGCAGTCCCTCTTTTGCTCACCACTTGCTGCCAAGTACCTGACGTGGGCACTTCAGAGTAAATATAACCAAGAAATATGCGAAAATCCCCTATCTACAAATTTCTGACCGCAAACGTCTTCGGATAAGTCGATGCGCTGCTACTACACATCGCTGAAGTCTTTGACTTGTCTCTCGGGTCTCTCATACCATAGTGAAGAGCTGCAGCTATATGGATGGATAGATTGTGAACGTGAATGCATATCCATGTATCTCCATTGCTTTTGCTGCCATGTCTTTGAGGAGGGAGAACGAGAGTGCTTCGAAGGCCCCAATTTAAATTCAGCACATCTCCAGGCACTTCACATGTAGTGCGGTTCTGTGGGCTTGCTGTGGCAGTCTGGGATCTTCCACCCGCCTTATCTTGACCAGTATCTCCATCCGAGAATACCTCACGAGGGTCTTGCATCGCCCCAGCATATCCACCCCCAGGAAGTCTTCGTCACTTTTGTCGATGCGACTGGTTAGTGTCATCACCCAAAGAGCCTTTTCCGCCAAACCGGTCTCAGCGCGACTGATCCTTCCATGGCTCTTTCCACCAATCACTTGGGGCTCCATGTCAAATGACACACTACGAGCAGGAACTCCATTCTCAAGGTATTGATGTACCCAACCAGCCTTGGTTGTCGGGCTGATCACTAACATGAACACTCACAAAACCGCCAGCCGAACACCTCAGAATGGCAAAAGAAAGAAAGAAAGAAATCGATCCAGTCATGGCTCGAACCTGGATGGAAGAGCCTTGACCACCGGAAAATAAAGAATGGCAAAAAGAGAAAGAAAAACGATCCAGCCAGGACTCGAACCTGGAACCTCCGGTAGATTTCCTAATCCGGAAACCGACGCGCTGCCATTGCGCCACTAGACCATTTGTTGTCGAATCGACCACATTTTATAACCTATATCCTCAAATTGCATCAGAACACTCATATGTCAGCATTCACCTACCCAGCACTCTGATGAAGTGCTCAGTAAGATTTGCTCAAAGGTGTCCAGACTATGTGCGAGTCTCCCTAATGAAGTATCGTTTATCATTGCAACGGCCAAAGGGTTGCTTTCGCCCTCCTTTTCAAGTGAGTCCGAATATTGGCATCTTCCGCACACCCAGTTGGTGACTAAACCGCGCTTAGAAGTCGAATTTCATCGAATTTTACAGTGAGTGTAATCCACCACTACTCCCCAATGGAGTATCGTTTGTCATTGCAACGTCAAAAGAATTGCTTCCGCCCTCTTTTCCAAGTAAGACCAGAAATCAGCGCCTCAATTGCATCAGGCTAACTATAAAATTCCATCTAGATGCCAAGTTTCGTGGGATCGGATTTTGGGTGCAACCCAGCACTACTCCTTGATGGAGTATCGTTTGTCATTACAACGGCCAAAGGGCTGCTTTCGCCCTCTTTTTCAAGCGAGACCTGGGCATCTTACGCATCCAATCGGCGACGAAACTACACCCAGATGTCGAGGTTCATCGAATTTACATTACGAATCGAGATTACGACGCGCACCTAAAGTTCCCAAGTGAAGCCTGTATTGCCGCTGGCATAGCCACGGTTACGGACCTTGCGGATGACCACAATCTCACTAGAGTGGACCAGAGGCATGAGGGTCACTAACATCGGCCGAGTTGAGCCGATCTTCGATGCTAGTTATATGCTTGTTGGCGATGATATCTACATCACCACTAGCGGCACAGGCCTCAAGTGTAACACATGATTATTGGGAATTACACCAACAACATGGGAAAGTACTTTCCCATAGAAAATACCCATGCTGGGGGTATCTTGCGATATCTCCTTCGAATGATCCTAAGAGACAAGAGAGAATAGCCATCAATGGCACTTAGACATGAATGAGAGGGGCTATTAACTTTGGGATGTTTGTTGACTACTTCGACTGGCTTTGTTCTTATCCTCTTCTTCATACTGAACTCTAAGTAGCAACTCTTCAACCTCACTGTATGGGCCTACTCCTCTGTGATCAAAAGGCTTATAGCAAGTCAGTGGATGGTATGGAGTTCATCATTGCTTTCTCAGCTCCTCATTTAGGCCTATTACATTTCTTCTTTCTTAAGGATATGTATACGCCACTGGACCATTTGCTGCAAACCATGACATTATATCCTCAACTCAAAGCTGTACGGCCTCGTGTGACCTGTGTTATGCCAAATTGTTGGCGCCATGCTTTCAACACGATGAAGACAATTGGTCTTACCTGGATAACTTGACCAAATTCTGCTCCTCACTTTTATTCTGCGATTACAATTCTCTCCTATCCATCATATGGACCATGCCCTTGTAAGAGGAGTGCAGCATGAGCAGGTGGAGTTTCTTGGTTAGGAGCATGGACACCGTAGGTGTCCATGACTGCGTGGAGGATTGCAACAGATCAGGAACTGGAGAGCTTTGACTTCTCTAAGAAGAATATTGGTTGAAAATCAGAAAAATGGTAGAGGCATACTGGATTTATCTAAGAAATTGTTCATATACTGGTTCAGATTCTTCAGCAAATTATTCACAATGGCTTGCAGTCATCATACCTGCATACTTTGATCTTAAGTGATTCATAAATGCACAGGACTCAACACCGGGTCCCAAATAACAATTTTGGCAGAAATAAAATGATATTGAATGAATGAACAACACTGAGGATATCTCATGCAAACTCCACGCTGTTCAGGTAGACGCCCATCTCTATATACCCAACTGTATTACAATTCTTATGCTAATGCCGACCTTCTTCTTTTGATCCAATGGATCTCAAACTGGAAAGAAATAACAAACAATAGACTGGGTTCAGCAACATCGGCCGTGAGGGCAGTTAGGCGTTCTTGGCCGGAGTGTTGCCATCGGTGGGACCAGTCGAGTCAGCGACCGCGTCGGGCTCGCCCCGGGTCTGCATGGGGATATTGGCTGTAGGCGGTCCTTGCTGAGGCATGGGCTGCCATCCGCTCGCCTGAGGGCCGCCCCATACTGCTGGGGCGGGGACGTACATGATCTGCCTGTGCGCGGCGTTGCGTCTCGACGTGTCCACGCAGGCACCGATGAAAAGAATAAAGTGCACAAGCCAGAGGAGGACGGTAAAGGCGGTGGCGGCCCTTGCAATGGTTCTGCGACTCTCGTAGGTGGAGTCGTACTGGCTGTTGTAGGAGTTGGAGTAACGGCCGTTGCGGTAGCGGGGTCTGCTGTAGTAATCGTTCTCCTCGTCGGAAATGATGAGAAAGGTGATCTCGGTGCCGGTAACAAAGCCAGCCGCGAGCCAGATGATTAGCGACAGGCCGACGTGAGCGCCTGGGGATGCCCCTCTGCCACTTGCGCGCCCAGCGGGTGATGAGCTCGGCGAGGGACCAGACGATGCAGGCAATGGCCTGAGAAAGTTAGCGGCATGGAAGGACTGAGGATCAAATAGAACGTACCACAGGGACACTTGCGGCGGCGAAGAGGTACCCAAACAGGGTTTCAAGAAGCGACAGCGACAGACTCATGGCGATGATGCCGAACGCGACACTCATTCCGTGAAGGGCCAGCTTGGTTATCTCCCACCTCTTGTACACGGGTTCCTCGAACCCACTCTGGACCGGCATGGGCCCGTATGGTTGGTAGGGTTGGTAGGCCGGGCCATAGGCGCCTGGGTACGCAACGTAAGGCTGAGTAGGTGCCTTGTAGTTGTTATCGGGCGGAGGGACGGCCGCGGGAGGCTGCTGAGGCTGAGGCGAGTAGTAAGAGTGCGGGACGGCGCTGGGCTGGTTTTCTTGGTCTGCCGCCATGATGGATAGTATTAGACGGTACTTGTAAAGGAGATTGTTGTCGCGCGATGCGATCGAAGTGGTGTTTCGTGGTGCTTCTCCTTCTGCGCTCGTATGGGCAAGGTCGAGTAAGTAATTCAGGTAAAGTAATCGCCGGTGCTAGATTCAAATGGCTATGCGGAAATAAATAGATGAAGATTAAGAAGTGAGCGAAGGCGCCAAATAGCCGTCTCTTCAGCGAGTACGACTTTTCAGCTACAACTTAGAAGCAGGAACGGGACAGCAAGAAAGAGAAAAATTATTAATGAATGGACTCTGTGTGGTATAAAAGAAAATAGGAGGAAAAACCACACCAGCACCAACAGGCAGAACTTGCGCCCAGCATGTAGGCCTGCCCACATAGGGGAGCATTCTACTGCTTAGCCTCAAGTCTAGCCTCACAAAGACCAGGGGAACAAGATGTGCGCATGCTAAAATAGGCTACTGCGGGGCTATGGGTCTGGCCTTGCGCCGCCTGCTTGGCCAGACGCTCCCTTGGTTGAGGCTCCGCCGTCGTAGGATTGGCCTTTGTACGCCCAGACCCATGCCCACCCTCTGTGTACCGCCACGCGAGTGCCGAAACGAGATTATAGGGAAAGGCCCCTTCATAGGCTATTTGCCCTTGGCTCGCTCGTAAAGATGGGGCGAAGAATAAGCTTGTGAGAGGCGAAAGGGCTTCACGGGGAGCGCAGACTTGGAGAATTGGGAATACAAATGCAAATGTCCGTGAGAGACGACGAAAGAGAAGGGTTCATGGCCTCGTGTCTGCGGGATCGAAATGAGTCAGGAGCCTTGAGGCCCCAGAGTGTCATGAGGGCAGGGGTTGTGGAAATTGTAACTATGCGTTGCGGCACAGCACAGTAGTCACTGTCACACAAGGTCGCTGCCAGAGGCCATATGAGTTGCGCCCGGTTTCTGGTCCACAAATAAGTAAATTTTGGGGTATCATTATGTCCACGATGGAAATGTTGCTGATTTATTTGTTCCAGATCCGGCTTCCAAGCCAGCGCTTGCATGCACGTGCGCCTCCCTTCCAGCCTGGCTTTATTCTCGCTGCAGCACGGCAAACAGACCCATGACACCGAGCATTACCGTCTTGAGCCATGGGTGTTCGGACAGCAGGATGGTTACGTATCCCACAAAGGTACGTATCCCACAACGCTACCGATAATGTCCTTGCGCTCGAGATAGTCCTGACCACGGGCGTACAGCTCCACGTCGTCGGCGGCGTTGTTGTCACCCTTGGTGAGGAGTTTGGACTCGGGTCTGCGGGTAGGTTAGCATTGGATTGAGCACCAAGCACCACGAAACCAGCCGTGGATGGGGTTGGGCAATACGCACCCGGTGCCAAAGCGGCGCACAACACGGTGCACAATGGGAATGTCCTTGCCCTTGACGTTGTAGACGACAACCTCACCGACGTCGGTATCGCGGAGGAAGTTTCGGTTCCAGAGGAAAAGCAGGTCTCCACGTTGGAAGGCGGGTTCCATGGAGCCGGAGAGGACGACGACGATGGGCGACGGCGAGTCGGTGATGACGGAGATACCCTTCCACATCTACGAGAGCGATTAGTGATTTTCCCTTGCCAATTTTCCTGTAATTCCCTTGGGTTGGGGAGTTTACGGAGCTGTAGCTTGTAGACGTACCATGAAGGCTGTAGACAGGATGAGGGCAAAGTTCATGAGCTGACCAGCCAGCTGGCGGGGTTACCAAGCATGGACAACATGGTGATTTCTGCAGTCGAGGGGTTCTACTGCAGCAGCAGGGAGAATGCGTAGTGCGGAGTGAGGGCCGATTGTCGAGATGCTGGCCTTTTGGTGGTGCATCAGCAGCAGCTCGAGAACTGGACATGGTGGCTCTCACGATGACTGCGCACGGGCCACTTGGATGCCAACCACCATCGCAATCGATAAGGCATGCGATAAGATAAGAGCTGGCTGACTGTGCTGTGGTACCTGAAAAAAGGTACTTGTTTGCTCCACCAACCCCGGAGCTTCTGGCATTGCCTTTTGGGAAACCTTCACATGGATGGCTTGGGTGATGTCATGGAGATGCATTGAGGGCGATGTCATCACTGGTATGTGCGGCCACGATCGGCTGGTTTTGGGGTATTTAAGAAGCTGTGATCTCTCCGTGTGCTGCTCTTCTCCATAAGAACCATACCAATCCAATCCGCGATAAACACTCACTCAAACTTACCTACATACTTCCACTATACCATCCAACATGTCGGACAACCAGCAGAACCAGCCCGGCCTCGTTAGCGGCCACGTCCAGTACGTCAAGGGAGCGGCCGAGGTAAGTTCAAAGATACCCCGCCATAGAAACACCACGCTTACAGACCTCCCCCAGTCCACCATCGGTAACCTCAGCGGCTCCCAGGCCTGGAAGGCGTCGGGCGAGCAGGACATGGCTGCTGCCAAGGACATCATGCAAAAGGCAGGCGAGCACCGCGACGCCTCGCAGGGCTACGGCAAGGTCGAGGAGCTGGCGGGCAAGGCCACCGGGTGCGGAGGCATGCAGAAGGAGGGTGCTGCCAGCGCGAACAAGCACGAGTAAGAGGGTGGCCGAGCGGGTGTCTGTACGATACGGTTTTGCGAGCAACGATGGTGTTTCCGCGAGCGGGAGCACTGGAGGCGTTGAAATAAATTAATACGAATGAATTTCTTTGATCTGAACTGATTCGTGTGTTTGTAGAATGGCCTGTCGTGGACTGGTGTAGAGGTGCTCTTATCTCGACGTACCCTGTACCTGCTGATATGGATGTGCAACTCCCACAACAACATTTGCAACTTCACCTCTCCTTCTTCAATGCCACTTCGCGTCTCGTGCTTTCCTCACAACACCCACAACCGATGGCTTCCTTTTCTACCAAGGCGGATAGCCTTGACTCCCACTTCTTTGTTGATCTTGTCAACTTTTCTTCTCCACCACACCGTTTGTTTTGCTTCCTCCGCAGTCGTTTTGCTCTCCCACCTAGTTAGGTGGTTTCTTTCTCGTATCAGCTGTCGCGTCTGCCAACCTCTTTCGTCGACAGTGTTTGTGCACCAGTTTTGATTCTCAAATATCTTCGCTGCTTCTCCCTAGATCCTCCATGGACTCGACTCCTCTTCTTCAGGCCGTTGGTGGTCTTCCAGGACCCAACGTGCTCCAGGATCATGTAGGTTATCATCACTTCTGACAGATCTCGAGACTAATTCTTGGATGATAGCCTGCCTTTCTCCGGGCCAGCCACTCGCCATGGCGGTTCATCCCACAGAACATCCTCGTTATCCTTCGAGGTACCATCTTGGCCTACCTAACGGCGGTTGGCGTCATGACGGCTCATTACAAGCTGACGCAAGACTCCGAGTACACCAACTGGCGTCATCTGTTCGACTTTGGCATTGTCAGCTTTGGGCTCGCCTTTCTCTATCATGTCGTTACCTTTGTGAGTTCAGCGCCAGCCTGGACTCGCCCATCACTGACCGAATCTGCAGTCCTGGACCTTCACCCATCTCTATTACCCTGACCGTGACACCGAGGGTGGCATCGAGGAATGGATCATCAGGGCTATGTCGCTTCCTGACAACATGGGCAGCTTGCGCAAGCAGTTTTACTTCACCATGTTCTACACCACTGCCAACGTCTTCAGCTTCATGAACTCCACCATTTACTGGTTCATCACAAGACAGCAGAACCAGGCTGACGCTCGGGAACCGGCTCCTCCTCAAGAGTCAGGCTCACCCTCGGGGAGGGTATCGTTTGGACCTGGGGCTCGGATACGACGTTGCCCATGCCCAAGTTTCCTTGTAAGTGGCAACAAAAACCATCAAGATGATGCTGACACCTCGCAGTCAGCGACCTCTTTGGAGAAGGATGGTTCAAGCCCTTCATCATTTTCAACATGTACGCAATCACGTCCATGATCATGGTGGGGAGATTCTCTTCCTCAACAGCATCAAGCGTCCCTACGTAAGTGGAATCAATTAAACTAACTTGCTACGGAGCTGACCATTTCAGGCCATCGGGTCTCATCTCTTCGGACTGGTCTTCTTCTCGGGCCTCTACCTCGGTTGGGCCGCCATCGGAAAGCTGCTCACCAACTGGTACGCCTTTGACTGGCTGGACGAGGCCAAGGTTGGGTCTCAGGAAGCAGTCACGGCGTACTGTATCGGATTTGTCATATTGACGCCCATCAGTGAGTTCCGGAAGCGGCGATGTGGTTAGGCGTCGTTCGGGTGCTGACGGGGCAGTGTACACTCTGATGCAGGGTTTCGTCGGCATCCGGGAGGGTCTCACCTGGTCCCTATCGGAAGCTCGAGCGGCGGCCGCGGCGCAGGAATCCCTCGAGTCGTAACGGCTCGGGCGTGAACTCAGGGTCCTGAAGGTTCAGGCCGCAGGGCATGGCTGGAGATGACCTCGTGACGATGAACCGATGGGGACGTTGACCAATGGGAAAGGAACGGAAGAAGAGGGAGGTGAAGGCGGACGGACGAGATTGGAGGATAAGACGATGGGTGTTGGGCACGTGTGCCGGGAGAAAGGAGAAGGAGGAAGAGGAGGAGATGTTGAGCAGTGTTAGACCTACGAAGCATGCCTGACGGTGACTGACGGCCTTGGGAGGAAGAGTACGTACCGATGACGGCGTTCCAGAATATTCCTAGATTACAACCTAATGAGAGAACGACGTATTTGCCTCAACACTCAGGCTGTGACAGGAGGGGACTAGGGAGAGGAGGTTATGGAGCTGGCGGCTTGATTACTTGGTCGAATGGCGGTGGTGGATTGCTGGATGGAGGTACATGATGGGAGGTACCTGGAGGGAAGTATCTCCCAAGAGGGACAGACGTTGGATGAGACAAGGTACGTACCTTTTCTGGATCAGGCGGTGGGAGTCTGATTTATGCGTGTCCAAGTGGAAGTGGAATGGCAGCAAAGGGCAAAGAGGTCAGCGAGGACTTGGAGGGCTCTTCTGAAATGGCTCCCCTTTTAATTATTATGCTGCTTTTGGCTCCTCGCCTCCATGTAACCCAAGGAAGACACAGAGAGGCAGTGACGCCACAGCAGGACAGCGTGAACTCTGGCTCACAACAGTCACCAAGACAAGAGACAATCGGCGCCTCTCCACGCTCGCTTGTTCCCGTTCCGCCGTGGTCTGAGACAGATGAGCCAATCAGAGGGGCGGGCCTGACTCTAGGCGGACAGGTTTAATTGTTAGCGTCTTCACGGTGCCAGGCGGCTGGGGCACCATCGGCGTGAGATTAGATTACGGCGGCCCAACGGGGTGGTGCATCATGGTGGGCGCGGTGGTGTTGGCAGCGTCTGTCAATTCTCAAGTTCAGGTTGGGTACCGGTAGCAGACAGGAACCAATGCTCGGTCGTCGGGCCGGGGTTTAGCTGCTTTGCTGCTCGAGGCACGATGCTCTCCGTTGGGCGCCTAATTCTTCCTCAGTCTTCCACCTTGGTCTCCGCGATTCGCGATCCGAGAAGGCAGGGCAGGGCAGGGCAGGCCATCACGTGGACGAGTGCCAGCTGTCCAGCGAAGCAGGTTAGGTTAGGCATAAAGCAAAGGAGGACAAGACGATGTGGTGAGGTTCTGCATCTGCTGGGTGCCTGACGATGTGGGCGCCGGTGGCCGGACAGAGGTATCGCGAGGCCGAAAGCACCTCGAGGTACATGGCGAGCATCTGGTGTGAACGGTGGTCGAGGCCAACAGTGATTCGATCGCGGGCTCACAGCTGGGTGGCCAGGGCTGCAGTGCGTGCCGTCATGGCATTGGGCGGTGGCTGGGATGTAGGAGGCAGAGAGGGCCATGAGTGGCCTGGGACCCTGGCGTCTGCCTTACGTACTGCTGCATGGGCGGTACAAATGGTCACCTCCCGCGTCCCACCACTGCTTCGCTTTCTCCCTTCTTTTTCCTCCCCACTCACAATCCAACAAAGGGTCGCAAACCTCTACTCGGGGATTATCGCCGTTGATTGTCCTGTCTGCTCTAGTCAGTCAGTCAATGAGATCTTCTCCTCGCCCGGGCCCCAGTCAATCCCTTGTGCGTCAACACACTCTTTTACTTAACCCCCTCCCCTCCCTCCAACCCTCTTCGCTCTTTTCGTCGCTCTCTAGTCAAGTTCGGAAGAACAACGAAAGAAATAAAAGAGATTTAGAGAGAGCCATTAAGAGAGAAGAAAGCCGAGCGCAGAGAGGTATAGAGACAAGGGCCATACTCCGTCACTGTTGTGTGCCCTCTCCCTTGTCGCGCATATAATATCTCTCCCTCCCCCATCCACTCGTTGGACTCTCTCTCTTGCACCAGTCGCTGCTCTCCTACGCCCCTTCACTGCTCTTCTACGGAAAGCCCATTCATCCTTCTCCCACCTACTCTTCAACAAACCGCAGCCATGTTCAAGCGCTCCTTCAGGTCGCAGGACCAGGTCCGCGTCGACAAGACTGCCAGGGTGAAGAAGCAGGGCTCCCTCCGAGACCAGACGAAGATGTCGAAACTGCAAAGGTCGCTGAACGAGTCGGCTCCCTCGATACCTCCCGTCAGATCCGCCGTTCCCTCCCCGTCGCGCCCGCCGTCGCCAACCCGGGCCCCTCGCCCATCGTCACACTCACCGTCGGCGCCGACGGCCGGCTCTTTGCGGCGCACGAAGACGTCCTGCGCCAGTCGCCCTTCTTCGACGCCGCCTGTCGCGGTGGCTACTTCGATGCGCAGAGCAGGAGGATCTCCTCCCCGACGAAGAACCCGAGGTCTTCTCCGCCATCCTCGAGTACCTCTACAAGGGTGACTACTACCCGCGCCTGGTTCACAACAGGCACCGCAACTCTTGGGAGCTCGAGGACCACGCCGCTAAGAACCTCACCCCAACCACTCCCCAACCCAACCGAAACCCCAGGTGGCCGCGCCGCGTGCACCTCGTCCGACGCCACCGTATTCCTGGCCAGCGTGGGTGCCAACATCCTCCGCGACACCGTCATCTACTGTGCCGCGGACCGCTACGGCCTCGATGAGCTCAAGCGCCTCGCCCTGCGCAAGCAGGGCTGCAGGCCGGCATCGACGTCGCCACCATCCTACGCTCCGCCCAGTACGCCTACGCCAACACCCCTGACTCGGACAGTCGCCTGCGCGCCCATTACCTCGCCCTCATCATTCGCTGCCGCAAGACCTTCAAGCGGAGCGGTACCATGCAGGCTGAGATGGAGGCCGGCGGTAGCAAGCTGTTCTTCGACCTGTTCGTCGCCATGTGCAACCACCTCGACGACGTCATCGACGTGAGCAACGCTCGCACCCCGAGGACTGTCTGAAGAGGCCCCTGTGTGCCGGTTCGATAGGAGCACGCAGAGTTGGCGACCGAAACTGGGTCTCCCGGAACCACCCCCTACACAATGTGAGAGTAACGAGGAAGATGCTGCTACGGAAGGATTCGGAGACGAGAAGCTAAAGTAAAACACTGACAAACCCGAAGAAAATCCACAAAAACATGGTTTACGTGCGGTTACATGGGGACTTTGGAGTTGCGCAACGGCGTTTGGTTTTGACATTCACGGCTCCGGCTCATCAGATTGACGTCTACCCATTCGGGAGTTGTTTCATTACTTCTTCTACCTCTCTACTTCTTGTGAGGTTTGGCCGACCGATAAACTTGATGAGTACAAGGGCCGAGAGGATCTTAATCGTCTGCTGTCGCCGACACCGCGGTCCTCCGCTCTGACCTTTTGTGACTTTTTGGTTTTGTCTACTTTTTCCGAGGCATCACTGACCGTTTCTTTCCTTGCTTGCTTGATACCCCTCGCGTTTATCTCACAGACGGCGGCGCCGGGGTCGTTGTTTTTCGCAGATTCTGGCGTTAGAATGTTTGCATAGAAACTGGATTTCTGTCGAGTTTTCGTTGCTGTTTGCATTTTTGACCCTGCAGATTGTGGAGGCTACGTGAGGAACAGGCGCTGCTCGCCGGGCAGCAACGGGCTTACACAAATTGGACATACGCGCCCAGCCCGTCTCAGATTTTGTCCAGATGGAGTTTTGTTATTTCTTGCTTTTTGCAACGTGATCACAACGGCGTCATGCGGGCGTACTCAGAGGAGTTCGGGTACTCGACTCTTTTTCGTTACGGGCTGCGGGAGGACGAAGAGAATAGAGCAAACTCTTGTTCACAGGATGAGCATGGAGTGTCTCGTTTCGACTTCAGATGCCTGCGGTCTTTGGTACAACCGCATCTCCTATTCTTCGACAAAAAAACAAAAACCAACAAAAACAAGAACATTGCAACACAACACAAATTGTCAACCATTGATTTCCCGGGTTGTTTAATTGGTTCTGCGCTTGTTGGGTCATAAAGGAAACCAAGTGAAGGAAAGAAGGGAAGGATTATGGACAACCTGCATGGAGGGCTCTCACCCCAGGCTAGATCCAGGGCCGGGAATAAGAGAGATATGAATTTGTATGATCTTGATGATTATGATGATATACCGGAACAGGGTCGTGGAACGATCCTCCTGGCTGAGCCGTCGGGGTTTTTGGGGTAATGAAAAGTCGGCCACCTCACTTTTTGTGCCTATTTGCGTGATTGTGATGTGATTGTGTGACCGAAGTTGAGTATGAGTCTTACATGACGAACATATTTGTAGATGGGTGAGCATCTCATTGAAGCAGAAAGATGTGACATGAGTCTTCAGCACTTCGTCACGTACTATTCATATTCAGCCACCATTGCGAGATGCACTTTAATTATATACGCTAGCACCTTATGCCTCGAGACTGACTAGCTACTCTGTCGCCCATTTGACATCAAAATCCTTGAAAGTAGCCTCCAGCTGCCCCTCCACATCCTTGGACGGCCTCGCCACGGCGGCGCAAACCTCCAGCTCCCAGTGATCCTGATCATCAAACACCCAGGCGATTTCCTCAGAGGGACCTTTGTGCCGTCCTGTCCAACGAGGTACACCCAAAGCGCGGCGCCATTACTGCTAGACTGCTTCTCCACGGTGATGGTGACGTGCTTCTTCCCGGCGACGACGTCCTCGGCGGAGGGAAACTGGGGCTTGGCAGGGATGTCGGCGACGGACCAGTCGGCGAAGCGGTCGCAGCAGACGACGGAGGCGCGGGGCTCAGAGGCGAAGAACTCGATGCCGGCCTTGATCCATTTCCGGGAGGGGTATGAGGGAGAGGTGAGGATGAGGAGAATGCCAGCCTGGTCGAACTGGGTTGTGTAGGCGGAGGTGAATGAGATGGTTGCGGAGCGGAAGTGGGAGAGAGGGGCGATGGTGTGGGCTTTGTAGGGAGCTGCGAGAAGAAGTCAGCAGATGCTGTATCACAAGGTGAGGCGAGTGTAGTGATGTATGAGAGCTGGGCGAGCAGGAATGAGAGGGAGAGATGTTGTCGTTACTATCGAGAGGTGAGGTGGGGCAAGCTCGTACCGTTGAAGATGTCCGTGGAGGGAGCTTTCTTCCAGATGTCGGTGTTGGGCTGCGCGGAGAGGGCGAATGAGGCCTCCATTTTGATGATTGACGGGGTTGGTGGTCAAGCTGTGGTCTGGGATTTGAGTTGATGGTTATGGGTTGGAGGTTGTGAGTTGAAGGTTGGTGGGATGTAGTCTGATGTAAGTGACGTGTGAGGGGTTGTCACTCGAGACAACCATGGTAGACCCTTTTATACGCCACTTCTAGCACCACAACCACAACCACAACTACAACCTCGGCGTCAATTCACACGACGATACCATTCGCCTTAGTACGAGCCCAGGTTGCCAATTGCCGTGGGTATTATTAATTGTTTCATGGATCGGATGGGGCTCGTGGTGATGCGCGGGTGAAGTTCGGGCGGGGAGGGGCCCGTGGAGCCGGAGGAGAGGAGCTGGGGCCATGTTTGCAGATCGTGGGCATGTGACAGAGGCCCAGAGGTTGAGTACAGTAGTTTGGTGAAGGAGAGATGGTGTTTTGGTTGGAGTAAGTTGAAGATAGAGGACGACATCGTGGAAGAATAAAAGAATTGTATTGCTAGGCTATAGTGGGTAGACAAAGGGTTCGCAAAATCATCTATTATGTCCTTGATTAATTAACTTATTAGTATAAACTTCTTACATTTCTGGTCGTTTATTAGTAACTGTTTGCTGATTATTCGTCGAGACATTTTGGCCAGCCATGCGAGATCTCCGTCCTTCCACTGTAGGAATTACTGGATTTGGTATTCACAGACCACGGCCGGACGCGACAACTGGTGTTGGGAGGATGCGCAGAAGATACAGCATTTGACCCCGACGGACGTAGATGACACATAAAGACTCACCGGGCATGTTCTATTTTATATAACAACGCGATCATCCCAGTGCATGTCATCATGGCAGCAAGGTTCCAACTCAGTGTCCAGGTTACCTTCGTTTTGTCTCGCAGAAAATGAGGCAACCCAAGGTAGCGTGTACTTGGCCCCCGGTGACTCCTTGGCCAGTCGGCCCCGTGCAGGCTGCAGGATACGGGCTGTACTTGGCTGCGGGGCCACGGTCCAGGCCACGCGCAGGTACCTGTACGGAGCTAACCTTGCCTGCCAGCTGAGCAACGGTTGGGGGCGCCTCAGCATGCGAGGTACCGAGTACCGGCACCGAGTCAAGGGCAGGGAGCCGTGGCATGCAAAGGACGGGAGTGCATGCTTTACAAGAAGGGTAATCCAAGACGCCACGATATCCTTTTGCCATTGTTCATTTGGAGATCCAAAATCTGCGAGCTTCTCTTTTGTCTGTCTTCCGAGTCTTGGTGTTACCTTGAGTTGGTGGATACCTGTATGGCCTTTTGGCAGTGTGGTAGGCCTGATTTAACTTAACTTCCGCACTGCTACGGCGAACAAGGCGTATCCCCTACTGTTGGAGAGACTCTCCTTTATTAAGAGGATCGCCAAGTTTTCTCGTGTCTGTCTGACTCTTCCTTTTATTTTCCTCATTCAGGTGTGCGCGCGCGTGTATGGTTGCAATTGGATCCGACATCACCACCACCCGCCAACCTGCTCTGTGTAAGTCAGGCAAAGGCAAGGCAGAAAAAAGTGCAGCCTGCGCCCGTTTCGAACCGTGCGGCTTTTCACAACACGGTGCGCGTGACTTGACTCAGCACCCAAGGCAAGGCGAAAGCCAAGGAGGGGGAAAGAAACCGCCACTTTGGCTCTGACACTTTGTTTTCCCCACTCGGCCAACTCGCGATCTTGGGCAATTTTCGTCACATTTTTTCTCCTCCCCACACAAACCTGCGCGCGCGGCAACGTCTCGCATACCACACACCATCAACACGCACGCCGGAGCACGCGAACCTGTTTTTTTTTATTTTTTTGCTCGCCCAATCTGCGGGTGAGCCGTGCTGCAGGTCTCGCTTTGCGCTGGACGGGACTTCCATTTGCATGGGGGTTTTATCTTGTCGACGACGAATGCTTCAATCTCTTTTTGCTTCGCATTTTGATTAATTGGTTGGCCGGGATATCGTCCCTGATAGTGGTGGGGACGACGATATCAAACAAACCAAAACTTTTTCAACTTTGCTCGCTCACCACCAGCGCTGCAGCTCTTACACGCTCACACGCATGAACACAGCCTCTTACCATGTCATCTTTCCTCTCGTCCGCCAAGAGGCCAGCGCCTGGCGGCGGGCCTCAGAAGCCGCGCTTCGCTCGTCCCAACCCCATCCGAGCCCTCCGTGAACGCGAGGAGCGTCGTCAAGCCGCTGCCGCTGCGGCGAACCAGCATTCGTCTCATCATGTCGCTTCGTCTGCTAACCGGGGCGGCTCCGTCACCGTGCCGCCTCGTCAGCGCTGTCCTAACAAGGCCTGTCCCAAGCCCAACGTCGTCGACGGCATCTGTCAGACCTGTGGTCGTGTCGCTGATGACAGCAACATCGTGGCTGAAGTCCAGTTCGGCGAGACCTCGTCCGGTGCTGCCATGGTCCAGGGTGCCTTTGTCGGTGCCGACCAGGGTGGTGTGAGGAGCGGTGGCCCGGCCTTTAGGAGAGTCGGTGGCTCTGAGGATCGTGAGAAGAGCATCCGCGAGGCCAAGGGTCTTATGCAGGGTTACGCCCAGCAGCTCAACGTCAGCGACAACATGGTTGCTGCCGGCACGCAGGTCTTCAAGCTCGCCTCCAGCGCCAACTTCATCCAGGGCCGCACCCTCGCCAGCGTCGCCGCTGTCTGCCTGTATGCCGCCTGCCGAGCGAGCCCGCCTTGCAAGGTCATGCTTATCGATCTTGCCGATCTGGTCCAGGTCAACGTCTTCAAGCTGGGCCGCATCTTCAAGAAACTAAACGAGGTGGTGCCCATTGGCAACGACGGCCTCATTCCCGTCTACCCCGAGGACCTTATCTGGCGCTTCGCCACAAAGATGGAATTTCATCAGGACACCGCCCGTGTCGCCGAAGACGCTGTCCGCCTGGTCAAACGTATGAGTCGCGATTGGATGGTCATGGGTCGTCGCCCATCAGGCATCTGCGGCGCCTGCCTGCTCATGGCTGCCCGCATGCACAACTACCGCAGGACCGTGCGCGAGATTGTCTACATTGTCAAGGTCACCAACCACACCATCCAGAACCGTCTACAGGAATTCAAATTCACCGAGTCCAGTCGCATGTCCGTCGAGGACTTTTGAAGCAAGACTTTCTAGAGAGCTCGCACGATCCCCATCCTTCTACCGAACGCAGGAGGAATACAGGAAGATGTCCGAGGAAAAGTCACGGAAGCGCAAGAGAAGCCAGGCTGTGGAGGGTGCGGAAAATCTAGACGACGTTGAGGTCGCTGCTGCCACGGAGCGCATGAAGAGACTGACAGAGGGAGGTGCGGATCTTTCGGCTGCTCCGGCGATAGAGTACCAGAGAGACGAAGACGGATTCATCATCCCGCCGCTGCCGTCGCAAATATCACGCGATCTACCTTCTGCGAATGCGGACAGCAACGAGCAGGAAAACCTCGAGCAGCTCGCTCATGAGTTTGGCGACGCCATCGACGAGGGTGTCGACGAGTCGGATGCACAGGACGACCAGAAGAAGGCCGCGGCCGCGGCAAGCCTCAGCTTCCTATCAACGAGGAATGGGAGCAAGATGAACAAGAATTAGAAGGCCAGATTGAAGAAATCTTCAATGATCCCTTGACCTACGAGCACGCCCTGGCTTACTCAAATGCCGAGCAGCGTGCGCGGATACACAGTGTGTGGACGCTAAGCAGCGGCCGCAGAAGGAGGTGTCAATGGCTGTCGATGTCACGGAGGATGAATTTGCGGATGATCCTGAGGTCATCAACTGTTTGCTCTCACCAGAGGAGGCTCGCATCAAGGAAACCATTTGGGTCAATCAGAACAAGGAGTGGCTACGACAGCATCAAGAAAAGGTCTTTCGCAGGAAAGTGGAGGCGGAACGACCCAAGCAAACACGAAAACGCAGAAAGCGAGCTCGCATGGGCGAAGGCCAAACTAGCCCTGCCAGCTCAGCCGCCGAAGCTGCCATCAACGTGGCCAAGGACCGCGCGTGGTCCAAGCGAATCAACTACGATGCCATCCGCAGCATATTCGACATACCAAACGCCGGCCTGGGCTCCGCTGCCACTAGCCGCAAGACGAGCGTGGCCGGTAGCACGCTGGGCGGAGACGATGAGGCCAGCGAGGCGCCCGAGGAGAGTGTCGCGGGTGGTGACGAGGTTGAGGAGGAAGAGTACGATGAAACCGAGGACTTTGACGCGCAGAACAACGGCGGTGAAGGAGGAGAGTTTGAGGGCGGGTACGAAGATGATGACAATCCGGACATGGATGCTGAGTATGGCTTGGACGAAGAGTATTAGACGGGGATATATGACGGATACAAAAAGGAGAAACGCGTTTGTATGAAGATGGATGCGTGTATGATCATGGGTTGCGCATGCATTGGGCTGAGCATAGAAACAAACACTCAGGGCGTTGTGTCGGGATGATGGATGTGATTGGGAGTTTAGGACGGAACAACGATGCACATTGATGCATAATGAATAGATATATCACGTACTGCGTCTCCCCGTGTTTGATGTATTGTGGATCTGCTGATGGATCCGTCGATGGATCTATTAGCCGTTGATCGAGAGCAAGGCAAGGATAGTATGGAGTATCTTGCTTGTACAAGGAAAGTCTTCAAGTTTTATTCGTGGAAAATGAGATTAATATTATATTATAAATATATGATCTGTCGTAATTTATTCGAGTTCTATGCCAATATTGTTTATTCAGAATAAGAGAAACTCTCATTCTTCTTACATTACATTTATGCGAATTAGTCCGTACATACCGAAGGCCTTGGAAACCCATGTTGACACTTACTCTTTCATGAAGCTCTTCTTTTACTAATACTATTTGAACAAGACTAAGTAAGACATCAGTTACTTGCGGCCCTCCTTTTCACCCAACCCTTAGTAATGAGACGCCAGCACGTGTGCTCAGTCTGGAAGTTGTCTCGGGTCTCCAGCGTGGTCCGCAGGGAATGCCTCCGGTCTAGTGCCCAGAGCAGGGACTCAGCCTCTACTGCCTGCAACACATCAAGACGTTTCTGTTAAGGATCTTCGTGGGCTTCGGGGTGGGCGGGGCTATCACATCTTGTCAACTCACTAGCTGCGATGGCGTTGCCCAGGATGCGGTCGCTAGCATGGGGCTGAACGCTCGTCCCTAGAGGACGTGCAGTCGCGTGTTGTCGTGAGGCAGACTAGCTGGAAGGCTTCGAGAAGGCCATTTAAGCTTACCTTTGCAACTACCGCCCGTCAACTAGCAAAGCTCAAAGGACGCTAGGTGCTGCTGAAAACTGGTGTTTCTGCTGTGGCGTCTGCCACTGGGAGTTGGGCTTCAGCCGTCGAATATTGCGTGGCAGACCTCCAATTGCTGCAGCGACAGCGCAGATTGACCCTGAGTCGGCCAAGAGAAAATGTTACTACCTTCTTGACCGACGTTTCCGCTCCTGTGCTCTCGCCAAGATAATTGTTCTCTCCCCTTGGACACCTTGTCGATGCGTACCAAACTCGGCTCCAAATCTCAACTGCCTACCAGGGCTTGGTCACTGGCCTGTTTTGCATCTTGGCATCGTTGTTATATGTCAGGGTTTGTCCAAAGCCTGGGGAGTTGGCTGTGAAACGAGATGAGCCAGCCTCTGGGGAGGTTCGGTGAGGTGTTGATGGAAGGGAGGTAAAGGTGGAGTTGAAGTAGGAGTGCTTGATGGTATGGCTGATTGAGTGTTGGTAGTGGACAAAGGGGCGGAATTGTCAACGTAAGCTGGCTGATGGGACTAACCGCTTGCTTGAGTTGGGGGTTCAGGTGAGCTGTTATCTGCTGTATGTTTTCTTTTGTGAGCCCTCATGCAAGTGATTTTCAGCTAGAATGTGAGAAATCTGTAATGAGATTTCCGTTGTTTCGCGCTACAACACACCCTCAACTGCGATCGATCCCAATCTGCAAACCTCTACCAAACAAATCCAAAATCTGGACGATCTTCACAACGGCCGCGAGATCATGTGAGCGGTTCCCGCCAACTCAAATGTGAGAAAACAACCCTCCGGCACCGCGGGATGGGACCTCCGCTTTGACCTCTTTGCCCCCGGCTGTTGCGTGCAAGTCTCGGTAGACGGCGTTTTTCCCCATACCCTGTCGTGGGTGGGAAGCGATTCAAGACCCTGGCTGGAGGCGTTTCCTGTTGAGTCCACCAGCCGTGGTGGATCCGTCGGGGAAGATACCGGAGGGACGGCAGGGAATGGAGTGGAGGCTGCTGGGGATGGTATTAGCCGGAGGAGTCAACATGTGGAGTTGGTTGTGGTTGTTGGTGGTGCTGTATGGGATGCTGCTGCTGAGAGACAGGAAGATTGTGACAGAAGCGGATTGAGCTTCAATCAAATACAGAGAGATGATGAAGCTGTCAAAATATTGAAAAAGAAAAACGTAATCCCATGATCATCTGTCACTTGGACATGTTACATCCGTCACGACAAGGACCACCCTCAAGCAGCCACGCTCCTGTCCCGTCATAAGGTTTGCCAGGTATAGCTCCCGAAGCAGACTCCTCCCGAGACCAATGCAGCATCCTTGTCGTCGCTGGCGGGTTGTTGGTCCTTGACGAATGGCTCCCTCAAGGGTAATTATTCCCATTGTTGCTGGTGTTGGCTCGACGTGCTATCCCAAACAATGGCACAGCTTACGTCTTGCAAATGGGGCCAAGAAATTACCCCTCGGACCGTGCCCTGCTGTTCCAGATAGGTCGCACGTTTCTTCGGAACGATGACGAGGTGCGGCCTGCGGGAGGAGATGCTGCGGAAGCCGGTATCCCGTGCAAGTCTGGGTTTGGGCGCAGTGGATGACGGCGCGATAGACAACGACACCACTTCACGGGACGCTGGAAATGAGGAGTGACCTCAAAGGTAAGCTTGGCGACGGAAATCTGCAAGGGACAAGCGTGACCCTCTTTCGTATCCGTCCAGCTGGTTTGTCTCTGGACAAGCTGCCCGCAGCGTCTGAATGGCCCGATCGGTAGATGTGTGTGGGAGAGGGTCAGGGTTGCACCAGAGATTTTGAAGTGGGTTGGGCCATGCTCTCACCCCTCAGCTCCGAAGACTGTGAGTGCGTCCCAGGAATGCTAACCGACTGCATGTTCTATTGGTTTGGTATGCAGCGCGTCTTGACTCGCCAGGGTCATTGTGTCTGAGAAGGAGGGGGCGAATGTCTAGGCTGGGCACTGCAGGCCTCGAGAGGCGAGAAACCCTCACGCAGGGCAGGAAAAAGCAAGCAAGTATTGCAGACGCTAGTAACTTTTGACATATTATGCAGCGCCCTCGGGCTCTGTCCCAATACCCCGGAAGGGTTGCTGTCCCCTGCTTGCCATTCCTGACGAGGACGAGGCCGTTGTCTGTAGCGGAACCCAAGCAACGCCACATATTTCAGCTATTGGGCCAGTGATTCATGCGAGGCCGGCTCAGGGTTGGCTGTTGTTTTCTCGTAAAGCGTCGAGAGGCTGTCGCCTTTGGGAGACGTGCCACCCACCCCGGCACACCGTCATGTCCCTGGCGAGGCCAATGTGATGACAGGTGCATAACCGACTCTCGCTCATCGGGTTCGAGATTTCGAGTCCCGGCCTGTTTTATGGGAAGCAGGGGTGTGGGAGGGAGATCAAGCATTGGGAGACGAGGTTACGAAACCTGGCTCGTTGGTCTGGGCACGGAGGACAGAACGGTTGCTGCGCACAGGAGGGCTTCTTGTCTTTTACATATTTTTTGCTGGGGGTCCTGGCGACGAATTGGCATATAGGCCGTATAATAAGGGTCGTATCGTTCATCCCGCCCCGCGATCGTTGACCAGGACAGGCGAGGAACCTTATCTGACGTGGTATTGATCCTCATAGAGGACTTGCCCAAGCCGAGGCTTACATATACCGTCGCCGGGGACACCCTTCCCTCACACCTGGGATTGGGGCGAGACGGTTCTGCTCAGTGTGTTTGCTTGCGTTTTCCACCTTCGCAATGGCCGGGCCACCGCCGTTACCGCCGATCAACAGAGATCCGGCGAGGGTCGCGGAGAGCAATGTTGGACGGATCTTGGGCGTGACAACGACATTTCATGCGCTTGCGATACTGCTGGTTACGCTACGGATGTATGTTCGGCTAAGGATATCGAAGAATGCGGCGCGGGATGACTGGACCATGGTCGGCGCATTGGTAAGGCTCATCTTTATATGTTGATGCGCGTTGACTAACGGTCGTACGCGATAGATGTGTGCTTGTGGAGGTTGGATTGTCTTTGTTATCCAGAGCTTTCATGGCCTGGGTCGCCATCAGGATACGATTGAGCGAGCTGACTCGATGGTGTTCAACCACGCTGGGTTCTGGCAGTCCGTCATCTCAGCGAATGTGGGCATGGGGCTGTTGAAGATATCTATTGCATTTCACCTGTTGCGTCTGAACCCAGGACGGTGGTACGCCGTGATACTATGGGCTAGCATTGGTATGTGTTCGCTTCTGTTCATGTCCACGATCCGGCTCCCACATCATGATCACGTCTGAGGTTAACTTGTCTAGTCCTTGTGGTTGCCTACACATTCATGGGAGCCATGACTTTCTTCCTCCACTGCCAGCCCATGGCCGCGCACTGGAACCCTAAGCTGGGAACATGTTACCCCATCGGCCTGTTTGTGAAGTTTGCCCTGATCAATACTTGTGAGTCGACTTTGAAGCCTGAAGCCTGGTCTGTCTAACGTCTGTTAGCATTTAATATCTTCACCGATGTGATTTTCGGAATCGTTCCTATTCCTGTGATTTGGAAGCTTCAGATGAAGCGACGGACAAAATTATACCTGATTGGTGTCTTGAGTCTCGGTTATCTGTAAGACCAGACCTTGCCTATGCTTGTCATTGGAAACTAACGTGTTTCTAGGGCTGTTGCTATGGGTATCTCCAAGGCTATCCAGCAGATTGCCTTTTCCAAGGAACGAGACAGGACATTGTAAGTCAATCACTACAGCAGTATATGCGGCTATACTGACTTGCTGTTTAGCAACTCTTGGGTTACATTCTGGGGATTGTAAGTTCATCTTTATCGCCTCGTCCAGCTAATGCTAATCCGCTGTGCAGTCTTCAACTCAATATTGGCATCATCGCTGCGTGCGCGCCTCGATGAAACCCCTCGTATCGAAAGTACTCAACATCACTGAATACGGCTCCTCGAGCGAATATGCCATGCAATCCCACGGCAGCAAAGGCCTGCGGACCATTGGCGGCACGGGCGGCGAATCCACGAAACCACGCGACCACTACGAGCTGCGCAGCATGGCGGTCGACAGCGACGAGGAGAAGCGCATATCAGACGAGAATTCGCGCAACGGCAACATGATGGGCCGGACGAGCGCCAATGCCTTTACATGCCAAACGAGGAGGATCGTGCGGGGAGCCAAGAGATGATCCTGCGGAGTTTGCAGAAGCACGGCGAGATCAAGGGGATTGTCATGACCAAAGAAGTCATGGTCAGCTAATACGTGTGTGTTTTGGTGTTTGGCGAAAGGAGCTGGCTATACCCGGTACAGATGATGCCATTGTGTGATACCTCAAGCGTTGTGAATCATAATTCATTGTTGTTGCGTCTGACATTCCTGTCCTGTTTATTGGATCTTGACTCGCATTGTGTTCTCCACAGGACTTGATCGTCTTGAGTCCTTTGTGAATGCGGCTTAGTATCAATACGGTATCCAACTCGATCCTCCCTTCACTACTTTCTCCATCAACGCTTAGCTCGTCCCATGTGCGTCAGATCTTGACGACTCTCTCGACCAACACATGCCGAGCGTGCTCACGAATCTATTGCTACCAGGGTCCACTCAGCTACCCTTTGTGGCGAACAGCCAAGCAAGGTCCCATGCATGCTGGTTACAACAGACCCAATCGCGTCAGCGTCCCTGGGCCCGCCATGCATCCCATTCTCATTCAGCGCCGCCAAAGGATGCATTCTACCAAGCTGCTGGGACTTTGCGGGCGAATCTCTCGGCCAATTCACCAAAAGACGACTGCGATGGGACCTCGACACGGAAACTATTCCCGTAACTAGCGGACCGCACCCGTTGCGCCGTCGTACATGGCGTGATGCGAGCCTGGCCGAGGCCCCAGAGGATCCCTGTCACTAGGTGGCCGTATCCTGGGCTGCCCCAGTTGGTGGTTTCTACGGCCCAGAAATAGCCGATGTTTCGCATGATCTGCTCACACAATGGTTCCCTGCAACGGTTCTCGTTGCCCGGGCATGGAATGTTCGCTAAGAGCGATTGTTCGATAAGACAGGGATTCAGCTAAGAACCCGGGCTAACTGAGCCTGAGCCCCTTCATTTCCTTGTTATGGCATCCTGCCAAGAGGGAGAGGGCAGTCAATGGTTCGCAACGGGGAACCGGCTGGGAATAAGAGCCTTCCTTTATGCAGTTGGTTTGGTCGCTGCAGAGTGGGACCTGGTCGAGTCGACATCAATTGCAGGGTTGCACCGAACAGCATCCACGACGGGCAAAATGATCGGCATTGTGGCGGAGAATCTCCCACGTGTTGATAAATAGCCGGCTCGACTTATAAGCCAGAGCCTCGCCGGTTTTGTTATTGTTGTCCCAGGACTCTCCTCAACGCCCTGTCTTACTCAAGTTGTCAAGCCCTGGTTGTCAGTCATGTTGTCTCTGTTCAAGCTCGTCAGCCTTGTGGCTGCCGTGTCTGTTGTACCAGCGGCCCAGGCCATTGAGCTGCCTACCTTCCTGTACAAGGACGTTGTCGTTGTGGGCGGAGGTGCTTCTGGCGCCCACGCTGCGGTGCGACTTCGTGAAGACTACAAGAAGAGCGTCGCCTTGATCGAGAAGCAGCCGTATCTTGTAAGCATTGGCTAAAGTGCTGTATGATTCATCAATTGCTAATTCTCAACAACAGGGTGGCCATGTTAACAGTTACACTGACCCAAAGACTGGGGCTACCAATGACTACGGCGTCCAGAACTTCATTGATGCGGGCAACGCAAGGGCTTTCTTCGAGAAGCTAGGCGTTCCGGTTTCAGCCCCAGGCCGTATCCCCACGACAACTCGCTACGTCGACTTCACCAATGGCGAGGTGGTTAACTTCACTGCACCGGCTCTGGCCGACCAGCAGGCCGCTCTAGCCAAGTACCGCGACCTGTGCGAGCAGTGGGAGGACATCATACAGCCCGGTTACTTCAACTTTCCTGATCCCCAGAACATTCCCGCAGATCTGCTTCTGCCCTTTGGCGAGTTCATCACCAAGTACGGACTCGAGGCTGCCATGCCTTTCATCTTCAGAACCACTGGCCTCGGCACGGGCGACATTGTGAATGAGCTTACTCTGTACGTCATCCAGGCGTACGGTGCTTCCATGGCCCGTAGCTTCTTGGGACAGCAGGCGTCGCTTATACCCGCATCTGGCCGCAATCAGGACCTGTACGACGCCATTGGCAAGAAGCTTGGCAACGACGTGCTCTACTCTAGCACCGTCATTGATACCTGGAGGACCAACTTCGGCGTGCTCGTTACTGTGCAGAACACCAAGACCAAGAAGATCACCGTCATCACGGCACGTCGTCTGCTCATGGCGATTGAGCCCACTGCCAGCAATCTGGAGCCATTCCACCCCGATAAGCAGGAGAATGATGTCTTCTCCAAGTTTGACGGCTCGCGCATCTACGCCGGCATTGTCAGCAATGAGGCACTGCCCGTCAACTTTTCTCTCTTCAACATTCCCACCGCCGCGGCACCCAGCAACCTGCTCGAATACCCCGAGGTGCCCTTCCTAGCGCGCTTCGATTACATCGGCTCGAACAAGTACTTCCGCATCATGGCCATTGGCAAGCTCGACTTTGACCCGGAGACAGCCAAGAAGCTAGTCCAGAAGAACTTTGAGACGCTCGTCGCTTCCGGTGTCGTCAAGCAGCCTGTCAACAAGGCGCTGCAGTGGGTCGCCTTCGAGGACCACGGCGCGATGCACCTGCGCGTCTCGGCCAAGGAGCTCAAGGCGGGCTTCATTCAGAAGCAATACGCGCTGCAGGGCAAGCGGTCGACGTGGTGGACGGGCGGTGCATTCTCAGTGCAGTTCCAGACGGCGCTGTGGCAGTATAACGATATCTTGCTGGAGAAGCTGGTTGCTGATCTGAAGTGAGGTTGAGTTGAGGGCAAATGGAATGATGGTTAATGAAGTGTTTAATCTGAGCGAGTCGTATATAGTTATTTCATGAGGTATATACTCAAATAGTAAAAGTTCCACAAATTCTTACATAGGTATCTTGAATTCTCAACATGATGACCTCACTGAGGAATAGAGCCATACAGTAGCAATCCAGATCCCAAAGAATGGGTAAGTGAATCAATTGTACCACGGCCTTCTGATCTCCGTCTCGAACCAGATCAGCTGGTTACTGGAGAAGACAATAAGTACCTTGATGGATTTGATTGGGAGCTGGAGGATGTAGAGCTTGCTTGAAAGATGTATGAGGATCAAGTAGATCTTGATTCGCATAATTACATGATGCTATACGGAGAAGAGCTATGCTTACCTTTAATAAATAAGAATAAATAAACTCAAATCAGACAAGAAACATTGTATTCCGATATCCTATTTTATTGGTAACCTGTTTCCTTCAGGGGTCTCTTGATTGTCCTTGGTATGCCCATCAACACTTACAAAACCGAAAGCTCTGACACAAATTGGAACCACATCTACAAAGATCGGAGTCAAAATGAAGTCACATCTATAGGACTTGCGAGTTACAACAATTGGATTACACCGGTTCTATTTTACAGTGCTCTATTACCAATCCCTGACATCAAATGGACTTGCGGACGCTTGAGGCGCAACACACTTGTTCGCCAACGCCGCCTTACCCTCCTTGCTGGTAGCGCTGACGCAGTCAACTCCAATATCCTTCACACCGTCGCACAGGAAAACGGGCTTTCCGCCGCAAGGGCTCTGGATGTTGAAGTCCTTGAACTTGATGTTCTCGCACACCGCGTTGGGGTTGGTGCTGCAGGTCAGCCTGGCGACAGCATCGCCGTACTTGCCGGAGCTGTACCCGGTGAAGTTCTGGAACAGCACGTTGGTGATGTTCATCTGGGAGGGGTATTGGGCGCAGGTAGTGGCGTTGATGTTGAAGTAGCACGAGTCGATGAAGGCGGTGTACTCGTTGTTTCCGCCCCAGAAGTTGCGGAAGGTGATGTTATCGATGAAACCGTAGCCAATATCAGGGCCGGCCCACGTCTTGAGACGGGCGCCGTGCTGGCCGTTCAGCATCCAAACGTTCTCAATGACGGCGTCCTTGACAAAAGACAGCTCGCCCTTGTACTGGCCCAGGGAGCCGATTGACTGGCCGTGAGTGCCGTTGCAGTACATTGTGTCGACGTGAATGTCAGTAGCATTGCTCTTAGGAGAGAAGCAGTCATCGCCAATGTCGACCCAGGTGCGCTCGACGGTGAGGTGCTCAATGTTCAGGAGTCAAAGAAATCCGTGTTCTTGGGGAGCGCAGTAGCGTTGTTGGACTGGGCTGTGCAGATGACATCCTTGAACGAAATGTCCTTGGCTATTCAGATGTCAGCAATGAACGATGAATGAGGGCAGGTGTCTTACAAGTGACGACAAAGTTGGTCCAGCAGGGTGAGTCCTTGAAGTGAATGCCCTGAATGTCAAGGCCGGTTGCGTTCTGGGCATAGAACAGAATGGGGCGGAGGTAGACATTGCCGGGGTCGAGAATCTCACGGCCGGAGAATTCGTTCCACCAACGCTGGCCGTTACCGTTCAGGACACCCTTGCCATAGATCTTGATGTCCTTGCCACCCCACTTCCAGAACATGATGGAGTTCTACGATGGGTTAGCCGAGCTTTACTATCATGTGCTTCATAGAGAAACTAACCTGGAAAGGATGGGCAAAAGAGTTCTTCTGCCAGTACGCGGTGTCATTGGTGAACTTGATCTCACCCTCGAGATGGACGTGGATGTCATCCAGCCAGGTAAGATCAAGCGGCTTGCCGATGATGTAAGTCTTCCCCTTGGGCAGGTACAGAGTACCACCCTTGTTGGCCTGCTTCAGACCATCGTAGAACTCGGACGAGACATCATCCAAGTCATTATCAGACGCCCTGATGGTGAAGCAGGGGCGCTTAGGATCGCATGGTGATCTGTAAGGGTGCTTATCACGGAACTCGTCAATGCTCCGGGAACTCCAGCTGGAAGCTCCAGAGCTGTGGCAATGGCGCCTACAAAGAGGAACGCGGCCGAGAGATATCCAGAGACCTTCATCTTGACAATTGAGCGGCAAAGGAGGCAAGGAGATTGTGGCAAGGACCAAGTCGCCTGTCTGAGCCATTGCCATTATGCCGGGCCCAAGACAACCTTATATAGAGCCCCGTCATTTAGTTCGTCCTCCTACCCCATACTATCTATCCCTGCGGCAGCATTGCAGGAGAATTCCAGTGGTCCATCGGTTGGCGGTACATAGCAGAGGCACGATGCGGGATCAGCAAAAACGGCCATGCGCGTTCGAGGGTTCAATTGAGGCTGGGGAAAGGCTAGACCGTCATAGGCCTAATGTAGTCTGTTGCATGGGAGATTGTTCATTAGCTGATGGTGGCCGGGCTGCTCTGATTTGTGGACCTGGATTTATCCGCGGCTCACCTTTCCCGTGGACATTTATTTCCCAGATCTACGCCGTACGGTACGAGCCGACTGGTCCTCGGTGATGATGCTGTTGAATAAGCCGGAGAGAGGTACATATCGCCAACCGACGTTGCTGGTTTGCTGGTTCGAGGCATCGTGGTTAACCGATGTCGGATATCGTTGCGGAGTTTGGTTCCGTCCTTTGGTGTTGCGTGTGCATGACAAAGACTGGCCTTTCTTTCAGCTGCTGATGCTGAATATTTTGCCTGGCCCCGATATCAATTTCCCCAGCTTTTGCCTTGGGCGTGCTTCTCCACGATTCATCCCTCAATTATAAGCTTAATTTCATCTTTAATCTGTCCCAGACGCCTTAATTCCTCTAGTCACATTGCAAGTCTGTGCACGTCCCCGTTCGGCTACTGGCAATAGGAATGCCCGCCCATATCTGTTCATTCTTGGGACAGAGAGACAATTTGAAAAAAAAATCCGACAATTCAGTCGATATTTATTGTAATTTTAATCGCGCAGACTATCGTAGGTTTTCGCTGTTTCTCAAGTCTGGCGCCGTATCTCAATGGCACTGCTGGCCGTCCATGCAAGCTGTGTTAGATGTTGGCAACACAACGCACCAACGGTCTTGCGACAAATCCAATGAGAAATGCATGAAAAGGATTGTCTATATCATATGTGGAGAATTGTTTTTGGAACTGCGTGGTAAGTAATTATTGAACGCTGCCAATAGCAGCCGCGTCGCAAGCTCTAAGTGGTGTATCCACACATTTCTAATGCCGCATCACTGTCTAACGATGGTCAACGGACGCCTTGTCTGCAATTCAGCTGCCGTCAAAATCGTGGCAGACATTCTGTATGGCCATATGCTTGGAGTAGATCCGACTGATCTAATTCATAGCAACTAGGGGCGGCTGGCCATCGATAGTCATACATCGTAGCGTGGTTTGAACACACATCCTGTGAGGGATATCAGACGCTCATGCGCCATACAAACTTGGGGTCGAAATCCAGGGACGTTGGAGCTGTGAAATAGCAGTCGTTGGAGGTGACACCCAGCCATCAGCCGTAACCACCAATCACAGCTTACCACATCGTTTGAGGCTCAAGCGAGACACAACGCCAAGAACTTCCGTAGCTATTCACGACCATTGCCAAGGAATTCCGGGATCCACAGGAAGGAGGAAGCAGCACGCTAGCTGTGAATGGAACAGACGAAGCTTGATATAAAATTGGTAGCCGAGAAGCGCAGTCATGCAGAACTCATCATTCTTCTGTCCAAGAGATGAAGCGAACGTTCGGGTGACGACCTCTCCAGTCACATACTGTACTGGAATATGCTTAGCTAGTATCCCTTTCCAGACAATGGATATAAATGACAAAGTGCTCGGCAGTTTTTGCTCGGAGTGTTCTAAGCTACATGTAAGTCTTCCAATATGTGCTACGACATGGAATATTCATTTCACTTGCGTGGCCTCAATCCTATTTTGACGGCCACGAGTCTGAGCAAACAACTCTCCTTCAATCCATCTCTCTTTCTGCCAGCAATGTCGCTCGTTTGCCGTTGGTGCGGTGAGCGTGTTGGAAATTCTGTAGGTGAATTCCTGACACGGATGCTAGGTGTCCCATTCATGGTCATACTGGCGAGCCCAGAAAGCCGAAATACACATAGTGGCCATGTTGGCGAGCCGCTGGATGTGGGAGATGCGAATCAAAAAGGTGGGACGGACATGAGCAGCCTCGTGGACTGGCTGCGAGAGAATGGAACGAAGGCACGGACAATATACGGGCCGGGACCTCGACCAACGCCTGTCAGGCTGAGGTGGTATTGTTTACTCCTGGCAAAGCAGATCAGAGAATCTGCACAGGGGTTGGAGTTATGTAATTTCCTCGAGAAGCTTTTCTGCATGCAATTATCAGTGTGATGAAAAAACTCGAACCCCTTTATTCCAAACTTTTATGAAATGCATGTAGCATATTTTGGCTTTCATAATTATCATCATCTTTACTTCTTCATTCACGCATCCCAATTATATCCAATGGAAAAAATATGACTACGCATATGTGATTCAACTGCTTTACATTGAGGCCAACAATCTGGATTAACAAACCATTGAGTTATTTCCTGCATCACGATGGACCTAGCTCGTCCGCCTGATCGACCTGCAGAGGGCCAGATCTTCCAACAATCCGTGAAACCCTCGAGGAATGATGCCTCGAGTCCTCGAGAAGAGGGATTCCAGCTCATTGCGGACTTGGAATCCACTCATGACCGGCATTGTATGGGAGAAGGCGCACCCTCATACCTAGCAATCAAGAGGGAGGCGAGGCGCAATCGCTAAGCTCAAGGCATACAGTGCATCATGCTGGCTTGCCCAATGGCCTCGAAAGTCCAGTACCTCCTATGACTCTGGCGAGGCAAGACGAAGCCGTTTTACCAGGAACCTCCTATTTGGAGCCTCAGCAACTCGTCGAACCACCCCGGAAAAAGCGGTGGGCATTCTTCCCTCAGTTCGTTGTTGGGAGTGCCCTCACTTTGGGCATTATTACACTCATAGGATTCCTAATCATAGAAGGTTCAAGAAATAGAGAATTTACCAGTGGCGATTGTGAAGGGGCCGACGCCAAAGGCATACAGGCCTCCTTGCTAATCAACTTAATAGCAGCTCCTAGCCTCACATTTAGCCAAGCAAAGCTCGTTGATCTTGTCTGGGATACAATCTTTGGTCAAGGTGGAAGGTTTTTGCATGCTTGGGGGCTATATCGGGTTGTGGCAAGATGCCTCACTGCGACAATGGAATCTAATAGCATTCCCATGAATCATTACTTGGACTTGAGCTTTTCAACTACATCGTTGAATTCTTTTTGGGCTGCATTCTCTCTACTGTTCGACAAGCGGAAATTTCAACCAATATATTTAAGACTATGGTTGATTTTTGCCATTGCATATGTGTTGGGGTTTTCAACACTTTGGAGCGCCGCCACTGGGTATATCAGCAGATCCATTCCTACATATTCGGTCCAAGGGACTACCTACGTGTCTCTTCGATCTCGGGAACTAACACTTTGCTGGGTTTTTGACGATGAACGCGTTACAATCAATGGCAGCGATACTATTATCAACGGCCCTCAGTTTAGCCAGTTAATCTCCGATGCACATGGAATCCGCCTCGACAATATCAACATACTCGATAGTGATCTCCCAGGTGAGATGGACGAGTTTGTGGACGTTTATGCCTGTGAGAATATTTCTTTACCCAATGCTGGATCGTGATAATTAGCTAACATAGTTGTGGAACAGATTTTGTGACGAAGAATAGCCTGAAATATGGTGGTCCTAAGGGCCTACCAGGGCAACCAAAAAGCGGTGCCTGGCAATATGAGAATGCGAAAAGAATTCCCAAAGAGCAGCAAGCTCAGGTGCCAGACCTACCTGAGAACTCAGCGATAGCGGCACACGAGACAAAGTTTATTGAAAACACGACAGTAACATCGCTACATTCTAGTTACAATCAGTACAATTCTTCCATCTGGCTTAAAGGAAAACTAGTCACATTACAAGCACCTTTTCTCGACGGAAGCTTGACATGTTCAGAGCATTATCTCACCCGATTTGAGGATGATCTGTACACGAGTAATAACCCGTTTGAGTTATGTCTATGTCTGAATGGTGTTCCGGTGAACGAAAAGATTGACGCAAATACACCCACTGGCTGCATCAGTGATATGGGATACGGCTGGGGTTTTCTGCTTATGTGACAGCTAGTGCGATTGTCCTTGAGACCATTTGGCTATTTACTAGCTGGCTGGTACTAAAATGGACGCGTCGAACTAGCTCGCTTGTGAGAACCGAGCGCACGGGCGAAGGTGTCGTCCGTAACATCCTTGATGCTGCTGAGGCTATATCGGAACATCTCGGCAGCCAACACTCGGCTTATACAGAAAAGGATTTGAGGAAACGATTGGATAGTTGTGGACCAATAGGTTTTGTGATTGAGAAGCAAGCTGGAATAGACCATATTGGGGTTCGAGACATCGGAAAGGTCGATTCAGAAGAGGGAATGCGGAAAAGAGTCAAAATTGAGCAGCAGACATTATACGGATGAGTTATATATTGTTGATGACGAAAGGGTGTTGTGAGTTGTGAATGATGCATGATGGGTTAGTGTACGAGGTAGAAACATATCACTGGTATCGTACAAGTATGAGTGGTGATTGAGCACACTGTTCGCGAGAAGCTTACATTTACATACGAGTATTATTCTTGGAATATTCGATTAAAATTAAAATAATACTCTGGTGTTCTCGGAATTAACTCAGAAGATTATTTCAATTTTATTCAAATTTTATTCTACTTTTATTCTACTCTTAGTCGACTGTTCAACGACATTGACCCTGTTACTCATAGGTGATCGTGCTCAGAAGCGCAATTTTATTTATTGAACACAGGCTGAATCGCGATAGAGAGGTACTCCAAGCTCACCTAAGCCACAGTATTCTTCTTTCATTATATATTTTGTTGACTTTCATCCATAATGTAAGCTTGACCACTCAACGTTTTTCGAAAGTGGAAGACAAAAATACGACTGGTGGCAGCTGTAATCACTCTCGATCGTGGGTCTGAAATACAACAGCGATGTACAACAACACTCATCTAAGTCGTGCAAACGCCCTCACTTTTATCTCACCTTCAACATCACCATTCAAACGCTGCAACAAAACAAATTTCCTCAACCAAAACTACACGGCCACCATCATCTTCAATTATCCGCATCACCATAATCATCATCACCATCACCAACACCATCATCATCATCAACATCGTCATCATGAGCACGCCAAGGTTTGTTTTCTTCACACCATCACCCTTTACCAAACTTGTGCCCTTCAACTGTCCTTACAGCTACGAGTAAAGGCTAACATCAACCCAGCGGAAGACCATTTGATGCGCGTTATGAGAGCCAGCTCTCAGAGTATTGAAAGACAAAGAGGCTACTGCGCCTTAACAGCATCCATTTCAAAGCTGCTCGATCTAAGTTCGAGAAAGCTTGCCGGGATAAGCTCAGCGACTCAGAGGGTGCCCGGTTCTTCTGGCCACAGCCTGACAAGGCCTGGAACAAGCATCCTGGTTGGGTTATGCTTGCATTTACAACCAGAGATAAGTGCGACAAGGCCGAGGAAGAGCTTAAAGACTTCGAGTTTTGGGGTCGTAAGATCGGTGTTCAAAGAGCGCACACAGCCAAGGTCAGTATCACGCAACTACTTTGTTTCATTCTGGTGACCTTTAATTGCTAATTCGAATCACAGCGTACGCAGCCAACTGGTCAAGCTACTGCCTCTCCCGCAATAACAGCCGCCCCTACCGCAAATCCCTTCCTTGTTCCCGCTGCCGCCGCCCTTCTGCTGCTTCCGCTGTCGCTGCCGACTCTACTATCGCTGCCAACACTACCATTGCAGCTAACACTGCCATCGCTGCTACCGCTGCTACCGCTGCTATCGCTGCTGCTCAGCCGCAGTCAAACTTCCTGGTGCTACTCCCCAGACCATTGCTTTCGCTGCCGCCGCCGCTATTGAGGCTGTCGCCAACATTACGACCCCGGCCCCGGTTCTAGCTCCTGTCCAAGCTCCTACTCCCACTACCGCTATCGCTACTAGTACCGCCGCTCTAGCTCCAGCTCCAGCTTCCACTCCTGCCTCGGCCACTGAAGTGCCGGCCAGCATTCTTGCACTTCTCAAAGACCTCTCCGGCGCGGAGCAGGAGAGCGGAGACGAGGATGTTAAATTGCTTTCTGAGCAGCTCCGGAAATCCCTGCGAATATCATCTGATACAGAACAGGACGAGTGATCGACAGTGCTCTCTTTGTATACGCCCTCTGGACAGCTGAAGGTCCAAAGACAACCAAACTCATCTCAGATGGGGAAACCCCAATCTAATTTTTTTCTAGGACCGAGTGTCTGTATGGGGAAACCCCTGCTATTCTTTTCTTCAACGGCCTAGTGTCCGACTTCTTTCAATGTTTTTGTAAGGCCTGGTGTCTGTATTCTTCCAGGGTACTGCCCCTGGTCGAGCCAGCGGGCTGGTCCCCTCTGGGGAATGGGTTCGACTCCCATCTCGTGCCTTTACTATGTGAGACATGACTTTGGAAAGAGACTATGGGTACGTAACATCCTCCTCCTAATACGACAGGCTCGCATGGCTAACTCTTTTATCTCTTTCCTTGGCCTGCTCGGTTCCCACCGCTTTTGTTCTAACGGAGATTTATTATACGATAAGACATGCATAATGCTTGGCTGTTATTTGGCACACCCTTATGAGCTTGTACGAAGGAAAGGCGCTGTAATGTAGTTCAACAACACCAGTCTGAAGTGAATAGAGAGGGAAAAGGCAGTGACTGCAAGGACCAGCGTGGTAAATAATTTCTACAAATATACGAGGGAAACACAACCAATATAGGGATAAAATTAGAATGCACTTCTACGAGTACGCGTGGAAAACACGACTAATACACAGATAAAACTCGAGCATAATTCTAATTGTATTCTAGCGGATGAAGAAGAAATATGTGATTAAACTCTGATATTAATCGAATACTGTCCAAATCCGAAAAAACCAAAAAAACTGCATGGTTTATATATTTCTCTTCCCATATTTTGTGATGATATGGAGTGTTCCTATGGTGATGGTTCACCACCATTGTGAGTACTTACTTACCACCATGCCTAAGGGCACTTTCTACACTGAGCCAGTCCGCGGTCTACAATTCAGGCTCAAGCTTGGATGGCAACCAGCTGCACACAAGAGAGCCGGATTTGGCTCATTATTATCTCACTCACAACTTTGTCACCTGAATTCTGAAAGCTTCAACACAACAAACGCACACTCACGCACACGCACACCTTACAGACCAACATCAAACACGCAAGTTGCATTTTCCATCTTCTTCGTTATTTCTCTTTCTTTCATGACCGAAACTGACCTCATGAGTGCAGAATGACCGACGAACAAGTGAACGAGCTGTCCGAAGAAATGAAGAAGCTCATGGACACCGAGAACCCTTGGCCTAAGAGCTGGCAGATCGATGACGCGGAACCTGGGCGCGATTTAGATAACTCTTTGGCCGACTGGCCTAAATATCAGGCGTACTTCGAGTCATTCGGCATGCCAACGCACCGAGTCGTAACGGACGCGTCTGGTACCGTTCGATTGCAGGGTGCCGGAAGGGCCAGCCTTTAATCTGCCGGCTTCGAGAAAACCAAGGATGAAGTTTGCCTTGGCTAGGATGGCTACGACAAATTTGCGCATTGGCAAGCAAGCGGGCGTCGAGTCACTAAGGACATGGTGCAGAAGGAGGATTGGAAATCAGACCGAATGGCGCCAGTCAATTTCGTCAACGAGTTTGGTGAAGTGGTTGATACTGTTTATCCTGCCATGGAAAAGGCAGATCTGCCAAGCCGTCTCCAGGAGCCCAAGACACTACATACTCGCCTGGAAACTAGAGACCGGCGAAACCCGAAGAAGCCATCCAAACCCACCCCATCCGCATCAACCGAACGCTCTGGAGCTTGGGCTGGAACCACTGGAGAGAACTGAGATGGTCCACCCAGCTGCCGACTATACTGGAACCTCACATGTGATTATCAGACCTGATTGCTCTACTTAACCCTGCGGTTGAGACTTTACCAACACCTTCAACACGGCCGAAAGGTCATCAAACTTCTAAACATAGATGGGGAAACCCTACTCTATTCATTTTTCTTGAAGGGCACACGCCCGTCTATTTCTTGGGTCCAACGTCCCTGGACTTCGGTCCTAAGATCGTATGGCGCGTGAGCGTCTGGTGTCCCTCACAGGAGGTGTGCTCGAATCACTCTATGGTCCCTATTCTGAAGTGACTATTGAGCAGTAGCCACCTCTAATGTTTCTTACTCTGCTTCGTACATTCGGTCGCATGATAAGCCATCATGGATGAGGCAAATAGACCAACAAAAGCTATTACGACACCTACCGAGAAATGACATTGCAGCGTTAAGCTTCGCTTCTATTTGCAGTTAAAGGACGGTAAGTATGATTCTTTCTCTGCACATGTTCTGTTTCATTCTCAACTTCGCATCTCATTCTCTGGTTCATGCCCTGCTCTGTATACTCCACTCTTATTCCCAAAGGCCATATATACTAATTAATACTCACGGTTAGGCAAATACTACTCCATAGATCACAAGCTTTATTTTCTAAGCTTCACTTACAAACCACGGGCCCTCGAGTACGTCCTCACTATGGTTCTGGCGAGATGAACCCACGGACCGAGACGATGCATTATACTGGGAAGCCAACTCAAACTCCGACTGAGTGTGAGCTAAAGTTTGTGCTCGCCGTGCTACGCGAATGTTCTACTACACACACATGACGCGGCGCATCTTTTGAATTCCAAGTAAAGCTCTTCTAGCTTGCTCACATAGTAAGCGAAGTATGTCTACCGATATTTCATCCTGTCAAAAATACAGAGTGTGTTAGCAACGTCCAACCGTGGTCTCTTTGAGCCCATCAATCCTCTCACTTACTGCCTCAGGTCCAGGCGTGCGTACGCTTAGATGACATTGGCAAAAAAAGAAGAGAGAGGAAAGAAACTGAAGATGCGCATCACATTTAACTCCATTATTCGGCATGAATTGATTGATGTCGAGTGTATCATGAGTTTGTCGAACATGCCTCACGGTTCGTTGCTTAGTCAATGTCAATGGCCCAAGAAACACTGTCATGGAAGATGAATACAGACAAAAACCATTGGATAGGGTATTCTTCAAACCACACTCAGCTGGCTCAATTCATACAATAATCAACCAAATGGCAAGAAAAGCTCCAATACAAAAAAATCTCGGACAGATCCGCAAAGTATTCCTGGCCCTTTCTAAGCCCCCTCGCGCCGAAACTCCTCGTCCCAGTTACACGCCCGCCCTGCAGGAAAACACGACAGCATCACATGTCCTACTGTAACTCGTCCAGGTCCTCCCATCGCTTGGTCGCCAGCTTCCGCACCTTCTTCGGGCTGCCTGTTACGGTTGCCGTTGTGCGGGTGCGTCGCCGGTGACACGCATGCGCTCAAGCTTGCGCCCCAGGTTTGCGATTCCGCTGCCCTCCTTTCTCGATGCGGAGCTGCTCGTGGTGAAGTCATCGCGCTCCTCCAGGGGCTTGCGCTTGCTGGGGCTGCGTGAGGCGAGCTCTCGCTTGAGCACGTTGTTCTCGCGACGCAGGCGCTCCACTTCTTGCTCGAGATCCTCGATGAGAACATTCTCCTTGTCATTGCCCTCGTCGCTCATGTCCAGGCCACGTTCAAGCACGTCGACCTTGCGATCCCAGTGCTCCTCGTTGCGCTCCTGCTCGTGGGCTAACGACGCCTTGAAACGGGCGAGTTCCAGTGCTAGTCGCTGCTCGAACTCGTTGGCACACTCTTCACGAATGGCTGCCTCGAGGTCCAACATGCGGTCCTCCATGGTGAGAAGGTGAGCCTCGGCCTTGACACGAGCATCAAAGTGATGCTCAGCCTCGACACGTAGCTGGTCCATCTCGTCACTGAGTCTGGCAATCTCCAGCGCCGCAATCTCCATGGTCGTGCGGTCGTCGCTGCTCATCGGAGGTGTGTAGTTACGGTAGGAACCTGAGCCGGGCGGCATAAAGGGGCGCGGATGGTGGTGCTGTACGGGACTGACAGGCTGGGGGTTGATGGGAGGCGGGCTTGCCAAGATGGTGGCTGTGATGGATGGAATCCGAGGACAGTCACTTCTCTTGCAAGTGCGCTGTATCGGAGAATTTGTGAGGTAGCGTTAAAGTCGCCCAGCGGATCGGCTGTCACAATCATGACACCCTTCTGGGGGTTGCGTTGGGGAGTGTTTGAGTGGGAGGCGTTGGAGGGAGATGGGAAGGAGTTGGAGAAGAGGAGTTCAGTCAGTTTGCATTGCCTGTAAGGAACAATGTTGGGCTGCAACGTGTCAGTGTATCGTACCACAAGAGGGTGAAAGAAAGTTACCTTTGATGAGTTGCCGACTTCGCTTTGTGTTTGGAGGCATTGTCCCAGATACATCAGACTCTCGTTAATCTTTCCAGCTTCAACAAGAGTGGCACCCGCCGTCTTGGCGTCTCGGGCTCGCTCGCTTCCCGCCAGATCGACAATCGTCAGCTTGCTGCCACCCCAAGGACCAGGTCGCCTGCTGCGTGTCCGCTTCTTCACTTCGAAGCAGAAGAATCCGTGGCTACGGCTAGAGACACTGTTGCTTCCAGTACCAGCCACTCGCCTCTCCAAGAGTCCCGTCTCAAGCACCATCATGGCCTCTTTGGCGGTGCTGCACACGATTTTCGAAGTCCGGCGACAACCTTCCTGTCTGGTGAAAGCTCGGTTGACTTGAAGAGAAGCGCCCGACGGCGGTGGTCCTTGGCGGCGCCAGATTTGGCCGCAGGGGTAAGAAGGTCGTAGATTCGGTCGTTGTGTACCTCGTACATGGAGACGATGACAACGTACTCAGCAGAGGGATCACACGAGACGTTGATGCTGCTGACGTCGGGAGACTGGGGAAAGTTGACGGCCGGTGCGCGAGTCGCCGGGGCGGCGGTGACATGACGTTTTGTTCGCCCTTGACAATAAGTTTAGCATGTTTCTTCAAACGGGTGGCAGAGGTCAGGGACATAAAGTGCATTCGTGACGTCCGCTTGGGCGTCAGAGGCAGATTGATGGCGCTAGCCGATGATTTGATATCAAAAGAGGACTTTTCTCCTCGCTGATGGAGCAATTCTACCGCTGCCTCAGTCGAAGAGTCTCCTCTGCTTCGCTAACGAGTCGAATACTTTTCGGGCTCGATGCTGCGGACTCTGGAAAGGTACCCGGTAGGGGCATCCATAGATCTTGTGTAGTAGACGGCTTGACAAATGAAAAGTCGGATGGAGGAAGAGGAGGTCGTACAATCATGGGTGTGGCCGCGCGAGAGGCTGCACGTGAAGCCTGCGACGGGTCTGCGTACATCGTCTCCAGGTAGTGCGAAGCGGCGACCAAGGCAGATTCTGAAGGGTCACTGGCTTGCAGAGAGTCCAGGACAGAGTAAAGCGAGTATGAGTCGAGGACGTTGGAACCGATGGAGCGGAAAAGGACGTCGAGGGAGAGTTGGGTGAGGCCGCGTTGGGTCTTGGAGCCCAAGATGGTATGCGTCTACGCAGAGTTAGTGATGATTGTTCGTCAGAGTTTTCTTGATTATCGTACCTTGCCCGAGCCTGTGACACCAAGAGTTGCAACCACGGCGTCGGTACCGTCACCGCCTTGTGGCGCTAGGACACCTTCCACCATGGGCACGATGTCGGTGCAGTGGAACACATCGAGCTGGGTAGCATCCTCCTCAAAAACCTGGGTAAAGGCAAACTTCTCAATGGCGCGACGGCGGTCGGTCGGCGGGTTCAGGGTGATGTGCGACGGATGGGAGTCCTGCTCCTCAGGCTCCTCGACGTTGAGGATGCGCTCGGTCGCGGTCAAGGCACCTCCAGAGGACGGAGGGCGCAGACGGAGATAGACCTCGAAGAGGTTGTGCGACGACTTTGACGACGAATCCATTGGTGCAAGACTGTGATGGAAAGACCGTTGAACAGTTGCGAATTTGACTTTGGACGTCTCTGGGCCGGGTTCACGGCACTTGTGGTGAATAGCGTCGCTCTGGGTGGATTGATGAAAGGAAGATGCAGGGAGAGGGTGGATGTTTACTTTGGGCGTGCACGGGTTGCTACGGTGGCCCGGCAACCACAGAAAATCCAAATCCAGGTAATTACATAAGGCATGACCAGCAGCGCCAGCACCAGCACCCTGCAGATTTTAGACGCGCGCCAACCTTGATTAGCCGCGATTGTCCGATATACCCATCTGGGCAAGGTGCGGGGTACATCGGTACATGGGACATTGACGTTTCATTTTTGGACTTTTTGAGTCTGGCCTACCCTGTGGATCAAACTCTCCTATTCTGAGCAATAAAATGGATTCATGCCTGGAATGTCTTGCATGAGGACGGTTGCTGGCGTGCTGTTGGTCCGTCATGGTGAAAGCTTAGAGCTTGATCCCCGTTAATTGTGAGGTGGCATCGTGGTCCGCCCAAGATCTGAGTGATTGAGGCATCGTCATCCGTAAGATCATTCCAGGAGCCCAGGCATGCCCAGGGTAGGATCATATTACCACCATGTCATACTATGGTAGATTAACCAACGCACCACATGCACGAGCGGCAGGGAATTGCAAGACAGCCAATGGCATCTCGGACATAATCATCCGAGTAGGGATGACGAGGAGTCACCCCTGAGTCATTGCTAGGTGCAGCCGTGGGTGGACGGTTTGACGACACCGAGCACTACCCTGGAGTAAGGCACCAATCGACGACAGCGACAGCTGCATGAAGCAAATCGCTTGAACTCAATGCCGTGCGGACGGGAACAAGCGGATAAAGACATAGGGGTGATACAGTGGCCAAGCTTTCTTTACTTCAATGCTCGGCCGAATTACGTGCTCTTTACTCAACGTGGTCTGAGTCTAACAGCTAGTGACTCTACCATGACCTACCATGACCGAGGGACGGAAAGTTGAGCAACAGGTCCCCTCGACGCTTGGACCAGGCAATGACAACATGCAGGAGAGGGACGAGGAGGGGTCGTGATGGGCTGCTGTGAGATTGACTGCTGATCCGACATGGACTTGGACCCATGGAACTGGAGACTCCGGCGAGGATAGGCCGGGCTGGTGCCTGTTCAGGAAGGGATGACTACGGTGATATATGGCATCGTGATCCGAGGTAAGGCAAGGCAAGGCGAGGCGAGCAAAGAAAATTTTCTTTCTGTTAGTAACTGTTGAGTGGAGGGGAGTCATAGTTCGGCTCCCATGTGGCTGAGTTGAGCAAGAGGATGATGAGGAGCTATGACGGACCCCTGTTTGAGAGTTGCAGAACCCACTTTTGGACGACGATGCCTTTGGTGCCTTACGGGTTTGGCCGACGAAAAAGAAGAAGAAAAAAATCGAAGAAGATAGTCGAGTTCGGACCACGGCGAGGAAAAAACAGAGATGGAGCTAAGAGATGGAGAGGTCCACATAGAGGCAAAGCCTAGGCCAAAGTGGACAAAGCTTAGTGAGGCCGACGGTGGAGTGATGACAGGGTGTGCAGTGTTTCTACAGGGCAGTTGTACCTGTAGCAACTGGAGGGCGCCCCTCGTTTGGCCTGTTCGTTTCAGCAGCCAGCGCATTCGTCACAGCTTGATATGATATGGATGCAAAAAACGACCCCTCCTTTCAATGTCGTCTATTTTTTCTTCCTTTGACGCTTCCCTCACCGCGGCCTGCAGCACCCTCGACGATGATGCATTGGAGGAGCTAGTGTATATTGCACCGCCGATCAACATGACAAAGGGGAAGGAAAAGAAGCAAGCCGAGCAGTCTGTCGCGTGCGGTACGGTGTGATTGCAGTGTAATTGCGGTGCAGCGCAGTGCAGCGCATCACCGTCCACGGCAGTATAGGGTGGCATGGAATGCGGAGATGTAATGTAACGGTAATAACAGACGCCTGGTGCCGTTAGACGCCCGAATTTCCTTTCCACTGGTCTGGCCTCATTTCGTCAACAGCAGAGCAAGCACTGTACATGCAGCTCTTGTAACTCATCATCATTTAAAACTGTTCACGTGCATCCTCCGCTGCAGCCGCCGCCCAGAGCGGGACGAGGTGGACACGCTGGCACGACAGGCGCTGCTGCTCCGTCCAATGGACCCTGATATTGCTGGCTGCTCTGCTGAGACAGATGATGCTGGCGGTCAAACCAGAGGGAGGCTCGGGAGGGAAAAAGGGACAGGCCAAACACGTAAAGCAACGCCCAAGAGGCGGTGACGGGGTGCTGCCACTTGCGGTATAGCGGCTCAGTTTCCCTGGAGGAGCAAGAGGCACGCCCAGGAGACCCCACCATTGGAGGGAGAGCAGCCAGCCAGCGCTCTCTGTTTTACGCTCTTTTACCCTCTTGCACGCTGTTGTACGCTGTTGTACGGGAGGTACGTACCCCAGCCCAGCCAAAAGGTGGAGCAGAGAAGAAAAAAAGTAGGCCACTTTGACGAGGTACCTTGTCACTTTCGGCCGATGTACCGCCCAGAACCATCGTACTGTGGTAACTGTAGGTGTACTAGCCTGAGTCCAGTACAGTGCAGCACCTGGCAGTGACTGAATGACTATACGTCGTCTTCTTCTGCTACCCGTTTTTCCTCTTCCCTTCTCTTCTTCTTCTTCCTTTCTCATCAACCACCAACCTTTTCCCACCAAGACAACGAAGTCGCCCTACCCTCGAGACCCCATCTCGGATCCATCCCCAGAACAAAACTTCGTCGAGTCACCATGCCTTCGGCCGTCGCTGAGCTGTAAACGCCCACTGCGGGTCGTGGGCTTGCCTCCCACGGCTCGCAGTCCAGCAGTTCACCGAGTGTTTCCCAATTCCACCAACGACGAAGTTTTCAAAACAGGCTCTGCCCGCGCCCGCTCCTCCCAGAGCCCAGAGAGAGAAACCTGTTCTCTTGATTCCAATCATTCTACAACCTGCCCTCTGTCCGGGCGTCTCCTGCAATAAGAAAAATTTCTCGACCTGACTCTTCATCGTCCCTCAACACCCGCTTCTCCTCACCTCACCTCACCTCCAATCATACGATACAAGCCATCTCAACCAGAACAATAACCGCTCCGTACCCTCGCAACACGTTCAATTCGTCTCCAATAGCAATTTCTTGCATGAAAATACCGCCTCCTCCAAACTTCCATCTCTCCCTTCGCCCGCTCCGACCAATATCAGCGCACGGTCGTTGCACTTACAATCAATCGCATCCCAACATACTTACCCCTTCGGACTTAACACATCATGTCCCGCAACGTTCGCAAAAGTTCGCTGCGGCCCCTGCCAAGGCGTCCAAGCGTCGCCGCGGCTCAGACACTTCCTCCTCCTTTGATCTGTCCGACGACGACGACGGCTACTCCGCTGTCGAAGACATCAGCGACTCCGAGGACGACGATGAGGAAGATGTCGCTGCGGTCGAGGAGGAGAACATCCTGATCGAGGCCTTTGTTCGGCCTAGCAACTCTCCTCGACCGCAACCCGTCTTTATGGAAGAAGAAGAGGCTGACGACGAAGACGATGACAACGACCAAGACGACAATGACGACAATGACGACGTCGACCTTGACGCCGACGACACTGCCAGCTGGGCCGGCATTGCTTCCGAGGTGGACGACAGCCAAGTCTCCGACTTTTACAAGGAAGCCACCGCTTTCAGTTCTGACAACGTTGAGCGCCACGTGCGCTTCGATGTCCCCGACAGCGACTCTGACTCGACAGAGACGGAAGATGACCATGCCGATCTCTTCCCAGACATCTTTGTTGCCCAAAACTCTCTTGACCCGGCCTTCCGTCGGGAGATTGAGGACGATCCTGATGAGTCCTCCGGCTCTGGCTCCTTCTGGGACTACCAGGGTCAGTACAGCGAGCCTGCCGACGCATTCGACTCGGATGCTGAGGAGGTTGTTCGCCAGCTCAGTGACGATGAAACTCCTGTCGCTACCCCCAAGCCTCCACAGTCCAGTGCTGTCGCTTCCAACCCCATCCCCGCCTTCGAGGAGCCACAAGACCTCGACGGCTACGAAAGTGAGTCCTGCCTCTACGCGGGACCTGTATTATTCCACATGCTAACCTTCCTTCCCCAGCCGATGGTGACACTACTGAGGAGGATATCCCAGAGCCCCTGTTCGTAGAAAGACTCGCCGCCCCTCGGTCCCCGTCAGCGAAGTCTCTGACTCGGATGGTGATCTGCCCGTCAAGTCTCAGCGTGGCCAGCCTCGTGTCGGCCGCTTCAACCTTGACCGCTCTGACAAGAAGCCCATTGCCGTCCTGAACCCCTGACCCGCAAGATGATGATCTTCACCCCCACCGCCGTCGTCAGCTTGATCTGTCTCCTGAGCAGTTCAACTTCCCTGGCCCCTTGGTGACCAGGCCTCTCCCATCCTCAGCAACTCGGCCAACATGATGCTTAGTGCCATGTTCTCCTCTAACACCTTTGGCGACTTCATCAACACTCAAGCCATTGGTCCTGCTGAGGCCTTCTTTCCCTTCCCATCGGAGGCCAACACTGCTGATGATAGCTCTACCGCCCCGAGCGTCGAGGGCGAGGAGGACGAGGCCGAGAAGAACCTTGACATTAACGATTTCATTGCCTGGGACGAGGGCGATTCATCTGGCGATGAGGGCGAAGAGGGCAACTGGGCCCCGTCGTCGACACCTGTGCGACCCAGCACAGCCTCAAGTGAGCACGATGTCTTGTCCCACCTCAACTCAGAGACTGTCGGTGCCTTCCGCCGTAACCAGATCAACCAACAGTTGATTCTGAGCAACCAGGCTACGCAAGATTCCCTGGCCTTCAGTGGACCCTACAACTACACCGCCCTTAGGGGCCTCAAGACGGACCGCTTCGACACCGCCACCGCTCCATTGACCCCTATCCGTCGTCACAGAAAACAGATGAGTGACCTCACCCGGAGCCCGCTGGAAAGCCTATCGGCCAAGCGCAAGGCATCCGGTGAGGTGCCCAGCAACGGCCATAAGAGACACCGGAGTATCTCCGATGTCAACTTTCTCCACATCTGACCAACTGCATCGAAGCACGCGGTCTTTGTGTGACGAAACAAAGACGAGCGAGGATGGCATGGCTTACGTTTGAAAAGCCATCCCTGGCCTCGCATTTATTCACCTCTCGAATGGTCTTGTTTCCTTAATACCCACTCCCTCGGCAGGACATTGCCCATTTCCTTATTTTCTTATTCTCCTATACACACCCAGCACATGATGTAGACAATCTACCCCTTTCGAATCTTTTATACTGGCTAGATGGCTCAGGCGGGGCAACCTTGCTAAGAGTTGGCTCGCCCATGGCTACGCGTGGCTGCTCTTGGACAGAGGCACCACGTAAAGAAGTTCTTGATAGACCTTCGCATCCTTACGGACAGGGCTCCGTTTGGATGAGGGAACAAAAGCGAATTCTGGAGGGAAAAGTTAATTTTTCTTCGCGCCTGGTCGCTGCGCTTCACGACTGCTTTAATGTCACGCATTCACGGTGAAAACGGGTGCACGGGTTTCTTACGGCCATGGCTGATGACTTGTTTTTTCATTTATTTCCAGCGAAATCTCGAGATGGAGATCAGCTTTTCTTTCTCGTATGTCTTTGTATGTTCAGATGTTCTTCCCCATAGTCAGTTGGACTTGGTATGAAATAAAAATTATAAAATTACTTGCTCTATCCCGTTGTCTTGTGAAGTGCCTGGAGAAGTGAAGATCCGTGTCTCGGACCCCAGGGGAAGGGCTGACATCGAATACCGACGAGAAGGGTGAGACATGTGGATGCTTCATGCCAGAGTGGATTGGGCGGCTGACGAGGCCTAGAATCATCTACGTCTTAGGTCAATGCACTGGTCTAAGCTGGTGGCATCATGCAAGGGAGGCTGGCATCACTGAAGCTACCCGCTTGGGCTCTTTTTGGGATGTTAGCATACATGCCTCGTTCATGGCTCGGCTCGTTCCATAGATCTGACCACCTCAGAATTAGCAGAGGGCGTGAAGCAAACAAAGCCAAGAGAGATGGCCCAGCGTGAGTTTGTGAGTTGGTTCAAACCGAGCCTGGGAGCCTCAGGCTAACTTGTCCATGGCAGATTCAGGAGACGTGCAAATGGACACTCGAAGAGAAAAGACGTGGACAAGAAACAGACGGCTGCTGCCAGGTATTGAAGGAAAAGAAAACCTCAACCGGTTGGCTGCCAGCGTGAATCTTTCTTCCTCTTACAAACCTCTTTACAACCATCCCTCACGCCGCGCAGCAAAGCTCAATACGCACAAACGAAAGTGGTATGTACTCTCGATATCTCCTCCGGCCCCTATGAGATAAAAGGTCCTAATCCATGTAACTTAGGGCCAACCGCAAACGCACCAGACTGAAGGAGGAGTCGACCGAATAGCCAGAATGACAGACAAGCCATGCGACGCCGAGGAGACACAGCTCACCCCAGAAGAACTCGATGAGATCGTAGGCCGGAAGCAGAAATGGATCGACTTCATGGTTGCTCGGCTTTGTGCAGGGAAGGAGTTTGAGAAAACTTGGACTGTAAAGTCCTGCCTTGTAGGCCTAGCCTTTGAATTTAGTATGGAGGGCCATCCCATCACCTTAACCCTAAGAGTTGAGTAGTACGTTTCAGTCTAACTTGTGAAATGGACTAGGGAAGAGTTTCTGTATCCGTTCTCGTGCCAAACCCTCGGAAGGAGTCCTACCAAGCGAATTGATGAGAGAGGGATGAAGGGATCTTTTTGGGTGTTGAGTTCGTTCTTCAACTCTCGGACTTCAGAAAGGATCTCAGTAAGTACACCCATAGATGACTGTATGTCCATCCTCAATCTTTGTATGTCGGCATTTGTTTCATGAGTTGTACTTGTAAACGACTGAATGTTGGTGTTCAACGACTGAATGTTGATGCTTAGCGACTTGATGTTGGTGTTCAACGACTGAATGGTGGTATTCAACACTGGAAGAAGTTTCAGAGACGCGTCTTGGAATAGATCTTTAGGAGGTAGAACGGCGATCATCGACTGCTCAAATTGCATCGCAAGATCGTCCAGACTCTGTTGGTTGGGGGCAGACTCAAGATAAGTTTCGAGCATCCCATGAACTGGAGGCGAAGGGAAAAGACTTGGTTTTTATGCCACGCAAAGAGCAAGGAGAAAAGAAAGGATGGCAAAGATGACGCCAACCACTGTCCATGTGCTAGGAAACCAAAAGGTAAAGTTCTCGTCCATGATTGTCGTCATTACCATGTCTCGGTGATTTGTTTGCCTGCAGAAAGAAGAAAGAAGAGGATGGCAATGGGAATTTTGACATGATGAGTGTCTTTTGTCCATGCCTTCCTTCTTCTTCTGAAATGTTAGTCTGGTGTGAGGTAAGAAGAGAAAGAACTACGTACCATATGTGGCGTGCAGTATGATTGTCTGCAGCAAGACCACCAAGTGTCACTACCATCAGCTGGTCAAGTTTCTGGTGGTATGCATGAGCAACCCATGGCAAATTCTTTCAACCGAACGCGCTCAGCTTGGTCCAGTTCGGGGAGCTTCATGTTCCGTAAGATTTATGACTAGAAGAGGCTGACACGGAGGAGCAGGAGGAGGAGAAAGAGAAGATATCCATCGTTGTAAAATCAGAAGTAAAGCAGCTCTGGACTCATTAATAAGGAAGCTATCTATAGCAAAGCCGTATCAGGTGAGCCGGAAAATTCCTTTCAGCCAAACGATTCCTAGATAGCAATATCTCTCAACCGTGTGGATCTGCTTACCGCTCTTTTGGAGGAGGTATTGCCTTCTGCCCGAGGCGGCAACTTCATATACGTGAGATCTGCAGCATTTTTATTATTATGATTCTCGATACGACATTCACAAGCAATCCAGTTTACATACGAGTATTTCCACGTAATTTCAAGGATATATATATATATATATATATATGGTGGGGATCCAGTCTAGAGAGGTAGTGAAGAATGCCGAGTGGAGCTTCACTTGGATAACTGGGGAGGATGAGGCTAAGTCTACATAAACTCGGGGTTTGCATTGCATGTTTTAAAACTTTGTTCAATTACTCTCTTATAAGATGTAGGAAGTTCTACCGTGAGTAATTGAATAACTTAAGCATTACATTCTTCTGGATGTTTTATAACGGCCAGCAAAAAAGTACTCGAGCAAAAAACATACAACAGCCGGTATTCGCTGGTCGTCACCGACCCAACTACTAATCTGCCGGTTACATGCTTAATTAAGGGAGAGCGGACGGGATCCCATGCTTTCATGCACCTATGGTCGTATGTGATGGTTTGCGCTGTTGTAATCGTATAAGTATAATATTGTGTGGACAGTTGTAAACCAACAATCATGTTTTCCCGCTGGGCGGAGAGCAATAATACATTTGCGCCGAATAGAACAGGATGATCATTTTACTCATTCATGTTCTCATTGCTCTATCTAGCTTGCTTTTACAACTCATCCTTAATGCTCTTGGCGGCCTCCTTGACCTTGGCAGCCTCGCCTACTCCGCGCTTCACCATGCTGGTGATAATCTCAAAGGCAACCTGCGCTGCAGCAAGAGACGTACTCTCACCAGCATCGTCGTAGGCAGGGCTGACCTCGACAATATCAGCACCCACAATGTTTAGTTCCTCCACGCCTCGCAGAATGCGGATCATCTCGCGAGTCGTCCAGCCACCGGGCTCAGGTGTGCCGGTTGCAGGAGCCATGCCAGGGTCAATAACATCAATGTCGACAGAGAGATACACGGGCTTCTCAGTGCCGATCTGTGTCAGGATACGCTCGATGACCGTCTTGACACCAACGTCGTCAATATCGTCGGCCGGGATACGATACCATCCTTGCTGCGTATCGTCTTCGTAATCGGCAAAATCGCCGCCGGACAGACGGGTTCGCAAACCGGCGTGGACCGAGCCGTTGGCAATGAGGCCCTCAGTTCCAGCCAGCCAAAAGACACTGCCGTGGTTGAAGAAGCTCTGTGCGAAGCCCTCCTCCGCATTCACCCAAGCTGAAGGGTACTTTCCAGGATGCCACGTATCAAGATGGGCATCGAAGTGAAGCACGGTTACAGGCTCGCCGTATCGCTCCTTGAGCGCACGCAGAGCAGGGAGTGCAACGCTGTGATCTCCTCCGAGGGTGACCAGTCGTGATTTGCCCTGGTAGCTCACAGCCGGCGTGCTCGGGTTCCTCTTGCCCAGCTCAACATACGCCTCGCTCAACTGTCGCAGAGCCAGGGAATTGTCAAAGGGAGACACGGGGATGTCACCACAGTCAACAATGCGTGCCCAAGATGTGTACGGGTTGATCTCCGCGCGGGCGTTGAAGCTGCGGAAAGAGATTTGTCTGGCGGAGCTGGCCCGGATGGCTCGAGGGCCAAAGCGAGCTCCTGGACGGTAGCTCACAGCGGTGTCAAATGGCGCACCGATGATGCCAATATCGAAATCTCCCTCAGGCTCAGTGAGACACTTGTGGTGAGGCAGATGAGCAAAGGTGGAGATACCACTAAAGGACCACTATAAGACAGTCAGTACCATGATGCAACTTCTTTGTGAAGATCAACATACGTCAGTGCCCCATTTCTGCTGCAGCATTTCAATATCAATGGGCTCCTTATCGTGGTGTTTGCCATGGCCGTAGACTAAGGGTGTCCCGGCCAGGACCGTTGCAATCGCACTCAAACGCATGGTGGTCTGTAGTATGTACACTTATTGAGTCATTTGGTGATTGAAGATGAAGACATCAGTAAGTTGGGCTTGGACCTAAACAACTATCTTGCCCCAGATTTTACCCCGACCAAACCCACCGCACGGCCGACCTCGGTAGCAATTGAAACTGGCCAATTACTATTTCGTCATGCTTTTGATAAACCGTTTGCCGGAATGCCATTCCAAAAGTCCAGGGTAAGGTGTATTACAGGCGGCTTGCTTCACTAGCTGGCGAGAGCACGACCCCGGTTCGTAGCCGACTAGCGGTTTGCCGGTCAGAGCCGGTCTATCTCTAGCCAGAGTACCAGTTAGTAACACTGTTGACACCGGCTAACCGGCAAGGCGCATTTGCCTTTGGGTTTATCTGCTGGTGGAACCAGTTACAGTAGCACCAGTGGAGAGGCCATTGTCTGTAGTGATAACGACCGGCTCAGCCAGGCGACCGGCATGACTCGCCGGTCGGTACAGACACGGGCCTTCCGAGCGTAGCCGCACGATAGGCCTTTCCATCGGACATTTTAGCTTTAAGAAACACGTTATTAGGCGGTCTGGACCTGGTTCATTTGACGGGGCGACGATAGCCTAGCTCCTAGGTTGGCAGCATTGCAATCACCTGGTGTCTGCCTCATCTCGCTCGTCTCACCAGCACGCTCTTGAAGAATGACTCGGTCATGGCAGCTTAAACTACTGAGGACAATGACTTGCCACGAGGCAATGGAGATCCTGATCCAGATTGCCCCTCTAAGACTGTCTATGGCGTTGCCACCCCGCAACTCAATTCCCTCATGTAATTAGTGTAAACATGGGGAATCTGGCAGTCATGGTGTTTTGGCCCTCGTGGTTGAGGAATGGTAGCTGAGATTCCATCATGATGAATGGTAGGTTGTCAGCCTACGGATTAGTTGTTGAGTCATTTATGTTATGCATATGCTACAACAGCACATTTAGCCGACTGGGTTATGCTATTCTTGACTCCATTACCGTTTTCTAAAAGCATGTCTTGCATCAACAACATGTGAATCAAACATTTTCGTAACAGGATATACGCTACTAAACTAGTATGCAGCTAGCCCAGGAGTTGGGCTGCAGTCAATGTTCCATCCCTGATCATGTGGAGCCCCAGATTTCGAGACGCTATGACTGAGTAGTAACCACAGCGTTCAATTCGAAGTCTCAACGCGAACTCATCTTCAGCACTCACAGATGAGTTATATCGTCAGTCAAAACCCGTTTGTCAACATTCGCGCACATCGAACCCAATGGTGAAGCCAGAGGAGCAAATGAGCGAAGTACATGGCGATTCCGCGGCCCGTCGCGTGGCCAACATGAATCGGCGCCGTGCTGCCCGGGCGTTAGTAGACCCCAGTTTCCCACGATCTGGTAGCTGGGGCCTCGTCAATGCTAACTTTCATCAGATGCGATGGATGCCGGAGAGTGAAGGAGAAGTGCGAAGGAGGTCTGCCTTGTCGGCGATGCACTCATCTGCACCGACAATGTGAGTTCACCAACCAAGGCGGCCGTGGGCGCGGTAGTACCGTACCGATACCGGGGCTGCCTCGGCAATGAGCCCGGACATGCCGGAGATTCTTCAGCGCATGTCCAATATGGAGAGGCTTCTCACTCATTTTATGGGTGATGTTAAGCTAGATCCAGAGACGCTGCAGAGCCTGGCCGACTCTGTGGACAAGACACGAGTTAAGCCGGTTGCGGTAAATAAGGACGATGATGATGCCATGGAGTCTGCGTCGCAATCGTCAGACCATGTCAATGTTGATGAAGTCAGCTTCCAGCCATTAGGGAACAATGCCACCCGTGAGTACTTCATAGTCAGAAACTATACTCAGTTATACTAATGCATATTAGACTACTCTGGAGAATTCTCCAACTGGAATTTTTCCATGCGTATCAAGAACTGGATAGAGCAAACTGGACCACACCGAACTGTATGTTCCTCAGTTTCCAACTTATTTAACCTTCTCTAATGCCATGCCCTAAAGGATGCTCCAGATGCTCCTAAGATCAAAGAGTTTTACAGATTTGAAGAGCTTCAATCGCCGCCGGATGCAGCTGGCCTATCATCCTCGTTTCCGCCACGTCAAATTGCAGATTTTCTTGCCAAAGCCTTCTTTAACCATGCTCAGAGTAATTACTTCTACGTTGATAGAACGTGGCTGAACAGGAAGATGGATGTTGTCTTCGAAAATCCCGCATCTCTGTCACGCAGAGATGTGCCAATGCTGTGCATACTCTACATGGTTCTCGCTGTAGGTACACAGTACGCCTATCTCGACAACCCAAGTAGCAAGAACAACGACACAGGAACCTATTCTGAAGATAATGTGGGCTTGATGATGTATCAGCAAGCCTGTAAGCTTCTACCGGATGTCATCACCATTGCGTCGCTAGAAAGCGTCCAGGCTTGTCTTCTTATTGGACTATACACTTTGCCGATTGACCCGTCTGGGCTATCATGGACATATTTAAACCTGGCATCGAAGCTAGCGATTCAAAATGGGATGCACAGGAGATATCCCGGCGAGGGTCTAGATCTTGTTATCCGAGAGACACGGAGTCGAGTATGGTGGACGCTCTATGTCCTTGAGAAGTATGTGCCTACTTGATCAGAAATTATGCATACTAACATATTCCAGACGCATTGGGACTTTTCATGGTCGCCCAGTATCCATCATCGATAGCGAAGTAGACGCAGATTGGCCCGTCGAGAAGCCAGAAATATGGCCGGGCTGCCCACCAAGCAACACGAAACACATCTTGGCAACACTCCACTTATGCCGAACACTAGGCAAGATGAGCCATGAGATGTAAGTGAAATCGATACAAGGATCTGGCCAATGATATGTCCCGTACTAATACGTAAAAGTTCCTTGTTCAAATTGTACGATAAACGAGTCACCTTCTGCGCCTTGGCGCGCTTAGTCGATATCAAACAGGAGCTACACAATTGGTGGCAAGACCTCCCCAACGATGTGTGCTGCCGCGATCCGTTGGCGCCGGATGCTATATCGCGCGAAGCTGCTCACGTACGTCTAGAGTACTGCGTCGTGCGTATGTACTCTGGTCGACTCTTCATCATGCCCCAGAACGCATCGAAGCCTACAGAGCGTTCACCATCATCGGTAGGCGCCAGCTCTAGTCCTGACAGCGGCGCAACTCCGTCTGCAATCACGTCGCAGAACGCTCAAAGACGCGCTGTGTTGGTCACGGATTGCATCGATGCTGCGTTATGCATCGTCGATACATGCCGCTTGCTGCAGAATACGATTGGCCTTGGACGCGCGTCTTACACAGAGTTCAGTGCTCTTCGAGTCGCTCTTTTAGTCATTCTATCCCAGTTCCTGGACAAGTCAACGAATGTAGACAGATTCCGTCAGCCTTTATTCGAGGGAATGGCCATGCTGAAGAGCATGTCTACATGGGGCGCTTCAGCTCGCTTCGACGTCTCATTAATCGAGGCATTTGAGCATGCCATTGCTAAAATGGAAGCCAGAGAAGGCGATAGACCACCAAGTCCACGCGAGTCAGATTACGACATGTTCAAGAAATGGGAGATGGGTCAAAACGGGTCCAAGTCAGCCGCACAGCAGACACCTCGGGACGATAAGGCATTTGACCCAACCCTGGGAATCCCATCGCTTGTCGGCAATGCTGCAGATGCATGGGACAGCGCCCTTCCCCGGTCTAGCTCCATGTCTATGCCTGGTGGTGCGTTCAACATGGATGGTAGCTTTCCATCAATGCCCATGTTGGAAAGCCTTTCTGCCACCTTGGCTCATGGATATGGCTTTCCCGGTGATCTAGATGGTTCTAGATCGAACAATTGGATGGGACTTTAAGCTTATGGCTCGTTGGTTGCATGTTTTGATACCCTAGTATGATGATGGTTATGATGGTAGACAGCATTTATCAAGGCTGGGAGCGCAGGAAATGGTCGATCGTAGAAGGAAAACCTAGCTCACGGGAGAATGACATAAAGTATATATATCTCTATCGTTGATAACTTTAACTATCAAACTGAGGTCATTACGGATATCTTGTGGATCATCTTATCTATCACGTTGATGATAACATTATGTTCTTGTTCTTGTTCCGGTCGTCGAGATGCCGGTCTCGCGATGTGATGCATCAATTTCCCTACCAACGTCAGCAACCTGCCTAGGACCACCTGATCATCAGACCAATGAGTCGTAGTCACTCAAGGACTCTGGCCGAGGTGGCGGGTTTATCTCTCCAACTAGGCAATAGCCGGTCAATGCCGGTCCACATAGCGTAGCGACCGGCACTTGGACCGGCTCACGCACTACACCCTGGCTTCATTCCAGGGCTACTGCCATTCAATCGTTAGGAGCTGCTCCCCACCGCCCGGCAATCAATTCTCGCTATGTGAACTAACCTTATCAACTAGAGCGGCTAGATTATCTCGGAACCCCACACACGGCCTGTACCCCAGGTTTCATGGGCTCTCCGACTCAGGAGATAGAGAGATAACACGGCGCAATGGTAGAGCACTGACCAAGACCGGGATACCCGAGTGTCTCGGTCGCTTGTGGTGCTCCCACAATCGGGCTATCGGTCGTTGTGCATGTGTTGACTATAAGGACGCGTAGATCCTCCCTTTCAGTGAGCCCTTTTGTCTCTCTTTTGCCCCCAGTCTTCATCGACTGCAAAAGACTCACACCTCGTTCAATTCAAGTCAATTGTAGAGAACTCTTTCATCATGGCGAAAGAAGATATTAACGAGGCCGATATTGCCGTCTCCATGGGGCGACAGGACTCCAAAACGGAAGGGGAGTTCAAGGAATTGAGCCGAGCGGAGGAATTGCATAGACAATACGGTGTCACACAGCGAGGACTGAAGCCTCGACATGTTCAGCTCATGGCAATTGGTGGTGCGATCGGTGTTGGTCTTTGGGTGCGTCATTAGTCCCCGCCACAGCTGCACCTCAACTAACTGGTTGTCCAGGTCGGTATTGGAACAGTTCTGCACAAGGCTGGTCCTCTGTCACTTATTCTCGGTTACACATTCTGGGGAACATGTTTCGTCTGGCCTTTGTTCCTGTGTGTTGCCGAAATGTGCGCTTACCTACCGATCCGCGGCTCCATCTTCGAACTTGGCTCTCGACTCATCCATCCGGCAATCGGCTTCACCATGGGCTGGACGTATTTCTTCGCAGGAACAATGCTTATTTGTGTCGAATACAGCGCCGTTTCAACAGTAATGCAATTTTGGGTTCCGGATCTTAACCCTGGTGTGTGGATCGCCATGGCCATGGTTGTGTGCGTGCTCCTCAACGTGGTGGCTGTCAAGTTCTACGGCGAGTCCGAGTTTGTCATGGCCTCATCCAAGATTATTCTTCTTTTCATGCTTGTCATGATTACTCTCATCACAATGGCCGGCGGAAACCCGAGACATGACGCCTATGGTTTCCGCAACTGGAATGCCGGCGCCATGCACCCTTACTACGCCGAGGGCTCGACTGGCAAGTTCCTGGGCTTCTGGAGGTATGGTTTATCAACTCTTCTGTCACCGAGCCATGCTAACAGAACGTGAAGTGTCGTGATTTATGCTAGTTTCACAATTGCAGGACCCGATGGAGTTGCCCTGGCATCCGGCGAGATTCAGAACCCTCGTCGCACCATCCCCGAGTCGCCAAGCTGGTGTTCTACCGCATCATCGGATTCTACATTGTAGGAGTCCTAGCTGTTGGAATTATCTGCTCTTCCAGAGACCCTAACCTGGTTGATGCCATTGAAAACGGAGGTGGAGCGGCTGGTTCTAGCCCGTGGGTTGTTGGTATCACCAACCTCGGCATTGGCACGCTGCCCCATATCATCAACGCCTTCATCTTGTTCTCTGGATGGTAAGTCTTTTTCACCCTTATAACAAGGGATGAAAAACTAACATGAATAGGTCTTGCGGCAACGCTTACCTGTACAACTCTTCCCGAACCCTCTACAGCCTTGCTCAGGGTAAGCCATTGTCAACAACCTCTCGACGAACTGCCTAAACTAACCTTTTCCAGATGGCCAAGCTCCCAAGTTCCTTCTCAAGTGCACCAAGAACGGAATTCCCATCTACTGCGTTGGAATCGTGTCTCTTATCACTTGCATCACCTTCCTCGTCACATCCAACTCCGCCCTCGAGGTCTTCCTTTGGTTCGTCGACCTTACCACGACGGCCCTCATTGCGACGTACGCCCTCATGTTGGTTGTCTACCTCGCTTGGTTCCGCGCTCGAAAGGTCCAGGGCATTACCAACGACATGCTTCCTTACGCCGCCCCATTCGCGCCCTACACTGCTTACTGGGCACTCTTCCTCGTCTCTATTATGCTCGTCTTCGTGGGATTCGATGTCTTCGCGCCCTTTGAGATCCGAGGGTTCATTACTCGCTACTTCGCTTTGGCCTTTTCCGTCTTCATGTTCGGCGTTGGCTACATCATGTACTACAGAAAGGGTTACAAAACCTTCACTAAGCCCGAGGATGCGGATTTGATCACCGGCAAGGCCGAGGTTGATGCGGAGTGCAGGCACTGGGAAGAGGGAGGCATCGAGGAGAACGAGCGAGCTAGACTTGCGGAGCTGAGCTTTTCCGCCGCACATGGGAGAAGATGTGGTAGAGGTTGTCCAAGAAACTGCCAGGAGCAATAAAGCTAGACAGACGATGCCTTGTGTTACTTAGTGTATGACGATAATTTACGACTGAATATGATACTATTTCTACTATGTAAGAGGATAAAAGCCCTGTGTATCTCGTAGCTATTATCAGGATATCAAAGCTTATAAAAAGCTTTAAAATTAGAATTTTATTAAACTTTTATTAAATTTCTTATTAAAAATTTCTTCTATTCTTATTATATTTTTCTTAAATTTTCATTATAATATTATTAAATTAAATTAATATAATATAAATATTTTTATTATAATAATATTCAAAATTTCTTCTATTCTTATTAGACTTTTCTTAAATTTTTATTATAATATTATTAAATTAGTATTAGAGTAATATTAAAATTCTATTATAATATTATTAAAAACTTTTTATAATATTATAATATTTTTATTATATAATCTTATACTCATGATACAGCATGGTTTATCATGATCCATGGCGGTGCATCGACTGATGCATCGACTGATGCATCCATATCGCTATTGGTCGAGAAGTTTTCCTGATCTTACTGATTTGTACACGGCGACGTTCGTTCTAGCTACCTACGCATCGATCAAATTAGTCTCTAATGTATCTGTTTCATCGAGCGACATTGCGGCATTATCGGTCAAGAAACCTGCGCTAGGTATGTGTAATCTCTCTCCTCCTACTGTAGCTATGCTTGTCTTCGCCTCATATTCTAGCTAGTTGTCTTCAAACCATACCCTAAGAACCACCATGTCCAAGCCAACGTCTATTTTCTTAATGCATCTAAAGACTTAGTTTGAGATCATTTAAAGTCTCAGTTGTCCTCCGACTCAGTCTTGATCCTCTTGTTGGGGCCTTCCTCAACCAGGAATGCTGGTCGCTTATCGCCACCAGGGAGCCAAGCGCTGAAAAGCTCATCATCTTCGGACTTGAGAAAAGCTGCATCTGCTCCGACGTCGAACTCTTTTTCCAAACTTCCTGCAGCCTCCTCTTTGTCTTTTACACCTGATGCTTTGCTGTCTTCATCCTCTTGTTTCTCAACATCTTCACCAAGCTGAGTAACTTGCGCTGGAAGAAGTGGGCTCACAAGCAGCCAAGAAGCTTCCCACTCAATGATCTCTTCGTACAAAGAGTCCTTAAGCTGCGACAGTTCTTTGAGGGACTTTATCGCTTCATAGCGAGCCATGTCACTCCAGCACACACTCTGGGCGATCTCCAGTTGCACAGTGGAGAGAGCAGACATGAATTCGCGGTTCAGCTCTTCATGCTTGACAATGAAAGCGTCCAGCTTTCGTGCCATACTCCTTCGGATTGACCGGCCGACGTTGTGGAAGATGACATGTTTGGCGGCTCTTGCGTGCTCTTTCATGACTGTCCTTGCATTAAGGGCCTTTCCAGGACCTGGGTAGTCTTATTAGCAGTTATCAGTTAGCTTGAAGGTGAGATAGTAAATACCCGTGACTTGTTGTGCTTTTAAATATCCTTCTTTCATTTCGTCGAGCAGCAAGTGCCTGGAATCGTTCTTCACTGAGGTGACCGCTTCCTGATATCCTCCCACGGCCTTTTCGAGTCGTGCTTGATAATCCCTGAAAATGTTGAGAATTCTATGCTTATCATTGCGGAAAGCAGTGATGTAGATCTCGAGGAGCTTCGAAGACTTTGTTACACATCTAATAGTCTTAGACATCAACTGCTCCAGCTTATTCAGCCAAGCCGCAAAGTAGGTGGGCAAATCATGCTGGAAAGCTTTCGCCCAGGCTGGCACGTGTGGTGTCCAGTAGTATGAGTAACTGGTAGTGATCAGTCGTCAACTTGCACAGCAAAATGAAGTAGCATGAATGACTTACGTCCGCGCTTGCCAGTCATGATCTCGCTTCCCAACTCGTGTCTTCGACCTATAGGCGGCTCCAAAGCGCCGTACGAGGGCGAGGTAGGTCGCCCAGTGGATTTCTTCACCTGAGTTGTCTTTGTTGTAATTCTTTACATGAGACACGAATCTCCTCTCCAACTTTTCAATGACCCCGGTTCCGTTGGTGGGCTGGTCTGTGGAAAGGCCGACTATGAAGTTTTTGAGGTCTGATTGGGCGTGATCGAGTGACTAATATGGTTGTTAGACGGAAAGATCAAGAAGGTGCAACGAAGATCCAGCGACGGTTCAACGAAGGTCCAAAGAAGATTTAACAAAGACCCAGCGAAGATTCGACGAGTATTTAACGAAGACTCAACGAGGAATTGACAACGGTTCAACGAAGAACCGACGATGGTTCAACGAAGATTCAACGAAGATTCAGCGAAGGGTTGACTTACATCTTGAAATGAAGCATTATAAATACCCAACTCCGCTCTGATCTTGGGAAACTCAGTGTCTGGTAGTTGAGCTGCGAAGCTGTTCTTTCGTTGGACCCATGCATATATTGAATCGAACAAAACCCGAATTTGGCGCAAGACTCGGTCTGAACGATTTGCTCGCTTTTTCAGCGAGCCTTGAACTAACCAGTGCTCAAGAGGAAATATGCCTGTAGCCTCCGGGTCTGGGAAACCAGGCATTGAATCTCCGGCGGCAAGGCACCGGTGCGCATGACTGCTTACAGGGAAAACATTGAGTTGGGTAGAAACCTTGGCCTCTTCTCCTTCTCGACCGGCGTTTCTGATCATATCAAAGTGCTCTTGAAACTTAAGCTTGCTATCCCTGCTGCGTGCGTCGATGCAAGCACGCAGGCATTGGGCGTTAATGGCTGCAAGGTCTCTTTCTAGGCTTTCGCGGGTATCAGCGTCGGCACAGCTTGGTGTCTCCGTTGCGAGTTCATCGCCAGAATCTTCGACATCGGTCAAGATTTCTTCGTCTGAATCGAAAGGAACTCGTCACGATGGCTCTTCGTGCGACGGCCAAGTTGCTTGACTTTGCTTGCTAACATGTCATACTTTGCCTTCAAAGCGGGAAAGTCGTCGGAGACGTCTTCCGGACTCCATTCGTTCTCCACAAAGGAAACCCAATTCATAAGGTCGACCTTAGTGATGACGACGCATAGTGAATCTGACTTGCCGTCGGCTTCCATGTCTAAAATTTGGTCTTCCCTCAGTAAGCCCATCGCAGTATGATTATCTGCAGCACGATCGCCTGGCGTTACTACCATCAGCTGGTCAAGTTTCTGGTAGTATGCGTGTGCAACCTTGGATCTGGACTCTAAAGCGTCCATTTCTCCTGGAAGGTCGACTAATGTGATGTTTTGACGAAGCACATTGTCGACATTGAGGTAGAAATGGACGATTTCTACAAGAGGCCAGAGAAGTTGGAGTCTTGCGACAGGCTCCTCCAACGTAGGGTTTGACAAGTTTCAGAAACTTGGGTGCCTTCGCATGGTAGACCTCCTCTGTTTGCGAGGTGTTGGGCGACTCAAGATTGAAAAACGAGAGCTTCCTTGGCATTCGGCGGTGATCTGTGTAACTTGGCCACTCATGCCAAGCTCTCTGATGCGATCGACTTTCAGACCGGACCACGCATGAATTAGCTGTAGCTGTGACTTCATTTTGGCCATATCGCTTCTGTAGACGGCATCTCGAGCTTCTTCGTCTGTGGAATGTGTTTCAAAATCTTTGAGCTCTTTAAAAATGCAGCCAGCTCTTTCTCAACTGTTTCCCTGCTCTTAAAATGAGCGACGGCACGGAATGTCTTGTCCTCATCGATAGGCTCATGATATCGAAAGCAGCAAACAGCTGCTGTACAAGCCCCAGCTTGACTTGAAGGAGCAATGTCCCCTTGGGATGGAGTAGGGCATTCAGCAACGATGTCTTTCCGAGGCCAGTGTCGCCTCCGACGCCTACAAGGTATTGGAAGTTGTCGTAGTCTTCCTCGAGTTCCTCTGAGTCCAAGTAGTTAATATATTGTCACTGAAGATGACGGTATTGAAACAAGACTTACCGACGCTGGTGTTCCATGCCTTGAAATCCAGTCCAATAGGCTGGGCAGAGGAGTTGTTTATCTTGGTCCGTATATTTCTGAGCCTCAACAAAGCTTGCTCCATGGCCAATTCTTTCAACCGAACGCGCTCAACTTGGTCCAGCTCGGGGAGAGCTTCAGGTTCCGGAAGATTTGTGACTGCAGGAAGAAGACTCGGAGGAGGAGGAGGGGAGGTGGCGGCGGTGGAGGAGTAGAAGGTGTCTGTCGTTGTAAAATCGGAAGTGAAGCAGCTCTGGACTCATTGGTGAGCAAGCTGTCCCCGGATTCTACTGCACTCCCATGAGGAAAGCTGGGTGGTGGAGCCGACATGATGTGCTCTGAAATCGAGGTGGACGGCGAATGTTTTCGGAGGAGCAGGCGTTGTTTGCAAATGGTCTGAACAGGCTTGAGTCAGTGATGAACAGTGCACAAGGAATCAAGCTTGAAGACCAACCAATGTAATAGCGTGGTGTGTTTGTTGAGAATGAAGCACAATGTTGCTGCAATGCGCCTGGTTTTCCTGTGATCACGGATGAAATGACGACTCGTGCAAAGTCTGATGACTGATGAGCAATTGAAGAGAGGAGGGATGACTGATTTGCATCAAGGGGTAGAGATAATACTTAGTGATAGATGTGGCTCATTAGCAGCAGCTCTCGAAGACCATGTAACGAGGTGATATATCCCGTAGGGCCAAGGGATGCATGGATGAAAGGGTGGTGATGAGTAATGTGGTGGAGTTGCGAGAGTGATGCCAAGTCAGGGAGTGCGTGAGGTGAAAGTGAGAAGTTGGATTCGTTAGATCTCTCCTGTAGGCTCATCATCACATGACCTGTATCAACCAAGCAGCTGCCAGTGCCCTCTATAGGAAACGCCGGGCAGCTGGCAGAGGCAATGTCAAAGGGACTTGGAAATGCTCTTTAGCACTGGGGCAGTCTGCTGACCAGAAATATCGGTTTATGCTCACAAGGTTGGGGAGACGAATGCAATGAATTCACCCTAAACATATACAGAGCCGCAAGAGGTCCAAGGAAGTAGTCATTCACTATTGTGTAATATGCTAAGTAAAGATTGATATCAAGGTAGAAGAAGTAAATCTTCTATAACTGGAGTGGGTTGACTTGCCTTCTGTTGTTGTGAACTAAGCAGGATGAGTAGTGCCTTGTGAATGGAAAAAGAGAACAAGAAAATTAAAAAAACACAAATAAGAATAAAAGAAGAATAAAGAATAAAGAATAAAATAAAAATAAAACCACTCTGTTATTGATAGATATGAGACCCTCAGACCAAGTCATCCTTCTCAAAACGGCTGATGGATATTTGCGTCGAGCCACTGTCACTGGTTATGGACTTAATTAAATCAGCACCAACTTGGGGCGGTGGTGAGAACCAACAACATAATCCTTTGCATGTGCAGCCAAGGGAAGTCTGCTGAGCCACAGATTATGTAATTCTGCTTTACATATGCAGGAATTCTGAGGCAGGCAACCATCCCTGATGACTCTTTTAGAGCGTCTCACAAATACCTTGTTATGACTCTTTAAAAGCGTGTATTAAAGACCTGCCCTACATCTGATCTGTCACACAACCGCGCCCAAAACATGTTAAACCTTGTATGATGGTGGAAAACACGGTGCGCAAGGCCTTGCGACTGCTTCGCCGCTGCAGAAAGCTGTTCAAATTGAAAACTAAACCAGCACCAGATCTAGACCCCACAATGACACAGCTATCGCCATCCTCACCTCTAACCGCGGCTGCCGCCTTACTAGAGCAATTGCCGCTTGATATTCTCGAAGAGATATGCGAACATCTTGCTATGCAGGAGCGGCGCAGATCTAGTTTATTTGCTTTCTCATTGGCAAGCAAGACATGCTATGCAGCCGCAGCAAGGCAAAGGGCATCACGCATCTGCATAACCATACGTACTCCGGCCAAGCTCCGTCGTGACCTTGAGCGATGGGAGCAAATGCTCCTACCCAGAGACCATTACCGCCGTGTGCGCATCTTGAAAATCACTGGCTGCATGTCCTTCCAAGAATCCGACGACAACGCGGAGTCCAATGACATGGAAGAAGCTGCAAGACATGACGAGGATTCTCACCACTCTTGGTATCCATACAATCCTTGCGAGCCTCCAAGGTTCCCCGTTGATTTCGAGGAAAGGCTTATTAAGTCACTGACACCAGAAGAAAAAGCAAGAATAAAAGAAGCATGGATACCGCTTGCTCATCTTCTCACCAAACTCCCGGGCCTAACTGATTTTGTTCATGCGTGCTCGGACCAAATATCACCTAATGTCTTGTCAAGCTTACACCAGAATTGCCCTCAAACTCGCCTTCACATGCACACTTTTAGCCTGCGCAGCTGCTTTGAGCACCGCAGCAATCGACCTCCCTTCTTAGGCCAGCCTCTCATTGATTGCGATTCTCTGATCGACAATCTTCGTCTCAACGATTGGGATCATCATATTGACGAGGATGACCTTGCAATTGTGACCTCCCCGTGTCTCTATAGCATTGTTGTTAAATACAGCTCTCGACCGAGAAAGGGTCTTGAACATGGCGTTTTCTCTGCGTACGAAAAGAACTACAATGAAGCGGTTGTGAAACGCATGGTGGCGGGATTGGCCCCTAGACTGGCTCATGTCAGGATGATGGGCTACAACTTCTTACCAGTTGGGCGAGTGCCTGCAACAGACCCTGATCAGAATGAACAATCATTGGGACCTAGGATCAATCTCAGAAAAGGGCATCTCAAAAGTCTCACATTGGTTGGTGTCGCAGTGGAGGAGCCTTGGACACTCTATACCACCTTTGAAATGTTGCAACTCCTCAAAATAAAGTCCTTGAGACATCCCCAAAGCTTGGCATTCTTAAAAAACTGGCTCAGCAAGGTGAACTGGGCAACCTTCGCAAGTTGTCATTACATCTGGAGCCCAAAGACCGGTTTTCTCGAGACGGAATGCCAGGGGCAGTTCTTCAATTGATTCAATCTCTACCATGGCTTGACACACTCACACTTCGCGGAGCCCTTACTAGAGAATTATGTACCGGTGTTTTCCAGGCATGCGGAAAAAGCTTGAAATACCTTGCCCTTATACCTCGAATTATACAACGAGCTCCACAACTTCACTGTCAAGAACTGGCTACACTTTCCTACGAAGACATCGAGGAATTGGTACAAAGATGTCCGGGATTGCATGGATTAATGGTTGCCATAGAGAAGCCTTACGATCTTAAAGCTTTCCAGCCATTCAGTCAGCTGAAACAATTGAGATCTCTGCTTTGTTACTGTGACCTCGGATTCTCGCCAAGCATGTCTGGGCAATGGAATGCTGGCTCAGGTTCAGAATACGAGGAACTGCGGGAGAGGTTGATGAAACTATCCTTTCCTGAGCCCAGATCAGGCATTTGTTCATCAAACGCCATCGCCATCTTTAATACGATCAATGACAATGCTGAGAACCAAAGTCTGGGTTACCTCAGAATATTCCCTCAGGACATGCTGAGAATGTTGCAACGGGATCTGAATAACGTCAATATATGGACTGTGCAAAGAGATGCGACAGACAGTATTAATGCCTCTGTTTCTTCGAATATGAGAAAGCCAATTCAGTACATAGGCTCCACGTACCATTAGCCGGCATGTGGTATCAAGGAACTGAAAAAGGAGCTAATACAGACAGCTACAGTGGGAGGACAAACATACTTGGCGGGATAGGCTAAGGAGTTTGAGCATATATACTACTAAGGTTATAAATGACAAAACGTTGTAGACATTCCCAAGGCTTCTTTTATCAAACCCCTGCATCCTGATAGAAATTGCAAAGTCTCATGAAAGATCTGGTTGTAAAGCTATTAAGTGGCTAACTGACAAGCAATATTCTTTAGATGTCAACAAACCACGGGTCATCTAAAAGTTCCTTAGGTGAAGGTCTCTTTGCCGGGTCATACTGCAGGATCCGTCGGATCAATGTCTTTATTTGGCCAGCTTCTTCCTCTTCAAGCTCTGGCTTAGCCTGGTCGAATAATTCCTCCATAGAATGCGTTTCAAGCATAAGAGGTTCCGCACCTTCTTTAACACCCCAAGCCCACAATTGAATAATTCCCTGTCCTTTGTGAAATAAAGAGAAGAAGTTTTCCATTGATTGAATATGTTTTCTGGCAAGGGTCCGAGAATATCATGAAGAGATAGCAGGTGGTCATCATCTTCATTCCCGCCGCTCCATGGTACGCAAAAGAGTGGTCGTCCAGTAATGAGTTCAAAAGTGAGGCAGCCGAAACTCCAGATATCCAGAGTCTTATTAACAGTTTGGGATAGAATCATCTCAGGTGCTCGAAGGCCGGTTGGAATTATAAACTTTGCCGGTGGATCTGTGAAGAAGTATGCTGCACATTGTTGTGAGTTTATCCACTTAATCTGAAAGAAAGGTGTCTTCCCAAGACTTACCTCCACCCATGTCTCTTAATTTGATCTTGAAACCTTCACCATGATGGGTAAAACTAGCCAATGGCTGCGCGACACAAAGGTACTGTGGGGCCCATTTGTCTTGTTTCCCATTGTTAATATTACCGAGGTCAAACAGCATATTGCCAGGTTGAAAGTCTCCATGGGCGATGCCATTGGCATATAGATGTTCTAGAGCCTGCAATGCTTGTTTGAGAATACTTTTCGCCATCCAAACCGGGTAGCGGATCTTCATAAACCACGTCCGCGGCTTGAATTGGGGTAGCTCCTCAACCATTACGTTGACACTGGGCCCCATCGGCTCAAATACAAGACATTTATGAAGGCCATTAGGTCCACAATGCACAAACTCATCTAGAAGTCGCGTGACATGATCGTGGGTTTTGCTGGGTTCGATCCTTGTAAGGTGATGCAATATTTGTAGCTCGTTTGCTGTTTCTGATTTACCAGAGACAGTGATCTTCAGGGCAACGTATCTCTCATGGCTTTAGTAGTTAGCGTATGTGTGATGCTTACTTTGACATAAGTAGGGCAGAATGTGAAGAGTTTGGAGTTACCTTTGGTCACGGGCCAACCAAACTGTGGAGTATGCACCTTCACCAAGCTTCCGAAGAATTTTGTACTGATCGTTATTAAATGTGTCCCCAAGATGCACAGGATGGTATCCGCCTGGATGATAACTCTCAATCCATTCACATGGAGAAGTAATGGTTTCAAATCTCCATTGTTCCCTATCCTCAGGGACGCGCGACGGAGGGTAGGAGGAGGAGAGGCGCTCATGGCTGAGGTGGAGTATCTTGGTCGCGGGTTCGCAGTATGGAGTTTTCGGAGATGCTTCTAAGCAACACCAGATGCTAATCTTCCAGCTATGCTTAATAAATTACACTGATAAGTCAAGATAGCACTTTGGATTTACATGGGTGTTCTGGGGAAGAAGAACACTGGGCAGTTTTCGCAATCGGCACTGAAACCGAACCAACCCAAGAAGCCCTGGAGCTGCCTTAGGCAGAATCAGCGCTGCCTTATGTCAGCATATAAATGCCAAAGTGACTGAAACGGAGCTGAATGATGGCCAATACATGACTCTAAACTAGATAAGAAGGATCGTTTATCTTTGTTTTATCTGAACCAAGCATTTATTGCTGTAGCTTAGGCTAGTCCAAGCCAAGCAAGCCGCACCAAGCCCATGTAAATCAGAAGTTCTTAATAACTAACCCCAGTTTTTCGGACTAAAATGTTGTAAACAGCGTACGCGGCCCAGTTTGCTCAAACTAGCGAGGGGTTGTGATCGGGAGGAGCCAAAGAGCCCCTTTCGAGGGAGCAAGTTCTGAGCTTTCATAACGTTCATCTTATCGCTCAATTTCGGCCAGAATGCCACGCGCCTTCTAACAACAAGACATATTTGTTTGCCTTTGTTCGGCCACCATGTATTCATTCAGCTGCCAAATATGCGGTGTGGACATGGCCATTGCCCGCATTCGTACTCCCGATGAGCCTTCAAGCGCAGCTTGGAATTGGGAAGGGGCCAATTATGTGGGAGCCCATACTTGGCCATGTCAGGAAGAATTCCAGGATCAAGACTGCCAGGAATGCACAACCATAATCCGACCTCCAGCGGATGGTCCAGACCTGGAGACGTGGCCAAACCAGGAGGAACAAGACGAGGTAGACTGGGCGCCAGGTGGCCATCCATTGAGCGATGACGATGACCCTTTGGAGTACGATTCAGGCTGGGAGAGTGAAAGTTCTAATTATGAAACCCCAAACCATTCTGGTGACGAATCTTATCATGGCGAAGTGGATAGCCATGATTCAGATGGCAAGTCTGACTGCGCGCCCCTGCAGTATCCTCTCCGTGACCTGTTCGCTCCTCCGTTGCCTGAACGTCTACCTCATGGCACATGGTATGACGGGTTTGTCTATTATACGGGCGATCGAAAAACCAGACAGTTGTCGCCCCTCTCGCATAGTGGCACGTCTCAAGTCCTACCAGAGCACATCGCCTCGTCGTCATGCCGGAGCCTCCAAGGCATCAATGGACACGTGCTGAGCGTGAAACAGATGAAGAACTGTCGAAATGTCCGCTTCTTGGTGCCCAAGCCATCGCACTGGAGGGCCGAAGCAAGTGACCAGCTGATTGAGGGAGACAGCCTGTTCTATCTGTTTGGGAGTCGAATGGATCGCACATGGTTGAGAATAGGCATTTTCGAGGATGGCATTCGTTCTATCCACCTCGGCATGCGCTGACTGAAATAGGTACCAGCTGGGAATATGTGAACGAAGGTTGCATTGTAAGTTTATCCAGCGTTTGCTTATTCTTATCTCAGCCCCCTGCTTACGGAAGCAACCTTCAGAACCTCACAGAGTCATTCGTCCCGCTCCCGGTGCACTCGTACTGCATCGATATATACGCAAAAACCTCATTTCGTCGTTTTGGCCGGGTTGACCTAAATGGACTTTGGCATTGGCGCGAGATGCGCTCTGAGCCTGACTTGTACGGGCTTGCGGATAGAATACCTCGACAGAGGCCAGAGCTGGAACAAGCTCGCGAGAGTTGGGATTACCCCTGGTGTCACCTCGCAGGCAATGAATGGCTTACTGCAAATCCTGTCGAGCTCCCGGGCATCTCTCGGGCTTTGGAGACCTGCCTTAACCGCCCAAGCGAGCATCATATCCAACTGCCAGATTCAGGGTTTCTCGCTCTCCCTGCCGAAATCATCCAGCATACGCTGTCATTTCTTGACTTATCCACCCTCGATATGATGGCCAAGATGTGTCGTAGCCTTTACAAGCTCACGCAGCCAGTGTTCAGGGCATCTGTAGCGAGGGATATGCCTTGGCTGTGGGAGCTTTTCGAGGGCAGTAAATATCCCGCCTCGCGTGACTGCCTACCGACATGGGATCCGCTCTGTCCGCTTGGTGTAGCACCTCCAATACTTCCCATTGGCCTCGAAAGCGAAGAGGATGAGGCGGCTCGCTGGGTAGAAATTCTTCTAGAGAATCCTGAGATGGAAGAACTGGGCAATGCGGTCAAAATGCTCAACCGGCAGCGTCGGGACGTGGTACTGGCGCCATATTATGCAAGAAAAGAGGCTTCCTTGAATGACTGGCACCTTTTTCGTGCCAACGTTGAAGCCTGGATACAACGAAATCCACAAAATGCAGCCAGACACTGTGGCGACGAAGATATAAACTGGAGGCGGTTGTGGTTGCTATTCAACCCTGAAACAAGTCCACTGCCAGGTATACGCAACCGAGCACGAATTTGGGACGACTGCGAGAAGATTCTCGATTGTGTCACTTTGGCGCACGAGCTAGGAGATATTGATGAAAGGCATAAAGAATTATGCGCCAAAATATCTGAGTATTCACAAGGAATTTCGTATACACTACCTGATGAGCGCCCAAATATCCCTGAGTGGTTATAAACGCACCTACATGGCCTCATTTGAGTTTTGATCTCTTCTACTTTGGACAAGAAACAATGGGTATGCCAATCAAGATAGATAAAGACATAGACAATTTTAATTGAACCATTCCAACTCAACCTGTGCGTTCTGATACACTATGAATATCTTAGTAGATGTGACTTGTTCAAGCACTTCTGAAGCCCGGACAACTATTCAATCTTGCTGTAAGATGCGTGCGTATTCATAAGATGCCTGACAACTGCCAAGACTTTTTCTAACTTCTCTTGCACAACAAGCTCAGCTTGGTAAATTCCTTTGCGTATTGGCTATTTTTACATTATGTTTGTGCGTAATGTTGACGGAAATGGCAAGCTGCTGTTGTATCTCATATCTGTTACATTTCACTTAGGTATGTCATTCACAGGACGAAACGGTTCTCGCGACCACTATGCCAGTCTTAAATTACAATCAAGCGATGGCTTTACTAAAGAGTTGGCTTTTGGCTACTGCTAGAGACTACCCTAGCCTATCCCACTGATCTACCATGGTTGACGAGGGTAACTTAATGATCAAATCGATCAACAAGCCTAAAACACATGCATGTGTCAACCCTGTCAATTAGCTTACACCGCTAGATCCCGGTGATTTGAAAACACCGCACCCGGGTAATTGGTAGATCATGTCAGCCTACGGCCTGGGGATCAGGACTAATTGTATTACAGAGCGCATCGTCTGTGCCACGTATGTGCGCAGAATACTCCGCAAAGCCGAGGCCCCACGTATATAATGGGCAAGTGTAAATGTAAATACGCCCTTCAGAACTGGTTTTAAATAATTCACCACATCCTAGATAAATTACGAGCACCATACAACACTCTTCAGTTGCCCACCATACTTTCATCATGTTGATCGTTCACCATCTCGAAAAATCACAATCCGAGCGAATTATCTGGCTTTGCGAGGAACTGGGGATCCCATATGAACTCAAGATACATCAAAGAGATCCAGTGACATTTGCGAGTCCTCCAGAGCTACAAGCACTGTAATTCATTTACACGCTCTCTATAGGTGTTAAAACTGGAACTGACACTTCAGTATAGGCATCCAAGCAAGGCAGCCCCGTCATTCAAGATGGCAAAGTGACTCTGGCCGAGTCTGGAGCCATTGTTGAGTATATTCTTGCAAAGTACGGCCAAGGAAAGCTCTCAATTCCGCCGAGTGCCGATAATTACGCCGACTACCTATATTTTCTCCATTTCAGCAATTCAGGCCTACAGGCTGCCCTAGGAGATACCATATTGTCATACAAGCAGAGCTCTCTCCAGATCTGCCCAGTGTACGCTTTGCAAAACGGTCGCGTGATAGCGCATTTGATATCCTTGAGAACCGATTGAGCAATAACACGTGGCTTGCTGGAGACGAATTCACAGCGGCAGATATCATGATTGTCTTTTCTCTCACCACCATGAGGCGCTACTTTCCGTACAGCTTGGAAGAATATCCCGCCACTGTTGCCTTCCTTAAGAGAGTGAGCGAACGAGAGGGTTACCAAAGAGCAATGAGCAAGGGAGATCCTGGATTCACCCCTGATTGGAGCCGAAAAGCCGGAGAGGGTTGGTGCTGAGAAATGAGATGGAGTGGTGGGAATGCACTCTTCAGTGGCGTTTTACTTCGCTTCTTACCTCAGTCTGTGCTATGCAACGCCAACCGCAATTAATAGAACAAGCTAAAGAACATATTCCAAATAATTATGAAATACCAAGATGTAGATGCCCAATGACTTCTTGATGTCAAATGAAAATAAGAAGTAAGGGAACAGGAACAAGTTCAAACATAAAAGCTGACCGATGATGTCGTAGCCTGAAAGGATTGGGAATTCAGCTCTATGCCAGGAAACTGGTCTAATCAGAGCACAAGTAACAGTCTGAGCGAATCCTACGATTTGGAAGATTTAATGAATAATCCAAATGAGCTATGGGTAGGCCTTTAGATGGCTTGAACATGTGTTTATACGCCTTGCTGTACTAAGATACTGTAGCTGACTCATGAACTATTTCATATGATCATTATGAAGAATAAGGCCGGTAATCTGAGACAACCTAGGCAGCCTTTTCTTTATGCTTCTTCTGTATCGAAAAACCCATCTCACGCACGAATTCGTCATTGCTATTCACCCAACCGTCGACTACCTCCTCCACGTCTGTGTGGACTTTCCAATCTTTATGTTCGGTAGCATAAATTAATAGGAATCCAGCAATCTCAATCCGCAGGTGGTCAGCCAAGCTAAGTTCCTCTTCATTCTCTGCTGATACAAATTCGCGGTTACTCAAGAGTAATGCAACTTTGGTGGAATCAACCATTTTTACTCTGTTCCGTACGTCTGCCTTGAGCTGGGCAAACTCTTCATGGTATGGCATATGCTGTCGTTCTGCGAGCCATTCCAGGAGTTTCACTAATTCTGAAACGAAATTTCTCCATTCCATCTCCGACGGCGCATCCTTAGCAGTTCCTGGGTAGGGGATGGGAAGCAGATTGGAGCGAATTGCGAATGTCTTTGGTAGAATCTTGGTCAGCCCCTTTTCTCCATTTCTGACTCTCAAGCGTAGACTTTCAACATTGGAAATCATGGTTTTGAGGACAGGGACAGAGTGTTGCAGCCACCCTTGCCAATTTCGTCGGCTGACAAACCGAGAAGAACATAAACGCGTGACGAGGAGTCGAACAAGTCAGTATGCTGAGAGGCAATAAGCTGGTTCGCAGTGGCTAATATGAAATCTTGAAGCATTTGCACAGTAATACCCTGTCCATCGTTGCGTTCAGAGGCCAAGTCTTCAGGAATTTGCTGGAGGCATGATGAAGCAACAAAGACGCCGTATGCTTCGAGGGCTTTGTTACCAGGATTATCGAACTGCATCAGCCAATGTTTGCCGGCGTTGGATTTGATTAGGTCTCTGTTCGCTTTGACGGCCGCGGTGACACGAGCAATACCTGGTGTTGGAGCGAGGTTGATGAGAGTCATCTCCTGGAGCACAGATACTGTCGAAGCGGCCATATGGGTCGGAAACCTGCGAAACAAGTCTCTGAGAGTTTTTGGTGATACTGGACAGGCAGGAAGTACCTCGCCTTCGTCTAAATGGAAGCCATGTCTCTTGAGGAAGAGCTTATTCCATCGGGCATTGTTGGCTGCTGATACGGCTGGGACCCGTGTGAGTAAATTGATCAGTCTAATCCGGGTTTCGGCTGGCAAAAGCTTCTTGTTTCCATATTCCAGTTCTCCGAGCTGCGACATAAGTGGTGTTTCATCTCCAATGTCCGGAATAGGAGCTTCGCCACTCTCAGCAGCTACCCATTGGTCTTCGGTCACAGGTCGACGCTCGTTAAGTTGTCCAAGAACAGGAATAACATGTGTCTCCAGTGCGTCAAGAATAATGCCATGGATCTCTGGTAAGGTCGATGGCTCTTTAAGGATACTGAGAAGACTGCTGACAATGGCCACTCGAATGTCAATGTGCCTGGCTTCAGCAAGGAGACCGAGAAGAATATTACACGCAGCTGATGGGCTGATGAGTTGTGTGCCTTGAAGGATCTGGGCCATCATCTTCACCGTCGTCACTTTTATGACTGGGGCTCTCAGAACGACCTTGCCATCATCACCGACAACTTCCATCGGCTTTGAAGCCTGTTCTCGCATCTGCTTCTGGAAGGTGTCCGCGAGCATATGTAGAAACTCATTAACAATCGACGAAGGCAATGATGCCAGGAATTTGAAATCGAGCAGCTGTCGATACCAGGTACTATCGGCACCCTGACCTTCAAGGATTATCTGCTGCAAGAAAGGGAAGGCCAGCCAAGGCTGATCACTACGTGCCACCTCCATCACAAAGCTGACGATGTTGGACATGCGTGTTCTCATGCTCTCTGAACTGAGCCGCGCCTTCATTTTTGTAGAAGGAATGTGGCCAAGTCTGCCTTCATCGGACCAGATGCTGCTAATCTCCTGAAGATATAAAGAGGGCCTGCGTCGAACATATGACGATCAGGGGCAGATTCCATCAGTGCTTCAACCTCAATTAAGGTCTCAAGATATGGTTTCCATAGTACCTCCACTGTAGGGCTTCTATCATAGGTTGAAGTTGGTCCTATCGGATCGAATAGATCATGAAACGATGCAGCGCTCTCCTTCTTCAACCGACGGTCCGCTATCATCTTGAAGAGCTTGAAAACACTGTTAAAGGTGTATATTTTGACTTGAGGTTGCGAAAATGTCATGTTGATTGTTTCCATCAAATGAATGATAATTTGATGAGAAAGTTCAATGTTCTTTTCACTTGTGTGATGTCGTTGGTGTGTCCAATTTCTACGCCTTCTTCCCTGTTTGGAACAGCGCTCACGAGATCGCAGAGCTCTGTTGTGGCAAATGGTTCGGAGGTATAGAGCTCCATTAGTACAAGAGGCTCATTTTTGTATCGTCTTGCCCAGAGAATTGTATCATCCAATAGTTCCAGGTCACCAATGGCAATGGCCAAGTTGAATGCGGCTTTGGCCCAGAACGAACGGCCTGGTGACTCGTGAGACTCTTGAGACATCTTCCTCCGCTCGAGCACCATGTTTCGGGCCCGAGAGATCCACTCAGAATTGGTGGGCTCTCCTTTGTGCTTCTTCAATAGCAGAGACCGAAGAATGGCTACATCTCCGCAACTTCCGCCCATGTCCTGACTCTGGTTCATGAGTCCACCATATTTCGGGCGTAAGAAGCTGCCGGTAGGGTCTGCGGAGGAGAGTCTCTCAAATAGAGCCAACCCATCTTGTACATCCAGGTACAAAAATAATTTGGGCGGCCAGAGGTTGGCTTGGGCGGACAAAGCTCGCAGGCGAGCAAGCCCTCCTGGTGATTCGTCATCGATGTCAAGTTTGTAACCGTTTGCGTGCCTCAATATGAGTCGCAGAAGCTGATAACTACACACATGCCGTCTCCTATTGAAAAGTAGGTCATTCACAATGACGTCCAATTTATAAGGTGTTTTTTCATTTGGAGTAGGCATAAGGGCAATGAGTTGCTTCAATGTCGACTCTGTTTGCTGCTGAGTAGTACTGCTTGTGGTGGTGCGGTCATCTCGAGCTTCCGTCCATCGCCGGTTGGCATATGAAACAAGCGTTTTACGTCCTAGATGGATGTGTTTTGCCAGATGTCGTGGGTGCGCTTGAATACACTCTGTAACCAAGTCTAGAAAGCTGTCCCGCATCTCGTTGCTGTATCTTCGTCGAAGGAATAGACGCGTGACCACGGGCATGACGACTGCAGACATGAGGTCTCCGGGAATTTGGACAATCTCCTCTTTATCTTGGATCAGACGTTCTAAAATTGTCTTGGTGAAGTCAATGTTGCCTTGAAACAACCTCTTTTCCTGTCCGAAGGTCATATTCTGTCCGGTTCCCCGCGTGGAGAAGACATTCTCCAAGAACCGTTTCTCATACTGGTCGCGATGACCCATGAATAGGCTATTACTCTGTCTTCTAGTCCACTGGACTTGGTACTGCTTCTCCCATTGTTGCACAACATCCCAGTTGCAAGCGGGCACAATGTCCTGATAGTATTGCCTCAGCGGCCTTGGGTCCTTTGGCACTCCATTGCCTGAGCTTAATCCGTGCAAGATCTGCACCAACTCTCCAAGTGCGGCGCGCCTGGCGGGTCTCGCTTTTGAGCGGATGCTGTGTGGCCGAGACGACGACAAATGGTTTTGATGTCGCGCAGGCTGAACTCTGTCATCAGATCGGCCAATGCTGCGGCGCCTCCAATCGCGTCCCAGAAAGGCTGGAATTGGTTTCCAAGGCGAAGTGCCTTACAAAACACGACAATGGCATCGCTGCGGATCGTGGTGCTATGTGTTTGGCGCAATTTCTCAGCCGTGCCAAGGGCATCGCGTGGGGCCATGATGCTGTTATCTAAATAGGTTCAATTGAAGCTTTGTAAACAATCATGCAGCTTGGCACAATGAGAATGGTTATGTTGGAAGACTTGAGTTCACAGAGGATGGTGAAAAGGACTTGAGGAAGAAGAGACAGGCGCCCATGTCAGGGCTGGTGAGTCACGCGGACAAGCACTGCCTCTTCCTGAACTCGTGTTTGAAATGCTGTCGACTTATTCCCCTCCTTCTTTAGCGCACATTTCACGAAGCAACTATCCAATTTTTCAGCTACAACTAGTTTATAGACTATCAAAAATGTCATCGTTAAATTAGGAAAGCCCATGTTTTCATCTTGTCAAAATTCATCATTTTACTTTTGTATCACGACGTTATAAGAACTTTGGGTTGGTTCAATGTAACTCTGGCTATGCTACCAACTAAACTCGCCACAAAATCGCTACAAAGCACTATGCTTCGCATACGAGAAGAAAGCTATAATCTTAGTGCATTCGTTGTTATTTTTAACCATCCAAAGACTGGGTAAAGCTCAAGTTTGTGATAATATCAAATGTCGCATTCCCGAAAAGCTTACATGGACTCACTCAATTTACCTATTTGGCGTTCTATTGGAAGGTAGCTCGCATCTTGTCGTGGTGCCAGTGTCTAGGAGTCTTATGAAGGTGAAATTAAGACGAACTTCGAATAGTAAGCATATACCAAAGTATATCCATAGTACACAGGAGCTGTACCTGGTCTATCTACTAATTTTATGGTTGTAGAAATTCACCTTCAGGTGCCAATGTGATAGCGTCCGCTTGGCTCCACCTATGCCTCACTATCCCAGGTGGGTGTTCTTCATGTAGTCGTCCAGGGTTCTGTCGTGGCATATACTCCATCATGACATCCCAATCCCAGTCTCGTGGCGAGCGTGCACGCCCAAGCTGCTGATACACAGTGACCTTTACGACCCAGCCACTGCCCTCCTTGGCAATATCCATGCAGTAGTCTGTCATGCAACGGGGACAGGAGTTGACAGATGCCGTGCAGGATGCAAAGTAATCTGGGCGAGTGCTATTCTCTGCCAGTTCAGGAAACATGCAGTTTGATTCGTACCAAGTAGAGTCATCCTTGGAAGAATCCCGTTGGGAGCCGACTGGTAGTGCGCAGGTGAGCGCAGACATTAGGGCCTTTGTCATTGAAGAATCTCCTCAATGTCCGTGCATTACCCCCAGTATGGAATACGGTAGAATGAGTGCAGACAATGAGATTATCATGGATAATTCTAGCAAGCCATGAGCACGAGCACTTAATACCATCCTTGCCCTCATATAGTGGCAAGTTGCATGACAGTTTATCGACAGCAACCCCATGTGTATCACCATAGAAGTGTGCATTCATTACCACACGGGCGAGGTGGTACGGGACGCGCTCAGTGAACCAGTAGATTGAAATTTTATACGCGTTACCCAGTTGGCAAGGTGCCCTATAGGGATGATACGAGTGATCCTGAAGATGACGGAACCAAGAGCTGTGCCAAGTATGAAGGGTGGTGCAGGCGTGGCAGAAGTACAAATGGGGTGTGGACTTCTCTAGTAGAAGTAGGAATCTTTCTCTCTGGGGTCGATCGAGCTCTGTACATGACGGAAATAGGGTGCCGTAGAGTGTTCGGCAGGTCAATGCAAGGCATATTAATGAAGGCATGTCGAGATGTGTCCCAATCATACTGATGATTTCGGTGGGCAGCGTGAATCGGCCTAGGTCTGCATGGGACCGAGGCTTCGTGAACGAACCAGCAACAAAGCTGTAGAATCGGCAAATGACTGAACGAAGTCCCATGGTGCAGTAATCTGTTGTATGAGATACGCGGAAATACTGGAAAGTATTGAGGAAAGCTGCATGACCTAGATGGCGACGAATATAAATTATCTCAGGTTGTTTGTTTAAGTCCAAGTTGAAATGTTTGTGTATCATCACTGCGTACTGGACTTGGAATTAGCACAGAGGTTTTAATAGGCGAAAGATCTGTCACATATCTGACACCAAAGGAGCTCGAAAGAGCTTGAAAATTAGCAGCCTCGATGAGCATGCAGTATATGCTTTTGCCTTCGCACCCGGAAGGCCAGAAGAAGGGATATGTCATAGAAATCTAATCGTGCAGAACCTTCCATACACACTGCTCACATGACGATTGGCTTTTCTTTTGCAGTGTCATCCCCGTAATAAACATTACAGATGTAACTAAGGCACCATAGGGCCTCGCATAAAAAACTGGGGCTATGGCAACATTGATAACGACGTGACAAGCGATGCCAGGCTCCATCTGTTAAAGAAGCAGAAATCTGCAAACGCACTGCAACAGACTATAACTCGCCTTTTGCACCATGGAGGGGAAACATGTCCATGTAACATATGCTTACACTGATTAGGTCCATATAAATACTTGGGAAAAGAGAGTTAAAAGGACAGCTCAACCAAGAATCATTCATTCGGTTCAACGTGATAGAAGTAATACTAGTAGCGCAGCACGTCCGGTGCCCCTATTGGGAACCTGAGCGGCTTGAAGGCGGCTGGGCGGAAAATACATTAATCAGTCAATCAAACAATTACTTGAATTGATACTTGAATTGATAAGGCACTTGAACTGGGGTCAGTGCTGATGCCGAGTGAAGTAAGCTCCTCCGCATTTGCGTGAAAGTATTAAGAAAACCCCATGGAGAAAACCCGATCCAGAGAAACAAGCCGAATATCCACAAACATCTTCTCCAACTCGATGGAACGAGCCTCCTAGCAGAACAACCGCGACAGAACATAATATTGCACAAGCAGAATGTGTGGGTTCCCGAAACGCCCCTTTGTACCAAATGAGCCTCTGAGGCTCCCATGAGACATCCGCCCGTCAAGTCATTTACCCCCAGTCCGCCTGTGGAGTGACAGGAAAAGAGAAACAGGGAAAAGGTGTCTCACACGGTATTCCTGCTCCGTGTTCAGACTTGCACAAGGGTATTGCTGGTGACTCGGTCCAGCCCCGGAGTGCGTTCTTGTCTGCCCTGATGACGATCGCTGAGAAGACTCCATATGGAGTTCGATCCGCGAGGGCATTATCGCTGAGTATGCAGCATGCAAGCCCAGTTACATGTGGAGTTGCTGATGCCAGTTTATGAGTAAAGCATACCTGATAATCTAGAGCGTGCTTACCCATGGATGTGCCACTAATGGTGTTTATTGCGGTGGCGCTACCTTTCCAACTCGAGGTAATATCGGTCCCTGGAGCGAAGACGTCCACAACTATGTGCTATTAGCTTTTCTCTATGAGTATTATCATGCGACAGGGCGGAAGAACATACGTCTGCCATAGTTTGAGAATTCCGAAATCGTGTCTGTCTTGTCCATTGCACCCACGGTGATTGCAAGGGGCTCTGACGCGGGGATCTTTTCTCGGCGAGGGCCTTTCCGGAAGCGATCGGTCAGTCACAAAGGTCAAGAGATGGTAGCGAGATTAACTTGCCACTTCGTTTCCTGCGGCGACACAAACCACCATTCCGCTCCTCACGGCGGCGGCCACTGCTGCATTTAGCGCCGGGCTATAACTGCCACCGAGACTCATGTTAACAGCGGCTTGGCTCGTCCCGGAGCCTATCTTTCCACGGCGCCTTGCATCCCACACAACCCATGCCAGTGCTCGAATGATGTCGTCGTTTCGTGCTGTTCCTGTGATGTCCGAGAAGACTTTGACGGGGACAATTTGTACTCTCTTAGCTACACCATACATCGTACCACCGACGGTACCAGCGACGTGGGTCCCATGCCCAAGAATGTCATCATCGCTTGTAGGGTGGTTAGAAGTAACGAATGTGCGCGGCTGAGAGAGTCGGCCTTGAAATTCTTCATGGTTTTTATTGATTCCTGTGTCAATGATATAGGCGACTGTGTCCTGGCCTTGAGCATGGCCAGGGTACGTATAGTGGTATGGTTCATTTGGCTGAACCGTTTGGGCTTGGGAAATACGCTCCAGTCCCCAAGTGGCGTTGTCCTGAGTTACCCGCTGGCAATGCTTGAAGTAACTGACTGGTTCGACAGACAAGACCTGAAGGGTCTTTTATCAGAGGGAAGGATGTACAGCAACTACCATTTGAATACGAACCTCGTCCATCTTCTCAATTTTCTCCTTCGACTCGAGATTGAATTTGCCTGAGTAGCCACGGCATTCGTCCATGTCGAATTGAAATTGAGTTTCGCAACAGAAGCGGGCATGTTCGCCCGTGGTCTCGGCGGTCATCCCATTAATGGATTGCACGTGGCTATCTTTCCCAGTCACCGAAACATACGGCTTCAGAAGCACAACCCATTCTCCGGGAACAGTGTTTCTGTTATGAGTGGCCATTCTTATGAGTAATTATTGGATTGTGAAGTGGTAAATACGCATGTTAGTGAGGTTCAAGCTTGAGGATCAGGAGTTGGGAGCCAATACGCCTATATATCTTCCAAATAGACTGACTAACATTTAACGGCATGCATGATCTCACGGGTACAGCGAGTTGCAATGGTGAGCTGAAGGTCGAGACCGACCTATCCAGAACTTCTGCCTCGACATGGCTCGATAGGCTGAATGCCAAGATTTCCGGCTGCTCCGCGTGATAGCATTCGTAGGTAGCACTGGAATGTATGACGTTAAAGTAGAGCCACGGGGAGTTTCATCACGATACTTGCATTATAAGCATCTAAATCTCTTGGCCACTGATTGAACCTACGATGGGATTTTAGGTTAGAAGCGTGTAGACGGTGTGACGATCTCGGCAACTACGCAGGATATTCTATTAACAGATACTAGCTGAAGTTGTTCAAATAAACTGGTAAATTAAGAAGTATTAGAGTATAAGTTCATTATGGCTTAATTACATTCCATATCCTCTTTCAGCTGATTCTAAATTGACCTTGATTTTGAAGTGGCTTTTTGATATACGGCAGCTGATGGGCAAAGTTCGTCCAACGTTTGAAACTTTAAAACTAGGCAACGTACGCAATGGCGTTAAAGTGTTGGTGTTTGGGACGTAAACGTTGGATCTTTTGATGTTTAATTAAACGTCCGAATTTAAATTTAAGTAACTTCTTTAATTACTCAACTGTAGAGCAGCAATATAGCCTCAGTAATAAAGCTTAAACGGGAGAGAAGATGGGATGAAAAGAAAAAAGTGGAAAATAAAATAAGGTGATTGACGATAAAGTTCTGCAGACAATCTCAGGCAACTCTTGAGCATCCATTTGCCTTCGCCAGTGGCTGTTCAAACAAGCCTATACCACGCACCGTCCCCTGCGCAACTCGATTAACTTGCAGCCCTACAACGAAGAATCCATCTTTGACGGAGATGCTGGATATCTTTCCAAATTCAGAGCCTACCTTGATTGCTGGGCTCTTTGCAAAAACGATATCTAGCCCGACAACTTGACTTGGTGTAAAGAAACCCCCATCCTTCATCTCCTCCGGCTCAAATTCGCGACTGGTGATGATAAACCCTGTGAGCCAGTCGTCCTTTGGGAGTTCTACTATACTTGTACTTGTGACTTTAATGCCCAAGTCCCCATCCTTGTTCCGTTCTCTCTTGCTTTCAAGATGCGGAGGTCAACCAGAAAGCCATCTTCAGACCACTCAACAACCAATGAGGGCTTGGCGCAGGGCAAGTCGTCAAAACTGTGAAGCAGAGACTCCGTGGTTTTCAATGTGTTCTCCGAGGGCTTTACAGCCGCAAGATTCTCCATCATTCGTGCATACATCCCATTGATTACTGGAGACCCGATGAAACCAACTTTCTTGAACCGAGTCTCTTTTTTCAGATACGCCCGAGAGAAATATGGACACATTTGCTCCCAGATCCTCCGTCGGTTGCATAGACCTTGGATCTTGATTGCCTTTCGAGAGGTAGGTCTACTACCCCAGTAGACCCTCTGATATGCCTTTCTCCAATCAATATCTGACTGTTGAATTGGAAGGTCCCATAACCAAGGCATATCCCCGAATTCGGCGTTTCCACCAATTGTTATCGAGCTCCATATTTGCAAGTACTGGAGATGCTTTGCGTAATTTGTAGACAGTCGCTATGTCTTCGATGTGGGAGAGAACCATTAATAAGACTTCTGAGGGTAATCGCACGAAACTATCCCCAGTTGTACCATAAAATGTCTTTATGTCTCCCAAAATGAGTGTTGGCAGGCTCTTGAACACGTCCTCTAGCCCTTTAACCTGGACGGGGTTGAAGAGAAAGTATTCATCGCTCAGTTTCCATCGCTGACGCATCGAGACCCCTATTTCACCATAATCAAGGTTAAGGCTACGCCCATTTCGTTCGCGCTGGGCGAGACCTTTTAGTGCATCGAAGAAAACTTCGTGGTTGAGTTGTGAAGCTGCTATCCCCATATACCTACATAGAATGTGGCGACAGCAGACGTGGAACGGAGCAACCCAAGGATACTCACGGTTATCCCATGAGTAACTAGCTATGGTAAGCACTTCTCTATTGTTTGTGAGTCGTAGAAACCTACACGTTTATAACATCCCAGTAAATCGCTTGGATTCTTTGCATTACTGAACTGGGGTTCCTACCAGGTTCATTCGGTTGGAAATTCATGGTGCCATAATCATAATAAAACGTCCTCCCTGACACCCAGATCCTATACAGTTGGTGTTAAGGTAGATGTGTTACGCAGTTTGTACATATCTTACCCCCATGGACCTGGAGCACGACCTTGTTCATCATGTTCCTCAAGCTCGCCAACTAGGCGAAAATCTAACAGCCAACCTAATTCGGGATCCTCTGGATTCACCAAGAGTTCTGGGTCATAACTATCCCTGACATCATAGTTGGGCTCGTTCTTTCTACCATAAATCTGTAGGTTCCCAGTATAGAGCATCAAGGGGACCACCACAGATGGCACAGTAAACGTCCCACCCGCTCATTAATCTGGCTCGTTCGAATGAAAGCTGTAAGATTGTGATGATGCCTATGATCAATTTTGGGAGCCAGAAATTTGAGGCCACAAAACAATTCCGAAAATCAGCGAGCAGGGGGCCCTTGAACAAGTTGGGGGCATAGTTGGGGGTCACGGTTGGGGACCGTAACTGGGAGTCATAGTTGGGGAGGCATAATTGCTTTTAAGAAGATCCTAGCATGTTTGCGGAGATTTTCCCTATATCCGGGTTCAGAAAGTGGAGATGTATTCAATCGGCAGGCGGAACGCTTGTTGAGGCACAGGTAAGACTTCATCTTTAGAAGTCGCGATTTCAGAATGAAATAAAGCACGGGCGTCCGTCCAAGCAAATACACAGGTTGTTGCAAAAACTGAATCCATATCAGTTGTACTTTTGTCACAAGCTTATCATGGTCTGTCGTAGCTTTCCTACGTTCGCAACGGATATCTCGACTCAAACCCACCATCACTTCCACTTTTTCTACACATCCAAGCACCCAGATCGCCTAGACACTATCCGTCGATAGTTTCAGCTTAGTTACTTATATTCTCATCCAATATACGCTAGCTACAGTGTTATGTGATCGTTGCTCGCCTGCGTCTGCGTTGACTTCGTTGCTGTAACCCGTCGTGAATGGCTTTTCTGGCACTGGTTACTCTCTCAGCGCCTCCATCTCAGCCAAGGAGGCGTGGCACGTAAGTTACCATGTAAAAGCTGACCGATTTTATCAACAAGGCGAAGCCTAAGTCATTTAAGTGCTTATCTCTTTGATATGTGTCAAACCTCAGGGCGAGCTGATCCTCCGGATAAAGCCCTTCTCTGTCATTTCCTGGGGTTTTCTCTACTGCTTCTTTTTCTCTTCACAGTTTCTTTTCCTTTCTGTACACCGTACTTTTGTTTCTTTTTCCTTCTTTTTTTCTTGTACTACCACCCCTCTCCGAACTGCACATTGAAAAGGAGCCCGACCTCCACAGTCGCACCCGACGCAACTCAATTCTTTCAGCTTTTCGTAACATACCACCGACCATTAAGATGCTTCCAAGCTCGCTTTTCAGCACTTATCGCCAATACAAGCAGGACACTGATGAGGTGGTCTCTTGGTTGGCTTGGACTGCCAAAGCCCGTGGCTACCCAGCTGATCTTCTCAACTCCCATGCTACACGTCCCAAATCAACACGATTGAAGGGCAAAGAGAGAATGCAGGCACGCAGCGAAGGCAAGCTAAATGCATCCCCGACCACCCCCAAGTATCCCGTTCCTATCAAGGATATGATTCCACTGGCCCAGTTCATCGCCCAGTGCCACAATCCATTCGTTTCAGTCCCGGCTTCTTTCTCCACGACCCTCGACCGGCTCATTACTCTTCGCGCTAGCTTCGGGCAGAAGCTTAGTGACCACGGCGCCGAGCTGGATCCAGAGTCCACCAAGAAACATGAGCACTTGGTTGGCGTCCTAGAGGTCGTCAGGGACACTTTGCGCCCGCGCATGAGTTGCAAGCCTGCGCAAGTCCATGCCCAAGCCGCGGTCTCCGCTGATGGCGTGAAGGAGGTGGGCAACAGGTTCGCTAGCTTGGTAGTAGAAGAACCATCCGAAGTCTTCATCAACGCTTGTCTGGCTGCTTCATCAGGGCAAATTCCTAAACCGCAACGTGGAGAAGACATTATGTACGAAGCCGAAACCTCGACCTCGCGCGACGAAGTCCTATTTTTGTACACGATGATGTTGAATGACCTCAATAGGCTTCGAAAATATATCGAGGGTCTTTGGATCAACGTTCGTAAGGGATGTCTGGACCTGGCGGCATGTGCTGTGGCAACCGACACAGCCATCAATCTTGCTCGCGGATTGATAGATGAAGTTGCTCCACTTTTCAAGACCTTTGAAGGAGGTATTTGGCATATCGCGAATAGGCTATTCTTAACTCTTTGTTCATACCAAGGCTTCCACCATGACCAGGTATACGGTTTTGGCGAGGACGATTTTAACTATGACATGTATGAGACAGCAAACAGCGCATACATGATCGCTCACCGTTTGTTGCACACCCTTGCCAGGGTCGTCAAGCCTGAGAAGCTTGCATTGGTCTTGAAGAAAGAAGACCTTCTTGAAGACTACGACGCTGGCAGTGACCGATTCAACAAATCTGGTTACCAGAAATTCCAAGAAGACCAGACTGTGCTTATGGAGCTATTTGCGGAGCTCTTGACTATCATTCACACGCTTCCCGCTTATCCTGTGGAGGATGAGTTACTTCGAGGCATTAAGCAGCTTGAAAAGACATCCGAAATCCCGTTCTCACTCGTATTTGCCGCCCAGATCTATCTCGATATTCACCATATCATGAGAGCCGATACTGCAAAATGTTTATCGACATTGCTTCATGAGGTTTCCATGATGCGCAATAGCATCAGAAAGCAAACAGAATTCCTCAAGCATGCTAATTGGCCGGCCGAGAATGACCATATCTTATGGTGTGTGAGCGGAGTGATGGATGATATGATGGACGACCTGGTTTACCAATCGAAGCGTGCAGTCCTAGCCAATATTGGCGAGCTTATGTCACCTAAAGTGAAGCCGCATCGTATCATGATACACTCGCCAATCTTCTGCGGCTTGTATCTTTGCAGTCTACGTATGAAGATGAAGGACATTGGAGTGACTATTGCAAATACTACTGGCACGATTTTATACTGTGCACATCTATATAACGCATTGCAGTGCCAGAACCTGTTGGATCGTGAATGGTCGGATATGGAAGCTGTACTCCAACTTCTGGGATATGACAACTTTTGGGTGGGGGTGAAAGGCCCAAGATAGTGGAACAATGTTACCGAAAATTATGTTTACAGGCCGGCATGTCTGCCGCCACTTTTGTCCCCTCAAATAAACGGAGAAATACGACAGCGCTCATATCCCGTGCCGGCGCTCGAACAATCAAGAAGGGTACGCCTGTTTCACAGATGTTCCGGTCTCGACTTCTCACAAGCACCGGAGCAAGCCTTAACTGGACTGTCGAGCAGATTGATGACGTTATATCCCATAGTCAACATGTTCTTCAGGAGTCTGTAGAAGACAAAATTTCGATCATGACAGGACTTGATGATCCTCCAGAGCCCCAGCAGGTGAAAACGGCTCGGGGAAAGTCTCAAAAGGTTCTTTGGAAGAGCTCAGCATCATCTAAGACAAACCTTTCCCCAGGAGAATTGGTCAAAACACTTGCTCTAGCGCTCAATGCCGAGGCCATGGAGCTTGGCTTCCCATATCTTAAAATGCACGTGAGATGCTGGAAGCTCTTACGCTCCGTGAATAACGCTTGCGAGTCGATCTTGAGGAGCCGTCACGGCCGAACGTATATGCGGACGGAAAAGGAACTACCTTCGGTAGTGAACCATGTCCTCTCAGCTGTTAATTCCCAGGGCGAACCAGCCAACAAGCGCGTCGTCGAAGGCGCCGCCGCAGCGTTGAATGATTTCCTTGCATCCAAATCAAGTTCCCTTGTATCAAAGATAGTGCTTGAGGACGGAGTCGGGATGAAGTTTCAGAAGGACCCGGAAAGCAATGAAGACAAGGAAGACGTGGTACCAGAATCTTAAAAAAGTAAAGGAAAAGGAGAAAGATTACAAGAGAGAGAAAAGCAGAAGAAAAAGAAAGCATACTTAATTTCAACTGTCTTTCGTTGGTGTATTTAATTGGCCTAGTCACTCCTTACAGTTTATTTCTTTGAATACAAATCTCAATTTATTCTACATATCGTTTGATCGTGCAAGGTCACATAATGTCTCGTACCAAATACACTCCTTCCATATTCCAATAATTAGCATGAATGATGCATACACGGTTCTAGGTGAAGAATACGTGGAAACAAAATTGTCTCCAACAATTGCCCACGAAATTCTGTGCTTAGTAGCCTGTGGTTTCATAGCTGTGTTCAAATATTGACCTTTATGTTTATCTATACTTGGCTCTGCTTGGGTGTTAGTAACAAGTCCAACAAAACCCAAAGACAGAGATATCCACGATCTTATGTTTGGAATGGTCGCTCTCTCTTGTTCAAACTATATAAACTTGTAATTTACAGCCAATATTAAACAACTTTAAAAATCCAGCTACTATGAATGTAGCTTCAATACAATGCTAGGTTCACTTTTCAAATCTAGGCAACGGAGCGTTGATGAAAATCGTTCTGTAAATTTTGTATTCATATATTCATCCCAATCTACATAACTTGTAGATGAGTCGAAGTATTTACAAGTGAAAAGGTTTTCTCTGGTGATGCCAAGCATTGTGCTTAGCTTAGACACACTGGTGATACCACTCGTTGACAACCTTGCAAGTTGATCCAGCCTCACAGGTGGTTGGGCCAGTCCAGTTGTTTCCACCACATTGTCCCCATTTACTATCAACAACTGGTCAGCTTTTCTCCAGAAATTATGAAGATTGATATATTGTCAAAGAACTTACACTTGAGGAGGGGTTGAAGGAGCGCTGCTTGTGCTCGAGGCCTGGGCCGACGTGGAGGTAGAGGTAGAAGTAGTGAAGGAAGTAGCACGAGTGACGCTGGTGGAGCTTTGAGCGGCCGTGCTTGTTCGCGTGGTGCTAACTGGGGAGGGGACGTGCTACCGCATCCAACACGGCTGGAGGCAACAACAACGTCGTCGTACCAGAAAGTGTTGGTGTCTCCGCCATAAGACTCCCAGCCGAAGTAAACACCCTTGATCTTGGGCTTGTAGTTGCCCCTCACCCACTGCGAGCCGTAGGGGTTGTTGGCGTTGGGTCCCACGTTCAGACCACTGATGGAGTTTCCGTTCAGCCAGGTCTCAATGGTGCCGTCAGTACCCAGGTGGTACTCGAAGCATTGGAACTCGCCAGCAGGGAGAGGTGCTGAAGCAGCAATGCCCTGGGGAGAAAGATCGGGGAGGGTGGCGTCATCCGATTCACGGTTGTACATGAGAATGTTGCTCTGGCCACCGATACGAAGGTGCTTGTTGGTGCCTAGCGTGGAGTCGGGCATGGTGATGAAGGTGACGTGAGAACTGGTGAAAGCCTTGGAGGCCTTACTGCAAACATAGGGTTAGCTTCTCATTTACGTGGACAGAACTACAGTCTATCAAGAACTTACACCCAGGTCCTGACGTAGACATCTCCACTGGGCACAGCAGTCGTGCCGAAGAAGATGTGCCCGCAGTAGCCACCAGCACCGTTCACCTTGACGGAGGACTTGCCGCTGTGTGCAGTCGAGGTATCAAGGCTGATGCTTCCTCCCTGGTTGCAGTCAGGCGCATACGTCGCCCACTTGGATGAATCCAATCCACCCTCGAAATCGTCAGAGATCTGGGCATAAGAGAAAGGAAGCAGCGCCGCCACGGCGAGGAGGGCTGTTTGGGGAATCATTGTAGCGTTGACTGCCTGCGTCTTGCTTCGATGGAGGATAGATGCAGAGTGAGGGGTCAGAACATTCAATGACGAGGGAACGGAGCAATATAAAGCTTTATATTCCTAATTCATTACGGAGCTACATTCTTGCTCGGCCCCATATCCTACCGCTACCACGATCTTGATTTGGTAGCATTGTCATAGGCGACCGAGTCGCTAAGGCTGTAGGGCCTACACGTGCTGCGTCGGAGCATCGGTCCCCAGGCTTCATTAGGAAATACGGTATGCTTTTCCCCTACGGGTACCTTGATTGATGCTCAATATGGCCGGCTAGGACGGCAATATGCATCTGAACATCGGTCGTCTTCCCGCAGAGCCGGGTGTTTCAAAACAACCTAGCCAGGGCCTGTAATTTGCATGCAAGGAACGGAGTCAAGCTCTCCGCCAAGAGAATGGAAGGCTGATTTCGGAGTATTCATGTTCCGGTTCCTGAACCATGGCTTTGTCGATCGTATATTAGCCGGGGTGCCAGGGTCCAGCTGCTTGCTTGCAAGAGTTGGCAACACGAAGCTGTCAGGTCGTCTTGAGTTCCAGTAGGAACAAAATAGTTGTCAAGTCTTTGATCGATGTGTTATATCCTTGGAATGTTTTAGTATACAAGCGAGCACGATGTCCAAGTTAATGTTAGTCATCACGATGTGCTTGCTTGGAATGCAGGCACTTGGCTTTCATGAAGCAAAAATCTAATTTGTATTTCTCAACCAGACTATTATAAAAGTTATAACAAATATATCTCCCTTTTGCACATAACTAAAATAGTGACAGCCAGCGTTGTTCTTCCCGTCTTCGATCATTCCACCCGTCTTGGCGGAGTTCCGCCTCAAAGTGGAGCCGCATTCGTGCCAAGCACCATATGTTCTAGAACTGAATCTTGACTTAAGAAAGCATATAAACTGAAAGCTTGTAAGTTTTTAAACTCAGAACTGATTCAAGCTGAGATAAAAAACCGATACTTTACCATGTCTATGATCAAGAAGGTTGCTATCTTCGGTGTTAGTTTCTAGTACTTCTCCCAACATTGAGAACAACTCTCACTAACACTTATTACAGGCCTCTGGCAATTTTGGCGCACCTATTACAGCCGCTCTTGTTAAAAACAGTTTTGAAGTAACCATTATCAGCCGCGTGGAATCTACAGCAACGTTTCCATCAGGCCTCCCCGTTATCAGGACACCCTACACTACTGAAGACCTCACAAAAGCATTGGCTGGTCAGGATGCTGTTGTCTGCGCCGTTGGCCCCCGGGTATGGGCTTTCAAGCAACCATGGTTGACGCTGCTGAAGCCGCTGGGGTAAAGCGCTTCGTTCTCGATGACTTTGGCTGGGGCCCCGACTTTGAGGGCTTGCCCGAGTTTGGAGCCGTTCGGGTTCAACGCATGGAGGGAATTGAGCACGCCAAAGCTCATACTGAGTCAAATCCAGGATTCACGTGGACCTCTATTGCAACTGGAAATCCAGTAGATTGGGTGAGCTACCTCGATTCTGTCTTGATATCTACTTTCTGACTATTATTTGCAGGCCATTAAGAGATTCGCTCTTATGGGCTTCGATATCGCCAAAAATTCAGCCATCATCTACGACAATGGTACAGAAAATTTTACTGGAACTACTTTAGAAGGCATCGGACAAGCAGTTGTTGGAGTCCTACAGCACCCGGAGGAGACGAAGAATCGGTGTGTTAGGGTCATGTCAATACTGACCTGCCAAAACGACCTGCTGCAGGCTTTCAAGAGCATCACGCAAAAGGAATGGGAAGTTCAACGGTCAACAACAAAAGAACTCCTCGAAAGAGGGCGAGAAAAACAGCGAAATGGAGAACGGAGTTGCACGTTGGATCTGGCCATCGCCCAGCTGCTCTTGGAGGGTTCAGGACACGGCCGTGTAGCCGATTCAAGAGAGGCTACGGATTCGGATTTGTTAGGAGTAACTGCGGTTTCACCAGACGAACTTGCCGCGGCAATCATAAGCTTAGAATAGTCTGAGCTTGATCAGAAGTACATGATTTTGGGTTAATGGCGGTGTTATAGGGTAGGAACATAAATCCTGGAAATGAAATGACCCATGCGTCATGGTACGATTTACTATGGTATAAGATCGATAAAGTGATGACTGCAATAATTAAATCTGATACTTTTTGTCACAGCTTTCAGAGTAAATCAATTACTGCTGCAACCTGGTTTACTGCATTTCCGGATAAACAAGATAAAAGTATTTCGTTCCTGGTATGCCTATCCATTATTCGGAGGCCTGTCCGCTAAAGCTTTTCTCACACCTCTAAACAGCTAAAGCCATATTAGAAATGATTGTGCTTAACCTCCTTTTGGTTCTGATGTCAGCATAGAATCTGACGATGCTCAGGAGTTGTCTATAATTGACGTCAATAAAATGATTATCGGACAGAATTTCACAACTGTCCCGATCTCGATTATTAAATCAAGACCAGTAAAAAATACCATATCCCCTGTAAAGATGCACTTCATAAGCTAAGCTAACTTGATTGAGCATGTGACGTCTCGGTGTTGTCTGCTAACTCCGTTGGTTGCTTATTTAGCCATTTTCGGGATCATCACATAAAAATACAATACACCGGTCCCTGCAATACGGCTATATCGTCAGCTACCCAAATGTAGCAATTTGACTAGAAGAGTATGAAGGTGGTTCGAGCTTGGATTGCGTGACAAATAGTCTGCATGCATAAGATCCTGGTTATGTAGCCTCAGTAAAGGTATCATTTGCATTTCGATGTTACAAGCAAGATGTTCGGTTGGCTCGGTCCAGATCAGATAGGTTGTATAGACATTGACGTATCGTGAATTACAAGTATATAGGATCAGGACCAGTCCGTGTTCAAATGAATTTGGAGAACAGCAGAACGTGCAAGAAACAGTCTCAAACTATCCAACTTCAGAGCTAGATTAGCAGCAATCACTGCCAACACAACAATTGATTCAATTATTTATTCAACTTATAAAAACAATGTCGTCCTCTGAGAACCAGCAATCCAAGGGCAAGTTCCCGATAGCCAGCCTTGCGAATGACGGCTGGTCTGCTGAAGATGAGGCAACGGCAACTTGCTTCTGTGGTGCTGTGCAGATAGCATTCGTAAGTTGATTCTATATCCAATAAAGCCATCTATCTACATCATCCTCAATGCACAATCTTTCCATATTACCATACTCCACCACGCCCTCCTAACATCTAAATAGCCTACCACCGGCCCAGGCCTTCTCCGCACATTCATCTGCCACTGCACCGACTGCCGCAAGATCACCGCCTCCATGTTCGCCTCCAACATGGCTGTGTCAACAGACCTTATTCGACACCTCCGTGGCGAAGCCAACCTGACCGTCTTCGCGCAGAAAAACACCATCGCTTCAGGTCATGAGATGTCCAACCACTTCTGCTCCACGTGCGGCTCGCTGATGTATCGACGTGGAGCGAACTTTCCTGGGGTCAGCATCATGCGAATCGGAACAGTGGATGATTTTGAATTGCATGAGACGAAGCTGCGACCTACAATTGAGGACTTCACGAAGGACAGAGTCGAGTGGCTGAAGCCAGTGGATGGACTTGAGCAGAATTAGCCCAGTGTTGATGACCTGTTGAATCCTGTTGAGTCTGATGTGATTTCCATAGCCAGTTAACATTTTTGTCAACTTGTTCCACAGCCTTTAGTGTTGGGGTTGGTGTTTTCACAAGTCTACTAGGACGATACTTCAAGTGGTCAGTTGTACGTGAATGCAAATCATGTACAATATCAATTGGATTGCCATCAAAAGTTACATGGCTTTATCTCATCTCGTCTTACCATTAGCAATCTCTTCCTCCTCATCTTCCCACTCGCCCTCGTCCTCCATTTTTTCATTCACTTGGTACTCGGCATCTCCTCCAGGCCCTCACTGTCAAATTCGTCCATGTCCACATCGCTGTAGTCTTCATCATCATCGCCCTCGGCGTCATTGGCACCTTGGGGTTTGTTGGCCTGCTTGGCAGCCTTCTTCTTCTCCACGTTGGCCTTCTGCTCCTTGCGACGGGACTCCTTCTCCTGCCTTCTCTGCTCCCAGCGCTTCTCGAGCTCCTTGATCTCCTCCTTGCTCTTGTGGACGTACTCGTGCCACATGACCTTGCCGGAGCACATGCCTTCCTCGACCTTTGTTAGACGCAGGCGCATGCGGGGACCGAGTTCTACTAGCTTCACGGCGCGACGCTCGACGTTTTCGTCCTCGCCAGCCTCGTCATCACCGTTCTGGGCCGCTGCTTGTCGGGCCTTGGCTGAAAGAACCTTGCGCGGTGCCGTGTCGAGGACCTCGACCTCAGCGTCAGTGTCCAGCTCGCTACCGCTGGTCGCGTCGGTCATGTAACCGTCACCATTTTCACCGCCAATCATGAAATCGGCAATATCCTCCAGCTTTCCCAGGTTAGGCACCTTGCTTTTCCGGCTCGATTTGGTGGCCATGAACTGCTCGGCAGCATTAATGCGTCGCAGAGGTTTTGAAACACCCGTTGAGCGGGTTGTGATGGCGTAGTGGCGGAAGTTGAGGATGAAGGTTCCATCGTCCGTCTCGGATTGCTCACGGTTGAGAAGCAGAACTCGACGGATCGACTTGAGAGGTGTGGCTTGGGGTTGATGGGAGGAACAGGGACTGGAAAACGGTGGTCGCAAGGGACTCAAGGTGCTTGGGGACTTTTGATTTGGCGTCGGAATCAGGGCGGGAGAAGTTGTTCATGACAAGCTGATGGTGGTGGTTAGCATTGGTGAAGGGTTACTTGAAAGACGAACAACATACCAGAGGCGGCGTTACATATTCCTTGCCACCACCCTTGGGGTGCTTCTGGGCTCTTTGCACGTCCCTGCAGAGAGAGTACTTCTCGACTCGGAAGTTCAGGGTCGGTCCTCTCGGCGCAAGACACATTCGCAGGTTGGTGTTGCCGCTCTCGGATCGCGAGAACAGCATGAGGTGAGTGACGCCCAGGGGTCCGCACATGACGACGTAATCCCTGAGCCTGTTGCCTCTCCTCTCCTTGAGGCGACTGGCGGTGCCGGGCTCCATGACCTTGCGGACGTCGGCGGCGAGCTGGCTGATACTGGTGCCGACCTCGCCGGCGCCAATGCGAATGACCATGCTCTTGGGGTCGCGGGCGGACGCATGGCCGGGGCGGCCGTCTCCGGGTTGCTGGCCCCGAGATGGGTTCTCTTCTTTGTTCTTTTGCGCGCCATTGGGATGAATTGGACGGGGTATGGTAGAGATTTCGGACTCTACGATAGATGATGCAGGGCCCAGACGGAGCTTTTGCAGTATCAGCAGAAAAAAAGTTTAGGTGGGGCTGCGATAAGGCAGACTAGCGCACGTGCGATAACGCAGGGCCCCGCTAACTTTTTCTTTGCTGAAGCGCTTCAAGCCTCCAACTCTCTCTCTCCAGTCCACGCCAGGCCACTTTGCATCACCCATCGCAAAAATGAGTGAGGCCAAGCGCAGGAAGACTGCGCACGGCTCGGCCAAGAAGGTCAAGCCGGCCGCCAAGGAGCCTCTCGAGGAGCCTCCTCAGATCTCCCCGAACTCTCCACCGAGGACTCTTCCGTCACTCTCGATGCGCCGGCCAAGGATGTGGCAGATGCGCCAGAGCCTTCCGACGCACCCAAGACTTTCAAGGAGCTGGTAAGGATCTACAGTGTTATCAGTCTTATATAACGCATTGCTGACCAGCTACTAGGGTATAACCGACTCTCTCTGCGAAGCCTGCGAGGCCCTCAACTACAAGCACGCGACACCTATTCAAGAGAAATCGATCCCCGTTGCCCTTCAGGGTCGCGACATCATTGGTCTTGCCGAGACTGGTAGTGGAAAAACTGCTGCGTTCGCCCTCCCGATCCTCCAGGCACTGCTGGACAAGCCCCAGCCTCTCTTCGGCCTCGTCTTGGCCCCGACTCGTGAATTGGCTGCTCAGATTGGACAGGCTTTCGAGGCTCTTGGCTCGCTCATCTCTCTACGATGTGCCGTCATTGTCGGAGGTCTCGATATGGTACCCCAGGCCATTGCGTTGGGAAAGAAGCCACACATTATTGTCGCGACCCCTGGTCGTCTGGTAGATCACCTGGAAAAGACCAAGGGTTTCTCGCTGCGAACACTCAAGTACTTGGTCATGGACGAGGCTGATCGTCTGCTTGACATGGATTTCGGTCCCAGTATCGACAAGATCCTCAAGTTCATCCCCGCGAGCGTCGAACCTTCCTCTTCTCGGCCACCATGAGCTCCAAGATTGAAAGCTTGCAAAGAGCTAGTCTACGCGACCCGGTTCGTGTGAGCATCAGCGCTAGCAAGTACCAGACTGTCTCAACGCTGCTGCAACACTACGTCTTCATCCCCACGCACACAAGGACACTTACCTCATCTTTTTGGTCAACGAGTTTATCGGCAAGTCGACCATCATTTTCACCCGAACTGTCTTCGAAGCACAGCGCATTGCCATTCTCCTGCGGACGCTCGGCTTCGGTGCCATTCCTCTGCACGGTCAGCTGTCGCAGTCTGCCCGTCTCGGTGCTTTGAACAAGTTCCGAGGTGGCACTCGTGACATTTTGGTCGCCACCGATGTCGCCGCCCGTGGTCTGGATATTCCCAAGGTCGATTTCGTTCTCAACCACGATCTTCCTCAGGACTCCAAGACCTACATCCACAGAGTCGGACGTACCGCTCGTGCTGGAAAGTCCGGTGTGGCCATCAGCATTGTCACCCAGTACGACCTGGAAATCTACACACGTATCGAGGCGGCTCTCGGCAAGAAGCTCGAGGAGTATCCAACCGAGAAGGAGGAGGTCATGGCATTCAAGACCCGAGTCGAAGAGGCACAGAGGCACGCGAGAACCGAGATGAAGGCGATTACCGAGTCCCGAGGCGGCAGTATGGGCAACCGAGGCCAGCGGAGGAGAGACGGCAAGCGGAGTAGGGACAACATGGATAGGGAGGAAGGCTAGTCATGACTCGGGCCTGCTATTTCATCCACATTGTATCTGATAGAAAGCCTGAACGTCTTTAATTAACGCTGAACGTTTAAAACATCCTTCCGAGTCCCCTTTTCCGCACACAATTGACATGGTCCTGATTGGGTAATAAACCTCGTATAAGTCAATACCAGAGCTGACTAGTTTGCTGGGGCTGAAACAACGGTCCGCGATGTGAATACTTGGCGCCTGGGGATCGGAGTATTCTCTCCTAAGAGGAGCTCAGTAAAAATCCTCGCCCAACTGTGTTTCCGCTTTGCTTGACTATCAAAAAGATGAACATGCATAATTCATTCGCAGTTCTAAAATCCGAATGCCAGTTCGATCGACCCTTGTGCAAGTCAGATCAGCAGCATAGTGGGGATCAGGGAAGACAATGTTCCTGAACAAGTAATTCAGCCCTATCCGGCTAAGGCTATCCCTAGAATTAAGGAGTTGGTACAGAAATAGAAACGCCCTCCGCACCTCATTTATAACCAGTCTGCCGGCATTCAGTTGTTTCATCCTCTGGTTGTTGCTGTTCGTTCTTTCACTTACTCATCTCAACTATTACATTCGTTTCTTAGATACGCATAGGTCGTATCGTTCATTCATTTGATATTCGCTTCGAGGTTTTTTCGTAAATACTTTCAGATCCTTCTTTGTTCTCATCATGTTCTCTGTTGTGCTTCTCGCGCTGGCTGGCTCGGCTTCGGCGCATATTGCGTCGTGGAATAAGGGCATGTACTGCAAGGTAGGCGAACGCAAGGTGCAACTCGTCCGTAACGAAACTAACTCGACCAGGGTGGCAACGAGACTGGTATTGACAATCAAAACACGAATTTGGCTGTTGACCCGCTCTACAACCTCAAATCCGAAGAGTGGTGGCAGCAGCGCGACCGCGGATGCCACCTCATGCCTCCTCCCGAGGGCGAATTTCTTGAGCTGCCTGCTGGTAAGGCGTTCAAGACGGAGCTCGCCAACAACCGAGCCTTCACGACACTTTCGTATGATGGCAACTTGACGACGCAGTGGCAGGACGGAAAGGAGCGCAGCATGCCCTGGAGGGGTGTCGGAAACCCGCCCGAGTGTTTGCTGAGCAATGAGGATGGTGCGGGCGGAGAACTTCACACGCGCAGCTTGGAAACAGTCGGCGGCACGGCCTGGGCAATTTCGTACGAAAGCGATATTGACAAGGTCAACATGACGAACCTGGTGGTTTTCTCTGTCCACTACTTGTGAGTTGCAGGACCTCGTTCTCTGATTTCCCTATTCCAGCTAACATACTATAGCTCCCCGTTCTTCCGCGAGACCTGGTACGACGTACCCGCAGATTTGCCTGCTTGTCCCGAGGAGGGCTGCTACTGCGCCTGGCTATGGATTCCCGATGGATGTATGTGATACTTCACTCGTACTACACCCCAAAGCGCATCGTATTGATATGAAAATAGGCGGTCAACCAAACATGTACATGCAGAATCACCGATGCAAGGTCACGGGCAGCACGTCCACCAAGACGCTCGGCACACCAAAGCCTCCCATGTACTGCGAGGATGACCTATCCAAGTGCGTCAAGGGCCCTAAGCAGATGATGGCCTGGAACCGTAAGTACTTGCATTCATTCTAATTGCAAAGAATAGTTACTAATGCTTGTTGGTATGATAGAAGCTAGTGGCAACAACGTGGAAGCGCCAGCGGGCAAGACGCCAACGTATAACCAGCGCATGGGTTTTCTGCCTGGCGCGCAGAACGACATTTTTGTGAACTAAGAAATCACGTCGAATTACTCTTCTGATGCACATATTATTCATGCCTAATAGGCTTCATATTAACTCATTATTTTCTACGGCTTGTCCGTAGCTACAAACTTTTGCAAGAACAACTTTTTGAACCGCGTCCATGGCGTTGAGCCCAGTGCCCTTAAAAGACGGTTCCCTTGACTTGAAGAGTCTTGGAAACATTGATATTGCGAATCATCAGCACCCAAACGAAACACAAACCCATGATACAGGTTCCCGCTGCAAGCATTCTTGTCTGAGCATAACCATATGCTTGCTGAATCGCCAGTCTCTCCGGGCTTCCAATCTCGTAGCTCAACTGCGTAGGAAGATCCGCATAAACCATGTCCAGGTTCTCCAAAGCAGACTCCGGGAGACCTCGTTCCAAGGCCTTTTTGAAAGTGTTGGTCCAAATTGCTCCCGAGATAGTATTGCCGATAGCGCCGCCAACGTTTCCAACCACATACAACAGAGCGAGAGCAGCGGCGACGTGCTGGTGGTCGACGGCGGCAAGCATGGCAATCTGCTCAACGATGATGAAAATGGCTCCACCAACTGAGATGAAGATCTGGCACATGACAATGTAGCCAATGTAGCCGTTGGGACGGCGGAAGTAGATCATCAGGCCTTGTGCCAAAATGTACAGAGGAACGGCAAAGTACAGCAGCCACTTGAACCGGCCAGTTCTCCGAATCAGATAACCCACAAAAAGTAGGAGTACTCCGGAAACAACGTCGAAGGTGCTACCGACGTATCCAGCTTCGGAGACACTCAAGTTGTTGACGACTTGCAGGAATGAGGAGAAGTAGCTGTTCCAGCAGTAGTAGGAAACTTGGTAGGTGCCGTCCAGCATGAAAGCACCGATCACAGTTCGATCTTTGAGAAGATCGTACTTGATAAAAGGCACCGGCGCGATGAAAGATTCGTAAAGCCCGAAGGAAACAAGAAGCACAAATCCCACGACGATCATGGCGATAATGTATCCGGTTTTCCAACCGTTAGGCGCGCTCTCAGCGAGGGTGAATGGAAGGAGGAAGACGGTCAATCCGGCAGCAAATAAAATGACACCCGCAGCTATTTTCACGTTAGCTAAACCCAATGATTCACGCTTTGATAGGCTCACCATCGAACTCGACTGTGTAGTGCCACAGGCTCTGGAGCAAAGTACGACCACTCTTCTCCCGGATCAACAAGCCTTGTCTTTCTGCCTTGCGAAGATTGATCTTCAACAGCACAAACAACGGAGCCGCTACAACAGGGAATATAATGGCAAAGCATCCGAATCCCCAGCGCCAGTTGATGTAGGTGAGGAAGTCTTCGGAGGCTTTAGGACCGGCAAAGGCCGTGATAATGTATGGAGAGGACGTAAAGGCGTAGGCCAAGCCTCGATTCCTTAGCTTGGAGGAGTCGGCTGTAATAACATCGATACAGTAGGTCATACCGCCGAAACCAATGGAATAAAACACCTATTCAGTTTCTATTAGTCTCAGACCGCACATTTTCTTTTATTTAACTTACGTAGGCAGCGCAGAAGCTGGAAATTCCGTGACTCGTAGCCATCAGAATGAGACCAAGAGTAGCCAGGCACGCCATAAAGAGGTATCCTTCAGCACGGCCCCAGACATCCATAATCTTCGCCAGAGGAATGTAGACAGCAGCAGACATTGCATTTGCGACAATGTAGATAATGGTCAGGAGCGAATGGCTCTCGAAGTCGCTTGTCGCGTAAGGGATCAAGTTGTAGAGAATGGAGGACTGGAAACCGTTGACGAAATAGAGGAGCCACATGCTGTCGCGGGGTTAGCAAGTGTATGTTGGACAGTTTGCGATAATTTCTGCTTACTTGATGAAGATCATAGCCAGCGACTTCTTAGACCATATCAAGGTCACGGCCTCGACATTCTGAACACCGCGCTGACCATCTTCGGCTGGAAGCTCGGCAGCTGGCTTGTCAGTGAGATCAGGGACTGGTTCGGTGACTGCAGCATCCTTGCCGCCCTGAGTAGTCGTGCTCATGGCGACGACATCAGCAGCAGCTTCGTTTGTCGTCGCACGACGAAAAGAAGGGCGAAACTTGGGGAAGGAAACCATGATGTTGGGATTGCTCGAGCACAGTCGAAGCAAAACTTGGTTGAAACAATCACGCCCAGCCCGGGGATTTGAAGGAGGAATCCTTTGTTTAATCTACGTCCATGAGCACGATCTACTAGCGGCCCCAGGGATGCAAAAGCTCAGCCGTGGTTTCCACTTCCACCCGCTCATAGGCTGAAAGGAGGTGAGATGGATTTGCATGGCCTGATATCAGCCAAGAGCTAGGACTGAACGAGTCAATAGACGCCACTTCCCGACTCCCACGATGCCGAGTTGACCGAGTTGCTGGGTCGTCGGGTGCGGCTCCCATTGGTGAACTGGGGAGCGGGTCTGCGATAGCTCTTTATCTGATCCGATGGATTAGATTAGATTGATCCATCCGGCGGTTCTCGTTGGCTGCGCTACCATGGCTCGGACCCCGTCGAGAGAAAATATTTTCGCTGGGAGGCCTTGTGCCATTGGGTAATGGCAATCCCAACGGCACGCATTTCCCGTATTGTAGAAGAAGCTGTCCCTCGGTTATTACAGCTACTGAGGTCATATCGGTGTTTCTTGCCATAGGTTTTGGTTAAAGACTTCAAAGACCAACAGGGAGTCTCATGTGGAAAATACCCCAAAAGCCAAGGGACATGTGCACTTCACGTCAATAACTTGTCTTCCAGAATAGAATTTGATTAAGTTATCTAGAGTTATAACTTACCGAAGTGAGCGTATAAAAAATTCCTCCACTTGATGCAACCAGTAGCGCGAGGAAACGGTGGGTATGATGCCGCTGTTGGGTTTAAGTCATTTACTTCTGCCTTAGTGGGCTCGACACGATTCACGCTTGCCTGTGCAAAGTGGCCTAGCCTATTCCCGACCTGGTCTTGTTTTCCGACGCTGATTAAATTCTTAGAGGCTATCCACAGCCTCGAATTCGTCCAGGAAAGGCAACTTCGTCACATTAACCAGCAGCAGATCAACTTGAAGCATTATATCTATTATACTATCGCCATTATATTGTCCAGCCGTAGAGCATACTGAAATTAATACCTTGTCTGAGTTCCATCAAGCTCCACAGGTGTTGGTTCACCAGGAAGTTCGGATTTTCCGATTGTCGGTGCATCTTTGCTCATGACCTCGTGAGGCATCCGCCCAGCATAATGGTGTTTTTCAGGCTGGCTCGTGGACGTTACGTCTTCGGCAACGCCACTCTGCTGTCGACGCCGACGCCAGAGCAAGAAGCCCAGCACTGCTGCGATCAAAGGATTCCCACTCCCAATCCTACCCCAAGACCAATAGCCATGCTAGATCCATTTCCTCCATCGTCATCTTCGCTTGGTGGCAGGTTGGAGGAAGGGTTCTCAGATGTCGTTGATGTTGTTGATGTGGAGGTTGTTGAAGTGGACGCTATCGATGTTGACGACGTCGATGTGGGTTCTTGAGAGGTGGTCGGCTCATCCGTCGTCATTCGAAAGGTAGAGGCCGTGCGTTCCGGACCCCAAGTGTATGTCGTACTAGGCGCACTATCTGTGATACTACCGTCGATACCGAGAAATATGCCGTCGCCTTTATCACAGCACCGCGGGTCGCTGTCGCAGCATAGCGAACCATCAGCGCATTCTCTCACGCGAGGTAGAAGGCCAGTCTCATCTTGTTTTTGTCAGCCTAGTTCTTTATTTTTCCCAAGTGCAAGAATCCATCGCTTTGCTCCAGCATTCGACAAAAATGATTGTGAAACGGCTTACTGTAGAGGCAAATCTGAGCGCAAGTGCCAGAGTTGTAAGGGTCAATCGCACATGGACCTCTCACGAAAGTGCCTGGCCCGTCGATGGCTCTTTGGCACAAACGATTCGACAAACATTTGTCACCAACGCCGCAACAGGCGTTAGATCCTGGGCATCGCGTGTTGTTTGCGTACGCAGCGCCGTTTATTCCGTAACAGTCTCATCACCTTGTCCTGAGCAAGGACAAAAGGAAGACCGTGGCGCATAGGATAGCGATCCGAGAGAGCAGAAACATAGTGATCAATTAAAAATTACTATGGACGGCATGGAATTCCACGTCAGTGAAGCCTATCCGTGAAGAAGGAGGAAGGCGGAGAAAGGATGACTGACCTTGGACGAAGGTAAAGGAAAACTCGGCACGGCATTAATCTAGAAATGATTGACTAGCTCTTACATTTCATAGCACTTCAGTGCTGGACATATCCTGTCTCACTCAAATCTGGTCCACAAATGTATAACTAGACAATATGCCAAGGCCATAGTAAATGAAGCTGGACAAATCATCAGCCCCTGTATGGGACAGTCGCGTGACACTATTCCACTTTGTGAGACATTGTGGGGATGAGGTAAGTAAGGGGTTCGCCGATCTATTGAGTTGTCTGATAACGGTGTATGCATAGAATTGCCCTATGTTGGGGTGACTTGAAGCGACCGCGTTAAAGAAAAAAGATATAGAAGCATTAAGATTGCCGGTAGATTGGATATGTTCATTAATCTATCCGCCAAGTCCTCCTGAGCTCAGATATCAACAAAAATAAATATCATAAAATGACACCAAATGCGATCGAACAAGATGCTGTTAGGACTTTTGCATAACTTTCCTAGGCTTGAACGCATAATCATCTTATGAAGAGCTAATATCCTCTTACATTGACAAAACAATGTTTAGTGACAAAATCCTCATACTCCTCAACTGTACCTGAAAGTTTCGCTGACTTTCAACTGCCTGCTAGTTGGAAAGAATTAAATGCAATAATATACCCTCCCTTTGGCTTGACCATAGGTGAATTTGGAAAACTGCACCACTCATTTATCCGGAGATACCTCTGAGAGAACTGAGAGCCATTTAGCGCCAGTGCCAAGCTTGTTGTTTTGGACATTAAATCGGATGAACTCCTAGACCTACCCGGAACCGTCTCTCAAAGTGACTGATTGATGAGCTAAAGGTGCGATTGAATCATAAGCGAGAGCATGAGCACCCTTTACGCAGTCTCCTTTACATAGACTGACACGAATTTAGAGAGATATGGTCAAAACTGCTATGCAGCCTACTAATCGAAATCGATCATCAGAGTCAAACGAGATCAATAAGCACCCGAAGACTTTGGTTCAAAGAAACTCAAAGTGAATATCTCGCTTAGGTGCAGGTTCGAGGGAACCAATACCGCAAAATTGGTCATCTGGCGGGCCCCAAGGAATTCCATTTATAGAATCTCATCTATCGAAGCATGTTTTATTACCCAACCGCGAAGAGATATAAACAGGGTTTCAAAACATATCAAGAAAAGGCTGTTTCATTCATTGACGACTGTAGCTTTTGGATTTCATTGTTCATTCTGTCTATTAGGAGCTTTGTGATTGACCATTTTGGGAATGAGAAAGCTCACTGGAGCATTTCTATTCTGATTAGAAAATCGGGTCATGTCTGAACGACCCCGGTTGCGGGGTGGCGGTTGGCATCGGGTATTTAAATGCACTGCACTCCAGCTCCATTCACTTGGCACTGGAGATCGGGACAAGTGGTCAATAGATATTTTCTAGATTATCTGAACTAGTACAGTTCTCTTTTATGTCACAACTCGACTGCAATTCATCCAGTTCTTTTTGTCTTTGATTCTTTGCTCTTCACAACCCCTGAGTATTATCAACATGGCGGACATCTCCATCTGTCTTCCCTTAACCAGGGACTCGGTCATCGAAGCTCACAAGTTGATCCAGCCTTATATTCATCTGACGCCAGTCATGAAGAGTAGTTTTCTAAACGACCTCGCATCAACTCCGAGAGATCCTGCCACATTGGGCGGTGAGGTCGGTCCGAGGAGACCAGCGAGGCCAGTCTTGAGGCTTTGGTTCAAATGTGAGAACTTTCAGCGTGTGGGTGCCTTCAAGGCGCGAGGTGCTTTTCATGCCATCGAAAGGCTCAAGTTAGAGCCTGGCTGGGTTGAAAACGGAGGGAGGGAGAAGGGTGTGGCTACACATAGCTCAGGTATTACAGTCTGCTGTGTTTTTGTTTGCAAGACTCCTGTGTCTAATACTGCGTCTTTTCTCCGACTAGGTAACCATGCGCAAGCACTCGCTCTAGCAGCCAAGGAAAATAACATCCCTGCACACATCGTCATGCCCTCCATCACTATTCCCAGCAAAGTCGCCGCCACAAAGGGCTATGGCGCGAATCTCATTTTCAGCACCCTGACGGATCGTCTCGCCGTTGCTGAGCGAGTCGTCTCCGAAACAGGCGCTCGCTTGGTTCCGCCTTACGATCATCCGGACATCATTCTCGGGCAGGGTACCATGGGCCTTGAGCTGCAGCAGCAAGTTCAAGGTCTAGACGCCATCATTGCTCCCTGCAGCGGCGGCGGAATGCTATCCGGCATCGCTCTAAGCTGTGAGGATACTGGTATAAAGGTTTTTGGAGCTGAACCTGAATTTGAGGGTGCGGATGATGCCAAACGCGGAATCGAGCAAGGTGAAAGAATCACTTACGTCAACAGCATGTCAATTGCGGATGGACTACGCTCGTATCTGGGAGTGCATCCCTGGAGTATTTTGTACGAACGCAAGCTTGTCAATGGGATGTATGCCGTTTCCGAGGAGGAGATCAAGATGGCTATGAGGCTGATTTTTGAGCGCATGAAGCTCGTTGTAGAGCCGAGCGCAGCAGTGCCACTCGCAGTTGTGCTGTTTGACGAGGACTTCAGATTCATGGTGGAAAGAGAAGCGGGAGAAGCAGGATGGGACTTGGGAATCGTATTAAGCGGCGGCAACGTTGCAGTGGATGGACTGGCAAAACTCTTTGCTGTTTAAGAAGGATGGTCTGGGTGGCCTAAGACTTAGTGCCTCAGCTTACATAGAGTGGACAAAGAGTGTCTTCGCTTTAAGCGAAGGAGCGGATTGGCCCTTCACTCTACATCGTGATTCCAAGTAGAAGCCAAGCACTTGGTAAGTCTCCTGTATACGGTACATAACGAGAATTCTTAAAGAGCAATTGCATCATTCGGATTTGTACATATTGCACAATCATTGTTGTTCCCACTCTTTGCTCTTCAACTTCTTGGTTAATTTACTCAATAGAGGCAATTGATTGCATGCCATGGTAGAAACGCCAGGTTAATACACTCTAAGTGCTGTATTTTCTTTATTGGACGTGGTGTAGTAAACTTCGCTGACACTCTCCCCTCGTTAAGACCTAGCAGATCAGCATATCTTCTGCTGAGTGGTATCAGTTCATGGCTATGTTTTTGGAGCCGAAAGATATATCCGAAATATGTTGATGACTTTTAGGTTTTCTTTATTACGCGGCAGCATATTTATGAAAGAGTCAGAGTCGTGTAAGTCTAACTGTGAATTAGACGGAGGAGTCAAGGTGGTTAGGGCTGTATTTGAACATCTACAGAGAGCTAGAAAGTAACCACCTCATTACAGGAGATAGAGCTTCAAGATAGGTTTCGACACTGTAGAACATTCTGTTTGCATCAGATGTGGAAATTGCAAGGACAATAACTTCGCAGAGTATCCATCAGGCCGCATTTGGTGCCAATATCTTTCCTAAGGTAGACTGACATCGCATGTCTGATAGAGAAGTTGAATGACGAAGAACCATAGTCTCGTGCGTTAGACCTCAACTCACACGAAGGTAGCCTTACACGGAATTTTCACTCATATATGAGATGCAATACGGGACTGTGAAAAAGTAACCCACATACTAGGGTCTGCCTACTCCGTAATGAACACCCGCTTGAAGAAAGCCCACAGACACCCAGAGCGATGCACCAGGATCGAAACAATGAGCTGCTCGTCATATACTCACTCCAAATTGCGATTATCAACGATTAGGTAAGGTGGCCGAGTGGTTAAGGCGCTGCACTCAAGAACGTGTTCTTCCGCTTTGAGAAAAGTGGTATTGCAGTGGGGTGACCCGCAGGAGTTCGAATCTCCTTCTTACCATATCTTTTTTGTTCTGTGCCCAATTTCGATTATCATCATGCTCTCTTTTTATTTCAAAGAATGCATTGTTATGATTCAAGGTCCTTGCAAGGGTTTCTGAGTGGGGAGGGGTTGTGGCGGCGATCGTCAAGGGTAAATATGCTGTTCCTCAACCGCTTGAAACGCATTACTTATGGCAGGATCCTTTTCGTTGAGCGAGGCTTGATGTATCAGCGTATCTTTAAATAAGAAATATGATCAGGGCCGTCTTGGCCAGTCTAAGGGATGTTTTGCATACGACAGATCTCATTGAACATCTTCACCTAGGGCCAGTCAAGAGATTATAGGCTAGTACTTTTCAAATGGAGTAATAACTGAATTCCTAATTCCAGCTTTGCTTGTTCTCGTTTTAAATCACGCTATACTTCAAGCGATTGTCAGATTCCAAAATGAAATCTTGTCTCATGGTATATGTTGTTGGCTCTTTCGACCATATCATCATCCGCCTCCTTGAGGTGTAACCTCCATAATGCAATCCACCCATGTAAAGCAGAAAATGATAAACAAAACTCCAAATCCGTCCGTATCCATTTTCTCAATCTGTTGGTTAACGGATCGGGCCCAGTCTGTTTCTACATGGCTGATCAGCGAGTGCCCTCCAAGGTCCATGTTATATTAGCCATCGTCCCCGTGAGTTGGGGACCATGGAGGCCACCATGGCCTTGTTCCAAGCCGGAAGTTTCAGACGCTTAGACATCAAGTGCCAACTTGGAACCCTCTTTCGCGACCTCCTGAGCACCTTCCTGTGGGGCCTCCGGGACAACGATATTGACACTTTTTCAGCGTCTCCTCCAGCACACTTCTCGACAATTTGTTCGATAACTTGCTCGACATATTCTTCGGCACTTTCCGTGGAATGCTTCTCGGTATCTTCCTTCACGATCTTGGTCTCTACTTCAGTGTCTGCTGGCGCCGCCTTTTCAGCAACATCCTCAGCCTCCACTTCAAGAGGTTTATCATCTTCTGAGTTCTCTTCTTCAGTGATTATCTCAGCACTTTGTGGGGTATCCTGGTGACTGTCTTGTTGAGGGGTCTCTTCAACAATGGGCTCAGCAACCTCTTCAGCAGATTCCTTGGCGTCTTGTTCAGGTGCATCCTCAACGGGGTCCTGAGCAGCCTCGATGGATGCCTTGGAAGATGCCGTGTTCTCAGTAGGCTCTTCGGTAACCTGTTCAGGAATATCCTTGGAAGTGTCGGAAGCAGCACTTGAAGTGGCATCCTGAGCAACATCGGAAGTAGCATCCGGAGTAACACTTTCGGCAGTATCCTTTGTGGCGTCCTTGGCACCTTGTGCAGTAATCTCCTTGACGACCTCCTTCGCAGCCTCTCTGGCATCCTTTTCAGAGTCCTCTTCAAGCTGGCAGATCGAAGAGTCTGCTGATTTGTTGGATCCTGCTGGCGTAGATCCTCCGCTCACTCGTCGCTTCTCGGATGAATTGGGCTTATCCTTATCATTTGACGGGGCACTGACGAGAGTTTCAAGCTTCTCGCGAAACGAGTCGTCGTAGTGGCTCATCACAGACGATGCGCGATTGGTGGTTCGTACTGTGTCTATGGATGTGCGTGGGAGGCTGTAGCCGTGTTGCTATCCGCAGAAAAGATGGATTCGTAGCCTGCTGATGAAAAACGGCTCGTTGAGTTAGACCTGGTTAGTGGCGGCAGACGCGCTGTAGGGGCAGCCAGCGTCTTTTTGCTCTCAAACATGGCGAGTTTGTCTGATACGGAACCAGCTTGCTTCTTGAGGACTCCGACATCTCGGTTTACACCGCTTGCTCTCTTCTCCTCGAGCTCTCTGATCCAGGCCAGACGGTTGCTCGCAACTCCTCCGCGGGCGGATCCACGTCGGACAAGAGGGGTTGTCGATGGCGGGGCACCAGCATTGTTCAACGCCGGAACAGACGATGGCACGGAGGTGGGCACTGAAGCGCCAGACCGTTTCCATGTCGGAACACGGTCTGTCGGCGTAGCCGAAACGCTGCGAGATACCGAGGTAGGACGTTCTGGCTTCACAAATGTAGGATTTGTTGGTGAAGTCGCTTCCTCATACATTGAATGGCGCTTGGGAGCAACCACGGTTCGGCTTTCCCTCGGCAAGCGTTGGGAAGACACATTAGGTTGCAACGTTGTGAATTTACTGACGGTGGATTGTGATATCTTGGGAGGGCGAGTGCTTTCTTGGATAGCGTCTTTCTGCACAGGAATGATGTCGCTTTCCTGAGGGCGAGTGTGACGGATACTCTTTGCCGTCCTCGAGAGATCAGATACCGGGTACCTAGACTCAATGGGCCGTCCACGGTCCAGGACACTATATATGCTTTGAGTGTCTGCAACAGTTCGGGGACTGTCTAGTGATGGACGAGTACGAGCTTCACTTCCGGTTTCCACCATGGAATAGGGCCGGGTGATGAAGTGAGACTCAAGGTTCTGTAGCGGAGCTGGTTGAGGCTTTACTGAGATGACCGGCTCCTCGGTCACTTGTCTGATAGAGAAGTGATCTGCTATTGGCGTTATCGACGCGCTGGCAGCCACAGGAGGCTGCAATTTGGCGTCATGGGTGATGCTCTCCGTGTCCACGTTGAGCCAGCCCTCCGGCAGAGCCAGGGCTCCCAGGGCCTCCGGCTCAACTTCAAGAGGCGTGAAGTCTACAGTAATCTCCTTTGAGACTCTGTTTTGGCGCTTGTTAAAACCGAAGATAGAGCTCTTCTCATCGCTGGTGTCGGAGAAGCTCCTGGTCTTTGCAGAGCTGCGCCTGCCAATCAAGCCCGACAGCTTCGCCAGCGGGCGCCAGGTAGGCTCTGCTGTACCGTGCTTGGGTGCCATGTTCGTTTTGTCGTGTTTATCATGAGTTGTGAGTTTACATGACGGTGAGGCGAGGACAAATAATCAGCGAAGACGGGTGTTCAAGGGGATCGTGGTTTGTTCAAGGGGTTAGCGGAAATGCTACGTAGCTTGCTTTAAGATGTCCCTGAATGTTTCAAATATTGCCTATTGGACCAATCGCACCGGCTAATTCGTAGCTCCCCATTTGTGGGGCTGAGCGGCTAGTCTCCTTTCTCGCATGAAGCTGAGCACTGCTTATCATGTTCTATTAATTGCCTACCAATCCAGTAAGCCCTGGACCTAGACGACGGCAGTAGATTAAATTCTGGCAGAGCTTCGTTTGGGCCATCGTTTTGTATACAATGACGTCGAGCTGAATGAGCTGCATCATGTCAATGCAGCGTGATGCTTCAGCTGCGACGCACCAACCATCACGACCAACTCAGCTAGGACCGGGTTACGACGGCTACGCAACCACGGAGACTTGCGCCCGTCTAGGAATGTGCCACAGCCTGTGCCCCTACGATCGCCGGTATGAGGTCAGTTTCGAAACGTTGACAAGGCCTACCACATTCCGGTGTCGAACCACAGACATCACTCTTGTGCATGGTGAACCATCAGTTTGCCGTGACCCGCAGGAGTGAAACACCCAAGTGGCCATCCAGAGCCTGTGGCCTCCCTCTGACACCGCTGACGCTTATGTCATGTCTTGGTTACCAGATTCCAGAAGAATTTTCTTCTCTTCCGTTTTCGAGAAGGGCATAGCTGGTGGAGCTAGCTGGGGACACAGTCTGACCGCCCTGATTCGTTGTTCACCAATTGAACGCCATACCATTTGGGAGTTGAGCGATCTCACGTGAGTATCAACTAGTTTTCTTCCATTTCCCTGTCTTTTCCCGCCTCAGTCATCGTTCGTTCGCATATTCCCCACGCTAGACGTGACCGTATCGCCCAGAAAGCAAGCGTACTGACCAGCAACTAGGGAAGCGCACGTAGATGGCCAACTTCGGGCTCCACATCGCGTTAAGTCATCATTCCCTTGGGAGTCGCTGTAGCAGTGGAAAAGATGACGAGTATCCGATCTCAGCATTATGCTACTATCCATGCTCCTGAATATACTCATCTATTATAAGTGGGTAATGGTACCGCATACTGGTGGAAATAAGCAACTCCCACAAGTTATAGGTCATGTTTAAAGACGGGTGTACTGGATCGTCAACAGAGCTCGGGCTATCTTCCAAATTGAGATAGAAAGACGGTAGCAAGTTCGATGCACCTCAAGGTAGTACTTGGACACTCTTCCATTCGAAGCACCTTGGTGGCGGGTTTCAACAACATCACATGCCTCCATTATCAGTTTTGTAATTGAAGCCATATATCAAACTAGAGACACAATTTCAGTTCCTTGTGAAGAAAATACCCAGTCAAATGCCGAGTCAAAAACAAAACCCAGCCCTATCCTTCTGAATCTGTTACTCTCCACTTGTTTAATCACAAGTAATGTTGCATAGGAAGCTTGCCGACAACGCTCAACATGCAAAAGGGCACACCAAACATTAGATATTGTGTCTACTGACACACCAGAGCCATCAGGCAGAGCTTCCTGCTCGATCTGCATATCTAGTGCAACATCAGCAACAGACTTACCATTTTCAATGTCCGCGATGAATGCCGGATATCGTGGTCTTTCTCTCTGATCTGCTACTTCTATGCCAGATATCGTCTGACAGTTCACTTGACCACCATAAGACAGAGCTATCCTCGAAGCTGCATATGTATGCGAGTGATGCAGTCTGCCTTGCTTCAAATATGTGCGTAAACTTATTATGCCTTTTCGCAGAGAACCGTACGGGTTGGAAGGGTTAGCAAATTGGCAAAATGTGTTTACTATTTGCGCAGCATTGATGAGGTTGGGTATTTCCAACGTGCCTTGCCACTTGCGATATGATAGGCGGACTTTTCCCACCGAAGACCATGACCATGAAGGCTCCTGGGAATTTTGGACTGTGACACGCTCATCATTGGATGCTACATACCACGCAAGGCCAGCGTGAAGATGCTCTTTCCATAAGCCAGCCAAGTAGGTGAAACCAAAAGCTTCGTGGAATAGTGCTGCTAAGCCGGACACAGCGTTGAGATTATCGGAGGATTGGGTAAGTTCCTTGTCACTGTAATGCTCCACCAAGTTGTACCAAGACCGAAAGGCCACAGGTACGGGTGTTCTTGTCTTTTCTGCGGATTGGCGGGTTTGGCATATCAGAGACCGAAACGAGGCAGGGCTAAAGACAAGCTTATTGAGACGAGTTCGCCGCAATACCGGATTTGTCTCTTGAGCTTCGGCTTCTGAACAGCTCCAAGCCATTTGTTGACCAAAAATGAGACATCGAGATGACAAGATACGCTCTTGTAGGACCCAACCTCGGGGTCAAGGTAGTCTGGGCCATAGTGAGTGGTGGCCAGTGTAATATCCTGAACTATGTCTCCCTGAGAAGTATTTATTTTGATAGAAAGAGAACAAGGGCGGTATTTCTGTGGATCCCTGGGCAAAAAGGCTCCAGTATGCGAATTTGCCGCGCCTGCTGTGTAGATTGTAAAGTCAGCGTACCGATAGATGTCTCCCATTTTGGGTAGTTCACGTTGAAGGTCGTCACTGTCATCTTGTATGATGCAGAATGCGTCGATCCAAATGTAGTGATAGCCCATAAATCTTACAACCTCAATAGCGTCGGCAAAGGTACGAGGCATGGCGCTCTTGGGCAAACCATGAAGGTGAGATTCATAATTCGACATGTTAGTCGTGATCTTCTTGCCATGGCCCCAGCAATAACTCAGTGCTATGTACGGCTCATTATGATTGGAACCAGTGTTGACCAAGACAGGGTGGCCTATTCGACGGATATCAATAAGCCGAGTAGGTGATGGGGCATATTGCGAGTTTGTCCTGCGTAAATTACAAGATTCGTGATTGATGCGACATTCTTGGAGCCATACGCGTGCCAAACCTAGGTTTGCTATGGAGCCCGTAGTCGTGTCGTCTCTACACATATTCATTTGACCAGGAAAGATCGGAGAAGGGTCAATGGCAGACATTCGATCGATAGCCATCTTCTTTCTTTTCTGAGGATCAAGGTTTTGCAGCTTCATAGTATTCGAGTACAACCACTGTGATTCCCATTCTGGGCCATATTTTTCTAGATGAGAGCAAACCTCATGTTAGATCGTTTTGTTCTCCGCACCCAGCAAGAAATATCATTGTAGACTAACCTGGAATGGGTTCAATTGCATCAAGAATGGCACATCCTCGACGACTGGCAACAATGACAGATCTTAACCGCCCCTTGCCAGCCCGCCATTTACACAGCAAAACCACGTACGCTTGGAGCGCGTGGCAGGTGTCGTTGTGTGTTTCGCCAAAATCCATCTTGGCACTAATGAGAGAGCACAGGCTGCAACCTGACCTGAAGGATACTTGAAATGACTCATAGTCCCTATGGAGGACGTATGCGTGTGTGCCGAGCATGATATCCGTATGTGGTTGGAAGTAAATATTGTCGCATCGTGTGCATAACATTGTGAACTCTTTGATGGAAGGCTTGTGGGTGGAATGATCTAGCCGAAGTGAAGAGATGGGTGCCGCACACTGTCTTGGGGATCGGTGAAAAGGCGAACGTGTGCCGAGTAACACTAATGCTTCGGCATAAATGTAAGTAAATGGCAAAATGCCTTGCTTAGTACAAGGGAAGGAATGCTGTAATAACGAGGACTCAAAAGTTACACAAGTAGGCTCTTTTTCATGTTTTGTACCATCATGCACGGTGGGTTTTCACTGCAATCTTAGCTTCTTCAAGGGACCTCAACCCCGCCGCATCTCGGCTTCTTGCGAAATGGTGTAGGAGGCTAACCGCGACTTCCGTTGCAATTTTGGAGTCTTCAGGATACCTAATGCGGCCGGATCTACCTAGGCTCTACTGAATGATACATCCAGTCAGTGCTTTGCCACAGCGTAAGATGCTCTTTGACCAGGCTTGGCGTCACTGGCCAAAACCACTGCACCGAATCCTCATCTCTTACACTGCAATTTTAGCCTCCTCAAGGGACTTTGAGCCTGCCTCACACCGAGTGGGGTCGACCCGCCCTTCACTGCAGTTTTAGCCTCTCTAAGTTATTTGAAATGACCGGGCCTAAGTAGACGTTGTGTTGGGTAGCATACGTGCTTCGCCACAGCCTTGTTGAGATACTTCTCGTGCAGCTATTATCTAATCGACGCAGCCACATACCATGGTTGCCTCCTGAGGGGCTGGGCAAATCAAAAACCTACTTTGGAGAAATTGGTTGCCCCTGTTTCACTGCAATCTTAGCCTACACAAGGGGATTAAAGCGAGATAGATTTCAGTCTTATGCCGAAAAGCTTCATCATATATTGTACTATCAGAAGTGTAGTCTTATAAAACCTAGCTAGGTATCCTGATATTCATTGCAGAATTGTTTTAGCTCACTCGTAGACAGGGAAGCAGACCGTCATGTTGAAAGTAGGAGTATATTATTGATTGAACTAACTAAGGAACATCATCATTCGGACCAAGGGGAGTCCTCCTTTATATACATTTTATCCTCCCAGCCACCAACTTAAGCGTTCCATCCTTCATTCCCAACACGTCTATCAATACAACATTACATGCTAATGATACAAGACACTACTTCAGTATTGAGATTTATTGGATCTCGGTCAACATTGGGATATCCATTACTCTTTAATTCGGCGTATCCTTACAGCCAGCTGCAATGCATCGCGTGATTCCTATCTCTGATAGGCTAAAGCACAATGCTCAGAGGGAAACCCTGTGCACATGGCGAAACGGAAGGGGTGGTGGTGCAGCTGCTTCACTGCAATTTTAGCTTCTCGTTGCGTGCTGATCTCATGGAATGTCTGAAGGCTCCAATTAGGTATCAGACATGGACCTGATCGAATTAAAACGAGGAAAAAGCTAGTGACATCGATTAGCTAGCAAATTAGGTAGCTAGTAATAGAAGTCATAGCATTTACTACCTTCACGAAGATGCATACTATTTCTGGCTTCCATAGAATAATATTACATATCTTTTATGTACAGAAAGTTGGCTAAGGTGTTGTAGAGACCGGTACAGCGTTAGAGTCTTCAAACATTCAATGAGATAGCAATGGTATTTGTGTCCAGACATTTTCACACTTCCAACCCTCATAACGTGGCAATCTCTGTACGCCTCTTTACTATGAAAAGACAGTCCGAGCGTCATCCTCTGGACATGATTGATTTATAGAGAGGACAAGGCCGCAGAAAATGCGACGTTTATAACAGTAATCAACAGTCTTCAGCTTTCAATAGTGCACGACTCCTTTCATTAATGGTCAATTGCATTGGAATATTAGTTCCTAACTCAAGTATCCATAAGTATCAGCATCCCATAGAACTGTCTACCTTAGCATTTACGGCTTCCTCATTATCTTTGTTGGATCTCTTTAATCCAACCTGAGCCGCACGTCGCTTGTTGATTTGTTGTGATTTCATTTCCTGTGGGGAATTAGCATTGTGTTTCAATCCATTGTCTTACCGAGCCTTGTGGACTATACGATCCCAATAAAATTATCACGTACCTGTTCAACCGTATCAAGCATCATGTACCGAGTCACTATTACCTTATCCTTCTGGTTGATGCGGATAGCTCGTGCGATGGCCTGTCTCTCCACACTGGGGTTCCATTGGAGCTCTAGAATGAAGATGCGGTTCGCTGCTGTGAGGTTGAGCCTGTTAAAACCAGTGATTAGAATTCGGGACTCGGTATTCTCATATGAAGAAGAAATCTATACCCGTATGCTCCTGTTCCTGTAGTCATTAAAAGTACGTTTGGACCACGTTTGCTGGTGAATTCTTTCAATATGCGCTGTCTTCCGGAGAGCAAACTCTGTCCATCTATGCGTAGATGCTCTATCTTTTCTGATTGGAGATGAGACTGAATTAAGTCGAGCGTCTTCGTCCAACAAGAGAAAATAATACTAGACCAGTTGTCAGTCTTAGCGAACATAAATCACGGTACTCTAGGGAATCTAATCGAACCTTTTGCAGGCTCTCATCCTGCCAGTTGCATCACGGACCATCTCGTTCTGTGTCGCCTTTATATCTTTAATCAACTCGGTAACCTTTGTCGAGAAACCATTGGGTTGGAAGTATTCCATGCCGGCTCCCGACGCAGTGTCCTGCATTTCTATATCGCCTTCTTGATCTTCTGCTAGTCCCGAAGCCATTTTTGGCGCAGATTTTCCAAGTTCGCGGCACAGAGGACAGTGTCGTCGTAAATCTGTCGAAAGTCCCCTTGGCTCCCCATTACCAGGGTGTTTGAGATCCTCAGAGCACTCAGCACATATCATATGCTTACAATTCTCTACAAAGTCGTGGTGGACATTTCCAGAAGCAAGTATTGGCCTTGGTTGGCGGCAAATTACGCACGACCTCTCTGCGTTGAATCCAACCTCTGCAAGGAATGCTTCCCTGTCATCTAAAACTCGATGGCTTCGTGTCCAGGAAAGCATGTTCTGGTGAGTGCCATGGTTGCAAAGAAGCCGCAACTGCAGATGCACTTGGAAAAGACCAAATCTGCTATGAAGTTCCCTCTCGCCTACTTGTTCGCGGAGACGCCGTGCAAGAATTCGTGCTGTGCGATCATACAGCGACTTCTCCTCTGGGCTTAAATGGAGCTCTTTAGTATGTTCCTCACCACCGGGTAGGTCGAGAAGATCCTTTGTACGCTGTATCACTAGTGACTCGTACAGCATCACGAGTCGCTCTTTGACGATAGGATCTCGTTCGAGGAACGGCGCAACGATAAAGCGACGGAACTGGGCAAGGCTGTGAAACGGCTCCGCCCGCAGAAAGACGAAAAGCGCCCCAATATCCTCCAAGCCATTCTGAATTGGTGTCCCCGTGAGGCACCACCTTGACCTGGCGAAAAGGCTGGCACAGGCACGATGAAAAGTGGTAGCTGGCCGGCGGATCCAGTGTGCTATGTCAAAGGTTAGCCACGAAACAATACATTTTTCATTTGTTCTGAAGTAGTACCCTCATCAAGTACAACACGAAACCAGTTAATTCTATGCAACGCGTCTTTTTCGAGGAAGCGGCATCCGTAGCCAAAGTCTTGTATGTCGTTAGAACTAGATCATGTTGACAAATTCTGTCCACATTTCGTTCTCTTCTTTGGCCATGATATTTAAGACAGCTGACTGCGTCTCCAAGATGCCTAAAAGATATAGAGTTAGTAAAAGAGCAAGCAACTTATTAATTATCTGACCAACTTTCGGATTTCTTTCATCCATTCGTCAATGAGCCCTATAGGGACATGTCAGCGACGAGGGGTCAACACTCTTGACTGGTCTGAGTTACACTCTGAGGGTGCCACTACCAGCGTAGAGTGAGCATGTTGCTGAATTTTACTCTGCATCATCTCTTCCTGCCTGCCTTTCTCTGCCCACGAGTGGGCACTTTCAATTGTTTTTATGATGAGTGCGAGGATGGAGAGCGTTTTGCCCATTCCCATTTCATCAGCCAGTATACCGCCTCCTTTTTCCTCTGGACGCATTGCAGACCTTGTTTTTGTGATTCGATGCACAAACCTCATAGTTGTGAGAATACAATTGTTTGAAAGTTCTAGGCTCAAACTTACAAGTCTCTACCGTTGACAGTTGCTGGTTGCCACAAACGGAATTCGTCTGGGACATCTCCAGACTCACGTTCTAGCATGACGGAGAGGCCTTGCTGCTGGTGTCTGCAATTTTTCGTCACTCACTGACCTATAGAGCACCGAGTAAACAAAAGTAACTTACGGCAGCAGAACTGTCTTCAACCTGCGATCGCCTGCCACGCCTTTTTGATGTGACATTCGGTGCGAGGCAGCGAGAACTTCCTGCTCCAGCTGTTGAATGCCGTCTTTGACTGTGTGGTCTGCTCCAGGCACCGACTGAGGTAGAATTTCTTCTTCTGGCATTCCGTCGAGCTCTGGGAAGTGAATCTTATGAGGATTCACGTAAGGCAGCGACTTGAGGCAGTAGTCTGGCTTCTGAAGCCAAATTTTGTGTTGAGAAAGGATGTCCCCAACCTCCATCGCTTGACTGGAGGGGCCATATATGTTGATATCCACAGGGGCGAGGGCTTCCTTTCTGTGAGTGACCCTACTTATCTTTTCGCGCAAGCTACGTAACAAAAATATTGCTTCCAATGTCAGGGACGGCATGGAAAGGAGGTTGACCAGTGCCTTGCGCTTGCTTTCTGCTATATGACCAAGTTCTTTCCCGTTGACAAGGAGAAGATACAGTTGGTCAGGAGCACGGAGCTTCATTGTGCATGTCCGAAAGCCCAAAGGTGTGGATGCTGGATCACGGCTAAGTGCGTCCAGTTGTTGCATGAGTTCGCTCATATCACCGGTCAATTGGACATTTGCACGGTGCACCTGGTTGAGAGATCAGTGGTGATCTTGCTAGCGTTTTCTAACTCAATGCCTTCGACAAGGAACTCATACCATTCCGTAACACACTCGCTGATCATGGTCAAATTCTTTTTCATTATTTATGGACACATTATCCTCGCTATTTATCGGATCATTGGATTTCTCTGGGTGATTTGTTCGAAGCGTCGTGGGATGGAGCCAAGTATTAGCTGTATCTGTCTGCTGAATGACAGTCGAAGCCCAACGACTGAGGCCACTTTGTACGTCGCCAATAGCTGTCGTGCCAAGGTCTTGGTTGAAGTCATGAGAATGATTGATAGCTTCATGCGTGGTATGCTCTATGGAAAGCCCTTCCATGTTTCTGTACCAGGCATCGAAGTCAAGTTCGGCCCCTGAGCTACGGTGCGGTCAAAGTCAGCGGGCGACGCAGGTCAATTTCCACTGCTTAGATCTTACCCAGCATCTCTATTCCAAACCATTAAGTCGTCACCCCAGGAGACGACAGTTGATCCTCGCCAGCATTGGGAACTGAGAGCATGTCCATGCTTGTGGGTTGCTTACAAGTCTGACTGTCTGTCGCAGGCATAAGTCGCTTGCTGTTCGGGAAGCATTCCCTAGGTAGGCGGCATTACGTGTCTGGTGCCGTGTTGGACCGTCTGTAGCCCCGAGACGAAATTTCATGTGGCATCCAATTGCACAAGGCAGACTTCATTAGCATTTTGCTAGCAACAGCCCTACGGCACGGAACTCTTGTCTCCCTACATTATTAGGGGAAACTTTTGCACTGCAATTTTAGCGCCTACAAGGGGCCCAGGGGCTACAGAGTATTAACAACTGAATCCGATAGTGACGTTCCTATAGGCCTGTATCATGCATGACCTTGGCTAGCCGGTACTACAAGGTAAATTGTGCTACATTGCTCGTATTTATTGTAGCTCTGGAGAACAAGGGTTGAAAATGCCACCTCAACTGTGAATCTGGCCAACTCGCAGCTATCTACATCTGCGTCAATTCTCCTGAGGCTCTCACACAGTGTCTTGGAAGCATGTTGTTGAACCCGCTATAAGGCCTGATAGAACAGATATACGTACCAAGATGATTTTTTGGTATAGCGGCCGGTTTAACACGTTCTAACCCCTGTACGCCATCTATCCCTAGCTTCTTGGCGGCCGAGAACTTTTGAAAGCGTCATCGTAGATGGCCCCAGTTCCACCACTGCAATTCTAGCCGCTCTGGAGGACCTCTAAAGCCAACAACAGTACGAATGAAGACGTAAGCCCTACATACGGTAGCACTGCATAACTCATTCATGCATGAAGCCTGTCCTGCGCGTGACAAGTGACAGCCTTGGATCAGAATAGAGTTAGCTTCCCGTGGGAGAGCATTGCTCGCCACTCTCATACATTGCACAACAGCCTTGTATGGGAGTCCTATCAGCCACGCCAAAGGGTCTTTCAAAGACAAGCCAAGCTTCTTCCTTTTTTGAGGGAGTTTGTGCACTGCAATCCGACCTTGGCCGGATAGCTTCAACCGGCGTCACGATTAGAATCGAGGACACCACTTCGGCTGTTTTAGACACCCACTGTAACCTTGCGAAGGTGACCTGGAGAGCCTTGAGCGGGGTTTTGCCTGCCGTGCGACTCTAGTGAGGCTGTAGTTCTTGGCACCTAGGCGCATTGCCCTTTGGGCAGGTCGAAAGGCTGCGCGAGCACTGCAATCTTAGCGTCTCCCAAGAAGTTTCTCAACCTCTGGTGCTGTCAGAGCTACCTGTAGAGCCCTATGAGTATTTTGTCCAATGTGATGCCGACCTGCGAACATTGCTGGGACGCGACTCCAGGTCTACACAGGCAGTCAGTCATAGACATCACCAAAATGATACGGAAACTACGTACAATTCGGCTCCCTATAGGGTGTAGCATTGGTTTCTTAAGGGTCGCTATGAGGGTCTCGAATAGAAGGTTCACCATGTACCTGCTTCATGTCGCACATTTCTAGGAACCTAGACGCAACGAGGGTCTACCGAGTCCTCCGGAAACGCTTAGATTGCAGTGCAGGTACAATTTATAGTAGTCCCTGCCATACTCTCCCGGTCATTGCGCTGCACATGTATGCCCCTGTTGACAGATACCCCATGCCTTTTCCCTGTTCAAGACTAGTATTGCCGTGCAATCAAACCACCTCAACACGGTAATTGCCCTCTATATCACCCGTTTTGCGCAACATCTTCATCCGCTCTGATGGGCGCTTGAAAGTGATTTCAATTATAAACTGTTCTGCATGTATGCAATCGCCTTGCTTTTTATGGCTCTTTACTCTGCAGCTACATGCTGTTGCTGCCTGATATGCCTCGCCAATGACGACAGACAAAAGTGGAGCAAGGGTGCTGCTGTGCAGACAAGGCGTCCACACGATGAGAGCAAGTCTGAGCGGACCTGGGTGGCTGTGTTGGCAGTTGTTATACGACTTGATCTGGGGATGCATGCGTGGAGGGTTTGAAGACGGAAAAGATTTAAAACTATTCAGCAACCTATTTAACCTAAAATCTCGAACTTTCGTGACAAATATATGGAGAATGTCAAATGCTGAGACATGGAGACACCAGAGCAAATTGTAGAGAGCGCCATCAAGGGGTTCAGGTCGATCCTCGATGACCGAAAACTGGATCAATTCTCAGGAACGACAATCACACAAGTCAAGAAGCGTATCGTCGCCAGTCAAGCATCTCATGAGACATTCAAGACCATCATTGGCTTGAGTAGACTCAAGTCCTTTCTTGACGCTTGGCAGGCATTTGACAATACATGCAGGGCTCTACACCTTGGTCCTCCCCAGCTGTCGGGATTCATCTGGGGTCCTCTGGATTGGTTTCTTATGGTGTGGATAATCTTGCCTAGGAATACGATCTATCTCAATGCTCGTCTTGCTAACTACTTTGGAATTCTAGGTAGCCGGCGAGGATCCGAAAATACTTGATCGCATCCTACAGTCCTATCTAGACTTGGGCCAAAGTCTGGCTCCTATTGCCCAACTGGGAAATCGGCCTGGCGAACAGAATTTTCCTCGAAAATGTTTAGCTTGGATGTACTGTGACCTCTTGATATTCCAAAAACACATCTTGAAGCTGTTTGAGCCGCGCGGTATGTTTTTGCAGATGGCTTAACCTATCTTCACAAAAACTAAATCTTGTCATCTGCAGATTGGCGCGCCACATTTGAATCACAGTGGAAAGACTACAACGATCAGAGCCTATTCAAATGCCTACTGGAGTCTTTCCGAAGAAACGGGGAGTGCATAAGTAGGTCCGTCGATAGCCAAGCCTTACAGGACACGCAACGGAGACTTAACGACCATGTCTCCCGGTACGGAATTGACATCAGCGAGGTTTTACGTCATATAGCAGAGTACGAAGAGGATAGAGAAAAGCTGTTCGCGGAAGCTAAAGAGAACGAGATTGCCCGCAAGAATACCCAATTTTTGAGGTCATGAGCTGGCTCCGTAGTCCTATTGAGTCGGAACTGAGTCGTCATGGGCATTATCAATCTATTCGTTTGGAGTACCCGGAAACTGGTGACTGGCTCTTGAACGAAGACAAAGTAAATTATTGGATGGATCTAGACACTCCACCGTACTCGATGCTTTGGTTACAAGGAGCCAAAGGTGCCGGTAAGCTGCGCAGGGTTTCTATCCTCTGACTTCAACGCTGACCTTCGTCCAAGGGAAAACTTTTCTTACGTCTCTGATAATCGACAAGCTTATTGAAGAGCGTAGCGATGCCATTACAAGCTACTTTTACTGTAGAACTGGGGACCAGAAGTCTGGGGAAAGTTTGTACCTGGCGATCCTCAAAAGCTTGCTGCGGCAAATGATTAGCCATAACCGAGATTTACTCGCCGCCCTGCATGATCGTCAAGTAAATGGTAGGCAAGGCGTGGGAATTTTGGACGACGTAGGTACTGCGAAGTCGCTCCTGGACCTATTATGCGGCACTCCAAGTCGTCAGTTCATCATTATTGATGGTCTCGACGAAATACAAAAGACCGATAGAAAAGCAGTCATCAACTGTCTCTCTTCAATTGTGCAGAAAAGTGATGGATACAATCCAGGCAGAATCAGGGTCCTCCTTGTCAGCACTGACCTGGACGATATGAGGACGCTCGCAAAGTCCGTTGACTACCTGGACGTTTACGACATCCATCCAATGGATTCACAAAAAGACATCGACCTCTACCTGAAGCGGCGTGCCGTAACGTTGAAAACCAAGTTCCACCTCATCGAACATGATTTGAATCGCATCACAAGCTTGATATCTGCCAGGTCTAACGGTAAGTCTATCAGTCATGGAGTTTTCAACAGTCGCTCAACTGATCCTCATCCAAGGAATGTTCCTTTATGCGTTTCTTGTGTCTGAGAATCTATTGAAGCAGCGGACGCAGAGAAAATTGTTTCAAGCATTGGAAGTTTCGCAATTTCCCAAAGACCTTGCGGGAGCGTGAGTGGCTTCTGAATTCGTTGATATAATTTTTACTTGGTATGAGTTGAGTCTAATCGATTGGTAGGTACGATGCGATTATTGAGCGCCTCAGAACTGAAAATGAGAGTGATTGGGACGAGGCTAGAAGGATATTCAGCTGGATCGTCTGTGCTACTCGGCCTTTGAAGTGCTATGAGCTCCAAGCTGTCCTCTCGATGCAAGTCGACGAACAAGGCTTCGTGCAGCACTCGTACACCGATCGTCTGTGCAGTGATGTAAGAGAAATTTGTGGCTCTTTGATACGTATTGTTGGGAACACAATCGAATTCATACATCAAACTGTAGAAATGTAAGTGACGTGGCACATACGGAGACATCATACTAAATGAGATATTTTAGGTACGTCATTCAGAATGAGAATCTGGACCGTGGAGTTCTCGAGACCGATGTCGCTTTGTTCTGCCTCGCTTATCTTTCTCATCCCTGCTTCAGCAAGACTCTCAACCATAATCTGACTAGCCTTTACGTGAGAGAAGGCCTCTATGCTTTTCAAGATTATGCAATCTCTAGATGGGACTTACATCTGAGAACTATGATCAAAACACATGTCAATATCTTTAGGGATCCAGTCAAGGGCATCGACTACCAGCGGAGAGGCAATTTGGTTTTGCAACATTTCTTTCGGGTATACAAAAACCAATTGGATATCCAGGATCAGGATAACAGTATATTCTTCAACAATAACGCACTGGTTGATTGTCAATCAGCACAAGGCTTGATATTCTACAATATCCTAGTCCCTATATGGGCCCACATGCTCCAGCACCAGAAACAAGATATCCAAAAGCGCCATCAAGTGAGTCTAGAACACTTGGGAGAGGCTCTTGGTAAATCACGCACCGCTATTCGGCATTGGAGTGAGAGTCAGCCAGGGCAAGAAGATACGGTTGAAAGGTACTACGGCAAGAACTTGTTCAAGTGCTCACGTGCAAGCTGTGCTTTCTTCTACGAAGGATTCGAATCCAACGACGCCCTAGAGCATCACACGAATCGCCATGAGAGGCCCTTCATCTGCCCTTTTGAGGCAAATTGCTCCATTGCCCAGTTTGGGTTCGCAACCAATCGTGATCGAGACAGGCATATTCGGATGTATCACTCAGAAGCTGCTGGCGGCGAAGGTGGTGTCTCTCAAACAGCCAGTCAAAATAACAGAGATACGCCAGGTGACAGATCAAGGGCCAAATTTCCTTGCTCATATTGTGGAATTGGGTACACGAGGAAAGCTAATTTAATAGCGCACGTGAATAGTGCTCATCTAGGCAGAAGGCCCCACGAGTGCTCCGTGTGCGGCCAAGCTTTTACAAGGATGAATGATGTTAGGAGGCATGAGAGAGCTAAACATACACGAAAATAAGGGTGGAAGCGGCAGATCTCAGCAGGTGGCTGCAGCACCGGCGTAGGGTTCAGCATAGGTCAGACTTTGGTGATGGCATATACCGGCTTCGGCTTGAGACTAGGCGCGTGTAATTCATATTACATAGCCCGAATACGTAAGTTCTCTCAGCAAGGTTTTTGGGTCGTACTAAGTACCAGGATAATTGTGCAAAGGGTGGTGAATGTGACTTTGGGTAGAGATAGGACTTGGAAGGCAGAGATGCAAAATGCTGTTTATGGAACGGCAATTGGTGATACCTAGAGATTTATTGGAGTACCTTAACGGAGGCGAGGCAAATAGAGGAATATTTATGGCAAAATGAACATGCTTACGCAAGGTTAATGACTTCAAGCACTAGATAGTTGCTATCTGTACCATGAATGTAGTTCTTCAATATCATATCAATTAACCACCGCAACGAGCATCCCGTCATAGTTCTTCTCTCCCACCAACTGCAGAACAGTAGAGTCTATACGTGGATCAATACCCACCTTTTCGATGAGCTCCTGACTTTGCGCACCGTTTCATCTCCTTTATGAATTTAGGGTCAACGATGGCACCCAAGCGAACCACGTTGTCGACAATGATGCATGCGCCAGGACGGGCCATATCCGCAGCTTGGGTAAAGTAACTCCAGCTGTTGACCTTGTCAGCATCAATGAAGACGAAATCAAATTTTGGCCGCCGGCCTTGTTGAACGTCATTCAGGATTGTCGGCAGGACCTCGATGGCATTGCCTTGTATGACTTCGACACGGTCGCTTAGTCCTGCCATCTCCAAGTTCTCACGTGCCACTTTTGCGTGAAGGGGCACGGATTCGAGGCTGACTACGCGCGTTGTTGGGCTAGCATTCGCCAGGAAGATGGTGCTGTAGCCGCCAAGTGTGCCAACTTCAAGGATATTTTGCGCGTTTGCAATCCTTGCTTGTACTTGGAGAAACTTTCCTTGCGAGGGTGACACAGCCATGTCAGGCAATCCGGAACTGTTCTGATGCTCGAATGCTTTTGTAAGTACCTCTTCGTCTGGAACCTTCCCATGGCCGTGAGTTTTTGCAAATGTCCATTCATCAACGACTACCCAGCGAGGGTCACGGCCTGTCACCTTGCGCCATTCCCAACTGCCATATTCCGGACCACCACTGAAGAAGGAGGTAAGATTATAGAAGAATGACCACATGGGAAAGAAGGTTTGAGGAAATGACTTTACTTCGACTTTTTAACATCCTCGAGCCTTGAAAGAAGGTTACGGACAGGGCTTATATAGACTTAAAGGCGTCCTTTACGCCGAATACGAGAGCCTTACGTAGTAGGCTTTAAGTGCATGGTAGGGAGTCATACCACAAGCAAATTAGAACCGAAGACGCCGAATTCGGCTATCCAACTGCCACACATTAAGTTGTTGTAGATTGCCTTTTAGGCGACAAACATATTACCGACCAAAGCACCTCATTCAGAGGCACGTTATATATCATGACTGTAAGCGAACTATTAGCAATAGAGTGCAGGTTAAGCAAAACATCTCATTAAGATCCATTTCCGCTTTCGGACCTGGCCTTGAAGCAGGGTAGGCTGAATTTTGACTAAGGTGCCAGAGCCTCGCCCCATATTTGTTTACCGTCTTGCTCATATTTCAGATGACTCTTGACCTGTGATGGAGGCAAGTTGTTGGTGGATCATTGTTAATTCCTAGGCATGACTGCAAGTAGATCGGAATTGGATGGATCCAGTCATCAGATCTGGGAATTTGAGGCGGAATCCTATGCTTAACCAAGTCGATCACCATACCCATATGGAATTTGGCCCGCCTCATTTAATCCACACCAAGCAGTCTCGCATTATGACACTTACAACTAATTCTCTCTGAGTTCTCGCTGGATGTGCTCCGAAGGTAGTGCTATCCTTTATAGGATTTTCAGTTTAAGGAAATGGTCCAACGGCTTAAGGTCTATGTTGAACCGGGCAAATCTGGAGGGGCCACCAGTCCGAGCCTTTCGTTAATCTGGCCGATACTATGGTCACTTTTAATCCCCATTCGTCTATTGATGCTACCTTGCTGCTTTAACGGATCCTGAACCAAAGTCCTGGTTCGTTGTTCATTGTGTCCAGCCTTGGTGCATCATTACAATTCGGGCCAATCTCTGCTTTCCTGAGGTTACATGTACGTAGTGTCAGATCTGGCTACAGTAGAGACTATTCTTCTTGAAAAATCAGGCGAAACATGATCCGTGACCAAAATACTGCTTGAGTTGGAAGGCCTACAGGGTCAGGAGTGGCCTTCAAAATATCAAAAGGGTGGTTTCTATGATTTGGGCCATATGCTGATAAACATTGATTGTGTAGTAAACATAATTATAGGTTATAGAAAAGTAAGGACTGATCCCTTGAGGGTGCGAGCTCCAATGTGAGGCAGAAACAGACACAACGCTAAAATACGATTTCTTCAATTGATGGACGGGAAGGAGCCACGCGTTTGATTATGATATCTGGGTTTTCCATATGCTATGAACAGGATATACTGTGTTGTTTTTACAAAGCATACTCCCTATCAGTAAGTTGTCAATGGAGACACTCGAAGGAGTATGAATGAATCTACTGTGTCTTGTGTAGACTAGCAAGAAAATGCTCCTGAGAAGTTTGTTACTATCTGTTGTCAATTTCGTATGCCTTAGGCCTTGAAACGGGCCATTGCCTTGTAAGACGACTAACTGTGGCTTGTGTGTCCCGTTATTGTGGCCAGGCTGCCTGGTTTCACCTCAACCAACAACAGGCAAGGCAGAACAATCACCACCCAATGACAATTCAATCTAGGCGAATTAAGAACCAATGGACCTGTCATCTCATGTCCACCGTGTTGTTTTGTTGGCTGGACACTACTGTTCTTGTTCGCCTGGCCACCGAATCAGGCTGCGATGCCATGTCGGAGGCCTACCATACCAAGCACGATATAAGTGATAAGGCGTTGCATTGGGACGAAATGTTTCAGCCATGAAAAATCCAAACTCCCTCCTCCATCCTCTCATTCCTTGATCTTGTTTTCGCTACCAGTGGCAATTGGGATACGAGAGCTTGGTCCGCAAAGGAATACGCAGTGTCTCATTCAACTCCTATTCTCCCTTGACGATCACGAAGCCTACATCATGCTACAACCTCGGTAAAGTCATCTTATTTACCCAGCAGAGCTACAGAATAATGCTAATATGTACTAGAAGATATCAGCAACCCGGTCGATTCGTCTCAAACCAGTCCTCCAGGCCATGCGCTCACTATCTTCGAGGGACTTGCAAGTTCGGCGGAAAATGCAAATGGTCACACCACAAGCCATCGGCAGATGCAGCCCATCCGGCAGAAGGTCAAAATAACCAAAGGGGCAACGCAAGTAACCGAAGCGTAAACGCCCCAAGCGGCACGTTTCAGGAATGGAAAATCTTGCTTCGCCGTCACTCTGATCCTGGGGTCGCCCAAATTCATGCTCCGGAAGTAGGACGGTTCTTCACACTTTTCTTGCAACTTATGGAAGGCGATGTTGGAGCTTCTCAAGAAGCCGTCAAGAAGCTTGCAACCGATGCTGGTCTTGTTTTTGTGCGGGAACTCACCGACCGCCATACGCAAACAGTCCCAGGCAAGGATCTCTACATGTCTCTTTGGAATGATCAAGTCAAACCATTCTTCGAGCTCATAACGCATACAAGAGTCGTCGATTCCCCTGTGCTGGAGCAGCACGTTGCAACTATCTTTAATTTCCTGTATGGCGTGGGAGGTTCTCGTGTCGCTAGGTTGTCTGGTTTCGTGGTACGCCTTGTTGAAAGCTGGTCGCCAGCAAATTTGGAGACCTCCAGAGTAGAGGCAGTCGCTCTTTATCTTGCGGTACTTTCCAAGATCATAGAATGCAACACAAACGCCATCGTGGATACGCATTTCCCGGATATCATAACTCGTCTCAGCAAGTTCTCCAACGACAATGATGGCGACCAGACGGGTAATGAGTTTTTCGGCTTGCAAGCCAAGAAGTACATCGACTTTATACGCAGACGAATAGAGGTTGGACATGAAATTGATCAATTAGAATCTACTCCGGCCGCCGCTGTTTGCCGTGTAGACTTTGTGTTGAAGCGTGACCTTCCAGGTCGGCTCTCCGCACAAGGACGGCGCCACGACAACGACCATGCCGATATTTCCAAAATCAAGATCTTGCCAACCTCCGACGAAATTACGTCCATGCGTGGGGAATATCTTCCCACTACTGACCCCTCGCAATGGCACATCCAAGGGATCAAAGGACGCCTCGATCGCGAGTTCCGTTTACTACGCGAAGACACTGTGGGCCAGCTTCGTGACACGGTCCGGGAAACGCTCGAGATGCTACGAAACCCACCGAAAGATCGCAGCCGTCGTGACAAGACCAGCGCTCGAACTTATATCTATAATGATGTCACACCCATTGATATTGAATTTGATCGCTTTCGGGGTTGGGCCTTGTTGTTCGTTGCCAACAGCCTCCCTCTGTCAAGGATTTGAGCGCCGATGCTCGCAGGGAGTGGTGGAGGCATTGCCGAAGGTTACAGGCCGGTGCTCTGGTTTGTCTTCTTGATGTACGCGGAATGGATCTATTTTGTGTTGTATCAGAATCTACGTTGCGAACTAAGGATGACAAGCTGCCATACCAGAGAGAGAATGACCAGCAGTTGGTGGCTATTCAGTCAGAAGCTAAGAAGTTCACTCTTTCCGAAGACGAAGACTATCTTTATGTGAGGCTGCAACTTATTGATCCAGGCAACTATGAGGTCGGCCGGGCGATGAGATGGTTCCGGAACATTGGCTCTTCATTCACTAAGTACCTGCTAGAATTTCCAGGTGTCTTGCTCGACTCTTTCAAGCACACACTCAAAACACTGCAGCGCATGTACGAGATACCAGACGTCCCTTTCAGTGATCTTCTTGCACCAGCAGATGAGTTCATGGGGGACTGAAAGTGGAATCTGCACAGTATGCCAAGAAACCTGGCTTCATGTTTAATCTCCAATGCTTGACAAACGACGGAAGGGAACTCCTTGTTTCGCCCCAAAGCCTACCGGGGCCTGAAAAGCTGACATCTCAGTCGAGCCTCGACTCAACGCAAGCATCTGCTCTGTTAAATACTTTGTGCAGGGAATTCTCCCTAATCCAGGGACCACCAGGGACGGGAAAGAGCTATACTGGAGAAAAGATCATCAAAGTGTTGCTAGCAAGCAAACGAACTGCAAAACTTGGCCCTATCCTTTGCGTCTGCTACACCAATCATGCACTCGATCAGCTCCTTGAGCACTTGCTAGACGACGGTATCAGGGGCATCGTTCGGATTGGGTCTCGCTCAAAGTCTGCGAGGCTAGAGCAGAGGAATCTCCGCATCATTGCCAGAAGAGGGGACCGCACCAAGTATGAAGGATGGGAACTGTACAATACGGGTACCGAGATCCAAAAGACTGTCAAGGAACTGAAAGCTCTGTTTGAGGATCTAGCGCAGTCTGGCACATCGGATGCCATCAAAGAATTCTTGGAGGTGGATAATCCCAGCCATCATCGGGAACTTTTCGGAATGGACGATGAGGGCTGGACATTGGTGAAGAGAAAGTCAGAAAACGTCATTGAAAGATGGTTATGGGAGGGACCAACAGGAACTCAATGTCGTCACATTGATATTCTCAAACAGGCAAAGCTCTCGGATTTGAACAAGGTCGAACGCTCCTCAATCTACAAGTATTGGTGCAAGGGCGTGAGGGATCCCATAATTAGGAAATCTCCCAGCTTCACGCAGCGTACGTTAGGACCAAGAGCGAACAGGACCGTATTCGTGGAGAGGTAGACCTACGTTGCCTCCAAGAAGCGGATATTGTAGGCGTCACAACTACTGGACTGGCAAGAAACTCGGAGTTGCTTCGCAAACTTCGCTGCAAGGTCATGGTCTGCGAAGAAGCCGGCGAAGTGCTGGAGGCACATATCCTCACAGCGCTTCTTCCTTCTGTTGAGCATGCTATTCTCATTGGCGACCACCTCCAGCTTCGCCCACAGATTCAGAATTACGAACTGCAAAGCACCAACCCTCATGGAGAACAATACTCACTTGATATGTCTTTATTCGAGAGACTTGTCAACCCGCCTCACGAAGGACCGACACTCCCTTTGACATTCTAGAAACCCAACGGCGAATGCATCCTTCTACCGCAGAACTCGTTCGTTCAACCCTGTATCCCAACTTGAAAGACGCCGATGGGGTGTCGGTATACCCAGAAGTAGTGGGAATGAGGAAGCGTCTGTTTTGGCTGCATCACGAAGAGCTTGAGGAGTCCGCCAAAAGCCAGGATCCCGTCAACACTTCACACTCCAACAACTTTGAGATTGAAATGACTACGGCGCTGGTATCGCACCTTGTACGTCAGGGGACATATGCACAAGGCGATATTGCAGTCATAACTCCGTACCTCGGCCAGCTGCACAAGCTCCGGCGTCGTATGCAAAACATGTTTGAAATCTGCGTTAACGATCGGGACCTCGAGGATCTTGAAGCGTTGGAAGCCGACCAATTAGAGTTACCTACAACTCCAAAGCCGCCTGTAAGCAAGTCTGTTCTGCTTAAAACTGTCCGAGTCGCCACAGTAGACAACTTCCAAGGTGAAGAAGCCAAGATCATCATCATCTCTCTTGTTCGTAGTAACCCACAGAACAAGTGCGGCTTCCTCAGCACCTCTAACCGCATCAATGTCCTTCTCTCACGCGCCAAGCATGGAATGTACATTATCGGAAACTCGAATACTTGCTTGGGGTGCCGATGTGGAAAAGTGTCATTGAGAGATTGCAAGCAACGGATGCATTCGGCACGAGTCTCGAGCTTCAATGCCCACGGCACACAGAAACGCCAGTACGGGTCTCTCAACCCGACCATTTCCTGCAGCTATCACCAGAAGGTGGCTGCAACTTGCCATGCGACAAGCGGCTTACATGCGGCCATTGTTGCGACAAGCGGTGTCATTCAGATGTTCTTCACAGCGCAGTAAAATGCCTTGAGAAATGTGTTCGGCCGTTGAAGGGCTGTGACCATCCATGTCCCAAAGTTTGCGGTGATCCATGTCCTACGAAATGTCAGGTCATACTCAAAGATACTGCAGTGATCCTTCCATGTGGCCATCTGCTCTCTTTGCCCAGGTGCTGGCAATCGCAGGACGTGGCATCTTTGTGGTGTTCAACCGTTGTCCAACGAACCGTTCCAGGATGCAACCACCAAATCAAAGTGCACTGCTCCGAAGATGTTACTGCCGCCACATATCGATGCCAGGTGGAATGTGGCCATGACCGGCCCTGCGGCCACAAATGCAAGAGTGCCTGCCATATGTGCAATACTCGAAAGGATGGTAAGCTGATGGAGCAAAACCATGGCCTTTGTCCGAAGATCTGTGGACGCCCATATTTGACATGTCGTCATACCTGTAGGGCAGCATGCCATGATGGCAAGCCTTGCCAACCGTGCCACGCACCATGCGAGGTTCGATGCAGTCACTCTAAATGTTACAAGGTTTGCAATGAACCCTGCACGCCCTGTGCAGAGCAAGATTGCCAGTCAAGTTGTCCACACCAGAGCTGCTCGATGCCTTGTGCAGTACCGTGTAACTGGGTTCCATGTTCTAAGCGGTGCGACAAGCTGCTAAGCTGTGGTCATCAATGTGAGATTTTCTCCCTTTTTTTCATCTTCCGTTTAACGTGATTCCTTCAGAAGAACTTCTACTGATATGGTCTAGGTCCTTCTTTGTGCGGTGAGCCCTGTCCTAGCGAGACGTACTGCCAGGAATGCGGATCAGAAGCAATCAAGACAACATGTGTCGACTTCCTCGAGATGAAGGAGTATAAAGAAATTAACCTCAACGAAGATCCGTGCATCTTCCCATCTTGTGGCCATTTTCTTACAGCGTCCTCTATGGATGGGCAAATGGACATGGCAGCGCACTACAGAATTGATGAAAACGGGCACCCTATAAGCATCATCAAGGCCTCAGAGCCATTCTCCATGTCCGGCACAGACGTCAAAGTCTGCGCCAACTGTCGTGGCTCTCTTCGCAATGTCTCCCGCTACGGTCGGATTGTCCGACGGGCTATGCTCGACGATGCAACGAAGAAGTTCATAACCTGGTCAAACATGCGTTCTGTAGCCCTGACAGCAGCTCTCATGTCAATAGAGGAGAGTTTGGAGAATGCCGCCTTGGATCTTCCCTCAAACTAGTCCTGGATGGGAAGATATTTGTTCAATCAGGCTCGAGGCTCAACCTGATTTTCATCCTGCAAGAGTTATTGAACAGATCACGCTACATTAACATAATCAAGCTCCGAGCCGAGATCAGCTCATTCTCTAGAGCAGTGCAAAAGGAGGAGCAGCCTTTCCAGAGAGTTTTGGATCTGGTCAATTATGCGAATCGTCATCATAAGATAAACCGGGAGTTATCTGTTGACGAGTCTGCTATCCAAGTTAAAGGCGGCCTCCTAGCGGGGATCCTCTTAATGAAGTGCGACATTGTGGTCCTGACTGATTTTGTACGCCGTTATAAAAAAATCCACTCTTTTTCGCCGGAAAGCTATCAAAGGTTGACTGGAGACTGTCAGCACACTTCGAGGACTGCAAACAAATGATGGAAGTCGCGCAAACAACGAAACACCCGCGTGAACAAGTTCATTGCCACATCTTCTCGGCCAAGCTGTACTGGTTCCAGAGCTTTTTCGCACCCCTTGCAGCCTCAGATGCACTAAGTGAAGCCGGGACTGTAGTTGATGCCATCGAACAGAAAAGAGCGTTTCTAGAGTCCGCAGCAAAGCATGTTGAGCAAGCTCGCTCGTTAATCAAAGAATACCCTTCTACCGCGTCTTTGGCAGTGGAGTTAGACCTCATGGACAGTCTGATGGAAGACGGTATCTCTAGTGTCAAGACCGAGGAGATGCGCTCCATATACAATGCCATGGCACAAGAGTTTAGTGGCACTGGGCACTGGTATAGGTGTGAGCAAGGGCATGCGTTCACGGTTGGGGAATGTGGGATGCCAATGGAGCGGGCTCAATGCCCTGATTGCGGGTCACGAATTGGCGGACAGAATCACCAAGCAGAACCAGGCGTGAACAGGGCCGACGATATTGAGGATCTTGGGAGAGGGCTCACGAGACTCGGAGTGTGATGAATTAGCTTATGACTTGAATGGAACAGACGAGGGTGGTGTAATATGAAGAAATTACGTTCATTCCAAATTCCTGAAGAAAGCCCACTCAAAGCGGGTGAGGTAGACTTGTATAAATATAGGTATTGTTTTCATCTTTAGAAACCGCACGTGTAGAATGTAGTGAAAGGCAGTTTGCATATAACTGTGTCAAGTCCAGTTCTATTTTGTGCTTCATATCCACCCCAGCTCCTCTCCTCTCTGGGGACCCAACGCGAGGTGGAGAAAGTTATTAAGATCGCATACAACTAACGGCGCTTCTGCTAAGACTAAAGCCACAATTTAGAAGAAAAAAGTCAAGACATTGCTACCAAATCTTTAAAAGGCCAAACAAGAAACTTCGGGCAAGGAGGAGATGCATGACAAACTCGCAGATGCCTACCGATAGGACGGGGTTTCGGTTCAGAGAGCTGGAGGATTGCCCACAGTCGCATCCACGCTCGCACCTGAAACACAGAGCGATTTGATCAGCAAAGCGCACAAGGCCAAGCTAGGAGCCTCAGGTCCGTCATTGGTTCGTACTGCGACAAGTAGGCGCATGCTTGGCGCTTTGATACAGTCGCAGTCACAGCGTCTGATAACTTGTCCGAAATGGTATGATGGTGGAACGGATCTACCTTTTACCATTGAAACAATGGCCATGCTCCTTAATACCCCTGTCGGTTGGTCTTAGTCATTTTGTTTGGTCCTGCACGGACACCGTTGCGAGTTTCAGAGATCTACACTAGCTCCCTCGCTACTGCGTCGTCATCCAAAACTTCCCTTCAACAAATTCACGTTTGTCGCGAGAGTTCATGGCCTCTGGGTATAGGTGACATGCAGTCGCGCGGCGTCTCCATGATGGATTCTGCCTTTAGGGCTCACGATGAAGCTGGCGAAGACGAGCCGATGCTGGGCGTCAGTCCGTCTTCGTCAGACTTGGAGTTCAGGAACCGACAAGACTCGAGCGGGTTCGTCGAGAAAACAGTAGGGGAAAGGAAGAGAAGAAGTCCCATATTCAAGGCTGTCTTCTTTCTATGCTGTCTGACCCTTCTGGCACTCCCTATTTTCTTCCTTGTCACGATTTCTCGTCCACATAGCCATTCGCCACGGCCAGGTGACCACAATGGCTCCCATGGCGGGGACCATGGGCATGAGGTTCATAATTCTCCGGCGGTGGATGTCCATGTGTCCACGACCGGCTCAGCGACAACCTCTACCACCACGTCGACGCAGGCGTCGACATCTGCCAGCCCTTCAAGTGTTGCTAGCGAGGACGTGGTTCAACAGCCCAGTATCTCACTTGCCGATCAACTAGACTTGAAGACAGGGTTCATCATCTCACACACGACGCAGACTCGAGAGTTTGTCTTCAACATCACCCGAGGAATAGGCGCCTCCGACGGTGTCTCAAAGTCTATGATTCTCGTCAACGGTCAATCGCCTGGTCCTTTAATTGAGGCAAACACAGGTGACCGGATCCGTGTTGTGGTGCACAACCAAATGCCGGTAGACAGTACTAGCATTCACTGGCACGGCATTGATCAGAGGGACTCCGTATGGATGGATGGCGTTCATGGTGTTACTCAATGCGCTATACCGCCCGGCGAGAGCTTCACCTACGAGTTCAATCTCCTGATCAGCGAGGCACATTCTGGTACCATGCTCACGTAACAGTGCAGTACACAGATGGACTTTACGGGCCTTTGGTAAGTAGTCCTGTTGGTGTCGATGCCGACCTAGTATTTGAGAGCTAATCAGACCCTTAGATCATTCATGATCCCGATGAGAAAATTCCACACGTCCATGACGACAAGATTCTCATGATTGGAGATGTCTTTCATGGAGATGGCGAGGATGTAAGCAGGCCCATTGAGATTCTACCATCAAGTTTTGAGGCATGAAGGGTATGCCGTGGATAATAGAGCTAACTGTGATATAGCTACTCACTGATTTCCTTGGTCCCGCACCACCTTGGAGCCCAAAATGCCTGGCATGGACCCGCCCCCGACAACCTCATCATGAATGGTCAGAGCCTTTTTGATTGCTCGATTATGCGCCGTGATACGACGCACAAAGACCCCTTTCATGACATGATGGAACATGGCGGCCCGATGGAGGACGACAATGCAATGGAGATGGACCTTGCTGATACGCCTCCGGTGAAATGCAACGGCGGATCCCGCTACAAGACACGCGTCAAGAGCGGACAGAACCTGCGTTTGCGACTCATCAGCCACAGCACTGCGACGCCTTTCTGGTTCACTATCGACAACCACACACTGAGCCTCGTGGAGATTGACGGCGTGGAGGTAGAGCCCATATCAACCTCGCGCGTCTTCATGTATCCAGGCCAGAGGTATTCCGTCGTTATCTCCGCCGACCAAACGTCTGGCAACTATCTCATGCGTGCCCTCGCAGCAACTCATTGCTTTCATATGCCGATGCACGGCCACCATGGCAAGCCTACTGCCTTTGCTAGCGTCAACTACCAGACAGCCGCGTTGCTTTCCTACGATGATACCGAGGACGATGCTACTCCTCTCGGCACTCCCTGGGACATTACAAGTTCTTCCAATGCCGAATTCGGTAAAGAGCCATGGAAAGGAAATTGTCGCGATTTGCCATTCGGGCGAGCCAAACCCATCAGGGCTATGCCGGCGTATGATGTTGGCGAGGGCAACTACCATTACTTTACGTATCGGAAGTCCAGGGCACTCACAATCATCAACGAGGTATGTGATGCTACATCCAGACTCCGTGGTATCCTTCTAACTTGCCCATACTAGACTGTGTATGACCCACCCGAAAACGACGCCCTTCTTTGGAGGGTTCTCGATGAAACCGTGGAAATGGGCAATCATACTATTGCATCCCCTCAGTGCACTTTGAGCCGGAGCAGCAGGTTCTTGTCTCTGAGAATGCAGACAAAGCTGCACAAATCGTCATCAACTCTGACAACATGATGGCGCATCCCTGGCACTTGCAGTAAGTTCTATAACTCCCTCTGATTCGTGCAGTTGGCTAACTGATACATAGTGGTGAGCTCAAGCATCAAAAAGTTATCCCTTTCCTCCATTGACCTGTGTATAGGACAAAACTTCCAAATCGTCGGTTGGGGTAAAGGACTCTATGGGGTCGGCAAGACGCATTGGAACTTGAAGAATCCCGCTCGCCGCGATACACTGACGGTTCCTGGCGATTCACACGTCGTGCTTCGCATTCGTGCCGACAATCCTGGAATCTGGGGTCTGCATTGCCATATCCTCTGGCACGCTGAAGGTATGTAGAGCTCGGGCTGTTGTGAGGCGAGAGGCTAACATACACCTTTCTCTTAGGCGGCATGTTCGTCACGGTTGCGCAGCAATTGCACAAGCTCCACGATATGCTTGATTCATTGGATGCATCCAACCCTGGCGCAGTGACGCGAAAGTTTTGCACTGCACGTCGTGCGGAGCCTATTCACCAATCTTTGCCGGCTGGTCATGAATGAGCATAAGTAGACTTTGCATATTGGTTTGTGTTGTACAACTAGATAGGGCCAGCGTAGGGTCTACATGACTTCGGTGTAGTACTCTGTACTTGCGAATAGTCTAGTCCAACGTCTAGGCCTGTGGGCTATTACGTTAACTACCTGTTTTACCGGCTTACTAGTGTATCAAACAGTTGTTTGAACCGGTGCCCGATATTGTGGTTGCCGTTCTCTCCTCTCCTAAATTATAGATATACAGCCACAGGTACTATGCCTCGAGAAGGGCTGGCTCCTCAGAATAGTCGAAAGGCGTATGCAGGGTATTGGTGAGAGGAAATGTCAAACTTGGTTATTCTTTTGTTATTAACTTATCCCGAGGAAAATACTGCCTGGAACGAAAGGGATTATTTAGCTAGCCATCTTAACAGGCTGAAACATCGTAAATAAAATAAATTTTATAGGTTCGCCAGCGGGCTCGTAGGGCCTGTCTTCTGCAAAGTCCAGAATATGAGAGGGTTTTGCAAACAGGAGCTGATCAATTCCTTGGTGCAGACACAGTGTGCGGCTTGGAGTGATATCATTTAGAACTCTGAACCTCCTTCATTTGCCGACGTGAAAATGTTATGCTTTCTCTTGTTACCGGAGCACTTTATCTAAATAATTTGATGAATTAAATAATGTGATAGTCAGGGTCTATACTTGAGATTATGGAATAGGTAACGATCTAGGGATTCTCTTAAGGCAAGCCAACGGACTCATTTTAACTTGAAGCAATAATCAGAAATTGTCAGATGAATTACTCCATAGAATTGTTTTAAAGGTAAATCGGTGGGTTTATGTTATGAATGGCTAGTTATTCCCTGCTTTTGTGGGCAGGGAAGACTGTCTCTCATCAATGTATCTGATACGTTCTTGCTGGAGCGACATCTTGTTGCATTTCTTTTATTTCCTACTTCTTAATTCTAATTTGGTTCAACAGGAATTTCTTGACCCGATTCGAGAGAATTTTCGTGCTGTAGTTGCCAAAGCACGACGTTTGGGTGAAATGGGAAAAGCCCACAGCACTCAAGGCTGCGGGCTCGATTTATTCATGCGCGAGTGGCAGTGCTTCAACCCAGTAGGGTATAAATTACTAACTAATAGTGGTTGAGGAAGCCAATGACCAGCAAGATTCACCGCGAAATCTACCAGAAGGATCCAAGTTATCGTCACTCGACGCTTAGTCAGTCGAACCAGATTTCTGTCACTTTTTGTTGAGACAAAACCAATATCCGTGATTGCCACACAACTCAATTGAAGACTTGACATTATCTCTCTTTATTGTGGCGTAATATGGCAGCTAAGTCTCAATCATCGCCAGGGCCCCTTCGGTCATCAATGCAGGTCTTTTCAAGACGGGCACGGCCTCTATGGCCGAGGCCTACAGGATCCTCGGCCTACGCTCTCACCACGGGCTAGACTTGCTAAACCTCCAGGAGCAATGGGTACAGCTGGAGCGCGCTGCTGAAGCAAAATGGCCCACCGTTCCTGGAGCTCGGCGTCCTCAGCAGCCCGCATTCACTAGGGCTGACTGGGACAAGTTATTCGGCGAGTACGACGCCATCACAGATATTGGCGCCGTCTTCGCTGAAGAACTCGCAGCGGCATACCCTGATGCCAAGGTTGTTATTGTCCGACGCGACATAGACAAGTGGTATGAGAGCTTCGACCGCCAAATCCTTGTTCCGGTCTGGGGCCCTCTATCCCACTTTATATCGATATTTGTGCTTCCATTGATTGGAAACCGGGGTCTGGCGGCCACACTAAAATAGTCCTCGGACATTGGCACGCAAATAATGTGGATGAGGCACGCGCAAATGCAAAGAGTGGCTACGAGGCCTATTATACCCGGATCCGTGAGGTAGTCCCTCCGGAGAGGCGGCTCGAGTACAAGTTAGGAGATGGCTGGGCCCCTTATGCGAGTTCTTGGGGAAAGATGTTCCGGCAGTCGATTTCCCTCGAGTTAACGAGGCCCAGGCTCATTCGGCGAAACAGCAAGAGCAGGTGAATGAAGTTATGCTTCAGGCATGGACAATTATGCGACCATGGGCAATACTGTTTTCGGGCATATGCATTGCTGGAGCTGTTTACTGGCTATTTTAGAAGATGCTGCGGTCATATGATCACTTTAACGCCTAATTATGGCTTGAGGTTATGTTTTTACATCACCTAAGTTAGAAAGGTCATTATCGACTCTGGAAATGAAACGAGGAGCGTAGGTGTCAGTTTCAGAGTCACATAGATACTGTTTGTAACGAAAATTTAATAAAAAAATGATTAAACATTTCATAGCAAGACACCCCGAAAGACTAGATAGGGATGCTAGCCAGCAATGTGAGTGGCAAGAGAAATAATAGATTCTTCTGGGAATGGGGGCCGGAATCTGCGTAACCTTACAAATTAGCATTGATGCATGTGAATTCCCAGGCTTTCAGAGCTGAAAATGACTGGGGAGAGTGGAAAGATGGTGCTACGACATTTTGTCAAGAATCATCGTTTAATGGCTCCAGTAAAAGTCCCAAGAGCACCAATACAGCTCATATTGGCTCATGTTATAATCCTACACCACTTAGGATCGCGCTCGGTTCCATTTCCCCACGTTGGCAGATTTCTTTGGAACAAGCAGACCCATAACAGGCCAAAGTAGACTGTTCTTAAGATCGTCCACAAATTCACAGTCATGACCTCCTACTTCCTGTACGAAAAAGATTCAGTTACTTGTAATCCAAGTGCGAACCCCAGTGTTATGTCACTATGGGGCTAAGTGGCTTACATACAAGCCTCTCACAAGCCACGCCCTCGACAGGCTTCTTAGACCATTGTTGGATGATGATGTCTGCGGCCTAGTTAGGTCAGCACTAGATCTACCATGATTACAAAAGGACAAGGCAGCTTCTACCTTTTCACCAATTGCGTATGCAGTCGTGGAAGTATGTGCGCTTGGAAGAAAGGGTATGATACTGAGATCTACAACCCTTAATCCCTGTAAGCCATGAACCTTGAGATCCGGACCAACAACGCCTCCCTTCTCCTTTGGAATCATGGCTGCTGTACAACAAGGATGCATGTATGAGAAGGTCATATCTCTCTTGACGTATTTGAGTAGATCGCTTTCAGTCTGCACTGACACTCCAGGTGTTACCTCATATGCGCCATATTTCTGCATTGTTGGGGTCGTAACCATTCTGCGGAGATATTGCGTATGGACCAGATTTAGATCAAAGTCGATGGGATTGGAGCAAGTGCGGTAATCTAGAATGGGTTGCCGAAGATGGTCATCCAGATCAAGGCGCACAGTGCCGCGACTTAAGGGATGCAGTAGAAGCGCGCGAGCAGAAACCCCAGTGGAGAATGCACTCTCAAAACTGGGAACTTTCGGATTGGCTAATAGTTTTGCTAGAATGGTGAGCTGGTGGATATACCCTGCTGCCATGGTTGGTTCCGATCTGTAGTCGCGGGGCAGATATGATACTGCTGAGCCGTCTTTGATCATTTTATGAATTTTCTTTATAATCTTATCGTACTGGACAGTCATGTTTTGCAACGGAATGAATATCCCGACATTGGACATGGCTAGGGTATAAGGACCTCGTGCTGGCACTTCATCGAACTGCTTCGTGGCTTCAGCAGCAAATGTGGTATTGTACATGTCTGAAGGCAGAGGCTGAAAGGTGCCGAATTTTGTATCTGAGCAAATATATGTGTTAGCTTATCAGTTTTCATCTGAAGCAGAACAAGAGATTAATGCGGGATCACCGACAATTCCATGAAATGCCTGGCCCTGAATGATCTTGGAAATTTGATCCCACCCTGGAAGATCAAGTACCACTGGAATACCAGCGGTTTTGAGGAATGAGGCTGGTCCAATACCACTCCTCTGAAGAATAGCCGGTGTGTGAAGCGCACCCGCTGATATAACGACTTCTGCTTTGGCAGTGATATTGAAAGAGTGGCCGTCGCGTAAAGACCGTACTTCCACCAAAGGCGGACCGGACGAAATCTTATCGGGATAGACCACCCTGACAACCTGGTGCTCGACAAGAAGGTCGAGGTTAGTTCTAGTGGTGTTGATGGCCGCGTAGTGGCCTGTTCCCGAGTGTGAACGTCTCGCCGTCACCGGGTGCTCTGAGGTAGGTAACCAGCAAAGCCCATCCTTGTCACCGCCAGCGCATTCTTTGCGTTCCAGTATTCCCATTTCCTTCCAAGCATCCCTTCCAATAAAGTTATCGGCCCATTGGAAGGGTGGATAGCTAGAGTAAATGGGAGTTGTGTTGCCAAAAGCAGATGTCTCCCAGGTGTATCCAAACTTCCGAGCAATTTCGGGAAGGCTCAGTGAAAGTAACGCTCTTAGACAACCTGTTAGCAGCTAAATCGAAAGGATTTCTGTCATTTATGTATCCAGGATACCTTTTTAAAGTATGGAAATATCCCGGCCCAATTCCATTTGTGCTTACTTGTATCAAATTCTGGGCTTCCCGCCTGTGCCCACGCGTCGTAGTCGAATCGTGATCCACGGTCAAAGAACATACCATTCACAGCGCTACTGCCACCTACAGTTTTGCCAGTAAACACAAGAGCAGTCTTGTTATCGACTTCTGGGATGGGTAACGAGCTGAATTGAAATCTACCAGCCATCCACGTACTGCCAAAATTGCTGCCCCAATCAATCTGAGGGGTCGAAAACTCCAGAAGCATATTCGAGTTTACCATATTCAATAACCAGAACTGTTTCTAAGGGAGAAATTTAGGATGGGTGACTGCGAAACCAATGCTCAGGGCAGCCGCTTACTTTTGGGAAAGGCCTCGCTCAGCCGATCAGCCACAGTCAGACCAGCTGTGCCTGCCCCAGCTATGATGAAGTCGTAGGTATCTCGAAGTTCAGACGACTGGAGTCTGCTACCTTCATGCAGCCGAGCGCGTGTTAGGGCGACGGCAAAACTGAGCAAAAGGCCATTCAGTAGCATCATGTTTGTAGTTTGCATACTGAGGAGAGGTCCTGAGAGGTAACATTCTCTCCTTTATATCACAACCCCGCATCTTCAGTTTCGCTTATATTGATGATTATGATTACGAAGGTCTCGGCAATTATATTGGAGAGTAGGCGGTAGAGCTCCGGGAAATGAATGGGAGGGCTTGTTGTATAGGTTGGTTCAACTGCCGTTTAAGCACCCATGGATATTGGATCTTCACAGCATCTCATTGGGCAATAGTGACCAGCACAGATGTGATTTTCTGCATAATGAAGTGATGATCAGTCTGACTGGCGCGTTTAACGGTACTCTGAATCCGGAAAAAAGTGAAGTCCGTAGCTGAACCGTAGATAATTATGATCCTACCGAAGGCGACATGTCAATGCATGTTCCAGGTATACCTAGTCGTTAGTAAACCATAAAATAGCCTTCGCTGCTGGGTGTGAAATGTCTTTATTGGCCAGGTAAAGTTCTATTCACCAATAGCCCTCGTGGCTAGCCTGTGCTAATGTGTTCCAGTTTTCCGCTCAGTTACGCTCGCGAGAATACCATACCACAAACCTTTGGCTATCAATTTGAGTGGTCGCAGTTCGTGACACCTGATTGTACAATAAAAAGATATGTTGGGACCCTCGTCATGTGGTGTAAAGAACGTTCCGAGCTCTAGACTCTGGGTATATAGGCTCATCGATTGGTAAATAATTGGTCTTCGACCACAGCATCGTGACCATAAGATACTGCTGATTGGTATGTCTGCTAGCGTCCAGAACCAGAAACCGTAGTTCGAGGGTTTCAGTATAACCGTCGGTGAAATAGCCAACGTAAAGAAATGTGGATTTATTTTAATTAACACTTTTACTTGAAACCCAAGATACCGTCTATCAAGCATCATTATCTTATTGATGGTTGAGTCTCATTTTCTTTCCTTTTCACTGCTTTGTGATAGGTAGCCCAAGTAATATCGGATCGCAAACCCTTGTAAACTACAGAGTGCGTGCTTCGTTCAAATTAGGTATGTTTGCGCTCACCGGTTGTTGCAGGGGCTGAGTAATTAGCGCGATACTGTGCAAGGAACAGAGTCTTGGGCATCCGCGCCTGATTGTCCGGTGCCAAGGTTTGGCTGCGGAGACCATCTTTCACTCAGATAACACAATTCATTCCCACAGCTATTATCGTGATTCTTCTGTCCCTTCGGTCCCACTGTTTCGCGCACCAAAGCCAAACTTCACCTCTTGAATACACAAGAACATGCAGATCGCTGGCGGGCAAAAGGACGATATTGTCCGTGTTGCCGCCTGGCGACGCCGAGATTATGATCTCGTTGCTATCCGATCACCGCCGCACGAGAATGCGTTGGTAATGCCCTATCTTGCTGAACCTTTCCAGACCTCTCCCGAATCGTCGTTGGGAAGCCTCAAATATTTGCCAGCTGAGATTATCTCAATGATATATCGAGAGCTCGATGTCCTCTCTCTATTCCGCTTACGCCAAGTGAACAGGCACGCTCGCATTGCTGTGTCCGATTTATTGGAGTACAAGACTGTGGCCAATAATGCTTTGGATTGTTTGCGTGCTGTGCTACGAACAGGCGTAGCAGGTCGTCTAAATTTTCGATCCCTCTATGAATATATGTGTTGCATGAAATGTACAAAATGTGGCTTCTTTGGCGGATATCTATTGCTGCTGACGCTGGAACGCTGCTGTTATACATGTCTGCAGATGTCACGCTACTTGGAAGTCGTCACTTTACCAACCTTCTCAAAAGCCTCTGGACTGTCCCAGAGTAGACTGAGCTGCGTCATACCGATAGTTCGTACTATCCCGGGGTGTATACAGTATGGGAAAAGGAATGGAGTAAGCGAATCAAAATTACGGCCAAGGATGCGGCTATCCAGCTCTTGAAAGAGCAGAATCTTGGACGGGACCTAACAGACCACGAATTTCGACAATCAAACCGTCAAGAAATATATAGACACATGGCTGCAGTGCGCATTCCGCACTGGGATATTTCAACAGCCAGCTTGCAGCCCACTTTCAGTTGCAAAGGCTGTCAAATGGCTGTGGGCAAACCCCGCCCCACTATCATTCCAGCACTCGTCATGAAAGTGAACGTGAATACCTGAAAGATGACTTTTGGATCATTTCCAAAAATGCTCAGAAGCACAAAATCTGTGGATCGCCAGTTTTGCAGGCACAAAAGAACTTGAAGAACCACCCTCTTTAAAAGAGGAGGATTCATCTATCCACCGGACTCGAGCGGTGACGAGAGATAGATATGACTTTTACCTTCTAATAGTTGTATAGCGAATTAAGTTGCCCACCATAGATCTGCTCTTCTATGTCTCCCCTCAAGTTCTCGATACAACACTCCATATAAGTCCCTGTATCCTATTCAGGCACTGGACTCGGGTCTTGAGTAAATTTCTTGGGTGGATTCGGATAAACGAGGTGGGAGGGACAGCGGCTGCTAGATTCTCATGTCAATCGCTTCGTGATGGGCCTACACTCTATTTTCATGCCTTAATCGACCCCGTAGGTGCACTGAACGAACTCCATGTATTTGGCACAGAGGCAGGTGTATTATTCAAAGTTCAGCAAGACTTTGCATCTCCTTTTTTTATGAAGCAGCTTGGTGTTAAGTAGACTTATAATGGGGGCCAATAAGGTTGATAAGGTGTCGTTTTGCGATAGTTCTCTCACCGAGTTGATTTTCTTCCTGAAAGAAGAAGAATTTCGAATCCTTTTATCTTTGACTTACGTATTGAGAAATGGGTAAAGGTATACATCGTCACTCTCAAATAACAACCAATAGCGTTTCGTTTGCCGCCGGCTGTCCATCCATCTAGCTACTAACATGTACTGAATTTTGAAATTTATCTAAGCACCAGTAGCTAATGTAATCAGTTTCTATATTAACATTGAGGTAAAGATTGTCGTTCTACAAAGTGGGATATCCCAAGGCCTCCCGTGTTGGTTGTTGGCACTCTTCGAGCTAACCAACGCAACCTGAACTTCCCGGCCTAGCTTGACTGAAGGCCCACCAGATCCTTCCACACAGCCCCACTGCGGTGCTTAGGTATAGCGTCAAGCGTTCAGAAAAAGGGCTGTATCTGAGCATGTACCAGTTTTTCGTGGAAAGTTCGGAGACATCATCCCTTATTTAAAATCACTCTCTCTCTGCTTATAGCCTTTGCAGAACATACCCTTTTTTTATCTATCTGCTTTTTTAAATCCTCCTTTTTAATATGGCATTGCCTCAAATCATCTCCATGGAGTTCTCCATGGGCAACGATAATAGTACTTTCGTATACTTGCAGGGCACCTTGTCAAGTACATTATCGTTCTTCCGAGAACTTTACCACATAGCGTTTTGCTGGAAATGCCACTGGATTTCATTAATATCCTACCTCCTTTGCCATATTCTGAAGAGAATTGGACAGTTGCTCATATATCGCGCGATAATAACGGAGAGCTTCAGTCAGCATTAACGAAGCCGAAACTTGCTGGTGTTGAAGCGACATGGCACCCAAAATTTATAGACGTCCTGGACCTAAAAAAATCGAGACTTTAGCGATGATGGTTCAGATGTGTACATGGCAAAATAATCCTCCACTACATGTCACTGACCAGACGCCTTTCGTTGCAAAGTTCGCCCGCTTTGAATGGGAGATATCATACATTGAAAATGAGACAAGAACGTACCAAATGCTGGAAGGTACGGGTATTGTGCCAAAATTTCTTGGACACATTCATGAGAATGGACGCGTCATTGGATTCCTCCTAGAAAAGGTTGATGGTCGCCCAGCTGGCATCCAAGACCTGACAATCTGCACCTCAGCCTTGAAGCTGTTACATCAACATGGAATCCTACATGGAGATTGCAATCCACATAATTTCCTGGTAACCGAAGACAGTAAAGTCATTCTCATAGACTTGGCGAACAGTAAGCGGAATGCGAGCAAGGCTGAACTTGCCGCGGAGTTGGAAAGCCTTAAAAGCCAGCTGGAGGATAAAAGTGGTCGTGGTGGAGGTTGGATTGCTTATGAAGATGATGAAGAATAATAATATGATACTCTCGAGATAACATACCAACGGACTTGAAAGTACTTTTCAGCTCTGCTGATAATATCTCTACGTTTATGTTTAGAAAAAATGTTGAACTATCAACGGGAGCAGATGATCTGAACTGGTTAGTTTGAGTTCCATGAGATAAGGGCACTGTTCCCGTGTTACGATAGAATGGTACGTTCGTGTCTCTGCAGATTGTTTTCAATCCGTAAATATCAATATCGCTACAGTTGTTTCTGGTGGCGTCCTTAACTGCCTCCGGCTCCAGTGTTCTTATTCCTTCCACAAGTCCAGTTACACAAATCTAAAGTGTCCCGACAAGAAGCGAGCCCTGTATTGCACTCTCGACAAGCCTACTCTCGGACTTCTTCGTGACTCTCCTCAACCTCCTGCTTCAGTGCAGCCTCTTCATTGGGTTTCTTCTCGCGATCCCATGGAAACCCATTTTTCCACATCAACTCGCTTCGCATTTTTTCTGTCGAGAACACTACCACGCAGGAGTATTCGGTGATATTTAAACTGACAAGGCGATAAAGACCATGGGCAACATGCTTGGCCACTTGCGCAAGTGCATGGTGATTATCCTCGTTGGTACCAGTACGCAGGATACGAAAATCAGATGCAGCGTTGATGTTGATGAAGATGACGTCTACCTTTGAAACTGCGATCTTACTGGAAATGTCCACACCCGGCCACATAGCCGGGTTTTTAGAAGAGTCGACCTCGTAATAAATGATTGGTTTATCAGACATTTTAGTGAGGCTTTGTAATTATTCTAGCAGAACAGAAAAAGAATTTGAGAGGTATAGTGTTGAAAGGTGATGTATTAAGCGGCCAGTGAGTTCGTAACGACAATCTCCCGCTGCTGCTGTCGTTGCATGAGTATGTGACAGTCGTACCCCTCAATTAACATGCATTAATACCTCAGGCAAAGATGCAATTTCATGATGTCAAACCAACAGTTCGATCGTGGTGAGGCTCAAAGCTCGAGGAAGCTTAGTAACACTCTATCACGTTCAGGCCGGAAGTGGAATGCGCAATTACATTGTATGAAAGGGAGACTCCTTCTAAGAGTTAACTATGACTGTGATAATACAATAGTTAAATGAGCTGTTGGATTCATCATGAGTCCTTTTGTTTACTCGAATCATGAAGGACCCATTGAAACGAGTTAGTAACTCTAAAAAATGTTCATAATTGTGCTAGATTGCTCACGGCTTTTTCAAGGCCAGTGGAGCTATGGATACGATTAAGGGTATAATGGTATTCTACGCTGACACTTTTCTAATTAGCCCGGTAAAGACAGCTGCTCCTTAAATCCGCTATTTCGTTCTTGAACTATATGCATATTAGACTTCCTTGGGTTTTTGTAAATCATGGCTTTCTCCCTTATTCTCGCACTCTTTGGCTATATGCTCGCATAAATTTTCATAATACTCAATAGAATGTCACCGTGAAAGGTTTGTCATAAATATCCCAGCAACTACTATGGGATAGATAATTATTTCTTTGATTTTAAAGCAGAAAGAGACAATGGAAGAAGTTGTTAAGCGATGAGAGTATATACGTGGCCTGATGCCAAACACTACCGAATTCATCAACAATATACGAAGTAGTCCTCGCTAAGTTGGTTACTGATGATCATTAAACTCCACTCCTTGCAATCCACGATTAATTAGCATGGTTATCGTCTAAATATTATTTTCGTTACTATATTTGTGGAGTAATCCAGAGAAGGACTTTTTCTCCGATTTGTAATTCTGGTAGCTCAAAGTAGCTGCTGGACTCTTCTTCACAACCACGGCCATTCCCTGACCGCCACGGATTATCCTGGCTATAATGTATTGATAAGCACTAGTTCAATAAGTCTCCGCCCGAGGTACTTACACCCGCACTTTGATGGGCGTAACTCCGCTTTTGCAATCAACACCGAAAGAAGCGGAGAAAACCAACCGGCTAAGAACAAAGATCCACCCGCGAACCTGTAGTATATATATATGAGATAGTCTGGGACACACTTCATTCGAGGATGCACGTTTCCCATTCTATGCAAGATAACTAATAGCTACATCGCATTATCCTGGCTACCAAAATGAGCGCCAAGCCCTCAGTTGTTCTTCTTCCAGGCTCATTTGCTCGCCCTGATTTGTACGAGCCTTTCAAAAATGCTATTATCGCGAAGGGCATCGACATTCAAGTGCTAGAGCTCCCTTCCGTTCGTCAGGGCGTTGAAGACACCCGAACCCCGCCTTCAATGTTTGAAGATGCCGCTCTCATTGCTGGAACAATTCAAAAGCTCGCCGATAATGGCAAGGACGTTATTGTTATTTCGCACTCCTATTCTGGTGCCCTGATGACCCAAGCCACAGCGGGGCTTTCGAAAGAGGCCAGAAAGCAGCAAGGAAAAGCTGGCGGGCTTGTCAGAGTGGCATATATGACATCTCTGGTCCCAGCTATTGGCCAATGTGCCGGTGAGATTGTAGGCACTGTTAGTCCAGAGTACCAACTTGAGCTGGGCGTTGATGTAAGTAAAGTTTTATGTGTATACCATTGTGATTTTTCATATCATCCAATAATACAGCCCAATGCCCGAAAAACAACGCCTTTGAGCTCTTCTCTAACTTTCTTATAGGAAAAGGGCTGGTTGTTTGCTGTTGATAAGGAGAAGGTTGGAAATGCTGTCTTTAATGACATGCCGGAGAGTGAACGTTTGGGTTGGGCAAAGCAGCTCCTTGGTCACTCACCGCAGGTCTTCCAGGATGTTGTTACCCAGGCAGGTTACTTGGATAAAGATCTGCCAGTGTCTTATCTTCTTTGTGAGAATGACAGATGCATTCCACCAGATGTTCAGAGGGCATGTATTAAGCGAATCGAGGAACTAACGGGAAAGACGGTATCAGTCACCAAAGCCTTTGTCGATCACACACCTAACCTAAGCCATCCCGAGGTGGTCATTGACTGGTTTGAGAGACTTGTCAATGGAACTGAGCAGCCCACGGGTGACTACTGAGAGGTCAGAGATGCGGCAAAACGGTTCAAATAGGCTCAAACTATATATCAATTTATAATACTATACATGATATGAACAATGCATTAGCGTTCCCAATGTGAGTCCTGTTTGGTAATTCACTCATCCGAGTGTGTACCCAATAAATATGATATCTAGTGCCCACCTCTCCTAAAAGGCTTCACCAATGGGTGTTTAAATTTAGCCATTATTCGATGTCCTAACCTTGATTTAAGATTAATTGGCAGGTTAACATATCAAAGTATCCATCTTCAACTCGACTGAAGATGTCACTGAGGGTGCTTGGCTATGTATTTAAAGCTAGCTGGACCTTCATCATCGTTCCATCCACTGGTTGAGATGTCATTCTTCGAGTCTTTGCCCAAACCAAATGTTAGCCCGCGTTCTTAAGAAGAGGTTCCACCATGTAGCGAATCATAGCCTTAACTTACGTTATATAACTTCGATTCCACTTCATACTGCCCCTTCTCGTTTATGACTGGCTTACTATGCTTATTGATGTAGCTTTTCCCTAGGCCGATCTTAACGAAGTCATACTTGCGAGCCACAACTGCAATTATGATGCGTGACTCCAGATTTGCCAGTTCGATTCCTATGCAATTCCTCAGGCCTCTCTCGAATGGCCGCCACGCACTTGACGGGATAGTTTTTGCTGTTTCATTGAGCCATCGCTCTGGTACCCAATCTTCTGCATCTTTCCCGTAGACGTTGGGGTCCCGGTGAATAATGCTATGGCATGGGTACATGACCAAACCGTCCAGGCAATACTTCTCCCTGTAGGTGCATGCACCGTAAAGCCTGTGCCCAAGCCTGTCATACGCACGGTGCCAGCTGATGGATGGAGGCGCAGAGTCTCCTTGATAACAGCGTTGATGTAGCGCATGCGAGAAACAGATCCTCATTATGTTCTGCGAGCCTGGAACATATAGTCGCTGGGTCAGGATCAGGTCCAAGAATCTCGTCCAGTTCATCACGCACAGCTTTCAGCGCCCGTGGAGTTCGACTTAATTCATAGAAAATCCATTGGAGCACGCTGGAATTCGAATCGTGTCCTGCAAATAAAAAACTACGTACTTGATCAGATATTTCAGACAGTGTCTCTGGTGTTAGTGTCTCAATATCTTGCAGGCTAAGTGCCACAATGCTCCGGGATTGATTGGTAAAAGATGCCTGATCTTTTAATTCTTTGTGCTTTTGTTGGATTATCTGTTTCACCAGTGCATCTATGCGTTTGCCTAGTTGTTGGCGTTTTCTGAACGTAAGGGGCAAGCCACCATGGAAGGTTGTTCTTGTCATCGTTGTATGTCTGAAGTAGCTCCCGGAATAACTTGATGGCCTCGCTCTGTTTTGAAGGATCAATATGCTGAGAATCAAGGTCGATTTCAAGAACAGCAGCGCCAATGATATCGAACGTTAACCCAGAGATGAGCGTCTCAAGTGAAAATATTTGTCCCGATTCAGCGAACCTATCAAGTTGTTTCCAAAAGGCTGCATCTTTCGGAGGATCAGGGGCAATAAATTCCATAGATGCTGGTTTGAAAAGCCAGGATTGTACCTCTTTCGAACATCTTTCCAAGGGACGCCCTGGCAGTAGTGTATTAGAGCAGAATACATATGTCTCAATGCACTAAATAAATACTCACTTCCCTCCCCAGAATAGATTCTCTGCCTATGATAGGGAGCATATGCAGTCCATGTTGGTGACTTGGGCGTACTTAGTGGAAATAGTTTGGATGGCTTAGATATCTGCTCGGCAATCTCATGGTCTGAAACCAAAAGCAAAGGAAGACTGACAGGCCGGAGATCTACGAACATCACAGGAGGTCTTCCTATAGATGACCACATCTCTTCGAAAATCTCGTCTTTTATGTGAGTTGAGTGTCAGCAGAGTCGGCAATAAACACACCGGGTGACGGTTCATACCAGGGTGACGGTCAAGAATTCCGCGTTTCATGATTTCTCCAAAAATCTTCAGATGGCCCCATAACAAGCTATTTGGCAGTTGCGGAAGGTGTGAAAATTGCTTGAAACGGATGTATCGTAACCTCGTATATAAATATGAGACTAGCAGTGCCGCGATAGTAAGGAGGATGTATTTGAACATGTTGCAGTCAGCTTTTGGTGTGCAGGTATCCGGAGGTTGCCAAGAGCGTCTTGCTTCTGGAATGCAATGATGGAAAGGTCAAAATTAGCGTAGTAGTGAACCCTTACTGGCAGGCGCTTTCATTTCAACAGAGAACAAGGATCACAGTGACAGGGCGGGGAGGAAATGTAGTCCGAGCTGAGAGCGAGCAAATAGAATGACAAGGGTGTTGGGTTGGTTGATGGCAAATTTCGTCATTGCTAGAGACTGCTTTGATCTAACAACCATTGGTTAATGGTGCTTATTGAATAAAGATATCCTACCAGCCATCGAGAGCTTAAACAATTTCCTGTAGCTTGGCCTAAAGGAGACCCTATTATCAACTACATAAGATTATAACTCATCCAATTGTACAAACCCTAATTTCCCTCGCCCTTACGAAATTCTCTTTGGTTGCTGTTAATGGACCTCATGTAGCTTCAGCCAGAGCGTGAGGCCTGGTAGTCGAAGCTCAGGTTACTCACTGGAAGCTCGGTTCCGAAGATGGAAATGATACTGAGTAGGATAGCTTCTACCATGCGCTTGGTAGCGAATATTTTTGATGCTCCTCCGGGGAGTTATTTATTATCTATTCTAAGCCTGTATTCAAGTTTCATATGCTGATTGCTCTTATTCTTCCTCCTTTACTCGGCCCTCAGCCCATGAACATCGTTCATCGGGCACTTTTGACAAGACGCTGGGTCAGTTTGGTGTACCTCAGTGGTCACCTCAGTTGTTCTTAAAATACTCATTGTCGCGTGGCGGCCAGGAGCAATACTTGTGTCTTCATCGCTGATATTGCTAGGTCTTCTCCCAGCCTCGAGGTCCGCAAGGCGTATTTGACTATCACCGCCTTCCAAAGCGCTTTCTTGAGCGCCACGGGTAACATGGGGTGATGCTTTTGAAACGCTACTAGCAATCCAGCTACGGCCAAACTTGGAGGATGAGGTTGTTGTCTGCTTTTTCCGATGAAGCGAAGCGCACAGGGATCGGGTCAGAGTCATCAAACTGGAGAGTATCCGGGAGTCCACGAAGACTTTAGGAATAGCTGGGACACAAAAACTACCAGTACGCAAGTGCATTCCGCAACTGCCCAGAGGAATGGCGAGGAGACTGCCATGTGACATCGTGGTCATAATCAAACGTGAAAGCTTCATAGAGCCGACCCGTAGCGGCCGCAATGCACCTAACGAAACGCATAGTTAGCATCAAGTAGGTAGTGAAAGAACACGTCCTCATTGCTTTTTACTTACAGCAAGCCCAAGGAGAAGACAAACGAGATACCAAACCTGCGCTTTGGCGACACATGCAGCTTCCAGATAGTGCGTTGTGGTAGGATAAGAATAATGATATCAACGAAGAGGTTGAATATGGCGGAAGGGAGTCAACCTTGCGCCGCTCAGCACATGTGCCAGGAATCCATCGCATCCAGATTCTCTTATGGGGTGTGCAGTAAAACTGGACAGCGGTGAAAAGGCCGGAGTAGATGAGCACATTAGCAGTTATCATGATCCAGCAGAGCCAGAAGAATTTATTCCTTGTGCCTGCAGGGACGAAGATCCGGATCCATTCCAGGATTACGGCTGGCTTTCCGAAAAGAAGAACCAATGTATAGCAACTTGACAACATGTATTGCCCCTAGCAACAAGGTCAGAGGCTTCCCTCACCGAAGACATTGCATGACTTACAAATAGAAAATGACCAAATGTGGACAATCGAACATCCCACTGATGAACCCCCAAGGCCTGCATGTTGGCCAAGTTGAAGACTGTCCATGCCGTGTACAAGAAGAATCCCTGTGGATAATTAGATCGAATGTCAAAGTAAATAGTGTTCTCAGCAGACATACAAGCGCAATTAATCCTAGGCCTAGAGTCAGAATGGTCAGCGACTGTTTTTCTTCAAAGGAGTTGGCATGCTGGCAGATTTACCATCTTCAATTGTAACAACTCGCTGGCAGACAATTCGTGAATATGCTCGCAATATAGCACACGTCACTGAAATGCTCAAACAAACCGCAGTTACCGTGACGGGCAAATAGGCACGACTCTCCGGGCTGTGAAAGTTTGGTTCGAGGCCTCGGGGTGGTGCCATTGCTGGTGTCTTGTAGAGAATGGCGTTCCTCTCTTCTGCGGACAGGCTGCCCAACATATCCAAGCTCAAGGTCATCATCACTAAATCATGTATAAACCAAATAAGAATATGGATTGGGTATCAAATAGAAACATTAACAATAAGTTTGATGGGAAAGCAAGGCCATCCTAGTTGGAGGATTGGCCAGGTTAATATATCACGTCACAACAGCAGACCCATAGCCGGGAACGGTATCCGATGAAGCTGTCATTGCGTTTAGGATGTGTCCCTTTTCATGGGATCGCTTCCCGTGAACCTTGCAATTTTCAACAAAAAGAAAGTTGCAAAAGAAATGGCACAAAATTTTACCGACATACAATGGCTTCAATACCCACCGTAGCGTCACATCGTCTTCATACCCCTGGCACACGGCAGCTTAGATGCGACACTCTTCCAACGGTCGTCCGTGCGCACAACCAATTAGAGAAACGAGATATGTGCTACCATGACGAGTCGCTTCCGATGGCCCCAGATGTGGTTTTGACAGAAGCAAAGTGTCCAACGGTTGGCCCGTGACACATGCGTATCTTGACCAAAACTGGCCTTGTTGCTCCATACTCTCAGCAAATACCGCAACAAGAACTTTCTTTTTCAAGACAAGGCCAGAGCCCTCGCGCCTGAGAAAGTGACTAGATCTTCATGGACTGGACTCCCTTCTGCCCCGCTCTGGGAGCCATTGTTCACTTGTGCAGAACGTCTGGTGGGACATGTCATCCGCATAACTGACAGTTTGTAGATGAGGCACGGAGAGATCCCGCACACAATATTGTTGGCACTTGGTTCATCATTCCTTGGCAGAGGCAATTGTCGGCAAGGATCGGTCACAGTCGCAATAACAGCACCACCAAGGATTGGGGCCGAGGCCTTACAGCAAGTTGCCTTGCCGCGTATCCTCTCTTGAAGCACCCATCCGGTAAAGTGCGATTGAGGCCGTGTTCTCACTTTCTGCTGTGTGACACCCTGTAACCAAGTCGTGCTCTCATTTGTTTCACACAGATCTTCAATGCAGATGCCTATTCCACAGTCACACCCCAACGCTCCATCATTTCAGCGCCAAACGTGGCTTCAAGCATCACCATCGTAAACTCATCAACCTTGTCGGGCGTGCTTTGTGCAAACAGGCTTACTGTTCCCTCCTGTGGCACAAAGCCAGCATCTGCTTCATGACATATCTTGCTCCAAGCAGTCGCAGACTTGGCCGCCCAAGCACCTTGCTTCGATGTGTACATTAAGAATCCCTGGCACGGCGCCGAGCCATATTTAAAGATTTCGTAAACTGTCTCTATGCCAAGTGCGACTGCTCGCGTTCGACGGACGCTTTCGGCGAGAATCCAAGCGTACCAAAGCATCTCTGTGGTGCTCAAGGATGCAAATCTTAATCCCATTCCGCGGTCGGCGTTGTGTTTTTCGAGTAGGCATTGACCCGAGCTGCATTTCTGCACAGTTCCATCGACCATTTGCTTGATCCATTTCTTGTACGTCGATGACCGTGACTCGGCTAGATAGATCTGGCGAATATTGCCACTGAAGTAGCCAATGTATTGGTAGGCCATCAAGGCTTGAACGCGCACAACATGCTCAAACACATCCAAGTCTTCGGTGCAATCATCTTTTACTAATTCAGTAGCTCTGTCTGCGATGATACGCCATACTAAATCTTCGTTTTCCTCCGTCATGTTGAAATATAGCCCTAGCGAGCTATATGCATCCTGAATGACGCGTGGGAAGCGGAAAGAATATAGACGAGAATGAACAAAAGGGCATTCCCTAGTGTAGCCCACTGCCGTAGCCACTCTCAATACAATTCTTGAATCTTTTCACAATCGCGGGACTTTCGTGTTTGTGAGTGTACTCAGGAACATTTTGGATGAACCACGTATCGGCGGCCAGAAACCAAGGGAGTTGGTCATCGACTGGAAATGATGGGGCAAGAAGCATATCAAGTAGCTCGGCGTCATCTGAAATGGTATGGCTGCGCTTTTCAACCGGCTCTGGCCTGACATCCGGGCTGCTCTCGCTGCTCGAAGCATAGAAAACATACGAGGGTTTTGGCTGATAAACACAGCTTAGCCGCAGTTTGACGCATCGACTACAGCTCGGCAGCTGCTTCCAGCATTTTCGCTTCGCCCTTGTGCATCCCTCGCATGATTTTACACCGGCAATCATGTTGGTCTGTCGGCGGAGCTTGGTACAGAAGGATAGAGCTGGCCTGCCGAGAAGAAATGACGGTCGCGGACCTAACTATGCTCACCATGGATTTCTAATCGCCGTTGATCTCCACCCTGGTAAAACGTGCGGATTCTAGCCTGAAGTAGCTAGCTCTCCGCAGCGTCCTCCTCCAAGTTTCCCGCACCCGCGGGCCTCTAACCGTAACAGAGAGATGACCAGGTGGTTTTGTCATTCGTGATTGTTTCGATCGGCCTTATGATTTGTTGGCATGACCTGTGCGAAGTGTGTTCGCTTGTAAGGAGTATGCAATGACACAATTTGTGATGCCCAAATCGGCTTCGTAATCTTGAGGCATTACGCAAACACGGATATTGGCCATAGATTAATACGGGTCGAAGGATTATGTTGGTGTTGAGGCTATCTTCAGGCCATGTGTATAAGAAGATTGATATGGTCAAGATAGAAGAGTTGGAAGTCAGAATTCGGGAACAAAGTCTTCCACTCAATTCAGCCCCATCCAATTCCTCCACCGATTTCTTAATTAAAATACCATCAACAAATTCTCGCCATGGCTACTCAACATGTCTTGACTGATTTCACTTCCATTCTTCGTAAAGAAGAGTATGAAGCCATTTCTCCTTCCCGCTCAGAACTCAATCAGGCTGGTCGCACCGTGTTAGTAACTGGTGGATCTGATGGTATTGGTCTTGGCATCGCGAAGGCCTTTATCACTGCCTCGGCGGCAAGAGTTATCATTATCGGCAGAAGCACTGAGAGATTGTCGCGAGCCCGCAAGGAGCTAGAGCAAGTTGCTGAAAGTCAGGGCAAGAACACGCATATCCTCGCAGAATCGTGCGATGCTACAGACAAGAAAAGTGTCGATGCCCTCTGGGCAGGGTTCAAGGAGGACAATATCACGATAGACGTGCTTGTGCTCAACGCGGCCAAGTTCGCCACTGCTCAGCCGCTACTTGAAGTCGACGAGGAAGAACTCTGGTCACAGTTCGAGGCCAATGTCCGGGCTCCTTATGATTTCGCAAAAGATTTTACAACCAACCAGGCGAAGAATCTCGGGTAAGTCAGCAGGTCAGATATTCATAGCATGTTACTAACAAATGCGTATAGGCTCTCCTATATACCTCAACCATGGGCATCAACACGTTCTTCGACTTTCAATTTGCTGCCGGTGCTGCCAGGCCGAGCTATACCTTGACTAAGAACTCGGGTACTCTACTGATGCAGTTGATCGCGAGAGATGTTGATCCTGCCAAAATGCAGGTCATCAGCTTCCATCCCGGTAACATATTCACTGCGCCCTTCGCAGAGGCTGGGTTCAAAGAAGAGGACTTCCCATTCGAGAAAGGTCAGTGCTTCTGTGTCCCCTTAATTACATGACTATTAACTTTGCCATTGCAGTCTCTCTTCCCGCAGCATTCGCAGTCTGGGCTGCATCTAAGGAAGCCCGTTACCTCCATGGGCGATTCGTTTGGGCACCTTGGGATGTGAATGAATTGAAGGGCGAAGAATTTCGAAAGCGACTTGAAAATGATCCCTTTTATCTTAGATTGGGAGTGGACGGATTGAGGGGTGGTTTCAAGGTTTAGGATGGCTGGTTTAGATTGTAGCTTAGGTCACTGGAATCTTTGACAAGACTCTTGATAACCATGGTAGAGACTGGCGCAGTTGCAACTACTTTGCTCTAGTGCTAGTTACTGATCTTAGGAAAACCGTATCATAGCTTGAACATCCGGGCTAGACTTTCACTTGTGGATATTCTGAACCCAGCCTTTTATTCCCTGTGCTTGGCACTCATACAGCATCCCAGAATAGTATTAGACTCTTGTCCTTCATACCTCAAGAGATAATACCGTCTTTCATAAGAAGCTTGTATATGTTCGTTCCCTCAATCAATGCCACCATATGGGAACTTGGTTTAGTATGAGAAGCGCTACCCTAAGGCATTCGGGTAGGGCCGAAGGGTGTCCGAGTTGAAGCAAGCAGAGTCCTTTCAAAAAGGATTACGTTCGAAATGACCTCACGTACTACATTCCAAGCGAAATCCAATCACGAGAACCCAATATATTGCAACGTGGTTTAAATAATCCAACTGATAGAAATTACCCTTGTGTGACCCAGCAACTAGTCTCATATGATGATGCCTGCTTGCTCAATCCAGCAGCAAGTTTATCCCTACTCGGACATCATGAAGGCATCATAATCGGGTTATAACAAGTTGAGGAATGTAATCAAGGTAACAAATCGTCTTAATAATGATAGATATGGCTGTCTAGTGTCGATGTTCATACGTCGGTCTTAAATTTTGCAACGCAACATGGATCAATTTGTAGAAGTGAAAAAGTGTATGATATTAATACCGCTACTACTGAGGACTCATCCACTACTCCAGAAACCACCTCACGCCTTCTATGCGTCTAGCAATGCATTTTTAGTAAGCAAATCGGAAGTCCAGACGCTTGTTACCGTCCTGCTCACGGGCAGCGACATCAGTCTGGTACTCGATCTTCTCCTGCGGAGACATGGCGTCCCAAATCTGGGCCTTCTTCTTGTTGAGGTGCATAAGATAGGTACGCTGCACCATGAAGGCGGTCAAACCAACTGCAAGAATGGAAATGCAGACAGTGTTTCCAGTCTTGTAGTAAGGGCCATCCCACTTTCGGTAAATCTGGCTACCAACAAGACTTCCACTGATGAAGGAGTTAGTAGGGTGAACTAAAGATGGAAATCAAGAGGTAGATGGCTTACATTTGGACAATGACGTTGTATGTGGCAGCAGTGATTGCTCGCTTCTTGACGTCGAAAGTGTTCTCGGAAATCCAGGAGCTGACAAGCGGGTGGAAGTAAGGGTATCCAGAGATCAGTGTGATAAGAGAGTATCGACCCCAGTCGCGTCCGCCATCAGGGATGGTGAGGAGCGCAGTGAAGAGGGGCAAGTTCCAGAAAGCACCAAAGAAGCAGTGGAAAGCTCGCTCGTTGAAGTACTCAGACGAGTATGCAAGCGCCAGCATAGTGAAGATCTGAAGTGCGGCAGAGGGAGCAGTGAGCAGGTTGGACTGGAGAGTCGTGAACTTGCCCACACGCTTGAGAGTGAGGGTAAGGTAGGCCTGGACGGGCGTCGCGGGAATGTAGGCGACGAGACCAATGAAGTAAAGACCCCACATGGACTTGTCGCTCCAGGCGGCCTTGATGTCCTTGAAAGTGGCAGGCTCCTTGATAGCGGTAAGACCCTTGGCAGGGTCATCACGAAGGATACGGTTGACCATGATGATCTCCTCTCGCTCGGTGTACCATCCATTGCGGAATACAAGAGACTTAGTTCCGACGGGAGAGGTAGGCAGCCAAGCGAAAGAAATGATACCAAGGATCATGGTGAGGATACCTTCTAGGAGGAAAAGCCAGAACCAACCGGGGCGGCCTCCAACACCTCGCATCTCGAGAAAACCGGCAGCAAGCAAAGCCGAAATGACACCTGGCCATGTTAGTTACTGTCAAAGTAGTTTGCGAACCATTAGATTGACTTACGAGCAACGTTCAGGGTGGACCAGAAGGCGGCGAGGCGAACAGAAAGCTCGCGAGAGGTGTAGAAGTAGGTAGCCATCAAGATGGCACCGGGAATGAAACCACCCTCAAAGAGACCAATGAAGGCACGAGTGACGTAGAAACCGGTACGGTTGTGCATGAAGGCCTGGAAAGCAGCTGCAAAAGGTTAGAAATATTCACGGTGTATTGCACATCGCTAAGTTATTGGCAACTTACAGACAGTGCCCCAGCAGCACATCAGCTATAAAGCATTATTAGCGTTGAGCTTCCACTGTAAGGGTAATATAATGAGCTTACCGTAGGAAGAACATATTTGAATCCATAACGCTTGGTGAGGAACTGAACGGGAATTCAGCAAAGAGGAAGCAAACAAGCTGAATTGTGGTTCCCTGCGTGGTGTTAGCAGAGTAGTTGGATGGCTCGACAGCAATTGCTTACGTTGTTGTAGTCGTCAGTGGTCAACTTCAACTCGTCCAAGAGGTTGTCGGCAAGGGTGTTGGAAAGGTTACCACGATCAAGTTGCAGACCGAAGAACTGATGCGAAAGTTAGCAATTGCTATTCAAATAAACTGTACTGCAGCCTTACCATAACACAAAGCCAGAAGAGCAAGCGCATGTCGGTCTTGCGAACCAAGATGCGCTCCTCCTCAGGCGACCAGGTCACCTCGGGGTCGAAGCGATGGTGACCCTCGTATGTCTCATGGGGAGGGACAGTGGAGTGGATGTTCTGTCGTCCAACGGCGACGTGCTTGTCCAACTCCTCCACTTGGTTCTGCGCTCCGATGGAGCGGGCCTCAATGTCGTCGGCACCCATGGCTGCTATGGAAGGGAAGCGAAGCGAGCTGCGGATAGATCGACGCTATACTGCTAAGATGCAACGAGTGCACAGCGAACCAAGATACGCACAAGAACGGATCAGATCGTTCGATGCAGAGTAAATGGGACGACGCTGAGCCACTAAATCAACCAAGTCGACAGACTAGATCGATCTGCTTCCCTCAAGAGAATGCACACAACCGCGGCAAATAACGGTTGAAAGACGGCACTGCACGGGAACGAACCGGACCAATTGAGGAAGTTGCATTCAGGCCATGTTATATGTCTGCTGGCTTGACTGGTAGACTCTCCGGTCCCCTTGTCAGGCAATCTCACTGACAATCAGTGTAACGCCAGAATCCCAGACATCGATTCGGCATCAATCAGAGGCTAAGCTCGCCAGTAGCGCGCACGTCATGGCGTACTCCTCTCCTTCTTGGGAGACAATGCATCTATAGCGCCGGGGCCACCATCCCATTTGAGGAACAAGACCGGCAACAGTCGCATCATCATTGCTGGATCGGAGAGCATGCCGCTCTACCCCTCTGCTGGCCCCATGTGCCGAGGTCTTAGTCTCACTGGGGTAGGCTGGGTCGCTGGGTAGATAAACTGGGGCTGCGTCCAGGGGTATTGACAGATTTGAAGTTTGGCCCGGTTGTTGCTGGCCGAGACTAGGAGTCTTCTGGTCCCCAGTCGCACTTATAAGACCATGTTGCCATCGTCAGCCTGTCTGACGTGATTGAGGCTCCTGCATGGTTTCAGACGCTATATATGCTAAATGAGCACAACGCACAATTCCCTGGTCCAATCACGCACACATTAAGCACATTCCAACCAACCAACAAGTCGAGAACCATGCCTTCAGCAATTCCTAGCAACGGTTCCGACCAGGCGGCCACCATTATCGGTGGCCATCCCGAATCCAGACCCCGCCTTGCCGGCCCTTTGGCCTACGCCGGGACCCTGGACTCCTTCACCCATGCCGATGTCACCCCGTCATTGGCCGTGAATTCACGGGCCTCGATGTTCAAGACCTGCTCAAGGGTTCCGACGACCAGATCCGGGACCTGGCTGTCACCATCTCCCAGCGTGGAGTTGTTTTCATCCGCGGCCAGGGACATGTCTCCCCGACCGAGATGAAGGATCTGATGCTGAGAATCACCGCAGCTGCTGGATCTCCCGAGTCGTCGGGTCTGCATGTGCATCCCTCACCGAGGAGGGTAGCGAACTGGGTGATCAGATCAGCGTCATCTCCAGCGCCAAGCAGAAGAAGGGTGGCGGCTTGACCCATCAGCTCAGCGATGTGAGCCGTTTTGCCAGCAACGGATGGCACAGCGACATGTAAGCATTTGCTTCCTGCTCGGCTTCGTTTCCCGAGGAAATTAAAAATTGACCCGTTCTGTAGCACCTTTGAGAAGGTCCCTCCGACTATGCTATGCTCAAGATCCACACTCTGCCGGCCACCGGTGGCGATACTGTGAGTGCCCCTACTTCGCTGATGGGTCTATGACAGTAGCTAATATCGTTTCAGCTCTGGGCCTCTGGATACGAAATCTACGACCGTCTTTCCCCTGCCATTCGAACCCTTCTCGAGGGCCTGACCGCCACCCACGACGCCAACTTCTTCCACGACGAGGCCCGCCGACTTGGCAACCCTCTTCGCAAGGACCAGCGCGGGTCTCCCTCAACCAGGGCGAGGATCTTACAGCTGTGCACCCCATTATCAGAACCAACCCCGTCACTGGCTGGAAGTCCGTTTACGTGAACAAGGGCTTCACCAAGCGTATCAATGGCGTGACCAAGGACGAGAGCGACATGCTCCTCGGCTATCTGTTCAACCTCTTGACCCAGAACCACGACGCCCAGGTCCGATTCAAGTGGCAGCAGGGCGACATTGCCATCTGGGACAACCGTAGCACCTTCCACTGTGCCACTTACGATTACGCTGAGGACAGGGCTGGCGACCGTGTGTGCAGTTTGGGAGAAGCTCCTTACCTGGACCTCAAGAGCACTGGACGCAGAGAGGCGCTGGGAATCTAAAACGACTAATGTAAAAGCATAATGGTAGCGTGATTTAATCAATAGAGAACTATCTCATTTACATTGTGCATGGCCGAGCGTAAACTAATCAGAAGCAATGCAGCCAGTTCAGTTATGACTCAAGTTTCTATCCCTTTGTTTAGACCGATGACTCGACATTACATGGTAGGAAACCAGAGCTAGACTGAACGCGGGCGCTATCGTTTGACCAGGAGACCTGGCTACAAGGCGCGTGGCTGGTACTGTAACTTAGCGTTAAGTTTACGATCCGTCACTATGCTTAATAATTGCTCTTTGGACTATCGTGACTGGTTTTAGCTTCTCCGGTTCAAGGAAACTGAGCAGGCTAGACTGGTCAGCGATGCCGGTCAAGCCGGCGGTCTTGTCCTAATCACACTTGAACACTTCACTTATCCACAGTTCCCAAGCACGAATCTGGCAAAGATATGGGGATACTTAGTGGTTTTTCTCACACACTAAGCCTCAGCTGGGGTAACTATAATTGCGTGATCGTCGTTTATTTAGCGGAGAAGCCTCCTGATTCCCCAGAGTTGTGGAGCTCAAACCGTTGGTTTTCGGCGGGCTCCGTCTTCGCAGCAATTGATGAGCTTATCTACGCTCTGGTCTCGTTTTATGATTGGTGGCAAACCGAGACAATGTCATAATTCACATGCCAGTATACGCAGGGACATGACGGCATTCAAATTTTCCAATATAATGCATGGGTGGTTGAGTGGAATAGTGCTCGGATGTTGCCCATATTTGTCCAAGGGCGTGCCGGCACGTTTCCGTCGTGCAGGAGGTTGTTTAATGATTTGGCTTAAAAATTCTCAGTATAGACGTTTCTATGTTAATTTACACATGTCAGTTCAGTTTCCTCCGGCTCTCCACAGATCTCCAAATCTGCTGTTCTCAACCTCGACCAGTTGCCGTGGGCTTCCAATCTCTACAACCTCTCCTTTGTCCATGACGACCACTCTATCAAAGTCCATGATCATGTCCAATCGATGGCTAACAGCCATTATGGTGTAATTCTCAAACTCAACGCTGATAATCTCTTGCATGGTCCGCTCAGTCTTGAGGTCGACGCTAGAGCTCACCTCGTCTAGCAGGAGTATGCCTCCTTCTGAGCCGCCACCACCAAGGCCAAGACTCTTTGCGCGAATCCGTCTTCGCAGGACGACGCGCGCAAGCGAGAAGAGCTGACGCTGGCCTTGGCTTAGAGTCCCGGAGCACATATCTGCTTGTAATCCACCACGTTCCTGTATAAATGGCCAAAGCCCAACAGTTTCTAGGACCGCCTGACACTCTGTAACTGTCGCAGAATCAAATGGATCCAGGTTCTCCTGCACTGTAGTTCCATCTGGAAGGAAGACACAATCCTGCGGAACAGCGAGAAGTCGCATTCGTAAGGTTTGGCGTTCGAGCTTGCTCAACGATACACCATCAATGAAAACATTGTCAGGAGTGTCAGATACCGGCTCGAGAAGCTTCATAACAAGTGCAACGAGACTGGATTTTCCACTACCAGTGCGTCCACAGATAGCAATCTTCTCACCTCCATTGACTGTCAGCTTAATATTGCGAAGTGCTAATTTTGGCGGCTCGGTTGTGGAAGTGGTGTCGCTGCTAGAATTTCCATTAACAAATTGCAACAAGGGTCTTTACCGTTGATCAGACTTACCCGTAGCTCGCAGACACACCCTTGAACTCGATTTCTCCCTTGACTGGCCACTCCTCAGAAGGGCGTATAACCTCTTGTTCTTGGTCCTCTGGTTTGACTGTTTCATGGAAGGCCCTCACTCGGGCAATTGCACCAATAGATGTCTCGAGCTGAGTATAGTGCATGACAATCTCTGATAGTGTCTCTCCAAAGGACATTAGTGTGACCAAAGACGCTCCAGTGAAACCAGAATTTGAATCCATCTTAACAGCCAGAGCAGTAAGGGCAACTGCTAAGGCCATGACCACAAGCTTCAGCACAAGCACAAGCCATTGCTGTATCATGGTGAGGAGGTAGGCTGGGCGCTGAGATGTGTCAAGCAGACACATGCTTTTTGCCTTATCTTCGTCAATAAAACCGAAGGCACGGATGGTCACGATACCCTTCGTTGTGTCTAGGAAATGAGCACTAGAATCACCGATCGTTAGCTTGCTATGCTTCAGGTCTCGGGTGAGCTGCGACCATAATTCGAAACTCGACACTTACTAAAGAGGACTTTTCGCTTCCAGATCCAACAATCTCAGCTGTCTAGAAGTGCGCAGATAAAATCTCTGTACGATCCAGAGCAAGGCGAAAAGGAATGGATAGCTAATAGCCATATACGGAGATGATGTGACAAGTACAGCAGCAGCTCCGAGAGCTAGAAAGACGGAGAACAATGTGTTCGTCAGTGAGTTCGGTAGAGTCATGTCTATGAGATTCAGATCTTGAGAAAACAGATTCAAGATAACACCTTGGTCCGTGACAGTGAAGAACTGCAAGAATTGATTAGTATCTGCCAGCTATGGTTGATAGGGAAAATCGAGTCAAACGTACCTTCAAGGGAGCGAGAACCAGTGTCTTTAACATAAGCTGGTGAATATTTGCGCCTGATTTGGCAACCGCAACGATGAAAATCATGAAACAAAGAGACGCTACAGACAATAGCACACCGCCTTCTATGAGACCGTAGATACCCATATAAAAGGCAAACGAGTGGCTTGGTGTTTCAGACATTCCATCATCGGACCAAAACTTGAGCCAGACTGTCGCGAAGTTATGAAGACCGCCGATCAAGGCGCCTGATAGCACAGCAAGAATAGCAGTGATGTATCCCACTGGAGAGAATTAGCCACTACTTTGATATTGGGCTTGTTGTGTGTACTTACTACTTTTGAAATAGTGCTTGTAAACTGTACGATCTCCAGTCTGCCGCGCCTTGTCCGTTTCAGAACTAACAGAAGCTATTGTGCTAACTTTTCTTAAAGGCTCAGTAGGTGACTCTAAGGATGCAATGCTGGGCGCGGTGATTTCGGAAGACGCTTCGCTAGCCCTAGAGGATTTGATGTCGAGACTTTGAATATAACCATTGTTCTCTGTCAACTGCTTGAATGCGCCTTGTTCAGCAATCGTGCCATCTTGCGCTAAGGCAACAATGTGGTCCGCAAATGGGAGATGACGAATAGAATGAGTGCAGAGTAAAGTAGTGGTTTTACGTCGCTTGAGAAGACCTTCTGGACCAAAGACCCTTTGGAAAACCTGGTCCTCGGTATCGGCATCAAGACCACTGAATACGTCGTCAAATATGAGAAGGTCTGTATGCAGATACAAAGCTCTGGCTAGAGATACACGTTGGCGTTGGCCACCACTTAGAGTGATTCCATTGCTTCCGATATTGGTTCTATCACCCGAAGGCAAGTTCTCAAGATCAAATCTAAGCATTGTGGCATCAATAACTTCTGCGTATCTTCTTTCGTCGTAAGAAGAAAAGCCAATGATATTGTCTCTCAGAGAGCCATCGGACAGAAATGCGCTAATACAACAGTTAGCACACAGCATCTGGTGTTGAGCGTCTAGCGAAGCAGCTACTCTAGTAGCATTACAACCCGTGGTTGGCTGACTTACATCTGATCGCAGAATCCTATGCGAGGAAATTTGGTGTTGATTTCGACCCTGCCCTCACTCACGGGGATTTCTCCCAGCAAGGCTTTTGTGAGGGTTGACTTTCCACTCGCAATAGGTCCTACAACAACAGTAAGATAGGACTTGGGTACTTCCAGATTGATGTTTCGCAGTGCCATCTTCTCCTTTGTCCAGCCGAATTGCCCGTCCCGTATGATAATAGCGGATTCGGAGCTATCTGGTGATGCCATCTGGGAGTCTTCCTCTGCCTGTTTCTCAGAAAATCTTGCAACACTGGCAATTACTGTGCGCATATCCTCTCGAGTCGTGCATGCCAGGAAAGCTTGAATGCGCCCAAGGCACGCAAGAGCCGAAACAATCTGAGGGACCGCTTGAAACGTCATAATGAGCGGGTTGGAGAGCAACGTCAAATACGACAGACTTGTGAACACCTTGGCTGCGTTGAGTTCGCGTTGCGCCGCTGCGAAGGCGACAAGAGGTGACAGGACCAAAGGTGTAAGACTAGCTATGGCTGCTATGACGGAAATTCCACGAGCCGCACGACCAGCTTTGATCTCGTCGAGTCGAAGCTGATGGACGAAATTTGTTATAGGAATGGCGAGGCCCGAGATTTTGAGTCCTTTCATGCTAGCTATCACGTTACCCGTGAGGCCAACTCGTTTCTAATCAAACACGAAAGTTAGTTACTCCTCCACATAACAAAGAATAGGATTCTATACCTGAACAGCATCCATCCAGGTCCTTTGAACGCCACCTGTATATCTGACGAGAATAGATATGGTCAGGGCACAGCATGAGATCACAGCGATTGGGCCTACAAAAGCTGGACCAAGCAGCCCGTACAAGAGCCAACTCGCTAAGCCGACTTCAACACAGCCTGCCCAGATGTCATGGAGACCGTGAAACCCGATGACAATACGCTCAATATCTGTGCTCATCAATGTCACTGTTTCGTTTTTCTCAATGGCACTGAATTGAGCTTCCAAGGCTTTCCCGTAAAGAGCAGTGACCAGACAACCTCGAGCCATTGTCAACATTCGAAAATGGAAATAGGACTGGAGTGCTTGAGAAATTGCGTTGCCAGAGTAGATGAGGATGCTTGCACCGATGAAACCGTATGCCGCATTACTCGCAGCCTTGCCATCGTGAGGTGACGAGAGATACTCCAGAAGAGAATGGATAAAGAATGGCTGGCAAAAGGAAAAGCCCATAAGTGCAAGCCTAGCTGGTACGGGTAGCAATATATGGACCTTGAGCGTTCGGGCCAAGTCCTTGACCAGTGCATATTTATGATCCTTGTATTTGGTGTAGTCCGCGCGCTTAACAAATGCTTCCTTGAGAACATCGCCGCTCATAGCAACGTCGAGAGGATAAAGGTCTTTAATACGCAAGATGTTGTTGTAGCCCCTCAAGAACAGACTGTTGAGCCAGAAGTAGACACCTAAGATGGAACGTTAGCAAAGATTATGGAAATTGCTGAATAGCCCGACTCCGTTGCCAATCTCTATAAATAACCAAATTAGACTCTTACCCAGACTGTAAATGCCACTTGTTTCCTCCGGACTGTGCACCTTGGAGTCCCAGTCAACCCATCTGGCTTTGCGCTGCGCTTCGAGTAGTAGTATGACAATCTTCAAAGCCATGCAGGTAGTGAAGACGGCAGCATATGTCATCTCAGAGCGAGTGCCGGATGCTAGCCAGAAAGTGCGGACTTGCGCAACATCGAGAAGAGTCGTAATGAACAGGTACGAGTTCAAGAGCACAGATGGTCTTGGCGACCTGCTGTGGTCCATGAATGAAAGACCAACCATACACAACGCGGCGACAAACTGCAAGGCGGTAGATGCAATGGCGAGTGAAGTAACGTTAAATGACTGAGTACCAACGAGGACAAGTAAGGCTAATTGCAAGCCAACGTATGTAGCGATTGTGCCCTATTCCTTTGTCAGTAGATGTAGAGAAACCAGTCCATCCAGCGTACCAGTTTGACAAGTTGTAGCATGGGCGCATGAACCATGATCGGCCGTTTTACCAGTGCTGTTATACGCCATGCTGAGCAAATGATGAACAGGACTGAAGGGATCAAAGAGAAAATAGCTGTTCGAACTTGACGGTAAAGTCAAAGTCATCACGGCAACCCAGAACGCTGGGGCCGATGGAGTCGTCGTTAGTACATGTTGAAAAGAGCATTTTGTTACACTCTAGCGCTTAGACTAGTTGCCCAAAGCGACTTCTCTAAACCACCATCAAGTGTTGGTGTTGCTTCCAGTCGTTGGGTGTTGAAGTTGAGTGAGCGTGGGAGTCAGCGCACTTGTAAGTAGGGAGCCAAGCTTCTTTTCGTAGAAACTGAAAATGCATGGGCAGGGGTGCTCGGCTGTCGTACCCCCAGCCTTTGGGGCTTGACGCGCGCAACAACAAGACCCTGGTCGATGCTGTGATTGATGGAAGTCGTAGGCTGACGCTCTGACTGGATACCCAACCAACATGCTAAACAAAAGAGCCCCGTCTAGTTCTCAATTGAGAGCCAGGCCACACCACTCCCTAGCCTCTGTTATCAGATGACTCACCAAATTCGTACCAACACCATGTTACGTAGTAGGGGCCTCGAAGGATTGCGACAACAGTGGGGATAGCGCGATAATGGAAGTTGCTTCGAAACTCTTCCTTCTGGAATGGAAAGTAAGATACAGTTCCTCATAATCCTCAAACTGGTAGATAACAGTTCATTGATGACCCGTTGGCTGAGTCTGTCGGGCGGTATCTGCGGCATCCATAAGCTGGGTGTCCACACGATGCATTGCAATGTAACACATCAGCTTATCAAATACTACGGTTGTTGTTGCAACAATGGAGTTGACTACGACTGCAATGCTCTTGTCATGATCACAGCGGATGCCCATCTTCTCTCAACATGCTTTGACACGCTCAGATCACCCAAGATCAGTAAACCAACTGTGCTCCGGCTAGATAGTAAAGTTACATGCAACGACGTCTCCCAGTCCTGTCATCATTCCAATCAAAGCCGCCTATCCTTGCCTTAAACAGAGTGCAATTGTTGCCTGGAAGACGACGCCAGCCGATCTCCAACCCTCCTTACATTGAGCCATCCCCAATGAAACGGCTAGCCACATGGACACACACGCAAGAGATCCTCACAATGGTTGGCTTACGTGTCAAAAGACCAGTAGCCTCATTCTTACCCGCCGCAAGCCGCCGATCGGATGCAGTACCCGGGAGCTTGGCCCTGCTAGCGGGGCTTGCAGATGGCCTCACAAGCCGGATGCGACCCACCATGCTGCCAAGGGAATCTAAAAGAGCCCGAACTACTCCTGTAAAGTGAGTTTATCTTGAATTTTGTAAAGGCGTCTAAATTGACGTTTTGACAGATTGTGGGAACGCAAATCTGCTTAGCTCTCAAAAACTACAACGCCTTGGTCTGTGTAACATCCATGAGAGATGTGCTCATTGGGCGACGTATCGAATTCTGTTTCTTTTGCCATTTAAATCACAATGATATATTATGCCGCAAGGTATTTGGCCTTTCCAAGTTCTCAGTTACCACTTTAAATACCAAATATACTCGATATCAATAGTAATCAGTGGTGTCAATAGCCTAGGCACTAAAGAGTACTTACCAGACAAACCGAATGCGCCAATGAGCAGTTGTCCTAGCTCTACTTTAATGGCCCAAAGACAGCGGCATCATAGAACGTAGACTAACAATGTGGTTGTTTCAGGAAATATTGCAGTCCACTGGCAAATACTTAAAGAGCATATATGGCTGGTAGCACCATTCCTCAAGATGGAAGTGAATTGGCTTTAACACATCACAAAAGGTTAGGCATGCCTCATAATAATTCAAAGCGGTAAATAAAATCTATTGAGACGCTGAAGTGGCTTTACCTCAGTTATATATATGGCTTGGTCTACTTGCCAGATGGTTACGAAGACCTCACCAATCCTGCGCTCTTGTTGTGGTCATATTTACGAAACCTATGATACTGATCAGTTCTACGACAATCATGGGGCAATTCTACGGCGACGAATCTGGGCAAATGTGGAAGTAATGCAAGTCATCAACACAGCTTCAGGGGCTCATTGCATTCGACTCTCAGGCCCCATGCCATGATGGCTTAGGGCCTTGGTCGAATGATCGATTATTATGTTTGTCAGTCGTGTTCCGGCTCCGGTTTTGCCTCCAGTTCCGCTCCGCCCCGTATGATCTCTCTCAATCGTGGTATCTTCTCAAAAGGTTCTCGCGCAGAAGTGAAAGAAAAGAATGAAAGAAAAGAAGAAGAAAAGACAAAAAGAAACTCCGCCATTATCGCGAGGGGCTTGTACGATTGTCTCCGGGTTAGAAATGGCGTCCTCGGTCTCCGGCTCTCTGCCAGTCGCCGGCTTCGTCTCCTTTGAACCTCCTTCCATGACCTCTTGTTCACGCACAACATCATGCTCGGCGAGAACACCAGCGCCAATGTCGAGCTTGCCTTCACCGTGGCGCTCAGCTGGAATCAACACGTTGAACCAGCGAGGCAGCATGAAGCCAGCAAAAATGATAATAAGGGCAATGTGAGCCACGGCGAAACCCATAATGTGCAATGGGTCGTTGCGCAACTCGTAAAATCCAGGGTATGAGAAGCTATAGACGATGGCAAGGATTGGCGCCGCGATATAGCGAATCATGGGCGCCCAGAATACTGGTAGAGACCAGTTCTTGCCTTGGCCAACAATTTGGTTGAGGTCGTGTCGTAGTTGGTTGCCCTATGAGCTATGTTAGCGTGCTTCCTTAAGAGCTGCATTATGTATGTTGACTTACCGAGTAGAAAGCAAGGTAGTAGATACGGTTGGTCATGACATTCTTGCCGAACAACTTCGGACCCTGAGTATCTGGGACAGTGGCCAGCAGGACAGAAGCAATGAAGCCGATGATGTAAATGCCGAAACCAACGCCAGCTCCAGCGCCCGCGTGTACGGTATGCGCGACAACTAGACCGACAATCATGCCTCCCAGATAACCGGCATTATGCACAATAAGTGCCTTCTTGCCGACCTGGCCCGCAACATCCCTCCAGCGGTAGAATGTCGTCGAGCAGAAACACTCCGTGAACACGACGAAGACAAGAGCGACATCACTGGTCCATTGATCAATGCCAGACAGGAGATAGTAACCGAACTCGGTACAATAAGGCAATGACAGGAGGAAGCAGATAATGACAACGATGCTGACAATGATGGGTCGCGAGATCTTCTTCTGCGCATCCATGATGAGTGTAACGATGGCGTCAATCATGGCAAAGGCAGAGCTGTAACCCAGCACCATGAGGGTGAAGAAGAGAATCACAGCCCAGAAGTTGGCTCCAGGCATTTGCGCCACGGCAGACGGCAGCGTCAGGAAACCGACTGTGAATCCTCCAAGTCTGACGCCGTCTTCAGGGAAAAGACGAAGGAAGCCAACGACACCGAAGACGGCGAATGCGGCAATGTTCTCAAACAGTACGTTGCTGCCCACGATGAGGATCGAGTCCATGATGGCATTGGAGTGCTTCTGGTTGTACGACGCGTACGAAGTGAAGTATCCGAAGCCGACGCCCGTTGAGAAAAAGACCTGGCCACACGCCGTCTGCCAGATGGTTCCGCTGGTGAGCTGGTCGTTGTTCCAGGTACCCCAGAACGTGCGCACACCCGCGCCTGCGTTATCCAGGGACAGAGAGCGTCCGATCAAGACAATGGTGATGACGATAGGCAGACCCATGGTGAAGTACACCACACGGCCAGTAAGACCTACACCTCGGAAAATGCTGATGTAGATCAAGAACCAGGTGAATGCTGTCCAACCAACAGTCTCACCAATGAGACCGATGCCGGGGTATTGTACATAGCTTGTAACCGAACCGTCCGCGCCGTATGTACCAGGGATAGGGTCGGGGTTTGCGACAACTTTGTTCATGTAAAGTCCTGGCCGTCCTCCTTCCACGGAAGAGGGCTCCTGAAAGAATGGCGGAAATAGCTCATGATCCAGGCCAGGTTGACGACAAAGTACGGGCTCACAACAAGGCCAACGTACAGCAAACTCAAACCAGCGCCCTTGAGCCGATGGTCCAAACTGTTGTATGCGACGACGCATCCACCGCGATACGCTTGTCCAATCGCAATCTCAAGGACAAGCACCGGGATCGCGATGAGGAAGACGGTCATCAGATACGGCACAAACCACTGTAGACCAGGGTTGTTGAACATCTGCGACGGGTATCGCAGGAGGTTACCCATACCGGCGCAACCACCCATCGCAGCGAGCAGGAAGGCCGCGCGCGAGGGCCATTGATCGCGACCATCGTCCGACTTGGCCGGCGCCGGCGCGAGCTTCAGCGCGTACTTTTTGAGCGTCTCCATGATGTCGACGGTGTTTTCTCAGCGAGTAGCCGAGTGTGTAATAATGAGGGTCGAAGGATCGTATAAAAGACGTTCAAGTCATGGGAAGAGAGTCGCAACGCCCTATATAGTCAGATATAAACAGACAGCCCAAGCTGAGTCTTCAGTAAGACGACCAAGAGCGAGAATAAAAGGTCCGCAGGACGAGATAATGTAAGAAGAGGAACGCCGGACTGTCGGTAAACTTTCGACGCGCTTTTCTCTCTCATCTCCCATCATCCCACTGCATCCATTTAAAACAACGGGGATCCCCTTACACGCCAGGCACCCACGCTGAACATCCAGCATGGCGACCCCGAAAGCTGGGCGCATCCCGAGGGATTGATCCTGGTTCTCAGCGGAAAACGCAGATTTGGGGTGAGATTTACATCATAGTGGATGGAAACGCTCGCCGGAACCTTGTCCGGCGAGCTTCGGTCGGTGGATGATCCCCACATAAGGAGGTCTTGGCCAGCTTGGCACAGCGGCCTTTGGACCTGTAGGAAACACGAGAGAAGGTGTCATTTCTCCGGGTTGCTCTATATCTTCATGGGAAAGAAACAAGTTTGCTTAAGAGAAGGCTCGAGCGCACCAGGGTTGTGCTTGGGCCGAGAAACCATTCGTGTCTATCGGTCTCAGGACCGTCTTATTCAGAAACGCCACCCTCAACACTTGGCGATATCTCGCTCGATATTCTCCATATGAGCTTTTTCAAGACTCCATAAATCCACTATTGCAGAGATTGACTGCCCCAGATAAATCTCCAAAGACAAGCACGGTGTTATTCCCACTCGCTGTGGAGCGAGATCTCGCAACACACTGTCCAACGCCAAGAACTGGACGAATAAATCTTGCCGAGAGCTTGGCGGTTGTCTTGGCCGCTTGCGTGACAGCCAGCCTTGATTTAGCAGCCCACTTGCTCTGGGCAGATGCTGCTGGGGAAGATATGATATCACATGTGGCAACGTGGACGCGTTGTTCATGTAACGATATTCTTTCCACATAACCGAACCCATGGCCCGGGAGGCAATTCAGAGATTTCAGTTGCAACCAATTAACCTGCTGCAACTAAACTCTAGTTACAGACCAGTGGCAGTGGCATGACGCTTGCGCTGGCCATTAAGCATATTGGTGTTATTCCCTAACCCAATGCATGGGGCTAGGAGAAGAACCCTTACCCAGACCCTTGAATCATGGCAGGGATGCCAATCCAGCTGTTGATCCCTCACGACCCTGACGTGGGCAGGCCGATGGTCCGTTCGTTGCGTCGCGAACAACTGAATATCGTCACAATGTAAGAGAATTCGCAAACTCCCTCAGACTTAGTTATGGTAGTTCTATAGCAAGCGAGATTCCAAGTTTTGCAGCTCTATCTCGACAGAATCATATGCCACACGCCTAACCTTGAATAATAATACATACAATTCCTTCTTCAACGCCATTACACCGAGCTAAGCGAGATATCGTGCTCTGTAACATCTGCTTCTCCCATCCTTGTATCTTCGTCATCCGCATGGTCATGTTCGCTGTCATGCTCGATCTCATGCTCTGTTTCATCCTCCTCCTCTGCTTCTTCGACTTCTTCCGCCTCGTCACCATCCCCGTCTTCGTCCTCATCTTCGTCATCTCCCTCGCTCTCATCTTCCGCTTCAGCCTCGAGCGCAGTATCACCATCACCCTCGCCTTCGGCCTCGCCTTCGCCTTCACCATCACCCTCTTCCTCGTGCTCTTCCACAGCATCCTCCGGATCATCTCCCTCACTCTCACTGTCAGCTTCCTCCCCGCTTGTCTCACCACTGTGCTCAGATCGTCCAAGGTTAGGGAACATCAGGAGCGTCGGGGAGTCACTTCGTCGTAATCGTCTGGCACGTCGCTCAAGTCGCTTTCATTGTCCATGTCGCTGTCCGAATGATGTGCGTGGCTCAATCGAGAATCATCAGGAATTCCTTCCGTGACGTCGCCGTCTCTCATTTCAACGTCAGTGCCTTCACCAGCCTCCCGTCTAACCTGTGCATCAGGGCCTTCGTCGTCGCTACCGGCGTCGCTAACAGCACGGTTTGGTGTTTGGCTCCCACGCTTGACGCTTGATACACTTCCCACTCGGCTCTTTGCTGTCGCTGGTCGCGGGGGCTCCTGGGACCGCACGATCGCTTGCTCTGCCTTGCGAAGAACGTCTGGTCGTCGAACTCCGGTTCTTCGGCTCTTGGGTGCTGTTTCGGATTTCTCTACATCCAGTGGTGTTGCCGTACCTGCAGCGCTATCTTGTCCATTTGATGGGTTGAGAATGCTGCTCAGGGGTTTGCAGCCTTTGCTTCGGCTTGTGCCACACTTTCAAGCTTAGCAGCAACCTCCTTTGCTTGGTTTCGTTCTTCGATAACCTTGCTGGGCTCCAATCCTGGCAAAGTACCGGCCACTTCCAGGAAAATCTTTGAGTAGCAGTCATTGATCAATTCATCAATCGCTGCTGCCTTCATCAAGTTGGCGTTAAGTTTCTTCAGCTCGATCGCGTCCCTCATGCAATCGAATGCAGGAATCTTGGTCTGTTCGCTACTAGCCCATTCCGTGATTCTCTCGCTGAATATCTCAAACTCTTCACTTGACAAAGCTTTGAACACATCGTCGGTTACGGGTGTGACTTCGTAAGTCTTGCGCAGAAGCTTCAAATATGCTAGACAGCATGTTTGCCATAGGTCGGTGAAATGATAAAAATCAGCGCCCTTTTTCCGGAGACGTCGAAGCATCGCCTCGAGGTTGGTTTGATCAGACATGATGACAAGCAGCCTCGTCATGAAGCGCACATACTGCTCGGTATAAACGTGATGTCGTCCAGGGCGCTCAGCGTCGCATTTCCACACGTTCATAACCATGGTTTTAGTGACCATGCTTTCTCTCAAGATACCAAAAGCGGCCTTGGCTCCATCGTATAAATCGTCGCTTTGTGTGTGTCCTTCCTCATTGAACAAGATTCTAGCATGCCGCATGATGATTCGGTGCTGCCAATTCGACTTGTCCTTGTCCTTTAGCTTGGCAAGATTGCGAATAACATATTCTTCCCAATCTTCTGGCTCGGAAAACGAAGCATAATGGTCATCAGGGTTTACGGTGACCCCGAACGGTTGTTTCGAGAGTACGGCAGCGGCTTCCGACGACGGAAGATCGCCACGCATCACCATTTTATGGAGGACAGCAACCATTTTGTAGTGAGGTTCTAAGATAGGCTCGCTGTTCCGCGATTTTCGGGCATTATATGCGACGGTAACCGCCTGCTTCAACATATCAAGGACTGTGTCAGCACTGACACGCGTCTTCTCGTCTTTGGAGTCGAGCTTTTCCACTGGTGTCTGATGCATCTTCCAGAAACATTTTGCGAGCATGTAGGGATTTCTAGTGATGTTAGTAGGTGTCATTTGCAGCATGATTTCTAGTTACTTACTTCCAGTTTGTAGGCTGTCGCTCCATTGCCATTTTGAAAAGCTTTGCAGCAAATTTCCATACCTTGTACTCAGTCATTTGGTCATGCAGAATTCGCTTGAACGTTCCGGTGCCCATATTTTCAATAAAGAAGCGTTCCTGGTCCGAATGAAGAAACGGTTCCATAGCAAATGGCTCTCTACTAGACGCATACAATCGCATCGCGAACTTGTGGTACAAGTCATGTAGAGGGTCACCATCGTTGGTATCAACCTCTTCATTTCTCGAGTGCGAGAGAGCTAGCGTGTAGCAATGAATGGCATTACGCTGGAATTTGACAAGCTCCGGTCGGTCCTTGTTCATCTTGTCGGCAGTCCAAAGTACAGCTTCGTCAAGTTCATAGTCAAAGCACTCTGCGAGACGGAACCATGCTCGCCAATTGTCTGCAGTGAACTGCAACTGCAGCCTCAAGAACGTCGCACCTATACGCAAATCGTCTGTGGCTCCGGGTGTTTGACGGCGGTTGAGATCGACACCCTTGAACTTGGTCAGAGCAATCATACCCAGCAAGAAGAACCAGCCGTGCTTGGCCAAGTTTGCTTCTGGGGTGTTGGCCGTCACGGCGTCAACTGATACGTTGCCAACCAATGCTTGATACAAACGCAAGGGATGAATCGGCTTCTTAAGTAGCTCGGTGAAGTTACGCAGGTTGTGTATCATTTGCGGCGTCGATTTGGGTTGTCCAATGGTTTGTTGCATATGATCAACTGTCGTCTTGAGGTCCGACTTCAAAAGATCCTTCATTGGCATTCGGTTGGCAAGCACCATAATCTTCTCAACGAGTTGCATCGTTTGTCGTTTCTCCAAGTTCTCATGCGGGCACCCATGGTCCTGGACCTCCCAAACACCAACGCCTAGCTTCAAGCCGTGCAAGTCATAGAGAACTTGGCCAAGGTAGTCTTCCCAGTTCTCAACACTCTCCAATTTCAAGAGCTCGGCTCGCATCATCTTGAGGAAGATCTTGTTTGAAAGTTTGCAATACTTGCGTGTACCGATAGCAAGGTGAGTAGCGGCCAGATAGTCGGCCAACTCATTCTCTGGTGCAATGACCGAATCAAGTACGGGAACGCCGGCTTTGAACATTGTGTATTGAAGACACCACAACCGTACCTGCATCTCCCGCAATTTGTTCATCAAAGACTGGAATGTCGAGTTATTGGGGATGATGTAGTGATTCCAATACGAATTTCATCGTCGCACAACGCTGCAACATGGAGCAGGCTGCTTGCCTTGGCCAGAGCACTCGTGCTGCTTCGAATATGGTGTTCGTCAATGAAATCAAAGGCAGAGCTGTCATTCAATGCCAATGATAGGGCTTGAATGATGAGTTCATCCAATGATTTAAGAGCCCTCATGAAAAGTAGCCTGCGAGAGTCATCAGGAGTTTTTGAGTATGTCTCGCCATCAAAATCAGCCACGATCATTTCAATCCCCTTCAGGTGGCAAGAAAATTTCTTAGTGGAGTAATCAATCTTCTCGTACGCATCGCCAAGTTTAGACCAGAGAAACAGCCTGAGTTCCGTACTACTGCTGAGCAGAAATTTCCACAGATCGCGTAGCCCTTGACCAGCGCTATCTGATATGGAGGTTTGCTGAACATCTTCGGATGGAGATGCACTATCCTCCTGTGCACTGTCATTGTCCTCCTTGGTTGCAACAACTGATGAAGGGTTCAGCACTGGCTCCAACGTTTCGATAACATGAATTGGGTTCTCCATCTCTTCCTGGAATAAGCCGAGGAAGAAATCCATCGTGGTCAGCTTTGAGATCTCCCTGTCTGCAGCCGCTGGTGACACCAGAGGCATCACGACATTGTTGGGTAGGTTTAAGGGCTCAAAAGATTCGCTCAACAACAAATCACGGAGCGATGTCCACATCAGGAGGATATGTTCCCGAACGGGGTTGTCAGTAAGAGACGAGACCATGACAGATGCCCACAAGAATCGTGCACAAAGAGGGTCGTTAAGCGGGCGATCGAGGAGGTTCATATACCACGAAGCAATATCCAGCCAGCGCTCCAGGCGATACTTTGTCTCCATTCGTGTTGCATAGTCCACTGCGCTGCTTGGATTTGTGATTCTTTCGTAAATGTCGATATGTAACTCGAAGAGCATAGGTATGATCGTCTCCAGCTCGGACAGACTTCCGTTGACGTGCGCCAGATCGCCAGAGATCTTCTCGTACAATGAAGCGTCAACTCGATTGAGCATGTGAACAACAGCGAGCTTCATTCGATCTGACCACTTTGATGTAGCGTAAGTCAAGCTCATAGCCTTGACCCACTCGAATGCGATATCCCGCGTAGTCAGCCACTCTTTTCGCGCCAGAATGTCTTGAGCAAATTCCCGAAGGTTGGAGGACTCGTCAAAGGGCGTTACGTCGACCTGGTCCTGCGATCCAGTTTTCGCATGCTCGAGAAAGGATGAAAGGCCGAGAGTAGCCTGCTCTTTCTTGTCTAACAGGACTCTCGCGGTATCTTCGCGGAAGTTGGTAATGACTGCTCTCAAATCCTTTGCAGCTAGGCCAGTGACTTTGGATGTCCGGTCTTCTGTCCCGCAGGACTCGATAATTTCTCCGATACAGTCGAAAGCTCTTTTGTCTTCCACGCCTAGGTTCTCGAGAATGTTCTTTGTCATTTCGAAGAGAGTGCGGTCGGCGTCTTGGTATGGCTGAAGCTGGGTAGCGATGAGCGTGCTTGGATCAGTGAGCTCTTCAGCCTGTGCCGTATCTCGCCTGCGGACTCTCTTGCTTCTCTTTTCGACCGTGGCCTCTTCGTCGGCACCACCTTCAGGCAGGCCAGCGGCTGATTGTGATCGTTTCCTCGCTGAAGCGGATATGCTCCGCTCCTTCTGTTGTGTATCAGAGACATCTTGATTGGTTTCTGGGCCTTCAGAGAGCTTGTCCTTTGAGCTACCTTCTTCTGTCTTGGTCTCATCCGTCATCTTTTCATCTTTGTCCTCGGTAGGATTTTCCTTCGAGGTTGTGGTAGCCTGTTTCTCTTTCTCCTTCTCTTTCTCTTCCTCGTCCTTTTGACTGCTGGCATTTTCTAGCGTCTTGTCGGCTGTCCTCAGTACTGTCTCGCAGATGCGCAAAGCTCTTTCGGTATCGTCCAAGCACTTGAGCAGTTCCAGACCAAGATCGGACCAGCTATTGATCTGCTCGGGTAACTCAGCGTCGGCTTCGTCAGCGCCGTCTTCCAACCGTTTTGCTTCGAGGACAGGACTCGATGGAGGCGGTGTCAGGGCGTTGGTGGGATCAGGCAGGAAGGGGATAGGGTCGAGTTGACGCTTGATCAACAACGGCATCTCCTTTTTCAGCCAGGGCGCAACCACAGGGTGAGTGAGGGCCATTTCGTCACTCAAGACGTTGAGCTGGTCTTTGAGCTGCTCTCCCGCCAACGCTTCGGCGAGAGAGGGAGGGTCGACCTCCATGACGGTAGGGTCATCGTCAAGCTCGATGGCGGCCTCCAAACAGTAGCGCTTGATCCTGGCACTGTTCAACGAAGCCGCGAAGCGCGCGGCCTTGCGCCAGAGCTCAGGGTCAGAGGGATCTTGATCCAGCGCCGCAGTCCAGTTGTCCATAATCTTGTCGCCGCCATCTCGATGGTAATTTAGCTTTAGCTTTTCGTTCCAGCTAGGATCAGATTTGCTGAGGTCCTTCAATTTATCGAGGAAAAATTGGCCATGGTTCTTATAGGAAAGATACAGGGCCTGGGAGAGGGCGGCAGCAACTCCATCAGCACCTCCAGCGTCGATATCCAGTCCTGCATTCAGGGGTTCGCTCGCAGAAGGTTCGGGTCGGCCGTTTGCCTGTCGCTCAGATCGGTCATACTCGGTGCAAGCTTCGCGATAACGAAAAATCTCGGATTCGAACAATTCTTCGTAAGCGGCGCCAGCTGCCTCGCGAGACTTCTGGCCTTGCGCATGAAGCTTCAGGGCATTTTGAAAGCGTTTCAACGCTTCATCGACCTATTAATTCGTCAGTATGCCCAGTTAATAGAGCCTGGAGGGCCAATACGGACGTGGATCTCTTTCGTGGTGTCGATTTGATCGTCGACGTTTTCCTCTGGCTCGAGGTTGATTGCCTGAAAGGACGGCTGCGAGGACAGTTAGCCATTGGAAATCAGCTTCGTTTGCGAATGAGGATTTACCATGGCGGCAGATGCAGTCTGGTGACAACGATTTGTTCGTTGTTCGACCAGTGCGGAGAGCTGTGCTCTGTTGGTTGGATTACCACGAAGTCATGGCCAGTGTTGAGGAAGCTTGATACAGGCATGGGCCATTAAAGTCACAGGCAATCTGATAAGTGCTGGAGCGAGCGCGTTGAACGCGATTGGGGTGGTACGTACCTCACTCAGTCTAGGCTCGCTGGTGCTTCAGGTATCAAGGTACCTTGGTAGACATGTACAGTGCAGGCTACAGTGCAGTCCACAGTGCAGTAAGGCACAAGTTACGGAGTGGTCAAATCAGAAACAGAAACAGAAACAGAAGCGGGTACACCAGCCACATTCTGACCAGCCACAAGGCCACAGTCGCAGTCGCAGGTTGTTGTTTCACGACTGCGAGTCTGTGGCAGATGTGGCGCAGCCAGAAGCTACAGCACCATGCCATTCATTCACTTGCAAGGTCCGTGCCCCAGCTTCATGATAACAGGCCAAGTCTTGCGTGTCTTGTCACCTTTCGTCTGCCAGCTTACCAGGCAGCGTCTGCGCCATTGAGCCGTATCTGCCTCCCTATTTCCGTGTCAAAACACCTGAAAGCGTGCAGCGATTCCGAATATTGGCCTCACGCCAGACCGTCTCTTCCGTTAGCCGATCCGAAGGCGCCCTGCGCTGCCTGTCGCAATGGTCGTGCCAGCTGTGCCTGAGTACGTTGCACCCGGCCAACGGGCCCCTGACATCACGAGGACTGACCCTGGATAGGATCACCGAGGAGGTTCTGCACGAGTCTATCGATGCCAGAACCGAGTCGCTTTCCGGCTTCGAGAGCTTGGCCCTCCTGACCTCGTCCACCTCTTGAAGCATACTGTTCGCAACACCCAGAAGCAGGTTCGCACCACCAGCCCAACCGACCAAGGCAACCCCGGCACTAAAACTAATCTCGGTAGATTGGAGTTTATCACCATGTTACCGGTGTGGACGCATCATCCTCGGCGAGTTTAGCCGCCTACATCAACGTTCTCACCCACAAGGAGCACGGCCCCAATGCCACGAGCAAGATCGCCGAAGGCCTGTATTGGTATGTGGCAGACGGCGTTGCCATCCTGCTCAACTTGACCAGTGCTGACATGGAAAAGCTGCTATAATGCTTTCTCGAGACTCGACATGCGCGTGCACGTCACCATTCCCGGAACCGTCGAGAGCTACTGCGTGGACGAACGAGGTGAGAAGCGCAAGGCTTCCGACGAACTATGGCTCGAGACATACCTGTGCAGCGTTCTGAGGGCATACTCCTACGCCGACGATGGCAGCGGAGAGACGATTCGAAAGATTATGGGTGTCCGAAGGTTCAACCCCATTACCAACACCGAGGCCGAGCATCGATTCTTGCACGCTTCCGAGCAGCTCTTCTTCAGAGGTACGTCGGCCGATTTGTCCTGGGCAAACAAAGACTGACCCCGTCAAGGATGGCAGCTAGGATCCGACTCTACCGTACAAGTCCCGACGAATGTCTCGAATCACTTGACGACCGGTCTCCTGAAATACTTTGAGACGACAGGCCGTTATGCCTCTGGAATCAACCTGTTCGAAAAGCTTCGCTCGCAGAACGTCGAAGTTTCTTCGCTTCTAGCCAAGATTCTGTTCATGGGCAGCGAGGAGGTGACTGGTGTCAGGACCTTGTACAAGTCGCTGCAAGAGACCCCCATGGACTACGTCATGCTGGACACGCAGGCAGAGTTCTTGATGAAGAAGGCACAGACCGCACCCAGCCCAGAGGCCAAGGAAGAGAGGCTGAAGATGGCCCTCGAGTGCGCGGATCGTAGCACTATCGCTGCGCCAAGCGAGTTTGGCACCTGGGCTAGACTGGCGCAAGTATACGTTGCCATGGAAGACTGGGAGAATGCGCTCACCATTTTGAATGCATGCCCCATGTTCACCTACCAAGACAAGGATGCGCCGTTTATGCCAGAGCCGAGAGAGGTTAATCTCCCTACGCTCCCCGAGACGAGGCTGGATGAAATCGACAGCGAACCGGAGTCGAGGTTCTCAGAGCAGGTTGACCCTAGCTTAGTGAATCTGAGGGCTTCGATGTACAAGGGCACATTTAAGCAGGCATACAATATCCTGACTGAGATGACGGCCAAGATTGGCTGGGATCAACTTTTGAAGATCAGGAGCACCGTGTTTGTGATGGAGGACGAGTACCGAACAGAGAAACAAGAGGCTACCAACCGCAACCCCAGCACGGATGGTCTGCGAGGTACCCTGATCAGACCACCAACGGCGACGATGAGTCGGGGATGACGAGGACTCCAAGCAGAAAGCTGGCGAGACGGAATCCACCGCCGAGACTGTTACTGTCAACGGCGAGGACAGCACAGTAGAAAAGCCTACGCACGCCATTGACCCTGGCGAGGTCAAGGCAGACGGCGAGAGTGTGAGTATAGTCCAAGGCCGCCGCATGGTTCTACAAGTAAGCTAATCTAGATTTATACAGGCCACCAACGATGAGCATCTGTCAAAGCTCAACACAAAACGCCTATGCGAGAGGTGGCTCGACAGCTTGTTCATGGTTCTGTACGAAGACCTGCGAGCATACACTGTCTGGAGGACGCAGATGGCACAGTACCGAGCCCAGCAGATGCAGTATAGGAAATCGGCAGAGGAGTGGGAGATTCTGGGTTCCTTGGCCGAGCGCCTTCAACACGTCGACGAGGCTGTAGAGGCGTATAGGGCATGCCTGTCGCTGCGCTTCAGCCCCAAGGCGCTCGCGGGCATCCTACGAGTGTTTGAGAAGACGAAGAGCACGAGGGAGACGGTCGCGTCCGTCATCCGCCTGGTGACCTGGCAGTACCGGTGGTACAGCGAGTTCAGCCCGGAGCTGCTGCACACGATACGGACGCTGATCGAGGACGAGGGTGCGGTCAAGGTCCGGAGCATTATCCAGGCGACCAGCTTGCCCCAGAACGTGCTGGATCTGACACATCACTACGCCGCTCTGTGTGCGAACTTCCGAAGCAGCGGCACCGATGGTTAGTGAGAAGAGGGACAACCGGAAGAGAGGGAGCGAGCCGGTGGGCAGGGAACGGAGGCTTGGGCAGGGCTCCCACAAGACGTCGCCGTCCGAGGCACAAGCTCGAATACAGATACAGTCATGTCCACGTGAGGTAGCAACATGCGCGTAGGCAGGCGCGGAAGGGAGCTACCTGAACATAGTATTTAGTTAATCCTCCACGAAAAAGCTAGCCATATGAAATCACATTGCAAACTATCAGCCTTATACCGAGTCCTTAGTGGTGATGCTAATGGTGATGGTGGTGGTGCTGTCTGGCTTATTAAGCAAAGGTGGGCTGGAGCTAGCAGAGCAAGCAATTATGACGGAGCCCACGCGGGGCAGTTCAGTTTCTTGGGAATGGAATCTTTAAATTCTCCGTGACAGCTTCAGACAACACCACTCGAAGACGACTTGCCGTACAAAACCACACCCTCCCAGCGCCGAGTCCCAACGCTGCGAAAACTCCAAGACATGGCTTCTTCATCGTCCGCGGGTGATGCCTCGGCACCGGATTCGTCGAAGCAGCCCGTCGCAGTCGTCTGCGTGGGCATGGCGGGTAAGGCAACCAGTACACCTCTGTTCAGCGTTAGCAGTGCAAGCAGCTCACCAAGGCTCCCTTCCTCGCAGGCTCCGGCAAGACGACTTTCATGCGACGCATCAACGCCCACCTGCACTCCAAGGAGACGCCGCCCTACGTTATCAACCTCGACCCCGCCGTCCTCAACACGCCGTTCGAGGCCAACATCGATATCCGCGACTCGGTCAACTACGAGGAGGTCATGAAGCAGTACAACCTTGGCCCCAACGGCGGCATTCTGACATCTTTGAACCTGTTCGCCACCAAGGTTGATCAGGTCGTCAACCTGCTCGAGAAGCGTGCGAAGCCCGATCCCGAGAAGCCCGAGCGCAAGCCCATGGAGCACATCCTGGTGGATACGCCCGGCCAGATCGAAGTCTTCGTGTGGTCTGCGTCCGGCACCATCTTGCTGGAGTCGCTTGCTTCGTCTTTCCCCACGGTTATTGCCTACGTTATCGACACTCCCAGGACGGCGTCAACTTCTACCTTCATGTCTAACATGCTCTACGCTTGCTCCATTCTGTACAAGACAAAGCTTCCCATGATCCTAGTCTTCAACAAGACCGATGTCAAGGACGCATCCTTTGCCAAGGAGTGGATGACCGATTTCGATGCTTTCCAGGAGGCTCTGCGCCGGGATGAGGAGTCGGATGCGCTGGGCGGTGTAGAGGGTGGCGGTCACGGTGGAAGCGGATACATGGGCAGTTTGCTCAACTCGATGAGTCTCATGCTCGAGGAGTTTTACTCTCACCTCAGCATGGTGGGCGTCAGCTCCCGTCTCGGCACCGGCATGGACGAGTTCTTTGAGGCTGTCGAGGGTAAGCGACAGGAGTTCTTGCAAGACTACCTTCCAGAGCTGCAGCGACGACGCGCCGAGCGCGAGGAAGCCAAGAAGGAGGCTCGTGACAAGGAGCTGGACCGCATGATGAAGGGCATGTCCATGGGCGCGGGACACCCCGAGGGAAAGAAGCCCGCCGAGGAGGAAGACGACGGCATCGAGGTGCCGAGCGACATTGACACAGACGATGACGACGACGCAGACATGTCCAAGGACGGGCTGCAGTCGAGGTACCAAGCAGCCATGGGAGAGGATGACAGCATTATGGCAGATGCTAGCTTCGCCAAGTACCTGCACGGGCAGCGGCAATGAAGAAACATGATGGGGAAGCACGGAAGAAAAAACAAATCTAGACGGTCACAATGTACATGGCGTTTTGGAACTTGGCAGGTCTGCATGGAACCAGGATGGGGTCTTTAAATCATATATTTATTCTGAGATAGCAGAAAAGCTCATTTCATAACGTGTCAGTGTTTTATCGCAGCGTCTATTGATCTGCGTAGCGACTTTGCCCCCGTAGTGCGCTGGCTATTTTTCAGATGCTGGAACCGGTGCAGCCGGGTTTTGTAAGTCTCTTCGCGACTCAGCCGTTCCCGTTCCTGGCAGTGTGGCCAGCATGAATCCGTTTTATATGCAGCCGTCGCTTTCGTATCCTCTCAAATCACATCGCTCTCCTTTTTCTGTCGTAAATCATCGCGCCTCGAACTGGACCATTCTGCGCACAAGTCAGTCACGTATGTCTTGCATGTTACCACAGCCAGCAATCCTTACCGCTTCGTGCGCTCCTTGTACAGGACTCTGCCAGCGCAGTGCGGGCACGCCACGAGCGCGTCCTTGCCGAGCGAGACACGGTTGCCGCAGTCGCCGCAGAGGTAGGCCATGACAGAGCGGTGGTGGTCGACGGCGTCGCGCGTGCCACCACGGGCGCCACCGGCGGCGGAGCTGGGGACCTGGTACTCCTCGCGAGGCATGATTTCTTTGTCTGTGAGACGGAAAAGGGTTTTATGGAGGTGTTCGGAGGTGCGTGGCTTCGTGGTGGGCGAGGATCGTGGGTGAAGTGAGCGTGGACGGAACGGATGACAAAACAGAATTGCCTACCTACAGAAAAAGGCTGAAGATCAAAAGGCGGTGACGGTGGGGAAGAAATTCTGCCGGTAGAAAACGGGCGCTAAGGCGGTGAGCCCAAAGAGTCCCCGATCGGCGGTTCCTCTTCCATGTCGCATTGCGCTTCCTAATCTATGCCTCTCACACGAGCAGAGCCTCCGAGCCCCTTCTGATGCGCTGTCATTTATTTTATTTGCAGTGCAGTCGCAATTCTCTCATTCGTTCAATTTTCATGTGAACTAAAGTATCGTCTCAATGACCAGCCGATGGCCAGAGGCTGCCTCGTGTGAGTGATTGCCGAGGCTGTTCTCAGCTTACGGTCCCCTGTCTGTTATCGTCATAGCTCTGTCGAGTGGATCGGGCTGACCCGTGGTAGAGAGATTGACTTGACTGGACTGGACTGGACTGGACTTCTGTTTCACAACTCATTGTCTTCTGGGATTGGCTCTGCGAAAGTCCTCAAACCGTATCTGGGCGATTAATTGGCCGGCTTGAATTAAAGAGATAGAGACACTGGTTGTTATCTTAGTCAACCAAGCTTCACTTACTCTTCAGCGCACCTCAACGACGACCTTACCAGCCATGATAGAACCAACTGTTGTCCCCAACGCCGAGGCTGATTGCCCGTTCTGCGGCATTGTTTCTGTCCACGAGCCATATGACCCCTCAACCCGCCGTCGCAAATATCCCCGACCTCACCACGCCTCAGTCCTTCGTCGTCTTATCCACGCCACTACTCATCGCCTTCCTCGACATCCTCCCCTGAGCCGTGGCCACGTCCTCCTCTGCCCGCGCGCCCATCGCTCCAAAATCACCGATGTAGAGGCCTGCGAGGCCCGCGACCTGGGCTACTACTTGCGCGTCGTCTCCCTCGCCCTCAGCCGTACAACCGGTGTCCCGGACTGGAACATCATACAGAACAACGGCGCGGCTGCCGCCCAGGTCGTCCCACACACGCACTTTCATCTCATTCCGCGCCCTGAAATCCGTGCCAGCGGTCGCCACAGCGAGAGCTTCACCATGTTTGGTAGGGGCGTGAGAGAGGAGCTGGACGAGGAAGACGCCGTGCCCATGGCTGCGAAGCTACGAGAGCAAATTGCGATCGTTCTGAAAGAAGAGGCGGAGAAGGAGAAATCTGGACAAGCTGCGACGAATGACCAAAAGCCAAAGATCAGGACGAGATTATAATGAGCGGCGGTATATATCGTATATTTTCGTGTATATTTGATATCGTTGGATATCATGATAGCGCATAGCATTTGTTCGACTACCTTTAACTTTAACGCCTTTTACTTTCTTACTTCAAGCAGCATTCACTCATCATCGCCAAAGAACACCTTCACCGGGAGCCACCCGTCCTTGCACACCTTGAACCGCTCCTCGATGCCGTCGATCTTGGCAATGTCCTCGTCCGTCAGCTTCCACCCATCCAGCTGCCAGTTGGCCTCGATGCGCTTCGGCGACACGCTCTTGGGGATGACGCTCCAGCCCTTCTGCAGCCCCACATCAGCAGCACCTGCTGCGGCGTGCGGTTCTTGGCCTCAGCTACTTCCTTCAGCGCGGCGTTGGAGTAAAGCGGCGAGTCGGTCGAGCCCAGGCACGAGTAGGCCGTGCTGTGGATGCCCTTGGAGGTGTTGTATGCGACGAGCTTGGGCGAGGGGTTGCACGGGTGGAGCTCGATCTGGTTGACAGCGGGGATGATCTAGAGATCAGTTAGAAGGCGATGGCCCTGACAACTGGCTGGTGCAGAGCATGGCCATGGTTTTGAAAACGCGGGCAGCGTTGGGACGTACCTTGCACGAGGGTCGTTGAGCAGCTTCTCCAGGTTGGTGATGCCAAAGTTGGACACGCCAATGTTCCTCACCAGTCCGGTGCCAACCAGCTTTTGCATCTCCCGCCACGTATCGCGGAAGTCCCAGTCCTCTTCATGCTTCTTCCTGTCGTCCTCGCGGGTCGAGCTCGGCCAGTGCATCAGGTACAGGTCCACGTACTCGGTTCCCAAGCTCTCGAGACTCGCGGCGATACCCTCAGGCACGCGCTTGTGCCATGTGTTGTCCAGCTTGGTCGTCACCCAGATGTCCTTGCGTGGCACGCCCGACGCACGGATGCCCTCGCCGACAGCAGCCTCGTTGCCATAGGCCAGCGCCGTGTCGATGTGGCGGTAGCCCAAGCGCAGGGCAGCCTCAACAGCAGCGGAGACTTCGCCCGGGGGATTGCCATGTGCCCAGACCGATTGCGGGGATCTTATCGCCGGTGTTGAGCGTGAAGGTGCGGCTACAAAGTGGTCAAGTTAGATACTCAAGACGTCTTCGCATATAAGAGCGGACGACGTCGCAACTCACGTTGTCTGTTTCTCAGAAGCCATGGCGAATGATCTGCAATACGCTTTCCAAAGAAACTTTTTGTTATTACTGAGCTTGACTATCGAACATCGTTTAAAATGACAATATATATAGCTCATAACTGGGGTATCCACGCAATCACGATCGCATCAAGCAGCCTATCGCCCCCGCGATGTCCATGACGCTATAGCCACAGCGGATCGATTCTCCGCCGTCCAACCCCACGTCCGCCCTCCCTTGTCCTAGACCGAGACTAGGACCTGTTCGTCCAGCAATGGTCATATTCGTCGACTTACATACAGCCAGCTAATGCAGATGAAAGTGCAACTGCAAGCCAATAATGGAAACCCTGACAAATACAGTCCAGCGAAGGCTGCGGGGAATAATGCCTAGCGTTGGCAAGAGGAGATAATGAAGAACGGGCTGTGTTGAGGAAAAAGTGAGTTATCATGTGGATTTTTCCTTGTTTTCATGTTGGAGATGGCTCCATATTTCCAGTTCCTCAGTATGAAATTATCCCATTCTTTGTTCTATAACGTGAAGTTGAGAGATAGTTCAACATGCATCAAGACAGAGACAAGCATAATTCTACACCATGTTTTCAGCATGCGCCCATCACTCAACTTTGGAGACACTCCTCCTCGAGCCCCAGTTGCCCAGGCCATATCGGCGAGTTCTATTAGACATGTTGTCCACGCCTCTGCATCCGAGTGGTCAAGACCCGATCCTGTCTCAGCCACGCCTGTAGTTGCGCAGATTCCTCCGTCACTTGTAGACAGATCTAGATGTGAATAGGCATGCACCTTGGTCATAAGCAGCATTATGTAGTGTTTCGCCTCGCAGCGTAATACAATGGTATGTGCACTACTACAATATGTCCGTGAGATCCTCTCGCAGCGCCCCTACACACACAGTCTTGCAGTCTTAGGTGTAGTGTCATTCGTCCCACTACATTACATCTTCTGTCCTTGGTTCGTAAAATCATCGCTATCCTCCCAAAGAGATCCTCGCGCCTTGTGCCTGGTATCTAGCTCAGAAACCGAATTATAATCCGCTCAAGGTCCCCTTTCGTGTGTTCACTCTTCCAACAAATTCAAGCAATGTAAAACAGAAACAAGTAAACAATCAAAATTCATGAATAAGAAAAAGAAATAGTGTGAAGCATCTCTTCTCTCAGACCTCGGTGGGTACAGAGACAGGAGGACACTTCCTCAGCTGCTTCCACCAAGCATCATCTCCCGCTTCTCTCTCTCCAGCCTCCTCACCTCCCACTCTAGCACCTCGATCCGTCGTCTTGCCAGATCTAGCACCTCTGCTTTGCTGACCTTGCGTCGGTCTGGCTCGACTCCGCTGCCGCACATCTCGCCGGTCTCATCTGTACCGTCCCCGACCGGCAGCACAGCCAGCAGCCGTTCGAAGTGTGCGTTTAGTCGTTGTCGGTATTGCTGTTCTACTTGGTTGTGCGCCGCGCGGGCCTTGACTTCGCTGTCCAGCTCTTCATTGACCGCACACCCAGGTCCTGATTGCGAGTTGAGTTGATCAGGCGATGACCTTGTTGTTTTGCTGTTGCGTGCGCCGGTTGCCCCGTTTGTTTGGCTTACACGCTTTGCCGTGCGTAGATGCGACTGTGGCTTCGTGACCGTTGGCTCGAGTATTGGTGGCGTATCGGAGTGTTTTCTTTAATTCCTTGAGGTTTCAGCTTGATGTCCGGCTTGCTCGTCTCGCTGGCCTCAACTTTGAGAGGTGTTGGCGTGGTGATGCTGTCGATTAGAGGTGGCGTGGGCATCGACGACATCCGTGATGCTGTCCTTGGAGAGATGGATGACCCTGGTGACAGAATCGGTAGTTGATGCGGTATAGGAGCTCCCTGATACCCAAAGTCGAATGCTGCAAAATCGGTGTTGACAGGCGGAACCTGCAGGCCAAAGTACCCCGGACCACAGTCCATGGGGCCATAGTTCATCGGGGACACCTTGAAGTTTGGCAAGGGGCCTGGTTCTACGTATGCCATGTCCTCATGGTAGATTCCATCATCGTCCAGTCTGATATGGGGCTGATGGGCGATATGGACGGTACCTGTGATCCTTGTTAGTGGCCAGATCTATAAACAGACAGGCATCGAGCCCGGGAGCATGTGCAAATCTCTTCACTTACATTCATGTCTTCCGAGGAAGAGAAGTGCGTTGAGCTAAAACTCATCATCGTCAGAATCACCCCTCGACTCCGAGGAGACGAACCCTAGGGTTTGCTAACCGAGTATTCTGAATAAGAATATGCTTCACGAAACGACACGATTTACCCGTTCAAAGACTCGTCAGCTCGGGGCCTCAAGACAACTAACAGAAATCGAGAGACATGTCCTTTATATAAGGCAGCCGAAAACTCTCCCACAATCCCTTCCCACCCTCCACCCTGCGGCCCGTCCCCATCTTTTCCCGAGCGCTCTTCCGCCCACGCCCCTCCACACAGGACCCGGTGGGATGGTTAAGGCCATCTCGGGTTGTGCGACCACCCATCGAGGCTATTGATCTAGGGCCAGGCGTGGAGGAAAAGCCACGCGCGCTTCCCGGGCCCTCACCCCGGCTCTCTCGCACCAGCAGGGTGGACGATCGCAATGGCCGGTCAAGGAGTGACTCGGCGGCAAAGTCTAGCGGTCTTACCAAAAGGCACGAACAACTCATCCCCTACAATACCAACTAGAGGTGGAACGCCTGCGTGTTGCGTCAACACGTTTCACAAACGGACGACACTTGCTGGGTCCCTCTCCCCGCTTCCATTCTCCTCTGCTCCCCCAAGCTCCAGCCTAAGAGACAACGAAGGGAGGAGGGGGAGGAGTGATACGCCGCCACCGCCGGCAACGAAGGAGAAATACCCCTGAAAATGGGGTGATTTTTCCAAGGCTCGAGGGCACTAGACCTGCAGAGACCGTGGGAATGCCATACTTAGACGCTCGACCTATACCATTCGCGGGCAATATCTTTGCTTTTTCCATGGTGGGTGAGGAGGAAAAAGAAAGGCGTCAAGCAAGCCACCATGCGGCAAGTCTCAGCCCTTCACTACTGTGACTCTCTGTCCTTGTTGTCCCTCCTTTCTGCGCCTTCTTGCCGCTCTTGGGGACCTTCCTGCTTCGCGCTGGCTGTAGGGGCTTTCGTCGAGCGGAGAATACTTTTTGTCTGTACCGTGTGTCTCCCACTTGTGGAAGCCAAACGCCGTTCTCAACGGCCCGCACGGCACGTGTGGTCTCAGACTCCGAGTTACGCCGTTATTTGATCCTACGCCGAGACCTTGTATGTAGGAATCACCGCGTCGTGAGGGTGAGTCCTGCGCTCTCCTGCCGGCGCCAAGGGCATCACCACCTAGTAGGGGCTCGCCGGAGATCCAGAACTTCGAGAAAGAAAAGAATGGCGGCCCTGGCGTAAGACGTAGTTCTTCTCCAGCGCCTACCGACGGCCCAGATCCGCGGCGGTGGCTCTCCCACAAGTGTGGATGACGAAAAAGCCATTCGGTGGCCGAAAACATCCACTTGGATCCCATCTCATCGTTGGCTCCAGACGCAGGGCTTGCTCGCTGCACAGATCGACGGAGGGGGCGCAATGCCCGATGACGGCCACCAGTGATCACGGTGATTCTGATACGCGAAACGACTGGGTTCTTGCATACCGCGGCTTGTCGGCTCTCGAGTCCACCTCCCCGACAGCACACATCCTTGACGTTGATCCAAACCCTCGTCCACTGGAACACAAAGGAAGGGCCTTCCGCGCCTCCACCGGTTAGGAAAAACAAGAGCGTCTCTTCTTACTTCTGCACAGCTCAACGTTCTTTGGCTTGGCAGGGGCTCCGGGGTCTTTCGCTGCCCGCCACTATCCGCTCGTCTTGTCTCTCTTTTCTGCCCAAAACCGACGATCGTGGTTGGTCTGCGGCCCGAATGATCTGTTGCTTGCTTTTGTCTTGCTCGTGCTCTTGCCTTGACGGAAGAATGATGACAACGAGGGGGAGAGATATGTGCACCCAGTCATCGGAGTGGATGGTCCGTCCAGTCACGTCCAGAGCTGAACGTTGGGCTGCAGAGACTGTGCCGACTGAGACAAGTTTTGAAAAACGCATTTTGCAACACGCGGTAAGCCGGAGGAAAAAGAGGCTGCCAGATCCTTCCATCACCATCTCGACTAGTCCTGGAGAAATGTCCGTAAAGCCGGAGAGAGGCTCGGGTCTAAGTACGTGTGAATGTATGTTTCTGGGAAACTTCAGGACACTCTCTGAGATTAGATTAGAGAATGTTTCGATAGGGCTTAACGAATGAATGACTATGCTGTTCTGGAGCCACCTCCCTTTCTCACGTATGGAGCACATCAAACTGAGATGAACGGCGCCAAGTTCGCCCGTTGGTGGTTGGCTACGTGTGTCTAGGACATTCATTCCCTGTGCAGGAGGTCAACGGACGGCCACTAAAAGGACTTCTTCTCTCTGGGCCATCTGGGAGTAAGCTACAGCCCCCATATCCCTTGCTTTCTTGTCCACAGCAAGCAAGCCTACGCAAGTCTGCGGCTAGGAGAGCTTAGGAACGCAATGCGAAGAGAGAAAACAACTCTAGGGGATGTTCTATCCCCGGTACATATCTCATCTCTCCATTCATTCATTCGTTGGCTCTCGCTGTGCTGATTGTAAGGCATGGGTTAAAGTCCTCCCGCGGATGGCCCGCTATTAGTCGTAAGTCCTCGTTTGCTCAGATGGGCCTCAGTCCCTGCGACCTGCGCTGGGTTGGGTCTCAAGTGACCCGACATGCCTGGGACTAGCCAATAAATTCCGACAACGTCAAGGCCAGGACGCAGGTAGGGTGCCAGGGGCTAGATGTTATACTTGTCACTTTGCATTCCCCGTTGTCCAGCTGGTTTCCTCTTTACATCATCTGGGGTTACGGACTTTGCAGGTCATCATATGCCTCACGATGATGGAACCTAGGTTTGAGCTGAGCGATGTGCCTATATTGATTGCTTATAGGGAAACGGCTCTATGGCAGCCATCACCGTCTGCAACTCAGAAATGAGATCTACCCGAATACTCGCACATTATCCACCAGTTCTCCCCAAGGGCTACCCTCGGTCTGCATGGCAGTCACGAGAGTCAGCTTCGGGAGGTCCTCACGAGGGCGTCACCAAGCGGCAAGGAAGACCTCGGCTTGCTGTTAAGTTGTTCTCGAGGGCTTGGAGCATTCACTCCTCGCCGCCGGCAGCGACAGCCTTGGGCTCGGCCGCGTCGGTTGCGACGGGAGCGTCAGTGCCCTTGACGGCGCCCTTGGCAGGCGCAGAGGCGTCAGCCGTCTCGTCAGCATCCTCGTCGGCGTCCTCTTCGGCATCTTCGGCATCGTCAGCATCTTCAGCGTCCTCCGCATCTTCTTCCTCCTCCTCGGCATCGCCATTGGGGCGTCCTCGTTGGAGGCATCGGCCGTCTTGCGCTTCTTCACAGGGGCTGGTTCTCTGCAACGGATGTTAGTGCCTGTTACAGCAAGACAAGAGTGGTAGCACAATGCGATGGAGGCATCATTGCACCAAGGTGGGGAGCAGTGGGCAATGCGCCGGGGGCTGCTTGTCATTCACTTACCATCTGCACCGTTCTCCTCGGCAGCATCGTCCTCACCCTCGGCCTCCTCGTCAAACTCCTCCTCTTCTTCTTCTTCCTCTTCATCTTCTTCCTCTTCATCTCCAGTGGAGACATACCTAAAGTCACTGGTGTCAGCACGTTTGGTCCTAGATACAACGCATGAGTGTGCACAAGGTGACCGCAACATCGCAAACACCCTTCCTTAAACAAGACAGTGGCAAATTGACCAAGAGGCTTGCGAGCACAACGGTCACGCGTGAGCATGTCGTCGCGCGATCAATGGGCGCCAGTCGCATCGCGGACGTGGCGATTGCGACGGACCACCCAGGTTGGATCGAGAGGCAAAGACATGGTGTAAACACATAAAGGATCACGACTTACTCTTCTTCTTCCTCACCATCTTCCTCGTCAGGGAGGGAGACGAGCTCCTCCTCGTCCTGCTTTCTCTTGCGGGCAGACATGGCGTGTGGTGTAAGTGGGCGAACTAGATGCGCCGGTTCTGCAATTGGGGCGGATTTCCCGGTGAAAATGGATCAAAATTGACCCAAGAAGTGATGGTAAATGGCTCAACAGGTAGGAACCAGATGGGAAAGGAAAAGAGAAAGATGGGAAGACGAGAGATAGATGGGAGGGAGAGAGAGGGAGAAGGGGTGGGAGTGGGAGGGAGGGCGAGCGAGCGGGCGAGCAGCAACGCAAAGCAACGCAGAGCAACGCAACGCGCGAAGCAACGAGGTGAGGGAAGCTAGGCTACGCAAAAGCTACTTTTGACGTACCGCCGACTCAGGTACCTTCTTGGGTCATCCTGCAAAGAAGGGAGACCTGGACAGGCCAATTAAACAAGGTATCTAAAGGTAGCCTCAGGTCCCGTAGAGTCAATTGCGACACGGGCATCGAGCCCAGAGCCCAGAGCCGGTCGCCAGAGGGGGACTTGGCCGGGAAGAGCAAGCCAGAAGTGTGAGCACGGGGAATGGGAGAGACGGGGACTGGAGCTCGAGCTGAGAGCTGGGGAGCTGGGGAGCTCCTCTTGGGCTTGGTGTTAGACGGCCCACGCCGACTCCTCTCCCTCTCCACTCCCTCCCTCTCTCTTCACTCTCTTCTCTCACACACGCCCATCCACCATGCGATCCACTAAGAGGAGCTTCACTCTCACCTGCTGCACTACCTGGGTAATACAAGGAGAGCCGGCTCCCGGTCGGATGATGGCGAGTACTTGGCAAGTACCCAAACAGGATGTAGGGTTTCCCAAAAGATAGTGTAATACATTTTCTTTTTCTTAATCTTTACCCCGACACCACCAGCGTTGCCCTTGCTAGCCAGTTAAGAGCTGGCTGGCAGTGAGGTTGTTTGCTTGCTACTGTACTGTAGACAGACATCAAGGCCCCAAACAGCAGTGGAAGGGGAGGCTGGGAGAGGCCACGCACCAATGGACGCACTGTAATCGACACTCTGCCACACAGAAACAAACTGGAAGAGGAAGTAGAGGAGGCTTGTAGCGTCGAAAAAATGGGGAGGCTAGGAGCCACCCTTCTCGTGCTGTCCACCACCCCAGCCAGTGCTCCCTCCTCTCCTCCTCCTCCTCCCTCTTCCTGTTGCTACCACGGCACAGAAACAGGCCGAGCAGCAAACAGACGGCAATTCTCCCCGGGCGTAGGCAGGTTGCGGAGCAGGCAGCTCTCCATTCCTGGCTTGCGGTGACAGTCCAAGTAGGTGGCACAATCACAAACACAAGCCCCTTCAGAAACCCTCCAGGATGAGGGCGCGGCGCAGCAAGTCCAACAGCCTGCCTGTCCCGGACAGGAGCAATGTATGGCCGAACGTGACCAGGTCCAAGCATCTCACCTCATCTGTGCAGAAGTTCTTCTGTCCTTCTCCCTCCCACTTTACCCTATAACAACCAACCCCCTTGATCATCGAGCTGTAGCCTGTAGCCTGTAGGGCAGCCAAAGGGCGCTGTGCCAGAGACGTCAGCCTCAGGCCATCAGCATCCTTCCCTATGGATCGAGCTATGATTAGCACCTCCAATCCCACGGACTCGATTGCCCAGTGACGAACAGGCTGGACAAGTTCCGGATGCGGGATAATAGAGAGACCGTGTGTGATACGGTGCGGGTCCAGGCCTGGCGTCATTGACTGGGCGTGATAGTCTCACACCTGTGTTTCCACCCTCAAGGTTTCGGTTCGCCTGTGCAGCTATAGGACACTCCTTTAACGTCATGTTGTTTGCTTTTCCCAAAGTAAGAGAAACAAAAGGAAAAGCTGCTGTGACGCATCACGTGACGCTGACAGTCCCATTTGAGGTAATGCTTCTAAGTCGGTAATGAATGGGGTGTATTTTTGCCCATGTTTGTGATACTTTCACTCTATGGGTTGATTCTTTTCTCGTCATAGTGTTTTTCTGCAATTCTGTATCACAAATGTTGAAACCTGAGGCAAAGAACCTGGTGTAACATCACGCATGTGCTCTCGGGGAGTAATAATCTGGCCAAGGTTGAAGCACCAAGTGCAGCGCATCCCATTCCTAGCCGCCCTTGTTCAATTCGGTGCAGCATTACAGCAAAACTCTCTTATCAAAGATGAGAGATGTTCTCTTACTTTCTGAGTTGGCAAAAACCACTCACATTGCGCAGCTACTTAGCCCGTAATCTCTGTAGTTCGCTCTCCAGGGTTGCGGTGGAGATGGTTCAAGAAGTGCTTATCACGCAGCTCACTCCAGGTGGTAATTTGATTCGTGCCTTCTATTTTTGGAACCACTCATAACTATACCCAAGTACGCCATGCATTTAGAGCACTGGTGGCCTCATTCGATTTACAAGTAGACTCCATCGTGATCTGGCAAGGTTGAGAGGAGAAAGTGAGCATAGGGGCAGACTGTCTACTTAGAACCAGGGAATGGTAGCAGTTGAGGTGGCAATGAGTAGCAGAAAGAGACGATGTAGGTAAATAGAAATGCGTGTGGTCAGCAAGTAATGGAGGAAGAAGTTCAGAACGTAAATGTACAAGCGTACAGGGAATGTACGGTTTATCTCCCTTTACAACCCTAGACTTGGTGTTTTTGTACTATATATTAAACATCCATTAGATATTCCTTCGTGGTTGATTAATTGTTTATTAATTATCTACTAGTTAACTATTCGATACTGGTTCTGTTTATTCGATATTTCTTCGATAACCACTTGATATTCAACAGTTATCCATTCCATGACAGGTTAATTATTGTCAAGGATTATGTATATTCTTCTAGTCACAGTGTCCTTAAATCCATAATTTCTGCTATCTTAAGGTTGCTGCCTCCTGCTCCTAGCAACATCAATGTGTCCTTCGGTCATCCACTTTATGGTTCATCTGCCCATCACACAATCGCAAACCCTTACTTGTCGACAAAGTCAAAATAAAATAATTACACCACAACATATAGAGTACTGGATGGGCTTAAAGAAATTGAGTTGCGTATGGGTTCAGTCATTCTGCGCGTTCATCACGTCTCAGTTGCAAGAGATCCCAACTACCCTAAAGGCATATAATTGTGGACATCCTATAACAAAATTTCGAAACAATTCGACGAAATCCATAAACAACCTGATACTTTAAGGTACAACCTTTGCGATGGGTAGTATATCGGACCGTATGATTTTCCCCTAGCCAAATTAAAATGTATAAGCCATAACCGCCGTACTACATTACGGGCCATCGGAAGATGTGCATAAGACTCAGAATGGCGCTGATGACTGCCAAATAAAGGGGCTGCAGAAATGATTGAGGTTTCTCTGAAATTTGCATTTATGAAGCCATCACATGGCTGATACACTATCAGATTAAAAGCTCGATGGCGCACCTTTTGGGGTTCTCCCTTTAGGTTGGTCAGTGGTTATCCTTATCCTCAAGGTTGTTGATCATATGACCCCAACTCTGAAGGAAGAGCGAAAGGTTAACCCATTGACTCTTCTTATAAAGTAGACAGTTTGCTCTCACCTTACTCTTTGTCTCTTATTTCTACCCACCAGTATCATCGCGTCTATCATTGAGTTATCCCTCTCGTGTCCTGACACCTTCTACCTCTTGACACAACTCACTCTCACGATCATGGATAATAGCTGCTCAGAAAAATCCTTTCTCAACTCTCTGAAACGGACCTTTAAGCGTGTTGGTCTATTGTCGACACCTCGACATGAAGCACAGAGTCATCTTCTTAACCTACCAAAAGAACTCATCATCGAGATATTTGAGGTGTTGCCAAAGGAAAACAAAGTTCTGCTTTCACCATCATGCAGTGCCTTGCACGTTATATTCAACCATGTTTACGGTAAAACTATCGGGTTGAATCGGGACCAGAGCTTCGAATTCCTTGCTAGATTAGCTTACGACCGGCCCAAGCAGTTCGTATGCGATGTCTGTGTCAAATTGCATCGCTTCTCGAAGAAAGATCATCCAAAGAAACCATGGCATACCACCTGTCCTCAAGGATGGAGAAACCTGCGTGACATCGAGGCAGAATTCGACCTAATCGGCTTCGACTATCGTCACATTCAGATGGCTTTAAAAAGCAATCGTCTAGACATCAATCGCTCATATGTCCGAAGGATTCTGCGGCCACAACCCTTTGTATTCAGGAATCCAGGTTATCGCAACGGATGGGTCTTGCCCAAGATAGTGAACGATGAATTTCTCATTATGATTATTCGCCGCTACAAGGTCAAAAGAGGAGAAACAGCTAGTAAAGTCGTCGGCGCTAACAAAGTCTGCCATCACCAGTTCGCCGCAGTCAATGAAAGAGGAGAGCAGCCTAGGGAAGCAGAAATGCAAACTCGTGCAAATTCCTTGGGGCTCAATTGGGGTCGCCCTTCATAGAGACGTTGCTCGGGCTTTTCAAAAGGAAAATATGTGCACGGACATTCGAGGTAGTTGTTCTCTCTGCCTCACTGACTGGTCTGTGATGAGAGCACCAAACCGCCTTGTCACAACTAGTTGGATAAGTTGTGGTCCCGAATGTTCCCCTCTAGATCCAATATGGAGAGTTCACGTGAGAGCATCAGATCTGAAAGGCAAGACTGTAGGGATTGCTCATGAGCCTGGGAGTGTTCGAAGGTTATACAGGAAAGCCCCTGAGTTACAATACATATATAGGAGACTAGAAACTTACTGGGCTGCTGACGAGGTGGCTGACGAGTAACTCGGAGAGATTAGCCATGGTATGGAGGCGAATCCGAGTACCGAACGAACTTGGTATAGGAGTGCTGATGCAGTAAACTCCAATTCATCTCGCAGGGGTTCATACATCATGCTAGGTAGTGAATAGTAGCTGAGAGACGATGCTTAGCATATCAAACTAATCAGATAGTGTAAATTTGTAACCAAGAATAAAATGGATTTCAAGAAATAAAATGGAATATTGTAACTTTTTCGAGGGCACGTATTCGTACAGTTCAATACTCTGTTACATACCTTACGTCCATGCAGGTTGGAGGTCATCTTGTGCTAGATACCTACAGTGGGATAGCAAAAGTTTCGCCTACCTCGCAATTTTCATTCAGCCAAACCGCTTCTTGTATAAGAAGTTGTGATAAATATAAATTAATTTATTAACGCATTAGTATATTATTACAAGTTTATTATATTTTTAGTCGTTTATTGTTAGGTATATGGTTGATTTTTTGCCGAGATGTCTGCGTTAGATATGCGGAATTTCTGCTTTCCCACTGTATCACAAAGGCCTGAAGTGTCTGGACCGACACCTCCTACCTCATGAATATAGACTTCGGGGACAAGACGCAGTGTGGGGATCTGTGTAAATAACACGTCCGAGTTGTTTACCTCTGCTCTGCCTCTTTTCCTCTGTTCCCTCCTGAGAGACACTCTCTCCCGCCACTTAATGATACCAATACGCATCTTAGGAACCCCATCATCTTCACTTTACCTTTAAACCCTATTTCTCAGATAGATATATTTATAGGTATTGTTCTGTTCACAAATCGAGTGAATTCGTGTGAATTACCTCCCATCACTTTCAAGAGGACATGTGAACCAGTACATGATACGTGACGCGTCACAACAGCCTCAAAACACGTTCCGTAATGATACACCAAAGCAGGAAAAAACTCTACAGCATCTCAACATGCACTCGTCTTATCCCCCGGTTCCGCAGCGCATGGCATCAAGCGGCCCATGCGCCGTAAGAGGGCTGTTTATAGCGGCCAACACACGTGGCCTACCCGAGAGCATTTGTGAGGTGGGATGAAGCCACCGGTAGGGGTATCTCAGAAATGAGGCGTCAATTGAGCCTCAACGAAGGCTTTGAAGAGGGCAAGACGACAGCGTTTCCCGGTAAAGAGGCTGGAGCTGATAACATGGATTTGATATTACGCACTGGGCCTTCCCAGCGAGCATAACCATGGCGCTGACTCGCAGGCAGTGCCGAGGTGATGGGCCGTCAGTAAGAAAAATGGAGTACAAGAAACAAGCGTAAGGCAAACCGCCTTACCATACCGAGACCCGCAGCATGAAACGAAATGACTTGGTTTGTCTTTACAAGTTTTTTTCCGACCGCCACAAACATTGTGATCATCATCGCAGGGGCCTCCAAAGGATGCATCCTCTGACCACGGGTGTCTGGTCTGATAGGTGCCCGTGCGTTTTGTGCATCACGCATTGTGCAACAGCTCGAGATCAGCCAACGTTTTCATACATGAGGATCAAATCAACCATTGTGCTATGACGTTGGGCGTTTGGGTCAACGTCTGATACCATGGTGAGGAAAGGGAAGATTTACCAAGTGCTGTTAGTGCCTTGGCCCAGGGTTTGAATCACAGGTCTGTGTGAATCAGAGTCGGAGCTGGTCAAGCTTACTCTGCCCATGCTGGCACGTACAAGATGGCACCGAGACCGCAGTCGTGGAACCGAACACTTAGCCGACGACTCGGATACCGTACTGTACGGGTATTCACCGTTGATGTACTTTGTGGACTGGATAAATCCATAAGCTCACCCAAGTAAACAAACAAGCAACTCCAACAATAGACCTAACTCCTAAAACGGAATCAAGCCCCGGGAAGCCGTCATCGTCCCGGGGTGTGTTGTGGGAAATGAGATGCTTTCGGCCCCAGTCTAGCTTGAGCCGCTCAGACGGTGACGCTAGCAAGAGCGTTACTGAGCAAGGCGCGACCCCGATCCGGTATTTTGTTTGCATTGGACGCGTTCTCAAGAGAGGAGCGCGTTGTGTAGCTAAGCTTCGGTCAAGGATGGACGGGTAACAGGGCTGGCCTGTCCCGGAGTCCCGGAGGTGTTTGTTCAATCGTCGTGTGTTGATCTGTAGTACTGTAGTACGCGGTTGTTAATCCACAATGTGCAAGGCATTGTCACGTAATGAGATCGTTGGTTAATGATTTGAAATCAATGTAGCCGTCTTCAAGTCTGCCCCGAGGCGGAGGCCATATTAGCGGACGATTTCCGTGTTTGCTGCAGAACTGCTTGTGATGGTTGGCACTTGCGTGATGACTCCTGCGAGTGATGCAGCGTCAATTTTTCCCATGAAGCTAGGTATATTACCCTGTTCGATTCTGCAGGGCGGCAAAGACAATCTCACTTCTCCACAAACTATCACTAGGATCAAATACGATCAAGACAAATGGTCCTTTTTATTAGGGCACAGGATAAATGCCCGCCCTTTGCTTACATATGGCCGTCAACATGATGTCATGAAGTAAGAGATAGACATGAAGCGTATGGCATGTCGTCTCGATCTGGCTTGGCTAGCTTGGCTTGGATGGAGGTGGTGTGGACACGCTGTTTGTGTGTGAAGAACAGAAAGTGTGCACAAGTCGACGTCGTTTTGATGTAAAGAGTTCTGACAGGGTTCCCGCTGTATGCCCAGGAAATTGGCTCTGGAACCGATTTGCGCCCAACAGACGTTCTTCCATGTGAGATCAGGGATTGCTGCAGGGGCAGAAGCATCCGCTAGCTCAGGAACCCGCTCCAGAAGAAGGGGACCCTTGTCGAGTGAAATGAGCTGGAGCCAACCCCACAGTCTAAGCGTTGACCGTGGTGTGCCTCTTGCCAAAGTCATAGTCAGAGGCGCACGTTGACAGAAGGGCACCGTTTCCTGTCAAGCAGAATGAAAACGGGAGGTGTGGGTGGCATTGGTATCCGATGTTACATTCGATGTTGATGAATCGGCCGATGCACTATGCGCATACACGAGGAACGACGTATGCAAATTGAGTGGCTGGGAGCCGTCTGTGACAGACGGACGGTTGCAGCTCGTCCAGGGTTGATTTTTTCGTTTCGCCATCCATTACGCCAAACACTAACGATATGCAGTTGGCTAACAAACTTGGACATAGAGACTGGTGGCCGGCTGGCAAATCATCACATGCACGGGATGGCCGACTCGTCGTTGCTCTTCGAGGCGAACAGACAACCACAACATTGCTTATTGCTGTCGCGCTAAGGAAAGGAGGAACTGAAAGACTAGAGGGCACTGGCTAGAGTTAGTTGCTTATGGCTCGAGGCAGACTGTGGCGCCAGCCATGGCGTCTGCAGCTTGTGTACACTGCCCAGAGATTCGGACTAGAGCCGCAACGAGGAGATGAGGGAACGAAATTGAAGTAATCCACGACGGCTGATGGCTGATGAACAAAATGACTGTGCCGAGCGTCTGCGCAGAAGTGTTCTGCAGAAGAGCAATTGGCCAACCCAGTCTTGGCTGTGGGGGCATTCGCGACAGGAAAGCTGAGACGCGTTGCTGCAATCCCCAAACGGCATGCGTTATCCTTGAGGTAATGACGTCTCGGAGAGCTCTTTCACGTCACAGCTCGCCAAACGTTGCGGAGTTCAGGTTTCAGTCCCAATGCCTCCGTATCATACCCCCGTGCCTGGTCGACAGTGAGGCGGGCGCAGGGGAAGACGGGCCATGAGTACCTTGTCAACGGTTAGTGTACCGTAATCACGGCTCGGGAAGGGTCGGGTCCCCGGGGTGTGCAGATCCACTGTAGAGTCGTGAGATCATGCGCAGCGGGCACTTGGCCTGGGATCTCCGGATAACCCAGTCAAGTCAATCTGGTCGAGGTAAGATGACACCCACCTTACCTTAGTATGGACAAGAGGGTCTGGCTCGCCTGGTTGGGAGGGTGGGATGGGAGAGCCGTCATGGGAAAGCCAACGCAAAGGAGTACAAAGGAAATGCAATGCAACGCAAAGGCTGATAACGAACAAGGAAACGAAATCTGAACCTGTCTGGCGGGAATTGGCCGCGTGGGAAAAGACGACGGGGCTTGACTAGGGCGAGGCGAGATCAGGCCTGAGCTAAGCAACTTGGTGTGGCCCGAGTTTCCAGGGAAGAAGCATGGCAGGAAGGTGTCGTTATAGCGCATGCCTAGGCGGATTCGATATAGGCAGGGACGAGAAGTAGGTCGGTAGGTAGGGATGAACGGAGACTCGGTATCCGGACGGCGCGTGGTGGCATGCGCATCGACGGTGGATTGGATTGTTGTCAGCTGGCGGAAGAGCGAGCCATGGCCCTCATCAGCAGGCAGGCAGAGAGGCAGTGTATGCAGGCAAGTATGCACTGTCGCCGGGCTCGGCGGATGATGTACGGCGCGGTGCTAGCCAAGTCAAGTCATCCCATCTATTTTTCCATCCCATCTCATCGTGGGTGGGTGCAGCTCACAGGCCACCCCTGGCCCACTGCCCGCTCTGTCCCTCCCCTTACCTTACCCCCTTGGAGACGACATGTGGGCAATCCTGTCGTGTACGTTGGGCTGCGTTTGCGGGTGAGGGAATCCTGGCTCGCGGCTGGGGGCCCTGGACAGCTTCTTTTTCGATGGAGTGTTCTGTGGACTTTTCGGCGGTGATCTGGGGGCTCAGGCGGGCGTCATTTTGTGTTTGCCCTGTGCGTGCACGAGCGAGCGAGCAAGCGTGCTGCTGGCGCCGGAGTAATATGAATTAGAAGGCGTAATAATGCAGTGATTTTTTCTTCTGCGGTGTCTGCATGGAGATGAGGTTGATGTAGTATGAATGTAGGTACAAAGGTACGGGAGAAGGGAATTAAAGCAAGGCAAGGCAAGGTAATGCAGTCGATGTAAGGGCAGGAGGCACCCTGACCTTCTTCAACGGTCCCTCCCACCAACGTTATTCTGCATCTGGTAGGCCTGGCCAAGTCTGTAAATGCACCCTCCATTGCACTTATCACCACCTTACCTTACCTTACCTTACCTTACCTTACCTTACCTTACCTTACCTTACCTTACATACTACATACATCCTGGCTCGCCCCATCTTCCTGCCTACCCACGCTCTCGTCCTCCTCTTCCTTTTCCTCCTCCTTCTCGTCCTCCCTCTAGACCACCCCCGACCCTTCGAATTGAAGGTTCCCTCGACTCGAAGCCGGTTCGCGCGGCCCTTGGAGCATCGCCTCGCTCCCTTCGGTTCGACCGCCTCTCTCTCTCTTTTCTCGTCAATCCTTGTTTGCAGGGCATGATCACAGGGCGCTTGTCCAACCACAGAGGTACGCCAGAGCCCACGATCAACGACTCGCCAAGGGAACGACAGACGAGACACTGCATCTCACGCTCGTCGGCCGTATCCAATCTTGTCCCGCCCTTCCCACGTTGCACTGCGACTGGCGGTTCATATCATATCATATCATTTCATCTCATCTAATCTTTGCACATCTCAGGTCTTCCCTCATGGTCTCAATCTTGAGTCACTCGTTCGATACCGCCGACCCGCTCGTCTCCCTCTCTTACCGACCGTCAAGGCCGCTTAATTAATTGCGACATCGCCGTCTCACTTGGTCAATTAACCTGCTCCTGCTCCTCCACAGGCCAGTCTACAATACACTACTACACTAATCGATAATCCACAATCTGCCATTGTTTTGATCTCGGTCCGGATCTAGTTGCCTTCGGTTCGCCTCTAGTCTGCCCTTGGTCCGCGATCCGCTGTCTTTTCTCTCCTCTCTTTTTGCACTCTTTTTTTTTAATCCTCCTCTTCCCCCTCCTCTTGGCTGGTGGACGTGCGCGTATGAGGACGACAGCAATGGCACAGTGCTCCTACGGATTCGTTCCAGCACCCACATTCATTGCAACCTAGGCTTTCTTGCACAGCAAATCCCAGGCTCCAGGCGTCTCGCTAGCGTCTTGTGCCACTCAGGTACCCAGCGCCACCCACACCAGTCCCAGTCGCTGGACGTCGCGCTATTTCGGGCTCCCGGCGACCGGTATAGCCACCAACGGCTGGCTCACTACAGCTCAGCTCAGCCCGGCCCAGCACTGCGCAGTCCAGCCCAGCCCAGCCCAAATCCAGCCCGGCAAGGCACAGGCTAGCTAGCACGAGAAATAATATCGCCCACATCCGACCCGAGCAGGATCGATCCTCCTTTCTCCCGTCTCCTCGCAGCCTCCTGCTCTCACCTCATCCGTCCGCCGAGCCCAGCAAAACCCTCCTCGACCGCTGATCCGCTGGGCTCGAAGGACAATGGGCACCATGGCGGCGCCCTACCACCATGACTACGACTACGACTACGAGCACGACTCGCGCTACCCCGATGGCGGCCGTCGTGGCGTCGGAGTCGGAGTCGGATACTACGACCACCACAACCAGTACTCTCCTCCCTACAGCGACCGAGCCAGGCACTATGAGGACCCTGCACCGCTGCCACCTCAGTTTCCTCCTGGCCCGGCCAAGGCAGCTCCTCGCATTCCTTTCTCCCTCACCCCTGGCCAAGGAACCCAAAACCTGTCAAACCTTCCACCTTTGCCCGCCTCTCCTCGTTGGGACTCGTTTTCTTCCCAGGCTTCTCACCAGTATCCCTCGAGCCCCAGCTCCGCCAGGTTTCCTTCCTACTCCCACGACTATCCTCCGGAGCCGCACTACCCTCGCCAAGGTCCGCCTCCTCCCGTCTCCTACGATGGCTCGAACGTGATGCACGAACGCATCAACTCGCCCTTGCGCCCGTTGGCGACCAGGCCCTCCCTCACCGACATGCGAAGTCACGACGCTGGTCCCATGGAAAACTTCTCTAGGCCGCGAACCAAGAGCATGCGGCAGGCCACACCCGACTACCCCAGGCAGTACCCTCGAGTGCCAAACTTCTCCCCGCCGACTCCTACCACGATTCGCTGCCCAGCCCTACACATACAGCACCGTGGCAGCGCCCGCGAGGTCCGTCCGTATCCTCCTGGCAGTCCTCGTCGTCCAACCTCGCTCCCGCCTATCCTCTTGCGCACGGTGACGTTCCCGACCCGCGCTATCCTCGGGCAAGGAATGTGACTGGCCCACCCCATCTACCCACGGGCCGCCCACCCTTTGCAAACCGTGTGGACAGCTCTGCCTCTGCTCCGGCCTTCACCGGTGGAGCTCCTCCTGGCTCAGCGGAGACGAGCTTCGTTCGAGTTTCAGATCCCAGCACTCTGCATCATCTGGCCCAGTCACTGCTATCACCGAGCGGAGCAGCGTCCTGACCAAGGACACCTCCATTGGGTCCGTGTACGCCCACCCCGACGAGCCGAGTTTGGAAGATGTTATGGGCATGTACGAGAACGGCTTCAATGACGATGAGCATGACCACAGTCGAAACCCCAGCATGAACCATAGCCGCAACCCCAGTGCCAATCACAGCCGAAGCCTCAGTCGAAACCCCAGCGTCAACTACAGCCGACCCCACAGTCGAGCCCCCAGTGTCAACTACGACCACAGCATCAACGGCAATAGGATTAATACCCACAACGGTACCATCGATGGTGATGACAACGTAATAGGAGAGGCGGCATCGAACTCCAGACCGTTGACGCCAGTTTCTGACGTGTCCGAGCTGAGGCGGCCTTTCGGCATGTTTAGCTCGCGAGACGACGACCTCGACGAGCGGGCGAGGCCAGTCACCTCCGGTCTTGATGCGGAAATTCGTCAGTCGAAGATGATATTCACTAGTTTCGAGTTCATCTCGTCGGTGCCGCACATTGTGGAGAAGCAGAAGCAGATGCAAGGGAGGAAGACGATGACGAGGAGGACGAGAAAACACCAGAGAAGCGTGACTCGGGCAAGTCACTTGATTCCGACCCATCACTAAAGGCTGGACCTATTGTGGATGGCGCGTTGTCTGAACCGGGGATGGCCAATTCTCCCTCGCCTCCTGCGCCCTCAGCCTCGCCTTCGCCTGTTCCACAGCCCACTGTCGAAGAGGACCCTGGATGCCGCGATCGTTATGGGTTCAAGAAGGAAAACCAACACATTACGAGGAAGCAGTATGATGCATGGAACAAGGGCTACTCAGAATACTTGGACAGGAGACGGAAGAAGTGGGTGTCTTACCTGAAGGACAGTTCGCTGATGACGGATCACCCGACACGATTTCCTGCACCAAGCCCCAAGACGAAGCGATTCGTCCGCAAAGGCATCCCGCCTGAGTGGCGAGGCGCGGCCTGGTTCTATTACGCAGGTGGACCGGCCATCCTGGCTAAGCATGGAGGACTCTATGGCAAGCTGTTGGACAGGAGTGCAAGCAAAGTTGATTCTGACGCGATCGAGCGTGACTTGCATCGCACATTCCCTGACAACATCAAGTTTAAGCCCCTGGTAGTTTAGCTCCCGAGCCCGCTAGCAGTGAGAGACAGAGCCAATCGACAATGGGAGGCTCTGACTCGGGCAGTTTCGAGCTCCGCATACCCGAATCCGAACCTCCCATTATCTCGGCACTGCGACGAGTTCTGCACGCCTTTGCCATTTACAACCCACGCATCGGTTACTGCCAGAGTCTTAACTTTTTGGCAGGTATGCTGTTGCTATTTGTCGAAACGGAGGAGCAATGCTTTTGGCTTCTCAACGTCATCACGTCTATCTACCTGCCCGGAACCCATGAGACCAGCTTGGAAGGCTCGAAAATTGATCTTGGTGTTTTGATGACAGAGCTTCGCGATTCAATGCCAGCCGTTTGGGATAAGATTGGCGGCGAGCTCGAGGCAGAGCCGACAGGACGCCCTCAGACGAGCAAATCACTTCGCAAGCCGAGAACCAAGACGAAACGTGGCAAGTCAGACCAAGGTCTGTCGACGGAGAGACTCCCTCCAATTACCCTCTGCATGACTGCGTGGTTCATGAGCTGCTTCATTGGCACTCTTCCGATTGAGACAACGCTGCGAGTTTGGGACGTCTTTTTCTACGAAGGCTCCAAGACACTGTTCCGCGTGGCACTGTCCATCTTCAAGATGGGCGAGGCAGAGATCAAGGCGGTTAAGGACCCCATGGAGATGTTTGGTGTTGTCCAAGCCATGCCCAGGCGCATGCTTGACGCCAATGAAGTGATGGAGGTGTGCTTCAAGCGACGCAATGGTTTCGGCCACCTCAACCAAGGAGTGATTGACCAGAGGCGTCAAGAAAGACGTGACTTGGTCCGGCGAGATGCAGAGGAGCAGAAGCTCGGCAGGTCTGCAACGACGATTAACACTGAAGAAAGCAGCGGCAGGGTGCACAGAAGAGGCACGCTGTTTGGAAGAAAGAAGAGGGACGATTCTAAAACGAGAATGCCGGAGGTGTAGGGGCCGTCCGGACGAAACTCGGCGTGGGCCAAAGACGGCCTTATTTTTCTTGACTCAATTTACTGGACGGGGATCATTGAACGGCGTTGACGGAAGACCAAGTGCCTGCTGCATCAGGCACTCATAAAGGCATGGACATGCCGCTTTTTTTGTTCGGACATTATATTTGCTTCTTCTTCTTTTTTGTTTCTCTACCTCAGATTGAAAGGGATCCCATTTACCACCGGGATGCCCAGGAGCCTACTATGCTTGCGGTTCTACAATTTTGTTATGACGAACGTTACGGCTTTAGAACCATGACACGCACACCAAGATACCGACTTTTTCTATGGACAGAAAAAGAGACAGAGATTCAGCAATGGTTGCTTTAGAAGAAAAAAAGAAGGGTGGTTTCTAGTTTCATGCATGGCATTAGATGGGGTGGCGGAAAACATGTGAGCAAGTGTCGTTTTTCTCTTTTGGTTCCTGGATACAGGCGGGAGGAGCGAGGAATGAGTAATATGGAGACACATTACGATGCAAAACATGGTTGACTGTCGATTGAGACAGGTTTTGAAGGCTTGCATTGTTCCGGAGTCTGTATACTACTATCTAGCAGGAGCTAAACATGATGTATGGATGTGTGACAAGCGTTTTAAGAAAGCCGTGAAAGTGAAAATGTGGTGTACATGATGCGTGTGGACGGTGCTATGCGAAATGTCTGGGGAAGAGTGTCCCGAGTTCCTTGAGGGATGACTCTGACCAAAGGCCTGCCTTGGATTGATGCTTGTACGGGGTAATGATTATGATGATTTATAGGCCTACCCGTCTCACGAAGCCGGAAAGACAGGGTCGGCGAGAGCGTATCTCTCAACGTGCAGCCTCACATTCTTCTCCCAGCTAGCCCTGTCATTCCGGTATTCCTCGGCGATGCGGTCCTCGAGCGGGTCGTCGGGCTGGGGCTCGATGAGGAGGTTTCGGAGGGCCTCGAGAACGGCGCGGATCTTGGTGGAGGGCTTCCAGACGTCGGGCTTGAGCAGACCGAGGCAGATGCCGCCGAGGGAGTCGTTGGAGACGTTGGGGTGGTAGATGCGGGTGAGGAACTTGACGACGGGGGCTTGAAGGGGTAGTCGGCGGGCAAGGTAAGGAGGATGCCGAAGCGGCCCGGGTGGTAGGGCGAGTCGGGGGCGGAGCGAGGGTGATGTGCCAGGTGTGGATGGTAGACGAGGGCGGGAGGGACACGGTGAAGCCCTCGGGGGTTCTTGGGAGACCTCGGCGTACTCCTGGAGGAGGTGGTTAGTTGGTGATGTTGGTTCGATAGGGTGGGGCCAACCTTGGTGATGCGTTTAGTGGACATGGCGACGGATAGTCTTGGGGTGGAGTAAAGACGTAGAAGTCGTAGTTTGTAAGTTCCGGAGCAGCAAACACCGTAAAGGTCTGCGCTTGACGAAGCTGTCTTGGAGATCCGACCTCGCAGCTCCCAACGCTAGCAGTGCAAGGAGCTATGACTCCACGAAAACGGGACAATGCCAACCACGAAAGCTGCGTTTCTCTACCAAAGAGAAGAACCAAACGAAAACACAAGTAGAGCCTCTGCAAGAGAATATCGAGCTTGGGTAAAGTAGCAGGTCTGATGTTTGCTGGGGTGTGGGAATTGTTGGTGGGAGGAAGAGGGTATGACGAAAGGAAAGGGAATGTGTTGTAGCTTTTTGGGGTCTGGCTGCCTTATCGCGGGGCTGATAAAAAGTCAGGTGGGGGAGGAGGGGAGGAGGGACCCCGTTGCAGTTCGCCGTGGCGGTACGGGTGGTACCTGGTTTTGGGTGTGGGGTTGGGAGGTGGTGGGTGTAGATGGTGTCGTTGAGGGAGGTATGGGGAGAGAGTGGTTTGAGAAAGATGAGCAAACCAAAGATAAGAAAAAAAAAATCCAATAAATAAAAAGAAAGACCAAAAGTGTTAATAGTAATGAGGAAATTATTTAGCATGTTTAAATCTGGGTTTACGTCGATTGATATCATGTAGATATACGCCGTTGGTTCTCCCTTACAGCATACCAATGGCCGCTCAACTGGCTACAGTACCCGCAACAACACAACCAACTCGCAACGCTCTATACCAACACCACACCTCAAATCCCCAAAATCACCATCTTCAATGCCCCAGAACCTCTCAACTTCCCAGTAAACAATTGATTCTCACATCCACACCCCAAACCCCCAACCCGCCAGCATCCCTCACCACCGCAAGTATCCCCAGGCTAGTCTCGGTGAAGCCTCGGTGACGGCCGCTCGGCCCCACTCGCTCCCGTGCCTGACCGAGTCTTCACCTCGATTTTTTCTCCCAGGCTCGCGGGGCATTTACTTTGGCTTCCTTTTTCTTGATATTTCCTTCCAACAGCTACATACCCCCTTTCTTTGTCACGTATACCGGAGCACGCGCAGCTCCTGTTGTTTATAATGGCCGGCCAGGAATCTCAAATGCCGTTTATACGGAACCTCGCTTCTAGCGGTACGTTGTGATTTTTCTAGAAATTTTCCTTTCTTTCTTGTCTGGGGAGAATGATATATGGAAATCTAACTAACACACCACCGCGCGCAGACCGCAAACTTCGCACCGCCTCGCTCGAGTCCCTCCAGACCTTCATCGGCTCCCGCAAGGACATCGCCTTCGTCGACGCCTGCAAGCTCTGGAAGGGCCTGTACTACGCGCTGTGGATGACGGACCGCCCCAGCCGCAGCAGGCCCTCGCCCGCGCCCTCGCCGAGCTGCTCTTCCGCCTGCCCGCCTCCGCCGCGATCCCCTGGCTGCAGGGCTTCTGGGCCGTCCTGGCCATGCAGTGGACCGACATCGACGTCCTCCGCATGGACAAGTTCCTCTACCTCGTGCGCCGCGTCTTCGCCGCCCAGATCCGCTGGGCCGCCCAGTCCGAGTTCAAGGGCGACGCCGTCGACGCCCTGCTGCGCGACGTGCTGGCCACCTGGTGCTTCGACCCGGAGTGTGACCTGCGCCGCATGCCCGTCGGTCTGCGCCTGCACGTCCTGGACCTGTGGGTCGACGAGCTGGAGCGCGAGGGCGCCCTCGAAGCCGACACCGACGCTGCGCGCGCCTTCGTCCGCAAGATCGGCGACATGGTCGAGGTCCTGCGAACGTGCCCCGTCAAGCCCGCCCGCGAGCGCGCGCAGGAGAGCTACGACGACGCCCGCCTCCCGTGGGGCACGGCCAAGGACTCCGACGAGGAAGAGGGCGAGGGCGAGGAGGGTTCCGATGAGGAGTGGGGTGGCCTGGACGATTAAGTCAAGCATGGAAGCAGGGTTATAAGGAGAGAAAAAGAAGAATCTGCATGGGGAAACGGTGTTTAGGCGTTGGGTCTGTTTGCATGGGCATGGTCGGCACGGCGTGTAGGACGCTGATAGATACCACTCCGGGAATTAAAAGTCTGTCCAAGCGTTGTCCTCGCCAATTGGCCATTCGAGCTTCGTGACTGTGACGTACTTGTCATGTAGATACCTTCAGATAAGATATATGAACCTGTTTTGCTGAAGATATTCCGTACCTAGCTATAACACACCTACAAGCGCATATTTTACAGAACATGTTTACTCAAATGCGTACATACGAAGCAGACTATTCACAAATACGATTCCTAATAGTAGCAAATGCTGATGGATATCATTCAATTCAGGCAAGCCTTGAACTCCTAGCCATGTCTTTCACTATTTCCTTTCCCCTGCGCCGTGCTTCAAAGTGAAAAAGATAACCTCATCCACATACTCTGAACGAGTCCGCCTCGATATGTGTTATATCACTTCCCTAGTCCAAATGTACCCAGCTTGATACTTTTTCAGAATGCGATACCAACCGGTATGCTAACCTACTCGTTCGTCTCCTCCAATCGTCCCATCTCCCTCGTCATCCAATACGTAGCCCATCTCCCTTGCCTCTCTGACTCTTTCATCCGCCTTTCGCACTCGCTCCCATGCCTCCCATTTGGCTTTTTCTTCCTTGTTCGGCTCTGCTCGCGGCGCAACCAGGCCCTTGGCGCGAAGTCTCCTGCGGAGTCTCCTGCGCTGCGCAAACGACATGCCCCTAGCGTAGTCCGGGTGCGTTGGGTCCCGCCCCAGCGCCTCGTCCAAGATATCCGCCACACGGCTCTGCGCTTCTTCGAGGAACACTCCCACTGCGGCGCGGGCTCGCCCGCCTGTGGTCCACTGGTCGAGCTTGACGGGCAGGGCGACGCCAAAGGTTGGGTCGTCGAGGGTGTAGACACAAGGGTCGGAGGGGCTGCAGGTGGTGGGACGGCAGTAGAGCGCGCACATGGATGATTCGGCGGCGAGCCAGAGCGAGAGAAGTAGCGTGAACAGGCCGAAGACGGTGAGACGGAAGTATGGTGTGCGGCGGTAGAGTCGGGGCACGGGGATCGAAACGTACGACCACGCGTGCTGCGAGTGCGGCTGCAAGACAGCAGCGCACGCAGGGCAGTCGTGCTGCTTGTGAATATGCGCCATGTCTGCGGTGCCTTTGGTGGTTATCTTCTCGTCGAATGTCTTCTCGTCGATTGTCTTCTCGTGATGCGGGTGAGAGACTCTATCCTGCAGTCGTTCGATACCCTGTCTCGCAGTTCGAATGCCTAACAATCCAGTTCGAAGGGATTTGCTCATGCGATCATACGCTGCAAGCTCGCCGTCTGAGAATTCCTTTTCCGCGGGCTCTTTCTTGATGTTGTTGCTATCGCCGTGGTGTTCAAGTTCCGGGAGGTTTTTATTTCCGGCTCGTGCTGGTCAGTAACTTCTGATTCAGAAGGGCTGTTCAAGAGATCTGCTAAATTCGGTGACGAGCTCTTCTTGCGACCGAATAACAAACCCTCCAAGTCCTCTAGAGTAGAATCATCAATGTTGTGTGCACGTTGCAGCTCTATGAGGTCGTCTTTGACGGAGTGCGGCTTGGCCGTGTTCCTAAGTATCGGCCGGCGCCGGGGCAGTGAACGAGCACGCGGCTTTCTCACAGCTGCCGACGTGGTGACGGCTGCGTCCTTGTCCTCGGATCCGGGGTCAGACGCAGTGTCACTGAGACAGGTGCGCCGCGCGAGGGTTCTTTTCTCTCGCGGATTGTTGTTACAGGCTCGCTGCTTGCCTTGGGCTTATCACGGATTGTTGTTATGGTCTCGTGGATTACCTTTGGCTTCTCCCGAATCGTTGCCACATCCTCGCTGCTTGCCTTGTGTCTCTCACGGATCGTTGACACTGCCTCACTGCTCGCCTTTGGTGTTTCCTCGGGCTTCACCTCCTCCTTTTCCTTTGTAAACCTATCATCCGCTCTGACCGTTGCCGGAGTCTCAACATACGCACCCGTCACTTTCGGCGTCGGCATTGACAAAAATCTTGCTTCTTCGGTCTCGGCGTGGCCTCCGGCTCGTCTTCCTCCCTCTCATCACTGTCCCGATCCTCATCCGACTTTGGCGACGGTGCCCTAACAGAACCCCTTTCGGAGTGATTCTCCGCCGGGGCAAAGAGCTTCATCTCCGAGTCTATCCTGTCGACTGGATCACCCTCGGAATGCATGCTGGATCTCTTACTCTTAGTTGATTCCGTGGAGCGCACCCGTCGCAAGCCTGCAAACTCTACCGTCGGCCTCGAGACCTCCGGCTCTTTGGGTTCTTTTGTTTCCTTGGGTTCCGAGTTGTTGGCCTTTTTGGCATCGGAGAGGCGCCTAGCCCTGCGACTTCGCCATCCTTCCCTTACCGTCTCGGGTTTGTCTGCCTTTGGTGGTTCAGGTGGTTTCTGGACCTCTGGTTCCGGTGCAGGACTATTACTCGTAGCCCTGGCTAGCCGTCGAAGCAGATCGCGAGAATCCACAACCTTGTCTTCTGCCTTGGTTGGATTTGTCTCGTTCTTTTGAGGTTCGTCTTTGTTGAGTTCTTTATCGTTGTCCTCACTTCGACTCCCCTTATAAATCGTCACTGGCGTATCTGGGATGCGCTCTCCACCAATCTCGAATGCAGATTTCGGCCGAATCAGCGGGTTGGGTTCTAGCTCAAAATTGCGACCAGTCTCGAGTGGCTCCCGACTGGTCCGTGGTCTCACTTCCTCTTCTGGCGAGAGAGACCGCGACATGGAGTTTCGCTCGCGTATCTCCTCGAGACGCACAGCCGCCAGCGTTCGTTTCGACAGTCCATTCACCTCTCTTTGTCGAATTTCATCAAGTTTGGTGTTCTTTGGTCGTGGTTGGTTCCGGTCAGGTATAGGTATTTGTGACTCGGCTTGCTGTTCTCGGGTCCGTATCTCGTCCAACTTGGTATTTCTCTGTCGTATGCGCGAACTCGGCGCCGTGCCATTGATGCCTGCCTCCAACTCTCGTGCTCTTATCTCATCAAGTTTGGTGTTTCGTGATGGCGTAGGCCCCTTCAATGGTGATGGTGACTTTGCGAAGCTCTTCTCCTCGTTGGATGCCACTCGTCCCGGTTGATAGCCGAACCTGATCCTAGGGCTGTCCGACACTGTCAAGTCGCCTGCTGTAAAGTCCTGGTCAAGCTCCCACGCAAAGCTCTTGGCCGGTGACACGAACGGTTCCTGGGACTGGGTGGCCCGCTCGATGGAGGGCAGCGGTACATCCTCGATTCCGGGGACAAGCGCCGGCAGGTTAGCCTCACCGCTTAGATCCCTCACCTCCCTGGGAAAAAGCGGTCCGGAGCTGAGACGGGTCCTAGTCTTCCAATCCGTCAATCGCTCGCGTAATACGGTATCCTCGGTTGCATTCCTTTCGTCCTGTCGCGTGTCGGCGCCCTGCCCCGCCTCGCGCTTAGATGGAGACGCGCCATTCCTCCCATTCCGCGGCTCCTGTTCCGGCGACGTGCTGGGTCTGGGCAACGATGACCTCTTGCTATCCAGATGATCCTCGCTCAGCAGCTTGCGCATTTTGGCCTCGTCGGACGGGGCCTTTGCACGCCACGGCCGCGGCGCAGGGCTCGGCGACCCATTACCGGGCCGCTCACCGTCGGCCTTTTCCTCCTCCTCGGCCAGCCTGTACGCCTCGGTCAGGGAAATGGGTCGACGGTGCAGGAACGAGGTCGCCGAGGCCGCCGCGCTCGAGGGCCGGGGATTCGCGTGCTACCCGAGGACCCAACGCTGCTGGTGCTGCCTCTGCGGACAGCGGGGTGGTGCCTGACTCCGAGTTGGTCCTCCTGTTGAACAGTCCTGCGCGAGGCTTCTTCGCGGAAGCAGCACCGTCGTCCTTGGCGCCACTGGTGGTGTTTGTGGTGGTCGCGCCGGAGAAGAGCGGCTTGCGGCCCTCGTGCTTGACAAAGAGCTGGTTCGAGGGACGGGCGTTCTGTCGCGCAGCAGCAGTCGCGTTGGAGCGGTCGCGGTCCATGGCTAGCGACGGACCGACGCAAGAAGCTCAAGAAGGGTCGGGCAGAGTCGAATTCGAATGCCTCAGAGGGGCCGTGGCTGCATGGTACGTGGACAAGCAGCGGTCTTGGGCCAGCGCGTCATAGCATCGCAGCGTAGCTCTCTGGGCGTAGATGTTGCGCGCGATCGGACCAGAGGGCAATACGAGAACAAGATAGGTGCCAGATAAATATTCGAAACAATGCAACGGCCAGGTTCGGGTCCAGAGAAGCGGCGACAGTATCCTACCAGGGCGGAGTCGAGAGAAAAGTCAAGTTGTGTTGAGGTGTAAGTCAGGCGGGAGCTGGAAATCGAAAAGTCCAATGTTTAGATTCGAATTCCTTTGTCCCAGCGCGTTTCTGCACCCAAGGCTGGCAAGGCTCATGTCTCACTGCAGCGGCCCGCTGTGGTGGGCCAGTTTAGTGGTTTTGTCCCCTATGGGCCTTGGCTACTTACAGGTACCTAGGTACTAACCTAGTAGGTAGGTGGCTAGTAGATCACCGCCCCGGATTGGCGGTCAGCAGAAACAGCAACAATAAAAACAGCGCGCCATTTCACAACCGAGAAATAACCGTCGCGAACTGCACCATGGGCATTCATTATCTCCATCACATTCCGCATCTCAATCAATATACTTGACGCAACAGCACAGAAACATTTTACTAAAATAAACATAATTATGCCATACTTTTATCCATAACCTTCTCAGTTGAATTCATATTTTTATTTTCCCAAAATAAATTAAATCACCCTCCTATCTCCATCTTTCCCAAACCACCTATTAACCACAAGTATCTCCCCATACAACCCCAGCAGCAACGGTACTTCCTCTGCCCAGCTCGCTGTCTCGTTCGGGAAATTCTTCACTCAGTTACCAACTCCATACCAAGAAGCCTCCGATCCCGGTCCATAACTCGTGATTCGGCAATTTCCAACCACGCCGTCAAATTCTCACCCTGATCCTTTAAATCTTTCTCCTGTTTCTTCACATTGCAATTGCTTCGACAGCGAAGGCAGGACCCGTATTCAACTCATTGACCCACGCCCCTCTTTTCATTGTTCTCGTTTCATCTTCAGCTTAGGCCTCATACTATAGCCACAGGCTCACAACGCCTCGAAACCGAGTGATACTTGTACTATCCTTTGAGGACTACATATCCTAACCTCGCAACTCCTCATCACCATGTCAACCTCTAAGCCAACCCCTTCGTCCCCTCTCCCACATGTAAGATCCCACCCCTTCTATTCTAATCGCTCACCGACTTACACTCTCAGTGAACTCTTCTCCTCTACCCGTCACCACCTCGGAATCTACCGTGCCGTGGTTGTAACATGTCGTTATGCGGTCCCATCTCTTTCCAAGGACCGTCTCTATGCCGCCCTGGCTACTGTCATCACTGCTCAGCCGATGCTCCGCGTTGGCCTTCTAGGCCAGGACACCAGCACTACCACCTACTCTCACATTGAGCAGGTCGATCTGAACAAACAGGTCGACTTCAGAGGAGTCTTGGATGGAGTCACCACAAAGGAAGAGTACGAAACCAAGCTGGCCGACATTCAGGGCTGGAGACACAGCCAGCTCTGGCCCGATGTCGAGACCCAACCGTCCTGGCAAGCCATCGTCATACAACCACCTTCTGGACTTTTCAGCACGCCTCACGTCGATATCGTCTTTGGCTTTCATCATGCCATCGCCGATGGTACCTCCGGCCGCCTCTTCCACGAGCATCTCCTAGCTGCCCTGAACCAGCAATCCGATCAAACTTCCCTAAACGCTCCTCATCTGCTTTCGTTCCCCGAACCTCCTGTCTTGCCGGAAGCCCAGCAGGATATCATTGCTTATACCTTCACCACCAAGTTCACCGCAAGCGTCCTCTGGGGCGCCTTTGCCCCCTCATGGCTGCAGTTCGGAAAGCAGCCCATCTGGTACGGTCGGCCTCACGACTTTGCTCTCCCATATGTTACCCGCGTGCTGCCCGTAGATGTAGAGGGACAAGTGCTCGCTTCGCTGCTCAAGGCGTGCAAGTCGCACTCTACCTCGCTGACCGGACTTCTGCACGCCCTAGCCCTTGCGTCTCTCGCACATCGTCTTCCCCACGCGCCAGGGTTCGCATGCAGCACGCCCATCAGCATGCGACCGTACGCCATTCCTTCCGCCAATCCTGCCTTCCTCGACGCTCTGCGAGTACTCATCAGCAGCACTGACCACACATTCCCTCCCGCGGTCGTTGATGGCCTGCGATCCCCTGCTGGCCTCGACGATGGCATCTGGACTGCCGCGCGCTTCATCAAGGACGACCTCACCAAGCGCGCCGCCACACTACCTGCCGACGACCCCGTTGGCCTGATGAAGCACGTATCCGACTGGTTTGGCTACTGGCGTGGTAAAGATGGCCAGCCGCGCGACCAATCGTGGGAAGTTAGCAACGTTGGCGTCCTCAAGAACCCTACAGGGCAGGACGTCACCATCACTCGCACCATGTTCAGCAATGGCGCGATGGTAGCTGGCCCCATCATTGGCATCTCAGCAGCCAGTGTTGCCGGCGGCGCTTTCACCGCCACGGTGTCGTGGCAGGAGGGTGCTGTTGAGGAAGATTTGGTCAAGGGATTGGCAGACGACTTGCGGACATTCATGACACGCTTCCACACTGCCCAGAAATTCGCTGCGTAAACATGCTGCATGGGTGCTGGGATACGTAGAATTTACGATATCGGTTCATAGAAACAACAGTGGCTAGACCCCTGACTGGTAATAATATGTAATAAGACTCGGTGGACGTCAGTCCGAGAATAGAATTCTGTATTCACGAGAAATTGTATCTCTCTATGCTCATTAAGTAATGTTCTAATTGCCCAATATGGATGGTCCTGGCCCAAGCAGGTCATCACTCAGCTAGTGCTCTCCAAGCACTCACAGAAGCCAGTCTATCCAAACGCCGACCATATGCAGTGGGATTGACCAATATCTCACGTCATCACCACCCCAAGAAAACTATTCGTGTGCACGCCATTGCTGTGCATGTGTCAAACCTTTTCGTTACATCAAGAATTACCATCCTTCGCCAGGGTTTCGTCGTGCGCGGGTACCTCCTCTGAAGTAATCGTACTGCGCGGGGTCTTGAATCTCTTGCTCATCCTCACTCTGCGCAACCCCGGTGTATCCTCGAGGGCCGCTGCCCAGGCTCACAGCGGGTGGGCCAGGGCTGGGCACTGACGGGGAGAGAACCGGCGTCATACGTCCCCGCTCAACTGACATATCACGAGCAGCCCTCAATGGGGACTGATCGGTACATCAGCTGCGTTTTGGACGAGGCCGAGGCCAGATGAACTGCTGTTGTCCTGAGCATACAGAGGGCTGCGGGTGCGGCTAGTCGGGTCGAACGCAGAGCCCACGGTGGGTTGCTGAGAAAACCCGCTGGCGGGCGGCGCCATTGGGGGTCGGAACGGTTGATATGCCGTCTCGGACTGGGTAAATTGACGCCTGCTGCTGCCAGGGCCGAAAGGTGTGGACCGACCAGAAAGCGGCGTTCCGGGCCTAGATCCGCTGCCATATTCACCTTTGTCTGCCACCGTCGACGGTGTATTGGGCCGCATGATCTCACCAGGTCGACCGAAGATCTCGCCTGCGCCGTGGTCTTCCGCGAATTCGGCTCGGTTCTTGTAATACTCAAAGTCCAAGTGGGATTCAGAGACGTACTCGAAACCAGGCAATGCATTTGCTGACTTGCCAGGCTTACCACCTTGCATGGGATCCAGAGCATACATGTCCGAGTAGCCGCTAACGCTCATAAGGTCGTTGCCACCAGCCTCGCGGCCGTCTGTTAGCCGTCCCTTGTACAGAGATGGAAGCAAATTCTGCGCCTTCTGGTGCACCATCGGAGTGATGAGAGGCTTGTAGAGAGCAGGATTTCCAAAACGGCTGGCAAGTTTTTCGCTGCGGAGCTGATTCTCCTTTGCCTGGGCGGCCTCGGGGTTCTTGCTGGTGTGGCGCGTGCTGTAGTAACGAATCTTGTCGTCAAAGGTCCTGCTGCAGTACATCTTGAAGCCAATCATCAGGAAGGGGAGAGGGCAGACGGCGTAGAACTGGATGTGAGAGGGGTGCCTTGAACCCAGATAGTGAGAAGGTAGAAGAAGTTGGACAGCACAACGGCAAAGATCATACGGTTGAAGACAACGCGCCAGAACAAGCCGCCAGACTCTGTCTTGGTGACAAAGCGGTAAAGCAGAAGATACTTCTTCAGGTACGAATCGATACCGAAGTACATGGCCGTGGCAATGAGCACCAATGGCTGGATACCGGCGAAACACAAGGTGACCGTCGTATAGTAGAGGAAATAATTGTAGTAAGGAGCATACTCGAAAGGCGGTGGTGCTGTCAGCTCAATGAGCTCTCGGGGCGTAGGGCTCGAGAATTTCTTCAGAAAGAAGGCATAAATGAGAGGCCAGATCTGGGACAGATCAATGGCCGCACCAAGTTGGCGCTGCAAAAGATATGTGACCCAGAAAGGACTGGTTCGGCAGAGTGCTTGGAACAGAGTAAAGGTGATGTTTCCGTCCAGAATAGCCTTCCAAGCATCCTCGCCCTTGTTCGTCTTGATGATAACACCGGAAACGAAACCCCAGATGACACCGAAAAGCGAAAAGACCATCAAGTTGTTGAAGACAAAGAAAGCGTACAGCTTGCCAAGGACATGCCTCTCTCGTCCCGTCTTAGTTTGGTCACCAGCCTTAATGGCCAGGCGACGGAAGATGATGGGAAGAAGCAGGTAGAAGAGCGAAGTGAGCGCGGGGGCAGCAATACCCTGAACAAAACCCCAGAATTTGGGACTTGCCTCCATCTCATCTCGGAACCCTTTCCAGACCTTTGCCAAATTACTCATGTTGACCAAGAAGATGGCGATCATGGCGTTGGGGGCGATCCAGAAGAATGTGAGCAAGATAATCCAGAGCGTGTTAATCCATCTCCTGCGGCTGCGGCCAGCCGAGGTCAGAGACATGTTATTCCAGATGATGTCGTTGGGTCGCGGTGCGAGCGTGATGGTGGCGCCGTGGGGCTTCTTCTTGCGACAGGTGTGCGCAATGCTGTGAGCCTCGGTGATGTCAGAGTAACTGGCGAATCCGTACGGCATCGTGCCTCGCTTGTCTACACTCGCGCGGACTTCCTTGATTCGCACCTCGAGATCGCGAATGCGCTGGGTGTAGTACTCGATGGCATCCAACTTCTGGCCTCTAGGATACGTCTTGAACGAGGGATCTTTCTTGGAGGGCTTGCAGGTAGGGCGCGATGGAGGGAGCTGCTGAGGGTTCTTGAGGTACTTGGCGAGGACCTTCTCGAGCTTGCGGACCGCGTGGTCATGCTCGGTAATGAGATCAGGAAGATCCTTGACGTTTCGTGCGACGGCAGTACGAGCAAAGGACGAGTTCGGAGCGACGCCATCAATGATGCGAGCAATGCCCTCGTCGGAGCAGCCTTGCTTGGGAGGTCAAATAACTTTACAGGTCAGCGTAATCAGGCCAATCGGTTTGAAGATCTTACGAGCAGCGTTCGCGAGTGCAAGCTGTTTTGGAAGTCCTCGCTCTCGAAGTACTTTCTTCGCAACTGCAGGACCTTGCGGTAGTTCCACCACAGAAAAGCGGCAATGATAATCTCAGATAGCCAGGCGACAGCTACATGAGCCCACATGAACTGCTTGTTGGAAACACTGAGGGGCGTGATGAGGAGAATCCACTTATTGTCATCGCCTACGACCTTGTCGACCTCCGTGCCGTACATGTGAACGGGAATAAGAATGCCGAGACCAAGCACGGCCAGCACTAGGAAGATGTTGCGGCACATGCGAACGAAGCGGAGAAAGATGGTGGCATCCATGCCGATCTGGTGCATGAGCACCTCCTCGCGCGTGTTAAGGAGAGGAGTGATCCATGACCACGGCTGCTTGCCCAGAGGCGGCGGCGCGTGCTTCTCGTCTGCATGCTTGAGCTTAGGGGCATAGACGGCCTGGTTGTAGGGGCGGAGGAAGGAAAAGGCGATGGCGATGAAGGCAGTGAAACCTAGCGACGTAGCTAAGGCCGAGTAGATGGATGCTTCGGCAAGCTGTCGAGTTCCCAGTAAGTAAAAACGAGCCTTACAAGTTGTCCGCCGTGCAATTGGATCATGAAATGAAGCTTACAATTCCGGCGAAAGGGTCTGCTAGTAGCTCAAGCAGCTGCTTTGCAGGGTCCTCCTTTGGGGCTTGCCGAGAAAAGACCTGAGAGGCCATGCCAAGATTGGTCATGGTGAAGGAAGAGAGGGCCTCGCCTAGGGCGAAGGGCGATGTAGCGACTCCCAGCAGAGGCCGAAATCAGCGATATATCGAGAATCCGTCTGCCTTTGCCTCGGGGGTCGATAAGGTTCAGGTCCCTGAATGTGGCTTCGACGGGTAGCTAACGAGTCCAACTAAAAACGGAGCTTATTGGAGAGTTGCGCCCTCGATGGAATTCGACAAGGCGACGCGGTCTAGGTCGTCGAAATCGTCGTAAATAAAAAGGAACCCGACTCAGGAGAGAGGGAGAAAAAAGTGACGTCGCAGGCTCGGGCCGAGAGAGTAAGAATATAGAGGTGGACGGAGAACGCGCGCGAGAGGAGGGCCAAACGAGGGACAGAGGAGAAAAGCGAGCGGCGGCGGACGTAGAGGATACGAGGGGAAAGGAAAGGATGTCGATGTCGAGGTTGAAGATGGTGATGTTGCTGGACAAAAAGACAAGTCAAAGGTAGTGGCTAAAAGAGGGACATGACAAGGGGACTGGAACAGACCCAGTGACGCTCTGATCACAGGCTCTGCTTTTCCCTCCGTCCAAGGTTGGATGGATGCATTGGAACGGATGGATGGATGGGACGCATGATTTTCCATGTCAAGGGTGGTGGGCAGGTCCCTAGCGTGCCTGGTTTTGCGGGTGAGGTACCTTTACCCACATGGTGGTTCATGTACCTGCTGTCCAGCTGGTACCCGAACGGGACGCTTGGCCATTACGAGCGGCCCCGGATGCCCTCCCCTAAGCAGGTACGCCAACCCACCTAAGGCACAGCATCTGTTGGGTGTCTTTGAGCGCTGCCGGTCCCCATCCCTTCAGCGCCTGGCTGACGTGCTTGATGGAGACGGTAGAGACATGGAGCAGGTACCAACCTAAAGCGACAAGCATACTGCATGTAGGAGGTAGAGGTATGTAGGACTTTTTGGCTCGTATTCACATAGGAACAAGCGTTTTACTTGTTTGGGCTGCTGTGCTGTACATAATTTTATTTTATCCTTCTGACAGGACGTGGCGTGAGGCACATGCTGGTAGGCTATCTATCGGCCGACGCTCGCTCTGGCCGTCTTTACACGAGGCCTAACATGATACCTGAGGCCACCACAGCCTCCAAATGTCTCGTCCTCGACCAACCTCCCAAACAACGGACCTCCTGCCCTTCGCCTCACTCACTCAAAGACACCAACACACAATGGCGAACAGCCACGGCGCTCGCACACAACCCCTTCCGAAAATTCAGGGTGGGCAAACAACACGACGGAGTGGGGATGTGGATAGCCACGGGTTTCACAGGCCCACGATTGGTGTGCACTCCCCGGGCCTCGACCACCCCTGTCAGGAGAGCTATTTTGAGCCAGCTTGTCCCATTCCAGGCATAGCGCGCGCTGAGGGATACGAGACTCGTGCTCTTGCGACAAGAGACGAGAGAGTTTGACGGCGGGAACTACCGGTTTACCCAAGATACGGACTGTCTTGGGTGATAGATCGGCGACCTCCCATCACTTGCTTCTCAAGACGCTGTCCGGCTCGATGAGAAACCAGTTGCGAGTTCGCTCAAGAGTCGGGTCGTGGTGAAATAATGCCGCCCGGCGCCGTTTCTTTCTAACTCGGGACGGATGAATGAGATGGGGTCATGCCATGTTCTCCTACGTGATCGAGCTATGTACCAATCTACGCCACACACACAATGCAGCAACCTGTAAGGGAGAGCATTCCTGCGCGCAAGGGGCCGCCTGTAGACAACGCCTTTACTTTATTTCGGGCTTGGGCAATGCCTCTGCTCGCGCTTCGCTTTTAGGGCCGTAAGCTCTTGAAAAAGCATCACCGCAGGTATCCTGTTTTGCTAGGGTTCATTGGAATTGAGAATGCTGCAGTTGGCTGTCATTGCTGGGCAGTGTACCGGTACCCTACTGCATGATAAGAACCAACAGTTGTTTATGTGTCTTTCTCCCGAATCCACTTGTTGGCATCGTCGTCTCAGATTTCGCGCCTTTTAGAGGATTTTTTTTTCCTCGCCACTCAGACTTGTTTCAACCACCCGGCATGGTTCCGAGACCAAACGGACGGGGAACAGAAGACAAAGGATCCAGCACTATTGAAAGCAAGGTGACGAAAAGAACAAACACGACGAGATGGTTGGTCCATGAGATATCCTCAACTGGGACACTAAAGAAGCATCTAGACTCGGTGGTTGCGGCCCCTAACGGACACCGAACCAAAGTCTGCACCGAACGCGCGTTCCGGGAACCAACTGGGAAAAAGATTCAAGCCCCAGTCGACTGGCAGAGTGCCATTGATGCGCACTCAGGAGAAGCCAACTGCTCCTAGCAGGGCATTAACCTTGAACAAGCCTTTTCCATTAAAGCCGGGAAGCAGATGGTGAACCCTTGATTCTCGTTAGCATCGTACCCCATGTCCATAATGTCTCCATCGTGAACTCCATCAGCTTGGCACACTTGCAGGGGTTCGGCGTACCGGTACCGTCCGTATTTCTTTCTTTCTCTTGCTGGGTATATTTTGTATTTTTTCTTACTATGTATTGTTTTATTGAATATTTTTTTGTACTACGTAGTCACCCCGTATGCCGGCAGATCATTCCCCAATCGACAACTGGACGGGGCAGGGGAGCACAGCCTCGACCAGTGTGACGTCAAGTGGATATCGCAGAAGACGTAGACACTTTCCACTGCGAAGAAGGGCGATTTGCGCCGGGCGTGTCTTTGTTTGTGAGACTGCGTGTCGCCTTGTGTTGCGTAAGTGTCAGGATCGAGGTGTAGATTCAGGCGGAGGCCTCGATGGTAGCTCAAGACCAGGAGCTCACATTGGTCGCATGTCGCCGTTGTGCGATCATCTTAGACACAGCGCCGATAACGCTCATAAAGCCCTACTGTTTTGTTTCCTGTGCCGCTGCTCGTGCTACCTGATCTGTCTGTATCGAAATGCTGCATGATAAACAAACACCGTGTTATTGGTAGCTGGGATCCTCGCTTCATAGCGCCATGGAATGCATTAACGACTCCACGCGACCAAGCGATTCCCTCGTCCAAGGAGCCAGTCAGGTGCTTCAGTCGGCCGGTGTGAACAAGGACAGCAAGTCTATGCACGACATTATGAAAGGTTCTGCTGCACGTGTCTGACAAGGTTGAAATTGCGGCCTAACGACTCAATTGCCGAATGGCTGTCCATAAATCACATATTCTCATATTTCCCAAGTCAACCCTGAAAAAACAGACAACTTCAATTGCAAAAACTCCATAGCAAACATGACGAATATACATATCAAATCATCAGACGTCATATCCACGCCGTTACCCCCGCCTCACTTTTGTCATTTCGACGATAACCACCTGTCAATGGTCCAGCACATCGATCACTATTAGCGTCAAGTCGAATGGACATGGCGATATCTCGCGCCGACACGAGTCCTTCTTGATAACGAGTAAAACAAAGTTGGATGTGGTCCTTATTCAGACTTAGACCTCGACAGGTCCTTGGCTTCGCGTCTTGCGCGCCGTCTTGCCAATGGCTGGGGCAGGCTTCTTGTCCTTCTTGGCCACCTTACCGTTCGGTGAAGAATGAGGCTCACCGCCGTTCGTCTTGAGCTTCTTTTCAAGAGGCTCTTCGGCGGCGCCGTTTGTCGTTCCGCCGTTGGACTCAGCGCTATCTTCTGTGTCGACAGCGGCAGGGGCGGCAGGTGCAGCGGGCACGTCATCGAGCTTGCGCTTCTTGTCGCCAGCTGCGGTCTCCTCTGCCGCAGCAATGGCTGTCTCGTCCGCCTGGTCAGTCTCGATCTCGGTACGCAGCGCGCCAGCCGACTCGGTATCGGGCTTGCCGTTCACAGCTGCAGCAGCGGCGGCGGGCGCATCATCCGTGGCCGGCTTAGTGGCCGCATCCTCTACGGGTTCGCTGACAGCAGTAATGGGCGCAGCCTCAACGCCCGTGGTCACACTGGGTTCAGCGGGGGCTCTTCGAACGTCTTGAGCTCTGGGCGCGGGGTTCCGCCGGCAGGAGTGCCCGTGTTTACGGGAGTCTCGGGTACTGACATGACCTCGACGGGCTTGGGGAAAGCAATCCTGGGGCCTGCGCCATCGGGAATGTCAGGCTTCTTTTCCTCATTCGCCGTTTCCTCAGGCTGAGGCGCCGCCGCGGGCTCATTGATGGTGGGCACTGAAGGGGCGCCAGCTTCGGCTTCGGGGCGCCAGGCGCGGGTTCGCCGACTGGGAGGGTGTCAGTAGCACGTACGAAAGCGGCGCAAAGTGCGGGCACATCAATTTCACGGGATAGAGGACAGCAGAGTTGGTCGGATGGGATGCTGGGGATGCGCTGCGTCGAGAGAGGCCATACCTTTGTCAATTGCTGGTGCGAGTCCGTCGGCCATGTTGATGACGTAAGGGTGGTAAGCTCGGGTCGGAAGCTCAGCGCAAGCAGCTCCAGTGGCGGAGTACGGGAGGAGGGAGGGAGGATGGGGAAGGGCCGGTCGCTGGGCTTTGTATAGCTGATGGGCTGTCTCACAGGAACGAATGCAAGGGGAGAGGACGAAGAGGATGGGAGAGAGGGCGATGCAGGGCAAGATATGTTGCTGATGGGTGAGGTTGGGGACGGTGACGAGATGGGACAGGATGGGACAGGATGGGATGAGGTTCAAGGTCTGAGGTTGGATTGCGGCATTGCATTACTAACGACGGGAGCGCAGCAGAGCAGAGCAAACTGTAACGAGGTAGGTCCTTGGTTTTGGGTTCCACCGAGGACTGGGGCTCACATCATCGGTTGTTGGAGTCTTGATGGAGGTTCCTTTTGGGCCGTGGCCACTGCAGAAAGGAACCTTCCAGGCCAGGACTAGACGGTGGCAGGACGGGGAGCGTACCGTACGGCGCGCAGGTGGTGTACTGTGCTGCGGTGCTCCCGTGCCCGTGTGGCTTGTAAGGTTCAGCGCTCGCCCATGTCCTTGTTTCGACGGACGCGTCTGGCTAGGGATGCTGTTTGGCTGCGTGTGTGTGGTGAGGAGGAAGCGTGATGCGTCCGCAAGAGGAAGCGGTTGCTGGGACTGTGCGAACAAGGCTAGAGGCGTGCGGGGCGCACAGTGCGAGCTTGGCCTTCACCGATCCCAAAGAAGCGAATTGCGGGGAATCCCGATCCAGCCAGCAGCATCCATCCATCCCATTTCAGCCAGCCAGCGGCAAGGCCAGCCAGCCCTCCGTCATCTGTACGTCCTGCCTGCTGCACACCCGTTTCCAGCCATCAGCCTGCGAGGAAATCGATGTCTATCCGTCGGCTCGCTTAATGACAACCAGTAGGACCCTTTACACGTAACAACATTATTGTGTCTTCGCTTGAAGGTTAAAGGCCTCGACTGCATCTCCATAGGTACGTTTGTGAGACAGACACCCAAACCTCGAGGTAGGGCACGTGACGTAAACCAAAAGGTAGTTCTCGCACTATCATTTCTCCGCCACCAGCATCGACGATGCGTCACGTGCCGGCTTCCTCTGCCTTGAGTTGAATCAATACCTGAAAGTGAGGATAGAGCAATTCGTATCTCAGGTAACTAGATGATTGCTTTAAATCTGATATATCATAGCGCCGTGGAATATTTAGCCTTGGTTTTATTGTATGATTCATACCAAATTTGAATGGTTTATGGCTTCGCTTCGGTAGATTCTCAGTCGTAATGCCAGTCTCTTTAAAAGACATCTTAACTGACTTTGTTATTGGTTTATTTCAACCGATATTGAGGTAACAAGCCCATGTTAGAAATATATCTTATGAGTATAGAACGCTTTTCTTTCATTCAAAGTCAAACTATTTTCATGATTCCTCTTTACTTTGGTCTTTTATTGCACTCAAGAGCAGTTGGCTATAGGGTAGCAAATCCTTGATTAAGCACATTGAAATCAGTCACACTACACAACCTTCAAATCTCATCTGCTTGCAAATGGAACATAAGAGAAGGATCATATATATGTGGATTGCGAATTCAGTACTTATTATGTCAAAATCGTCCCCAACTCCCGGAGAGGGTATGAATCCTCGTAAGTACGGCTGTACTAACATCTCACAACTACGGCATCGGGAGAGATTGCGTAGAAGAAGAAGCAAATGACACACGTGTTTGATGTAACACAATTCGAAGCTGGTATGTTTATTTCGAGCTTGAAGTTTGACTTATTTCTCGCACAATTGGGTAGCCGTGCAAGCATCACTGTTTGCCTAAAATGTGGTAGCCCTCAAAGACACGACCAATATGCGAGTACATTATAAGTCAACACTTCATTAATGAAACCATACTCACTGGAAGATATGCTGGTTGCATTTGAAAATAGACATTGGGCTTCATGACCTATTCGACCCTTGAAGGCTCATTTTGGCAATTATTGTAAATCATCAGAAGTGGTATTCAGGTGTTTTCTGCAAGACCTGTATCTCAACATGAGCTTGCTGGTCTCATAACGTGAGGCCAGACGATGTTTTGCGGCTTACACAGGCTCTTGATAATCTAGATTCCTTCATTACAGTTATACTTTATTAGGAAATAAAGCCATGTATATACAAGCCAAATACAAGAGAGAGATAGATTTGTTCAATTTATATAACTTGAAATAGTGTAAGTCGTCAGTCCACCATTACGTCGCGATTCCAACCAACGGCATACAGCCCGAGATATTCTTTACCTTCTTCAAAATTCTCCATCATCTTCCCTCTTCTTCCTTGAAAACCACGGGCCTTCATTGCTATGGAGATCAAACACCATTAGTCCCGGCTTGTGCATCGTCAAGTCAACTATCTTATTGAGCTTCACAAATCTGTTGTCTATTGAGGATGACGCATTAGCACTCATGCCATTGAAGTGTGCGGATCATGACTTGTATCTCGAAATGTTAGCTCGATGGGGTTACTCACGAGTCAAATCATGTTCTATGTCAGACATTTCCCCGAGTGCATCCCCGTCTAGCACCCACGCCCCAACTACATCAAGCAGCTCGGTCTCCAGCTTCTGATATTCTTCTTCATCAATCTTGTCTCCCCGGATAGGAGCGTTCATATGTCGCATATAATGTTTCCAATACGTATTCTGAGCACGAATATATTCCACATACGCTGCTCGGTTGCCGTCGTCCTCGCAGCCTGAATCAGGCCATAGATAAAGCAGGTAGTGTGTCTTGATCGGAACAGGCCGAGACTGCCCACAGAATTCGGCCATAAACTTATGCCAATTATACATATTGCGTCTTAGAGTCATGTCCGCATATACGAACTTCAAGTCGGTATCAATTGGACGAGGGTCGTGATCAAGCAACTGGAAGTTGGGGAACTGCGTCATCTTGGCCTTTGCCATGATGGGAAATGAGCGGTTACGGTGGAATGGACCACCTACAATTTGACACATATTGCGAGCATACTGGTATATTGTGGCGCATGCGTAGAAATTCTTCAAATTTGTCGTGAGGAGCTTGGTGATCGCCTGTCTTGCAGAAGGGTGTAATTGTGAAGAATCAAAATTGGCCAAGTTGTCAAGGTCTCTAGCATTTTTGCCTAGGATGAGGTTACTGACACCTACTCCTGGGAGTCGCTTGCTACGCAATCGTGCAGAAAAGCTATGACAGCATCTATTGAAGTTCCATCACCCGCATATACCTCAAGGGTATCCATGTCTGGTTGTAGGTGAAGAAGCGAGGGTGCACCATGCTGCATAACAATTGAAGTCCGATAGAAACTCCGAAACGCCTGGCAGCTCTCCTTATTGACATAGAGCAAGCTTCGTGACCATTGCCGAAACGGGAGAGTGTGAACGCGGTAGTCGTAGCTGCTAATGATATTTCCTAGATGATTTGTTATGGTGTAAGGCTCAGAATCGACTTTTGTTGCACCTAGCAGATCTATCATTCCCTGATGCTTGTGTTCTGACAATGCGATACAGACAGTGATCTGGCGATTCCGTGGAAAGCAGTGGTTCCAGACTTGCAATCGGATTTCAATCGGAAATAAAGGAAATTGGTGAAATTTCACCGACTCCGTTTTGGTGACATTGTCAAGAAACTCATCATTGTACAGTTTGATCTGGGTATCAGTCAAACTCATTGTTTCGCCAGTGCTGGGTCTGGGCCTCCTCAGCTGAAAGATGCGCCAAAGTGGTTAAATGAGAGCACGTGCAGTGGAGGACCTGAATCAACAGACAGCGGAAGAGAGGGGACTGCATCTTATAGGTCATTCTATCATATCATGTGATAAAATGTCTCCATGATAATCCTACCTATTTATGGATAATGTCGCCACGCAAAATCAATGATAATTCCAAATCAACTTCTAAGGCTGAGAGCTGAACAATGGACCAATTAGAATTGCATTATATATCCAAATATAACGCCCCTATCTTTTCTAACCAAAGCAACAAGGGAAGAAATATACAAAAACTATTTGGATCAGAGGGAGTAGCAGCATTTGAAGCAGGGCTGGATATATCGCCAAAGCAAACCACCCAGTGTGGTAAAAGACCAGATCGAGGGGTGTGTCTAAATGGGAATGAAAACAATACTTTAAAAGCTCTTATATTAGATGTCAATGATGTGTTTTGAGCCTTTCTATGAATGTAATATCCCCTTTTGTCTTTTTACACGGCAATGTTGAACACCGGGCCAAGATTCTAAGGCTTATGCTTGCTGATCTCACTGTTAACGAGGCGCAGAGAATCCTTTACTATTCCTTATGCCTCTATAAACAACATATAGCCGAGAAATTCATGAAATAACGTTGTGACGATCTGAGATGTACGGTTTTACTGGGACGTAGTATGTGGCCATGGCAGACATAAATACCAGATCCCTTCTTGCTTGAATATGCCCAGGCAATCCAATCTCTAGCTCTATTTCTTCATAATATTCCGTTGTTTCATTCTATCTCCTTATCAATCATGATGTTCAATAAACTATCTTATACGCTTGTTTCTGCTATGAGCCTCTGCTATGTTGGCGTGATGGCTTTCTCTGACGGCGACAATGTCGTGGAAGACCCTGAACAGGGAAAGGACCTCACTGTTGAGAGAGGAACTATAATTGGTCGTGAACAAGACTCACTCTACACCCAAGGCCTGGCTACTTGTGTCGGAGCCGGAGCTGTGAACGTTGGTGAAGGAATGGTAGAGTATAACAAGGTATGTACTTGAGAGATGTCGTTTTTTCAACTTCCTGAGAAGACGAATTTCTCTGGTATTGTATCTAGCTAAACTTTCTCCCCAGGTTCTCGGACACATAAGGTGTGATGACGCTGGCGCTCTCCTTGAGGAATGGAAAAGAGAGGTGGAGGATATCTTTCCCTTGACCTACGCGTTGTTATCAGTGTAGTCAACCCAAACATTCTCGACGAGGCCGTGCGTGATGCTCAGAGAGAGCTGAATCGTGCCTCTCTCATAAGCGCGCTTACGCTTGTCGGAGAGAATGAAACCTGGAAAGTATTTCCTGTCCAGAGGCAAACTGTCGATGGACCTCTACCTCTCGGCAGCTTCAAGATTGAAAAAGATCGGACATTTAATATAGAGGGCCAAGTGGTGATCCCACCCACGGCACCAACACTCAACGTACCATGCTACTGGCCCATTCAATACACGCCAGCGAATGCACCTGACCAGACCCGAGAAGAGATGATGGAACTTGCCGACAAGATATGCAGAGATGCTGACGGATGCCGAGACAAGCCGGGTTCAACAGCTTACTGTGTCCCTGATGCAGATCCTTCTTATGGGTAAGTTTCTTGGTCCGACGGTTTCCTGTGATTGCTGACAGAAACCTCTTTAGACATTGTATTTGCCACTTTGACGAGTAAAGATATTGTGCTGCTTCGGTATGGTGAGGAATTTAGGTAAAGGTATACGAGGTTTTTGGAGGAAATTATGTTGTCAAATTCGAGAAGCTAAGCTGGAGAAAGCTCCAGTGATTCAAGCTTATGAGTTCCATTCAATGTCATGTATTGTGGTTTTGCTTGTTGGAAAGTATTTGTAGAGGAACACGTATGCTACAAAATACGTGTTTTTATCAGTTCCCTTACGGAGCATGTTGATATAGTGGTAAATAAACCTTTGCTTTCACTTATTGCTTTCATGACACGAGTTCCTCCGAAGTGTTTGGCAGCTCGAGGCTCAAAGTATCATGTGTTATTCCCTGATTACAGAAAACACTTTTGGTCAGATTCGTTAGTTATCAAGATTTATAACGAGATTGTTGAGTCTGATCCCCATCAACATTCACTAAGATGCTGCTCCAAACTCTTTCATTGACGCCTGTCCAATCTGAACTAAATCTTCGTTCAATAATGTATCCTTATCGGCGCCATTGATGCAGGATGCCAGCAATGCCGCCGAGATCTCCGTAATATGAACTTTAGGTAAACCGATAATGGTGCGTGCAATAGCCCCGAAAAAGCCCAGCATGAAGTCAGTCCGGCCAGGAGCATCTACAATGCCAGGACGAGCAATAACGCTGACAACACGACCGTTGGACTGCTTGGCAAAGTCGAGGACATGGTTCTCACATTCGCCCTAAAAATACGGGCTCAGTTAGCTTCGTAGCCTTTAAAAATAAGAAGAGATACAAATCACCCGCATCAAACAAAATTCTGGAAGCACCATGGGCCGTTTAGTCTGGTCACGCTCAGCCTTGGCCCCACTGATGTAAGTGAACCGAAACGGTGAATTGGCGCTGGCGGCAATCGTTTTAAGACCATAGACAAGATAGTCGAAACAAATGTGTCTCGATTCCTCCAAAGTCATGGTCTTGAGTTGCGAGGGCGTCGTGCCAATCGTCCTATCGCGTACGCGCCTTGGTCAGCATGCAAAGGGCACCATTCCAGGAGCCAAACTACCAAATGCAAGCATCGGCGCCTTTGACTTGCTGCTTCACTTCATCCGAGTAGTTTTCAAAATCAGCAATGATCGCTGATTTCAACTTGGAAGTATCGGCATTGGGCCCTAGATTTGACGGCACAGGGGTTTCGCGTCGCGCAAGACCGATGATTGACGTGACAGTAGGAGCAGAAAGAGCCCCACGGATGATTTCAGCAGCCACAAGGCCCGTAGAACCAACAATTACAAGTTTCATGGTATTGATTGAACAGAACAGGTTACTTGAAGCCTGGAAGATAGAAGTACGGGCGAAATGAGGCTGAGGACGGAGGGGAAAGGAAGCGCCAGGCAGGCTTCCCCAAACACAGGACTTAGCTGCCAACAGAGATAGTGCCAAATACTGACAGTACGGTGTGCTAGTAGTGTGTGCCCAAGATGCCATTCTTTTGGCCCCAACGATGATTGGGATGCATGACGCAGGCTGACACCTTCTGCTCAGGCCAGGGAGAACCAACAGTTAATAAATACACCCTCTGCGCCAATGGGGCCAACAAAGCTCCTGCTTTAGCATGGGGATTGGGAAAAGAAATGGTGCCGCTCAGATACTGTAAGCATAGTCTGTAGTGCCTGGCCACCCACATGTGAGCGAGGCCTTGTTCTTATCGCGGGCTACTACGCGTCGAGGCTGCCAAACATGGCTATGGATGTTTTATATGGTATTTTATCTGAAAGCTGCTTTTTGAGGGTAAATGTACCAACGAGTTTACGAGAATAGCGCGGCTGGTGTTTGGTAGAACCTCCAAGATAGTGATAGTGATTGCCATACTGAGTGCCAAGGCTAACACCACCTGGATGATTACTGAGAAACAAACTTGAGATAACTGACCAAATTTTTGGAGGGTATGAAAGAGTGCACGTCGAACCCATTGAGTTCTACGCCGCCCTATTCCTTTAATGACTGGAAATATTGATGTCTCGGTCAACACAGATGGAACCCATGGGAATCCACGTTGCCTTCGTCTGCTTTGCACGTTGAAAAGGTTCGTGAATAATAGTGCTCAATTCACCAGGAGTGTAGAGCTTGAATGGAATATTGGTGTTTCTTTAATGCATCTGCTCCCCATATCGCACAGTCTTTTAGCAAGCGGCTCGTGCCGATCGGCCCAGATCTTCAAAGACCCTTTCTCTTGTCATCGTTTGCTTCTCGCGTGTGGTTCAACGCCCGCGAGACCTATGTTCCTTGTACCCCGCATGGCAAGGCCACTTACGCAGTTGGTTCAAAATGAGGCTAGATGCCGGCTAGTCAATAGCTATCGTTGCATATAACGATCGTTAAGATACTTAGTAATCCGATGCTACATCCTGCACGCCTGGTCTTTCATGTTTACCGAACCTGCAGTTGGTTTGAGATTACCGAATGAGTAATGTGTGTGCTAACCCATGCAGCTCCGCTGTGATTGTTCATTGTCAGACCCAACAACTTCTCGCTTACCCAGCTCAGCTAAATTCACACTCCTCATGGCTCCTCTCTTTCTCCGCGCACATAAGTAAAGGGACTAGACAAACATTTCAGAGCCCCAGATTGACACACATTTCTCCAATTTAGTACCTTCTGTATACACGTACACTCATTGAGTCAGTGCTCTAAAGCGTGGTGGAGGCATAGCATACTTGTACGCCCCCACACGCAACTTCGGACCACACCTTTATACCATCCTGTGATTAGAGAATCAACCAGTCTGGGGTTATCATGGTTTTACTGTTCAACCTCGGCCTGCTGGCCTCCTCCTTGCTCGCGCTTTCGACTTCAGCATTCGGCCAGCCCCTTGCTGCTCTGGATTGGCCCCAATCGTCAGCACAACAGTCTACAAGCTCTGTTTCTCTTATCTTTGAGTTTCAGAACAGCACATTCATCGAAAATCTCATCGTTCTTCCTGACGGAAAGATAATTTTCACGACATTTGGTTCCGGTCTTCTTCGAACCATTGACCCCAAAGTTTCTCGTCCCTCAGCCCGTATCCTCACCTCTATCTCGGACGTTACTGGATTTACTGGACTTGCACATCTGCCGAATCCTGATCATTATGCCGTCACTGGGGGTAAACATACCCTTTTCGCATTCGAGCGCGGCTCTATGAAGGTCTACATCGTCAGCATTGCGTCTGGCCGTGTCGTTGATACAATTTCTGTGCCAGATACCACTATGATGAACGGATTGGTCTCGATTCCGTCTCGTAAAAGTATACTGTTAAGCGCCGACTCCTTGGCTGGCCGCATTTTGCGGGTTGATGCCTTTACACGCAAGGTCAGTGTCGCCTTTTCAGACCCGGAACTTGGGCCTCCTCCTGAGGGCTCTGGGTTTCAATTTGGTGTCAACGGTATACGCATTCGTGACCAGTATCTCTACTTCACCAACTCTGGGAGGGGCACGTTTGGCCGTGTGCGTATCGATGACAAAGGGAACAAGGTGGGCGAAGTTGAAATCATCGCTCGATTGTCTACGCCTACGAGCATGTCCAATGCTTATGACGACTTTGACTTTGATCGCGAGGGCAATGCTTATCTATCGTTGCACTCCTCTACTGTTATCAAAGTGTCACCATCTGGCCAGCAGACCATATTTGCTGGTGGTCCTGGGACTGAGGCGTGTGATCCAGCTGTTTTGCTCCGAGATCCCACATCTTTAGCATTGAATGTGGATGGTAAGTCCATTTACATATCAACCGGTGGCAATGGTAATTGGGGTTGTGATCAAGTTTTGGGTGGACAGATCTTCGAGGTTCGTCTTAATTGTTGATGCGACGATATGTGAGCATTATATATGCTAGACTATGTCCATGAAGCTACAGATAATTTAATAGAAGCCGCCAACTCTCTTTATCAATGGCTCATACAACCAATACACATTGAATAAACACGGCGTGGTAATTGATCACTTCTGAAACCATAAACGAAATATTCGAATTGGCCCATAACCATGAACGTAGCAATTCAGAAAGCAGGCAACTTTGACATGGGAGCTGGCTCTACGTGAACGTTCATCGCCATTTACGTATGTGTTAATACAGGCTATAAAAAGTGAAGGAAACGTTATAGCTGTGAGATGTAAGGTCGTTTGGGAAGTGAACAACAATCTCATGGCTGATTGAACAAATACATGATCGTCAAACCAATCGAAACTTCAACAAACTCGGTCAAAAGCATGCCATTTTGTGGAGCAGCGGCTCGCCTCGCTGCATGTGAGCACCTCGCCTCCGATATCGAGAGGCTGCTCAACGATAGGGACCTACTATATTTCGAACGCTCCGAGTGGTCAAGGCCAGCATCCGCCACCGTATCATTACAGAATCAGCCAGCCAGTCAAACGATATCAGCAGGTAACCGGTGATGCGGCTCAAGTTACCCCTCTTTTTCTTTTGAGGCGTGCTCATCTGCTGCAGCAAGCCAATGCTTTGGCTCAGGCGGCAGGCTTGCAGCCCATCCCATGGTGTCCAGAATTGCTGAAAGGAGAATTAAAATGCTTGCCGGACGCCGCTCCACGCTCTAGACTTGAATCCCATATACGCAGACTGTTGGTATTTTTATCGGTGGCTAGCTATCACCACCTGTTAGCTCCAAGCGTTACAGATAATTGAATGAAGAGCTTTGAAGCAGAGTAGTCGGAATAATGGCGGAAGAAGATTATCTCAATTCCTACCTGTTGCGCAAGGATGACCTAGAGAATCACCTGAAGTTGATATTCCCCGGCCAGGAGAGTCAAATCTCGGTCACGGTAAGTCGCCTCGTCATACCTTAGCACTTCTGCCTTGGCCATTGTGACGCAGAGTGTGCATGCTACTGACGCAGATAAAGCTAATGGAGGATCGATATCGCCTCAAGATCCCTAGACAGTTGACACAGGTATATACCGGCCCCTATTACTTAAATGCGTTGCGCTTGGATCAAGAATTTTGGTGAACTGACACTTGGTTCTGGAGCAGGCTGAGAAGAACTACATTTTTGACTACGTGCGTTACGAGACAGCCACCACTTGAATGGGAAGTTCCGCGCCCCATTCTGGGCAAGGCGCTCAGAGTCTAATTGTGGGCTTAGGGGTTCCGAGTCGTATTCGTTGCGACTTTACGTTATATGAGGTTCATGGCATGTTGAATGGGTGAGAGCAAGGGCAGCTTCCTAGGCTGCTCAGAGAAAGCTATGGGCTCAGGTACAAGGCTTTGAACGAAATACATGACCTGTAAAGAAACAACGCTACCTTCTCTGAACCACCAACCAGATCACCCGTACCACCAACTCCCATGGCCAGGCTCATTGCGGGGTTTTTACGCAGCCCATCACTGCGCCAAGCTAGCCACACCCACTTATTGCACCTTCTTTTCATTTACCAACCTTATCTACAACCAGGCTTCGCATAATCGTTAGGAGTTTTTTTAATTAAGCTCTTTGTTATCGGTATCTATCTTCAAACTGTTATCTAGCTACGCACATATAAAGAATAGTACGTCTCCGATCGACTGGGGTTCATGCGCAGTTGAAGCACCTCAACTGTTCGAAAGATTTAGACATGGCCGGAACGGCGTCGTTGGGAGATCCTAAGGTGTATGGTACAAGAAACTTTTAAGGTTTCAAGCGTCAAGGCATCAATTCGAGAGCTACCCTTTGAACCTGCTGCGGACCGACTTATTTGCTCACGAGCTTGAAGCTTATCAAAATAAAGTGGTTGCTAGAGAAACAGATACATTCCACCCGAGGCACCGCTCTGTTTATGTCTTGAGTTACTCGAGAACCACTAAACGTTGAGACTTCTGTCCTGCATGATAAATTTGGAAAAGCCATTGTCTTCTAACTGTTAATTAGAGTTTGCACTCTCATCAAAAGGAGCAAATGTGGACCAATTATTAGAAGAACACATGAGTGGAAATAGCAAAGACCCACCATGTCAATACATGTAAGGCCTCTTTTCTTTGTCAGTTTAAGCCAGCAATTCTGAGCTGCTCGGGCATGATGTATCTGTCTTGAGATGTAACATGCAATATAGGTTCATCCACGCCCGAAATTCAAGAGACCCGCTTAGTATAGGCAAAGGGCAGCTTCTCTATGCACTAACACATTTCCAGGCGATGCCGGCCTTTCTTAACCATGCTCTTACTTTTTGTAGAAGGGAAGAGCCGCACCTACAGGCGACATTTTGCTACGAAGACCACTTGTCAGAACACAGTCAGACATTACGCATAGATGAGTTAGGCAGATCGGAGTTCCAGATCCAGCACTGCTTCAACCTTGTTGGGTTAGAGTATGGAAACAAGAGTGACTCATGGCCATGGCTCATAAGACAGACGGCTGTACATTTCTCATTCGATCTCTTAGGCGGCCAGGCATCCTGGATCATCTTAAAAGCGAACGCAATTTTTCGCGAACGCCTGGTAAGAGATGTGGATGCAGACTCGGACCGCAGACAGTTGGATGATATAAGCACCACCGAGGGATCGTTTTCGCTAGCCCTGAGGACACACCTGCTCATCTTTGCCTGGTGCGTCGAGAACTGGTCGAACTACATTGGATTCTTGGAAAAGGCTGTAGAACGGCCTTCGGCGCTTACCAGGGGCAGTCCAATAGCGGAAATGACCACTGAAGCAGTCGTCTCACGGTATCAGGCACTTAACTCTCCCATCCATAGTCGACAGACTACAACCACCTCAACTCAAGGCCTGTTGCCTCGTGCTAGCAGTTTCCGCAAATTCTTTGGGATACCGCAAAAGCCAGTGAATGAATCCCCCAGCCTAATCCTACTGTAGCCACCGATGACAACGAGCTCGAGATTGAACAATTGTTTCCTTTCGACCAACTCCAGAAATTACATCGGAATCTTGTCCGTCTTGAAGATGCGAGCGGCGTCATTGACCAAGATAAGAAGGTTATCGAAAATATAATTCAGCGTTTTGAATGCTTGAACAGCTCTACAGTATTCATTTCATATGTTAAAACAGATAACATCAACTTTGATCGGTTTTATCAACGAGCTCGTGCATGCGTGCAAGAACTGGAAAATCAACTGGCTCGCTTGAGAGCTATAATAAAGGATCTTGATAAAGTCATTTCACTGGTTAGCATATAGAAACCCTCCCCTTCTCAATTACTTATCAGCGGCGCTAACTAGGACTCATCACTCCTTGATTTAGTATACTGGAATTCTTCAGTATAAGAACATGCGCACCGTCGAATACTTTGCTCAACAAATGAACATACTCACACAAGACATGCATGACATCGTGACCACTACCAGACAAGGGGCATTATCAATATACTCTCCTTTCCCGTTATGACACTGTTACCTCCTAAGAACCTTTGTGTCTGCAAGATGCAGCCTGGCTTTTTGGAGGCAGGGAAACTTCATGTCTCGAGGGCTCTACGGGTTCCTACCCTTTCTTTAGTATTATCCTTCTCAAATCTGACGGAGACAACAGCACGACAACATCGATAGTGAATGTTCGTACACTGAGACGGTGAACATTGAGATCCCGCTCACTGGAACCTTTCTTGGCCATCTACTTACTCTCATGACCTTCGTCCTGGCTATCTAGGATCTCGTGTACCTGCTTGGCCGGCGTCCGCGACGAACTTTCGCTTGCAGCGGGATATATCATACAATATGGCAGAGATCGCTGAGAATAAGGAGGTGAAGGCATGCTTGCGAGTATATGAACGAAGAGAGAAGCTCAGACGTAATTTTGCATCTCGATAAAAGGCCAGCAAACTAACATGATGTGGTGGATATTGAGCAGATCTATCCTAAATTGTCGAAAGGATAGATTAATTTACTACGGTATATCTTGAATATTGAAAGCCATGAATCGATTCGTAACTATTCTTGAGAATTGAGGTAGTGAAATTGACATACTTGATCCTGTCGTCATTTCAGTTTCTTCTATTCCAAGTCTGGAGATAGTAGTGTTAAGAAAGACATGGTAGGTCCCCTATTCCTCTCTCATGCGACGAAAGATTTGACAGGTGAAGCGAAAAGAATGGATATATTGAAGCCTAGAAATCGCATGCCGAGTAGGCGAACAAGGGTATCCAAAAGAGAAGCCCAGAGCCGTGAATAAGTCAGCAGGGACTACTACCCTTATTGGGTTTTAGTTTGGAGACAATCTCAAAAAGATCCTTTCTCTTACTAAAGAGGCAACAATTTCCTTGTTTCTGACATTTTTGGCTCCTTCCCCATTCAAGGAGATAGGCTATCCCTCCTTACCTTATATAGGTATGTCTTGTATTGTAAATCTTTATGTGTATCCCCTTGAGGTCGGTAAGGTGCAGACTAAGTGGAAGCTCCACAAGGCCTGAGTCATATGTTGGCACATGTAGCGATTACTTGCACCCTCCTGGACCTGGATAGGGTATGACCGTTACGATGTGGCTATGTATAAGGCTGGCCAATGATGATAGCTCTACCGACGGACACAATATACTAGGCCTTCAATGCTTCTAGTTTCTGTCCGGTTCCAATTGGTTGATTCCTTAGTGTGCTAACCTAGTATACACCTTATTGACCCCAAGGAGATGGAACTCGCGTTTTGGTGGAGTCATGCGGCGGGGGTCCTGGATAATAAGTTCCATTTCTGTCATCTTAAACAAGTGAGGCATATCCCAAGGTCCTCTTGGCACCATAGCTGCTGCTTAGCCACAACGTGCCTGATAATGAACGCCTCTTAGCACAGCCATATTCCTCGCCAGCCTTGATCAAGCGGCATCTGACCACCCCTCCAACTCCTCGATTGATCGGCCAATCCGATTAGCCCAACTGTGAGCAACCAACAGGCAGCCATCCTATATCATTTCCCACAGCCCCGCTAAGCTGGGAGGTAGAGGAGACTTCGATAATCTAGGCTGAACGCTCCTAGTATCCTATGATGTTTTGTACCCCTACATGAGACCCCTCTTGATGCCCAAGACGTGCTCCTATAGCGCCTTACCAACTAATATCGCGAATGGGTCTCACTTCAAGCTCCTAGTAGACTACCTCAATAGGACGCCTTGTCGAAATAATTCAACCTGTGACTATTTGAGCTGACCAATCTGAGTCCAATTAAGGTTTTGTGTTGGAACAATGAACCATTGCCGGCTACGTGATTGGAGTGAGCTTCTCTGACTATATCTGCTCTCAATACCCGCTCCCTATCCAATCTCGACCCCGGCGTGGCGGCAGTCGCGTCACTTGTCGCACTTCACATACATCAAGTGGGACGTGATAACCATCCTGCCATGGCTTCACAGACGCACCCGTACCCATCGAGCCCAACTACGTCCAGCACAATGGCAGTCGATTTCACAAGCTACGTTTCGAGCAACCTGCATGTTGGCTATGGCGTCGGCGGACAGGAGGACAAGTTTCTGCCGCCTGCGAAACTGCCCGAATACTGGAGTTGGCTTAAGGTCCATGAGGTCCTCACCCATCACAACATTGTCGTATCTGTGAACGCTATTCGACAGGACTATTTGCGCGTCTTCTCGATCCTTGTATACATGAATGCCGTCAACTTTCTCGAAGATGCGTTCATGCAGCACGGATTCGATGACGGTAAATTCCCTGCAGAAGAGTGCCCATGGCCCTCATCCCCGCTCTTCTCCGACTTCTGGACACGGTTCGCTCCACACCAATGGATGTTCTTCCCACTCGAGTTGCACCCCAATCGCCTCCTAGGCACGAGACTCCCACCCAATCGTATCTTACCTTGGCGAAAGGAGAATATTTTCGGAGGTGATACATCCACTGTATACAAAATTGTTGTACATGATTCCTGCAATATGATACACCAGAGCCGCCAGGTATGTACCATGTCTTTCATCAAACTCCTCATGTTCCTGTTCCTTGAATGTCTTCTGCCAAGAACTATCTATGTGACTGCCATAGAAGTGCCAACCAGTTTGAGTACCTGTTCAAGCAATGGCAACTTCCCATATCAGATATACCAACTAACTTCGACTCACAGCAGGGCCGTACTACATCAAGACAAAACACCTTCGCCCTCAAAACATACACGACACGTGGGGCTCACTTATACGAGAAGGAACGGAAGGCCCTCGACTTGCTTGTATACACAAAACGTTCCGACAATATCGTTGCCTACTACGGGTCGTTTCAACATGGCGAGACGTATAATCTGATACTAGAGCTAGCCAACGGAGGTGACCTGGGAGAGTTCTTGAAGAGCACGAAACGACCACAGACTGCCCAAGAAATACATGATTTCTGGTGCAGTCTAACCAACGTGCTCAAAGGATTGTTGCGCGTGCACCAAACAACCGAGCGTGAACATGTTTCGAATACGGGCCATACCATACTCATCCTTCACGAAGACCTCAACCCCGAGAATATTCTCTTAGACCGGCCGGAGAACTCAACTTCGACATATCAGTTTCAGCCGAAGATTGCCGACTTTGGGTGTAGTGACGTGCGTAATGTATCGCCTGATGCCCAAGATGAGAATCTCAGCCTCGACCACCATGGTAGCCCCACGTATTCCGCACCCGAGATCTCACACCATGAGAGTTATAAGCATGTTGGGCGCTACCGCATATCGGAAGCCGCCGATATCTGGGCCATGGGATGCATCCTAAGTGAGGCTTCTGTCTGGGTTGCCTTGGGCCCCGGGGGCTCGAGGAGTACACCCAGCTTCGTCAGGCCGAGACGAGGCGTATCAACAACTTCGGTGGCAGTGCCTACGGTAATTGCTTCCATAACGGTATAGAGCGGCTGAATGCTGTTAACAAGATGCACGAGCGGACTGTGGAATCTCTGCCAGCTTACGATAACATTACCAAACACATCTTGCTTGTTGTGGAGTTGTATATGATGGCCCAGGATACAGTGAAGCGATGGCCTGCGGATAAGCTCAGTGACAAAATTGGCCATATATTAGACAGCTATAACTTGGGCGAGAATGAGGTTTCTTCAAAAGAAACTCACACGGAGCCGTAAGTGGAGCATCTCCAGATCGAGCTTCAGGAATTTCAGTCACAAGAACGACGAAAAATCAGCCTGCAATGTCCTTAAGTAAGACCTCAACCTTAGCCTCAGCCGTCAACTCATCTTCATCAAGGGAGCTCGGCTATACATCTCGAGTTGCACCAGTACCTCCTCGAAATATGAAGCACGCTTTTTCCAAAGCGGTCTCATCTAGTGCCTTTCAGTTGAGCTCATTGGGGGCTTGAACCTCCACAGCAAGGCTGTCAGACCGACTCAAATCAGCACAAAAGTATCAGACCCGAAGACACGGATGTTAACGAAGACTGATTTCCTCAGTTTGGCAGAGGTATCCCGTTATCGAGAGGCTCGGAAGAACTACACACGTGTTGAACCACATGTTGACAAGCTCACCACGAAGCTTCGCAGCTGCCTGAGCAACAGAGACCATCTCTTCTTCTTTGAAAACTCCCAGTCAATGCACCGGCATTTAGATACGGGAATTTCTGCGTTTCAATCGCTATCTTATTTGGCTAAGCAAATTGATACAAATGGCATCGAGTTGATCTTGGCATCCGATCCCATCAAAGTGCACCAGAGTTCCAACACAACAGGGCTCATCAAAGAGCTTCGGCGGTGCAACTTCAACCACTTTGACCTGATGGAGAGTAGTTTCGGCCAATTTGTGGAAAAGGTCGTCTTGCCACGCCTGCCTAAGCCCAATCATCTAGTCTCAGCAGTAGGCAACAGCAGACGCCGTCCCCGTTCAGCGCCGGTCCTAAACCCCTTAGCATCTTCGTGTTTACCGACGGCCGGTGGGGAAAGGGACTCCAACATGCTGCTGGCATAGAGAATCCTGTTTCGATACTGATGCGAAATATCCTCCAGCTGGGCTTAAACAGAACCCATATTATGGTGCAATTTATTCGTTTCGGGGATGATGAGGATGGGAAGAGGTATCTTCAATACCTTGACGATAATCTCGGTCGCCAAATGCACTGGTAAGTTACCCATGACACCTTCATGTATTTGTGGCTCTAAGCTGGCTCTGCCGTTTCTGCTTGCATGTCCCAAGGCCTCAAATTTACAAGTATACGGTTGCTAATCAATCCATGTTCGTAGTGATATCGTTGATACGGAACCGATTGACGGTAATGTAATAAAAATGTTCATTGGCGGCCTTGAAGTGAGTATGGACGGCAATGTGGAGCAAGGGACAATATCCGCAGCCGCAAACGAGAACCAGGCTATGATGGAGCCACTCTTCAGTAAGAACATGTCTATGGACCAACATAAGGAGGAAGGCTCAAGCCAGCACTCCGGTTCAGTTACCATGGGTATAGAACCCACAGAGGTCTTCCTGCCGATGAAAGATGTAACCTATGGCAAAACAGATAGCCACTTAGATGACCCTGGAGCCGCTCAGGCTCCCGCTCTGACAGACTCAGCATACATAAGCGCATCCTATAAAAAGTCTATAACTACTCGAAGTATTAAGCATCCTACTTCCCAGCATTCGACAAGGTCCGAGAATATGTCCACGATCGATTTCGAACCAAGACTCCAACGAGAATCGGAAGACAAGGCCCACGAAATTGATACCAAAACTGTTTACTCAGATGAATCATTGATTCCGATTTCGAAAAAGCGCGGATATATTAGTGCGACCGTCGATAGCCTGTGTGACATCGTCTACCTGGAAGATCCTGAAGAGGAAGATGTGAAGCGGATACATCAACTACTGCCAGAACTACTCAGAACCTTCGCTCTCAGAATTGGTCATAATACAACAACCCAAATGCATCGATCGATTATGGTTTTCATCTACAAGTATCGGGAGTGAGTTTAGATAATCTCGCAGATTTCAGAAATTGGTTGTTCGGTAGCTGACATGTCTATTAATCAGCATAATAGCCAAAAACTTCAGTAAAAGGCGGTTCGATAGTGTAGAGGAACTGCCCATTGCCCGAATTCATGACAATAGCATGTCTTTAAACGAAAAAATGAATAGATGGAAAACAGATCCAAGCCCAGCAGACGAGGCTTTATTGAACTGCCATGATGAAATTGACACCAAAACTCCAGTCGATCACGATGCTACGTCAGAAGCAGAGGAAGAAGGACAAGCGGAAACAGAAATGCCTGAGCTCGAAGAGTATACGGGCTTTATCCTACATTCGCTAGCCTACGAATGGCTTCTTAAATATATGCGTCGTGAAATGACCTTGGCTCCGTCAATGGCAAACACTATGCGGAATATCAGAGGAAAGATCATGGAGATACTCCTCTATCTCGAGAGGTTAGCAAAAAGAAATCTTCTGAGACCTACAAGATCATTTTCGAAGTCGATTGGAACCCGATGGCTTTCCTCGAAGCTCAGGACTACGAAGAAGAAGCAGACGTGGTAGTAAAAATGTGATTACCTTGACTGGAGGGCCCAGTGATGCACAGGCGCTCACCTGTGGGCAGTATCTGTGCCAGACATGGCCATTAAGCGGAAACCAAGTCATGCAACTTATTCAAGATGTGCTTCGCAGTAAATCTAGCTGCAGGCAAGAATGTAGATTCTCAAATCTCAAGTCGTCTTTACTCAGCTAATAATCGGATGCTTTTAGGTGAACTATCTGATAACACCAAGATTACCGCATGGACCAATGCATCAACATTTTTGCTGAAGCTTACGGGATAGCCGATTCCCTAGCGGAGATCGGTGAACAGCTTGCTTGGTTGGGAGCCGCCCTTCGATTATCTACGAACGACTATGGTATTGTTTGCTGCATACCAGAAATCTCCAAAATTCACGCTGGTACCACACAACACGATGCTCATAGAATGTCCACCTCGCCAACCAGTTTCTGCAAGATAGAGTTTGCAATGCAAGAAATAGACAACGTCCAATCTTCAGGTTGTCAATGCTGGCACGGTCTTTTCGGAATCCAGTAGTAGTCGCAGGCTACCCAATCCTACGTCGTCCCCATCAAGGATCTGGTTTGGAAATCCATCTAGATCTAATGGCAAAATTAATAGAGTCACAGCGATTGACACATTTTAACGGCAAAGTCTTTATAAAAGCTTCTCAGCTATAATATTTCCCACGCGACGAGTGGCTGATACTATCATTTGGCATTTACTATCTAACGGTTCTGATTACATATCGTATAACGATCCCAGAGTTCAGCATATTCTCAACGAGAATCAGGTTGAGGTTACAATGACGGACCTGCCGGTGAGTCGACACATTCTTGGATGGTCTTCAGACGTCCAGAATCATGCTGGTACGAATATTATATCTTTCAAGCCAAAGTAAATTTTGTCTGATCACAGGTACTTTAGGAACTTTAAGTGCAACCTATAAAATTGACTGGTCTGGTCTGGGAGACCCAGCGAAACCTCTCCCCTCAGTAAGATAGTCGTAAGAAGCGGGAAGCTGATTCCGCGTCCAAGGGCCTCGATTGGGCGAAAGGACCGTCGAGAGTCACCTGATGGCTACTTGGGTATTCTGAAATGGATTGAGAGTAAATTCGTCCAATTCTTTGACACAAGTGACCGACGCGCTTGGCTTGTTGATGGCGCCAGCGCTGTTTTGCACCTAGTTCGTGCATCTCTTACTTATGAACAAAGCGGCAGTTTTAGTCACTTGATGTGCCTAAGGCCAGAAAACTTGATAGAAAGCCCAACAGCATCCAACAAAAGGCCGCTGCCGTTGCTGTTCTCACCAACGAGGAAAATAAACGCCTTAAAGTATGGGAAGATGGAATAGGTTCACAAGACCATCATTCTTTTCAGTACACACCAGAACACTATACCAATGTCTTACAAAGTAAGGTAGAGTCAATTTGTCACACCCTGGAGCAAATCATATCCTACCAAGAAGACCTCCTATGGGAGCATACAGGACCGCGAGGGCAGCTTGAAGGGTTTGACTTTATGGATATTGCTGCAGGTGAAACCTCTTTTCAGCCCCGAGCATTGACACTAAGACAGAGTGGGAGAAGCTGGGTTGATTTCATCAGAGCAACACACGCCCCAACTCTCTTCGGTCAATGTTTTGGTGAAATCATAAAGGCTTCTAACGACTGTAAAGCCCAATGCAGCCGTTGGTCAGAAATGCCAAAGCAAATGGATTATCTTGCGGTTAGCATATGTGACCTTAAAGATATCTCAAGAAGGAAGGGATCTGGATGTCAGAATCCAATCCGGCTCGTAGACGAGATCTACTGGCATACTCCTGATAAAATTTTTGAGACTTGTCAATGCAAGCATCATGAAAACTACCAAGGAGTCCATGCGGATCGAATACAGGTCCTTGTACCTGGCAGCATTCTTCGGACCTGGGATAGAACCTCAAAAACCCCTAATGAATTGAAAGATAACGGAGCCGTAATATTCGGTTACAGCGAGACATGCCCTCTAGATTGGGGAGACTACGGGGATCCGAAGATAACTGAACATTCATTCTCCGACCGAGGGCCCCAATGTCCTGCTCTTTTTGAAAATAGTGGGAATGAGTCAAGTGTATCATCTTCAATACGTGGAAGTCTAAGTGTTCTCTCAAAGGAATTCAGTTCCTCTGAAACAAGATCTTCAAGTATTCAGCAAATACAGCAACAGTTTCCCTCTATGGCAGAGCAAGGTTCTAACAAGAAGCACTCTCATCGAGTGTTTCGGGTCAAGGGCATCCCTAGCACGTTCGAGATCTCGGACTTACGAACAACCCTTAAGACTCATCTTGGTCTTTGTCAAGATTCGAAAGATAATGTGTTTGTCAAGTCATTTACTGTAGAACCCAACAGAAGCACTCACGTTGCGATCGTCAGTTTCGAGAGAGTTCCAGAGAGGTTGGTAGCTGGGAATAGGTGGACACTGATCATGGATAGCGAGAACGGAGCCAACTCAAATATTATTGACAAGAAGGAGCAGATCACTGTTGACAACCACTTTCGCGGTTTAACAGTCCTTCACACACCACCAACAGAAGAGAAGCATGAAGTAGAGTGAGTAGAGAGAATCATTCCTCGCAGCCCCCTTTGCGTCTTATGTAGCAAATCGATACTAAGATTTTAAGCATTATATTGGCCTCCGGTATTGGCGGCCACGCTTATGGGTCATTTAAAGCAAAGAAAGAAGACCATATGTGGGCTCTTGATGCTCTCCCTGAGGATATTCCCACTGCTAGAATTATGATATATGGCTACGAGGCGGGCCTAGCCAACAGCAAATGCTTCCGGAACTTGAGCGATTATGGGATTGAATTCCAATGGTCTCTCCAAGGACTCTACCAGAGTAGTGTAAGTGAAGACCAAAGGTTTGTTGTTACTTCATCTTGGCTGACTACAGATGAACTTTGCAAGATTGATCCACAGCCTCCGAGAAAACCTATAATTTTCATTGGCCATAGCGCCGGCGGATTGCTTATAAAAGAGGTATATTATAACTCTAAACACGTATGTCTGCTTGTAGTCCATAAATCTCACAAGTACTTTAGGCTATTATCCGGATGTTTGAGTCAAAGGTCGACAGTAATTCGGAGCTCCTCCAGCACATATATGGCGCGATGTTCTTCGGTGTCCCAAATGATGGATTGAATATTGATGCTTTTATTCGAGCAGTTGGCGATAACGCAAATCGACCGTTCCTTGACTCCCTCAGTCAAGATAACTCAGGAGTCCTTTCCACACAACGTAGAAAGTTTGAAGAAGCATTCAACTTCAAAGGCAGTTCTGAAATATATTCCTTCTACGAGAGCCATACGTCCCCTACTCTTTTGAAGGCAAGTTTCGACGTATACTGGAACTGAGAATATGGGCTCATCTACGTCTAGGCTGGCAACGGTAAATTAGCAGTTAATGGTGAGCAGAAAGTACTGGTATCTAAGACATCTGCAACTCATTGTCGTTCGTGGGAAGACACACCGGATTTTGTGTTTCCTCTTGGTCGTGATCATTCCGACCTAGTCAAATTCAATGTCAATGATGAAGATTACTACTTTGTTGTGGATAGGCTGCGAGAAATGGTTAAAAAGGCTGTTCGTTGTCAAAGATGTGCCACTAGAATGGCAGGTGTGGCTGAAAAAGTATTGGCGGTCGAAGCAAGCGTCACGAAAAAATAACCTAGGAGAGGGGTATGCCCGTCACAGTCCAGGCGAAATCTTTTACGTGGTCTTGCAGAGTCAAGTCTGAGAGAAGATAGAAACGTTCAAGACACGCATCGGTCGCCTCAAACATCACTGGACTTATTAACGAAGCCTATAAAGCAATGCTTAAATTGTTACATTTGAATTGTATGAATGATCTTCAAAGGTAATTGTATCATCAAAAGGCGTGTGAAAGAAAGGACTGAAAATTTGTACCAAAATTAACCATACATAACTGGGATGGAAGTCTTAATTTAATTATATTCAACATAGCATACCTGTAGTTATACAAAGCAATGCCACCTTTTCACTGTATCCGTAGATTCAGAGTGATTAGCTTTCGTTCGGTTCAGGCGCAGCTCTCCTCACCAGTTCCTTGCGCGCACTTCCTTTAAGCTCCTAATTACAAAGCATGTACACATTGGAAATGTTCCATGATAGTGGGAGCAATTAGAGGTGTGTTTACCAGACAGTGTGCGCAGATGATAGATGAGAAGTGATACTTAGGGTTACGTGCTGCGGTCTTTGGGGCGAAGAATTTAGTAATATTACACATCAAATCTGTCTACATCAGCCAACGACGCCCAGTATCAGATTAATGATAAACGGAGAAGACCAAATTGACGAGAGAAACCAGTTACCTACAGCGAGAACTGTGATTAGTATCGTTCCAGTCAGCTTTATGGTAGGATGTGTAAGTATGTATTAAAGTAAAATAAAAAAATCATTTTTGGCGACATACATACGAGCATAGAAAAATTTGAGATGCTATGATCAAGGCATTTGTATTTAAAACCACTACCCACCATTTGCTACAAAGTTGTTTCGTTTTCACTCGATTGCTTTGCTCGTGGGACGTGGCCCGAGCCGAGACGCTTCATACGCCATTTCAATCATCCTAGCCGCGCTGATAGAGTCTTCTGCCGACCACCAACGCTGCGGCTTCTCTCCACGAACTTTGGTCACAAACTGGCCTAGGCAGTGCCTCCACGAAGTCCAGTGAATTTCCGAGGGCTCATCAATATCGATTTCTTTGAAGGTATATGCTTTGATCGTCTTTGAGGTTTTCCATACTCTTTCACCATTTTTGTTGTCACGAGAGCTGCTCTGTCTCTTCTGTCCCTCTTCTTCAATGCCACCGGAGGCTGTGGTTTTCTTCCGAATGGCGTATTCGTCATCCACTTGTATACAGTGATAGACAGCCGGCTGCACGTAATTATCGAAGCGAACCAGTCTCGTCAGTTGCACCTCTTCCTCATCGCCTATGGTAACATTTTCTAACGGAGAGCCAACCAAGTCTTTGACATCCACAACGACAGGCTGATGACGTACATTAATCGTGGGTAAGAGAGACGTCCGAGTGATTGGAGACTTGAGGTCGGCCATTGCAACGCCCACTCCGCCATTTGGAAACTTGAATCGTGCCGTGAAGCCCTGGTCGACCTTGGGCCGGCTGGGTGGGCACTGCACATTACAATCCTCGCATTCCACAGGCTCGGCGCCAAAGATGAGCCGCAAGCTTCCAATAGCATATGGCCCAAGGTCGAGCATGGCCCCTCCGCCTAGGTCATAGTTGAAGCGGATGTCGTCGAGGCTGAATTGGAAATTTAGACACCATAACGAAGATGTTACTTCAGCAACCTGCGGCTTCATGACAAAGGACATGAACGACACCCATGCAGGATGGAAAGAGAAGTGGCATGCCTCCATGAGTACAGGAGCTTTTGGCTGCTGTGACAGGACCGCATGGTTGAATAGCTCCTCGGCAGTCGCGAGAGTAGTTACACTGGGTTTCTCGAGATACACATGCTTACCAGCTTTTAGAGCCCGAATGGCCCACTCAAAATGGAGGCTGTTGGGCAGAGGGATGTAGACGCAGTCAATGCTGGGGTCATCAAGAAGCTCTGCGTGCCGTCGCTGCTATTAGCGATGAACAATTGAGATGGTTCAATTCTCAGTGGTTTACAGAGTGAAAAACAAGCGAAATATGAGAAGAGAACATACCCTGATAGGATGTCTTGACCTCGGGGATGCCATGTTTAGCAGCATACTGAGCTGCCCTGGAAGCATCTCTGGCGGCCACTGCTTGGATGACTACATCGGGGTGCGTCTTAGAGGGAGCTATAAGTCCGAAAGGTCTATAGAAAGAATCATTCAAGAATATGTTAGAGAGGAAATTGTCATTGATTGAATGTGAATGGTTTGGTGCAGAGAGTGGATTGAAGGGGCGCTTACGCGAAGCTCGATGCGCCGAGGATCCCGAACCGAAGGGCGTTGAGGGCCTTTTCGGCAGCTGGAGGGCTGAAGATTTGCCAATTTCGCCAGAGTCCGCCAATGAACTGCGCCATCTTCAGTGCTTGGGGCCAGAATTACTGCGTATCGCGCTTTGTGTTGCTGCTGCAATTGAGGCACGTCAAATTGGGCACTCAGGAGGACTCGAGAGCAATTGTACAGGCAAGTGGGAGCTTTGAAATGCAGCGACGCAACTAAAGCTCCCTGCTTTAATCAAAGTCGCCGACCGATAGCCGAGACATGGTTGCTGTCAGGCCTTACTAGCATGACCATCCATCCCCACATGATACATGATGGAGGAGCCATCCATGGCTGGGTTTGACCGCCACAGAGTGGCTGGGCTGCTCATCTCTAAGCCTGGCCAGTCACATAGGCAAGCTCTGATGCCACTTCGCAAGAACCAAGAAAAGATGGGAATGATGAAATACCCTAAGCTCTTTGAAACATTAAGGGCGACTTTTCGGTGCCGTTCATCACTCAAGGCACTCAGCATGACATAGAAGAAAAAGGTCCAATTGGCGCTCATATTTTGTGCAGAAAGACCGGAAGCCTTTCACAATGCTTTAGATTTCTACCTGGCATTTGCTAATACCATTCTGATAGTGGGAGAGCAGAAATTCCGCATATCTGGCGCAGATACCTTGACAAAAAGTCGACAAAATATCTAGCAAAAAACAACTAGAAATATTAAATATTTTTAACAATATAGTAATAAGTTTCTGATACTATGATAACAATTTGCTGGTAATATAATAATAAATTAAAATGTCAATGCATAGTTCTGACGATCTCTTATAAGTAAAGCCCTATTTCCGAATAGAAATCACGAGGCAGGCGAGACTTTTATCATCTCACTGTAGGTTTGCCGTTGTCCGTATGGTTTGGCTGCACGCCCTCATCAAGTTTTGTGATTCCTCAAATCCGGCGTGGGACCATTTACAAGCCGGAAAATGACCAGCCGTCGAGATCTGCATGGCAACTGTATGCATCTGTATACGATGATGGAGAATACCCTTTAGAAGCCTCCCGCGTTCATCTCGGATTCTGCAAAATTAGACGAACAAATTCCAAGTCAGTCATATTTTTTGCCCTACATTTGGGTAGTGAACCAAGCCAACCCCATGGTCTTTGGGCAATCCATTATCTTCTTTCAAGGCCACTGGGAACATGTCCACCTGGATGTAATGGATCTGTACCTAGGGCGAGACGTTGTTGGTTCCAGTTTCGGACATCAAAGAGCCGCTCCGTAGAATATTCGTGGCTCGGCAGGAATTCGCAGTGCCAATGGCCATTCCCTCCAGAAGTTTCGGCTACAATAAAGACTTTGACGCGAAAATCCTGAGAATCCAAGTTTGTGACAAGACGTGCTAGCTCATTGCACATGTGGTCGATTTTCGTCTCACAGCAGTCCAACCGATCGATAACAAGGTAGACTGTTTGTAGGTCTCTCAGATCCATCAACACTTCAATCAGAACGTCAACTAGGACCTGCTCTCGCGTTGTGTCACTAGCCTTCTCGTACAAACTGACAAGATGTGCTTCTTTGTCTCTAAGCACTTCCGGTCGCCATCGAAGGGCCTGGCTGATGAGAGATGAGAGTAACGCTCCTCCCGAGACGTGGTTATTCTGAAACTCCGGATGGCAGGAAAAGAACGCCACTTTATGGTTCTGGTTGCAAAGATGCTCGGTGAGATGAACGGCGGCTGGTGAGAGCCAGCTGTGTGTGTAATTCTTGAATCTCCTACCCTCCGGTGCGGTTGAACCACTTAGGAAGAGGAGTGCTGACTGGGGATGATCCATCCACTTTTTGTACTCGCACAGCTCCTTCAAGGTTGTCTCATGCAATTGTGAATACGCCGTGTGTGCTGAAGGGAAAGGGAGGTGGTGATCGGCTAGGAAAACATCACAGAGCAACTTTTTGACCGGCTTCCAATCGGTTCCTAACAATTTCGGATCCACCTGCAATGTTAGTACGTCCTAGAAGGTAGCTCCATGATATCGAGGGTATGGGAAATTCCAACATACCCCAAGACGCTTTTGAAAGGCCGCGAGCCTCCTCTTGTCCTCTTGAATATCGCGTCTCTCGGCCTCTTTCATTAGGCGAATCACAATACTCTGAAGATCATCGTTCGCTATGAGTAGTCTTTGGCGTTCTTCTTCTGCCCGCTTGGCTTTCTCTAAGAGTGTTTGGTTGTCTGCAAGCTGTCTTTTGGCCTTCTCTTCCAATGCTAGAACCGTACTTTCTATCGTTCGAGAATTCTCATGTAGCCTCATCATGGCTTCGGCATTGATTTCTGCTAGTATCTTGTGCAGGGACACGGCATAATCCTGAAAATCGGCACTAGCTAACGGGTTTATGGCGAGGTATGTGCGATCTGTTTCCAGGCGGCTTATTAGCATAGGGACTCATCAAAAGCTGCGTCTTTTATCACATGGAAGCTACTAGCTACCGCAGGGGCTCATACACCAAAACCGAGTATAGTATTCCGCAGCTGCTCTGGAAAACTTCAGAATGTCGTGATATGCATCAGCGACTAGAGAGCGCATTCCATCATTTGGGTAGATTATCTTCCAGGTTTCAAGTCTCGGAAGACACTTTCTGATATCCAGTAGATGTTGAGTGACGTGGTCGTCGTTTTGCGTTTTGTTTACGGCGACCTGCGGCCCAAAGCATTTACAAGAGTCAGACGTTTATACAACCAAAACTCAACACTGAACAGCTTATTGACACTCACAAATAGCAATATAGATAAGGTCTGATAACCGACCGTTCCAAATGGCACCGCTGCTGATGCAATTGTCTCCAACAGACCGTTGAACGCACCTACAAATTGTGCAAATCCACTCAAGAAATGTTGGGTTTGGCTGGCCGCACGCCGGCCGCCCCTGAGACGCGCTATTCGATAAGCATCCTCGGTTTTTTCTGCATCTTCCACTGCCTGAATGGCTTGTTCGTTCGGTAGGACCAATGGGTTCTCAATTTCCAAGCGCTGCCTGGCCAATTCAGCTGCTATCCTGGTCTCCAACTCATCCTTGGAATTCGCAAGATATATGTCTTGCTTTCCGGACTTAAGTGCGCGTCTAATTCTTCTCTTGAATTTTTCATGCTCCTTTTGTACTTCTTTGGCGCTCTTTCCGACTTGACTGAGTCATGTTCAATTAGCCTTGGAGGGACGCTTGGTCAAATCGCAACATGTCTTCCTCCAAAAACACACCTCTCGTTCTCGAACCATTTCTTGGAACTCTCTGCGGCCATGTTAAGCGAATTCAATGGCGTCCTAGGAGATTGACTTGCAGTCACACGAGCATGTTCAAAAAGTGGAAGCTCAAGGACATGGAGGGTGGCGAGACAATTCTATGGTGAGGCTCACAAGACCACGACCTTCCGTTACTCCGTTGCAGTCATCCGACAGGATGATCCCAGGCAGACCGTGCTTATTTTAACTCACTGATAAGGCTCTGGCTGAAATGCACAATGTAAAGGCTCGAGCCAGTTCCTGCCCAAAGCGATTCCTGTCAGCAGCCATTGGCAAGGATTCCTGATTACTCTTCTATCATTTATAAGCGGCATATGCTATAGAAATGCGCCATGTCGTAGCATCTCACACACCATTTCTCGCTTAAGCTGCATGCGAGAACTCCACTTTGCAGCGGCGGCCTGCTTGATGTGTCACATGCGGAGTATAACTACCGGGAGACTTATAATAGTTGAGCCGCATGCTGTAGATCAGTACTGTGGCTCGCCGCCCCTAGCCCATCGCCTTCGAATCTTGACACGAAGCAGTCATTTCTATCTGCCACACAGTTCTGGCCACAGCAAAGAGTTCAAATGGACTTGCCAGATACCAGAGTAAGTTTGTTTTTCGTGGAGATACCAGAGGACAATATCTTACAGCATATCAATACAGAACAACCTAGCGTCGAAGGAGGCGGAACTGCAACAGAGATACATAAGTTTGCTCGAGGCCCGCGTCGGACAGCTTGAGCTTGTCGTGAAGGCAGAGGCAGCCAAGACATCCGATTCCACAGATGAAGTCGCCGAAGCAAACAAGTCGGAAAATGAAAAGGTGATAATAGCATATCTTATGGTATATGGGCTTGCTACTGACAGTTTGAAGAAGGATGACAAGAACGCAAAGGGGAAGGTTGACGGGAAAGATGGCGGTCGTTACCGTAACATCTTGAGAAAATGGGACAAAAGCACTGGCGCACATGTCGATGAACCCATTGATGCGAACTTCTTCCTCAAGCAGCAAAGCAAGGATGTAGCCTTCACCTTCAAACGAGTTTATGATCCCCAGACGGGCGACAAGGGCGCATACAGTGAGCTGGACGTCGAAGACCCTGCGCTCATCCGCGTCCTGAAGACAGAAATCGGCAAGTATCCTGGAGTAAACTTCGAGAGTGATATTGTCACCATAATCGGACCATTCGCACCTCTGGTTCACAATTGGGACAAGTTGAAAGCTCGAACCACGGTAGAAACCGGTTCGCAGGAGACGAAAGATTTGGTGTGCCTACTTGAGCGGATTGAGACGGCTCCAGAACTACGGGATTACTTCAAAATACGCACCTCCAACTTGGCAGCCAAAGTGGTGACATTTGATACCCTCTGGACTGTGTTTGCGCCTGGCACATTGGTAGTTGCGCGGCTGTTCCAAAACGAGGAGCAGATATTCAAAGTCGAGGACTCCCCATTCCCTGGCCCAACTGGGCTCCTAGGTCTCATAAGATGTGGGTCTGGTCATGGGACTATGATGGCAAGAAGATGCTGAAGGTTCAGTATTGCTTGAAATTCGAGCGATTCAGAGGCACGAAACCCATCACGGAACTGCCATACTATCCCATTGAGTACCACGGTGCATCGCAGAAGCTCAAGGATGATTCGAGGCAGCGGGCCTCTCAGTTCATCAAGGCAACCATTAGATGCCTGAAGGGTGCTGACCAAATGTTCAAGTATAAGGGTGTGGCATACGCCGTACCGAGAAACCTCCTCTTGGACAAAGAAGAGTCATCAAGCTTAGTGAGTAGACTTATATGGATGAATGTGTGGTGAATCGGCATAAAAGCTGAAACTGTAGTCGTCAGGACAACGATGGCACGCGAATGGAACAAGAAAATGAGGATGAAGAAACACTGCAGCCGAAACTTATCGACGTGAGTAGAACAGCTAACCAAGATTGGGCGGTGGCTGACACATCTCAAAGATCGAAGGCGAGATAATCGTGGACCCAGAGGCTTTCATTCAAAATGGTATGTTTCCCATTTCTTCTAAGACTCAGAACTAAGCCGTGTTCAGGAACTGGCAAACCTCCCTTGGAGAGATATACTCGCCAGATATGATTTATGTGGACGAGCTCCAGTCGAGCACTGAAGGCTATTTGGAACTTGGGGAGCGGATCAGTAAGCTTGACCTCGATGCTGAGTTGGATCCCGATGACGATAACTATTTCATCTTTCCTCCTCGTGTCCTTGGTTATGCAACCCGCGAAAAGGTTTGGGGCCAGTTCAACACCAATTCCATGAGCGATCGACCCGATAAGATGCCAGACAAGTTCGACAAGGATCTCCAGCTGGACGACAAGTACAAGACGCTGATTAAGGCGCTCGTTCAATCGCACGAGCTCACGGCGAGCAAGTCTGGGCAGCAGATTGAAGACGTTGTCCAAGGAAAGGGCAAGGGTTTGGTTCTGCTGCTCCACGGCCCGCCCGGTGTGGGTAAGACGCTGACCGCCGAGACTATTGCCCAAGCCACGGCAAAACCTCTCCTTGTGGTGAGTGTTGCAGAGATCGGCCTCGATGCATCGCGTGCGGAGCGGAACCTCGAGAAGCTATTCAAGCTGGCCACCAAGTGGGAAGCTGTCTTGCTTGTTGACGAGGCAGATGTTTTCCTTGAGACGAGAGGATCGTCATCCAGTGCCTCTCGAAACGCATTGGTTTCTGTGCTTTTACGAGTACTGGAGTACTATCGCGGCATCATCATCTTAACGACGAACCGAATCAAGTCCATCGATGTGGCCGTAATCTCTCGTATCCACCTGGCCATCCGCTACAGCGAGCTTTCCGACAAGCAGATGCACAAGATCTTCAAGTTCTTCCTCGATCAACTCGAAAAGAGGGAGCCGAGCTGTATCGCCAATCGCCAGGAGATTGACATCTTCATCGAGTCGTACGGACACCACTATAACCTCAACGGACGACAGATCCGCAACGTCGTGTCAGCAGCTCTGGCGGTTGCGCGTCACCAAGCGCTGGAGAGCGTGAGCGGGAGGCCGAGGGGTGACGGCCGACTGACTTCCATGCACTTGAAGGAGGTTTGCGAGATGACAAGGGATTTCCAGGAGCAACTCAAGGATAACACAAGAATGCAGAGGTACAACAACGAGGTCATGGGACCGTACTAGAGGAAGCTTGTCAGGATTAAGACTAATACAGGCCTTGGCGATTTATTCCGGTAGGGTCTAGTTCGAGAAACCAGTAGTCGAATAATATAGCCAGATAAGTAGTCAATTCCCTATAATTAGCCAATCAATGCTCCGTCTCCATTGCTTTTGTTCTTTTATCATTCTGTTGTCGATCCAACCGACTTTGTAGAGCGCTGGGAATGAGGTAGATTGGAGGAGCTACCGGAAAGTGTCAAAAGATAGTGTCTTAGGCTTGACAATGATAGCATCTTGTTAACAATCATGCAGCCTCAGTGTTTCAGGGTGATGTCAAAGCTTTGGAGGACAATAGAATTAAGATAGGTGACGAAAATGGCAAGCAGCACCAGAGTCCTGAGGCCATGTAAGTCTTCGACCTCTGTAATCCAATTACCTTCCCATACCTCATCGGCGCGCCCAATGCTAACCGGATTGGCCTTCAAATAGACCAAAGCTTTCCGAGTGGGTTAATAAACTGGAAGGGTTTAAGTCGTTTTTGCAAAATACCCATTTCGATAAAAAGAAATATTCAAGATTACTCTTCTGGATGATGGGTGTAGGATCCAGGCGTCAGATGGTACACAAAGAGGCCAATTCTTCCGGCTAGATAATGAAGAATTCTTTGTCGGACCTCGCAGTCATGGCACCTAAGTGACAAACTACATCCGCCACGTTTGCCCTAGGGCTGAGCTCTACATGGTGCAGCTGGACGATTCGCGTCTAGGCGAGAACCGGAAGTTCACAATCTTATCATGCCACCAGGTAAGTGCCTGAGCACTCAATCACACTCCTATTCCCAGTGTTAATTGAAGCGCTAATCACTTTATGTATCCGTAGGCGCTACAGTGGGTCTTGGACATGATAATAGATATTATCTCAATGAGTTGGACGTTCGAGGGAAACCTCGGATAGGAGACGACAAGCACGAGATAATTTACATCGGCTTAATCAATGGTGTGGTTCATTTCAGAGAGTTTCTACCTTTTAGGGCGTTGCTAGATAAGAGCTCCACCATGAAAATGCAACGGGTCCTCCTCGATGGCATTCTCAAGACTGGTTCGGCCAGTATCCACTGTGAGACTTCTTAGAAAATATTCAAGACCTTACGCATGGCCCGCACGTATGGGGAAATCAGGATTGTTTTTGCCATTCTGAACCGACAACAACCCGACCACAGGAGCAGGAAACGTGCCTTCGTTCAGCCGTACCATACCTTTCGACACCAGTTCAGCGACCCATAAGAAGGGAAAATTAAGATCTTGTCGAGGATTGTGGGCGAAATATTGCCAGCAGGTAACCCCGGGCCTTCTATTTCTAAAGCGCCCACTGCAGCAAGGCCCCTACTTGCTAAAAGAGTTGGATTGGCAAAACACAAGGGTAATGTAAGAGAGCAGCGTTGTGTAGTGAGCTACCATACATTCAACAGTGGTAGGCCACAAAGACTACAAACTCAATGCCGAAAGTACCAAAAGCTCTGTTTATGTCTTGAATGAGCCTGTTTTAGTTATGTCCGTCCCCAAAACTCTGAGGATGCTAACAATATGAACAAGAAGATCCCAGTCGTAGCATTCGAGAAGCGTATACACTCGAAAGTGATGCTATACTGCATTGTCGTCCTGGTAGAAGCTTGCAGCGAGACCTATACATGGGAAGCTTTGGAATCTCATCATATGGAGAAGCACATATATTTCTTTATAATATTACTATGGGCCTCCGTGTACTCAACAAATCGATGACTTCTTCTATCCCGGCACTCTTAGCAATATCAACCATAGTACCACTATCCCAATAGCTCGGATCAATTCGAGCGCCTCTATTGAGAAGCAAGCTAATCGTTGTCCTGACGCATTTATCAGACGCCCAGTACAAGGGCGTACGACCTTGATGATCTTTGGCCTCAATATCAGCACCCCTGTTAAGAAGTAGCTTGGTTACTTCAACACTTCCATCTGAAGCTGCCCAAGATAATGGAGTACGATCTTCATCGTCTTGAGCCTCAATATCGGCACCCCTGTTAAGAAGTAGCGCGGTTACCTCAACACGTCCATGTGAAGCTGCCCAAGATAATGGAGTACGATCTTCATCATCTTTAGCCTCAATATCAGCACCCCTGTCAAGGAGTAGCTGAGTTACTTCGATATTTCCCTTTCAGCTGCATAAGATAATGAAGTACGGTCTTCAATATCTTTAGCCTCAATATCAGCACCACCATTGAGAAGCAGCTCAGCAATCTGACCGTATCCCCAAAAGAAGCATAATGCAAAGGTGTTTTCCTGTTATCATTCTTTTTCTCAATCCCCTATCATTCTTGATTAGAAACTTAACGCTCGCCGTATGGCCCAGAAGTGACGCTATATGAAGATCTGTCTGATCAGGTTGGAAGATGATATGGCCTAGTACTCTTCTGGGCGCTTTTCGCCAAATCTTATGACTCATAGACCTGGAATCGTAGAGCTTTAAAGCTAAGGATAAGATTGCAGCATTGTCCCCAATGCAAGCTTCGCGGAAGTGATCCACCCAATACCAAGTAGAATGTTTCAAAAATTCATCGTCGTCAGTTAAGTAGCGCTCGCGATTATCTGCACTTTTTAAACCTTCGAAATTGGAGGACAAATCGAGGTACAATACACAAAGCTCTGCAAGTACAGTATGTGCCTCGTGTGTAGTGATGGAATTTTGCCAGCACAGCATCGATGGAGGCTGTGAAATCAGTGCTGAGTCCTTGAGTAAGAATTGGCGAGCGGTTTGATGAAGAAAATACAGCTTGCCATGATGTATGGATATGAATAATCCGCACCATGATCTAAGTCGTGATGTAAAAGACTTGTCGTCTTCTAAATCAAGATCGTGGATAGTCCGCAGATTAAAGTCAATACCCATAGCAATGTTCATCTCTGAAACAGTGATGGGTCTCATATAAGCCAGTATGATACTCAATGCTTTTCTGGCCATAGGATGTTCCGCTGACCTGTTGAGAATCTGTTCATATGCCTCATTGATGCTCTTAGGCAGTTTTGTGATGCTTATATCGATCCCGGTTTGTGTTTGCTTGAAGCCAGTTGACTCTAAATAATTGAAGACAAGATGAACCCATAGATAGGTTCGATTTGAGGTGCCCTGTAGTCGTTCCTCCAGATGGCTCTTGATGTTACCTGTTAATTGATGCTTTTCCGACAACCGGTTAACTCGGTGCTTGATAACACAGTTCACCTCCTGGCTGATGATTTCTGAGTTCTCCTCCCCAGGTATATGAATATTTGGAAAGTCTGTGAACAGGCCACGAAACTTAGATATTATCTGCTCATAGGGACGGCATGTTAACAAATACTTCAGCCGAATGTGCCGTGTTCCGTTGAGCTGAGTGTTCACATTTTTCAGTAGATTTGGGAATTCATGCTCTGCACATTCGTCAAGCGCATCAAGAACTATTGTTATCGAACCCGCTTCCGGATCGCTTGTAGCGCTTTCTAAGACTTTCCAAAGCGATTCTGTAGAATTGGTCAAACTGTGCCCGTCCTTGCTAAACTGGTTAATAGCATATTTGATCAGGGATGGTTTGTGAGAAAACAGTTGATGAAGCACTGCGCAAAGCGCTTGCCTAACAGTGTTCTGATCTTGGTCTTTAAAAAGAAATAACAAATTGTTTCGGATCTTCGAAGTCCCTCATCGATCAGGTACTTAGCCAATACAGACTTGCCACAACCTGGATCTGCGGTGACCAGGAGAGGGCCATATGTTTGCTTCAGCCACTTTTGATAATCTCCATGCTCGAGGAACCATAGGCAAGTACCTGGAACTCTTTCCTCGATACGACATTTGTACCACTCATATGTGGCATCCTTTTCGTTAGTTGCAAGACGAAATAACTGATGGCACTTCTCTTCCTTTCCCGAAAATCTCGCTCTGTTGTGGTCTTTCTGGATCTGGAGTTGCTCTTTGCAATCTCTAAGTGCTCTTGTGCAATTTCGTGGAGGCCTAAGTCTCATCAATAAAAAGTTATGAAACTCGGGCGCTTGACATACCTTCAAGAATTTCTGATATTCTCCTCTCGGCTTCAACCTTATTCGGTGGTATTCGGCGAAGAAGATCCGCTGCGTACGCTGCAGCCGTCATCGCCGCATAACCTTTCCATTCATCATTCTTATGCGAATCAGAGTAATCGCAAATGCCGCGGATAACCAAGCATGGAAAATGGTTCATGAGACCGGCGGCTTCCGTTTCGAAACAAAGAACCCCCTTTTCTTTAACCAGTGCATCTCTAAGGACAGCATCCCTCATAAGTGTATTAGCCGATGCAATCAGCCCAAAATGTATCGTCGGATTATCCTCATCTTCGCCCCGAACGGGACGATCCTTGAAGCATGACAGATCGTCGCCACAGTGTGTTGTACATTGGATATTGCTTCCCAGTGGATGAACAATTTTCGCCAAGTATAATCTATCAGTATTTAGTTCTGGTCGCTTGTAGTTCTTTTGCAGTCTCGGATATCTCTTGAGAACGGTATCGATGGTCTTTTGAATCCGATGTCCTTCGATCTCATATTCAGCAATAAGACCACTGACTGCAGTTCTTAGTAAAGCGGGTGGTTGATTTAGATATGCTGTCTCCTTAAACCCCTGACCTTGGATAGCTTTTCCGAAGTCATACTGGCAGACACTACCCTTTCCTGCACGTGATACACCAACTACAACATCTCCTAAGCGGATATCGTGGCCCGGCCCAGGTGCTCCGCCGCCAACACCGACCATTAAGCCAATTCTTATATTAGGGAAAGTGTGTAACATATCTCTTGCGACGCTTGCTGCAGAGGATACTCCATATTCGCCTAGGGGAGCGCGGCAATAACTACATTATGCTTGCCAATCATGCCCAGTATGTAATTGTTATTGTCGTGGGTTGAAACCTGGTCAGGTTCTTCATGTCTCTCATCGAGAAAGCATTTAGCAGCAACGTATTCTGTGGTTATTGCACAAATCCAGCCGACGGTGTAGTCCTTGTTGGTTCTTCGCGTAGTAGAATGCCCAATAGGCGACCCAGTACTGTAGGATGCTAGTTTGAGCTTCTTCTTCTCATTAGGGACGGGAGCAGCGTCTTGGCTGCTTGTCCCAGGCCAGGATCTCTTCTCCATATGGCGAACACGCTGGTTCAATTGTGGACTTGTTTTGCAAGTTACAGCAGCTCTGCAGATCTGTGAAGGTCGGGTCTCAGTAGGGAATCTGACGTGTCTCAAGAGATATAAAGAGTCCAAGAGATCTCATCGCGCATAGTTGAATTGTAAATGGGGTTGGAGCTGAAAGAAGGCAACCAGGTGAGGTATGAGTATTGTTGGTTCATTCTGCCTTGCGCAGCATAGATTGTTGGTTCATTCTGCCTTGCGCAGCATAGGTTTTTGATTGGGTGCCTTACATGCATCTGTTCTGGACATGCAATTATGCCGAGAAAGGGCTGACAGACATTTCCGGTGGTCAATTCCTGCGTCCGTTCGCACAGAGCACTACTCCGGTTAAGCTGGGAGTGACTGAGTAACGAAAAGGTTGAGAGTACGAGCCAATGTGCCCTCCGTTTCAACCACTCCCAAACGCAAGTGAATGGGTAGACATACCAGTCAAACATTTTAGAAGTCTCGATCAAATCCTGGACGCAGTCAACAGCTTCTTCACGTCGATTGTCGGCAAAAACCAACGTTCCTATTCGCGTAGCCTGTGGCCGCCAGGGTTTATCAGCTTCTTTTCTTGTGCAATTGGCACGAAGCTGGTTATAAGTAGCCTTGATTGCTACAATGTCGAACGCTGGTTTCACAAGGAGATATGAGACCCTAATAATGTTTGCATGAGCACTCATAGGCAAGAGAGGGTAGTGTATAACGATGACTGATATTACAACTGCTCCTCTTATCGCCATGTACAATGATACCTACAATTACTACCAACCTACATAGGTGGGGTAGCAAGTGGTGGGCAAAAGTTAAGAGTTGTAGATCGTAGGTCCGGCATTTCTCCAACAAAATTGTTCGTTAAAAAACAGATATTTCTTAGGAAAACCCTAGAAGAACGTAAGCAGATACTTACATATGTATCGTGATTATATAACCATGTTGGACAAATGTAATTCTAGTTTGCATCGATCTTGTTCTCTTTCATAGGTGTTTGCAGCCCCTATGTTTTTGCTACCTGCTTGATTAGGTCAGACAGAAACCTAGCCGAGGCAGATATCTCGAGCGACAGACAACTAGACGAGGTTTTATGAGTAGACAAAACAATTTAATAATAAACGGTTGAAATCGTAGTATATTCAAAATAATGATTTAATTAATTAATCAAATTGTGCGTACATTTTTAACATTCCTTTTGCCAAGGTTCTTCACCATATGATGAATCACATAGTAGGTAAAAGTTTCCTGGCATCATTTACGGGATATAATTGCATCAATCCGAATGTGATCATTCAATTCAGAATCCTCATATATTGGAGTTGTTCGTGGATGGGCGTTTGCCCAAGTCCTTTGAGCTATGTCCCACTAATGTGGCGGTTCGTCGCTTTCCTCGCGTAGAATCCTCCGTGAATTCATTCGTTACGCAAGAAAACTCCATAAATATTACACAATGAGATTTTTCAAAGGATTTTTAGTGTAAAAGCAATCGACTCCAGGTGGTATTTAATGTACTGTTTGGAATCACTTAAGTACTTCTATCGTAAGGGTCACACAATAGCATGCAATGACATCTTTTGAAGCGGTCTGACATGTCACAGGCAAATCCCAGCATCAGAAATGACATGCATTGGCCACTGGTGGTGTCGTGCTTATCATCAGATAATGCATGGACCAATCCAACACACCAAATCGCACACATTGTCGTCAAGCATATTCTATGACGTATATGCAGCGATAACAGGAGACCCTTGTATATCGCCTCACTACACCCATGTCTCAACTACAGGCCTCCCTTATGTCACTTTAATAAACCCCTCAAAAGTTTTGCTGGCATCGACTTGGCCTTACTTTCTTGTTGTTTTGTTTCTGCGTGGAGTTTTTGAGCGTGTCAGTTGACTAACTTCACATCACCATGGCACCAGATCTTCCAGACACGTCGCAGAGATGCGCGGAACTCTCGAAACCTTCGATACCACAATTTGTTGTCTCCTGGTAAGAACTTCATGATACTGCTGTACCGAAGGTTTTGTTTACTCGACGCAAAAGAAGGAGTGGAAGGACATCTGAGACATCTGGACTAACATGCGGACCCTTTCAGTCTATTGATGAGTTGGTTGCTCGCCGCAAACTTCCCACAATGGGCTAGGATTGCCTCGCGAAAGTCGGCAGAGGGCCTCTCGACCTTGTACATCCTCCTCGGCTCATTATCAGGCGTTTGCGCAGTGGGCAACATCCTCGTGCTTCCTTCGACCGATGTGGATATGGGCTGCTGCAGAACGAACTCGACCTTTGCTTGCATCAACGGCCTCCTTGGTATGCTGCAGGTCATCTTTGGCATTGCTTGCTTTTGGGTCATGTTAGTCTCGCTCAAAATCCTCTCGTTCTATCCTGTTGCTAATAGCATAATAGCTTGTTCATGTATGTCTACTACTCCGAAGAAGAAGCCGAAGCCGAAATGTACGGACGACGACCATCCCTGTCTGGGCCCGAACGAACATTCCGACGCGCACGCCGTGCATGGATTGTGTTATTTGTGGTGTGCTCTTTCGCCTTCACCATCTTGCTTCTCTCAGCCATCATCCTTCGTCGTTTCCCATGGGTTGCCCAGACCTGGGCAGATATACTTGGAGTTGGTGTTGCGTTGCTTGCTTGTGTTCAGTGGGTTCCTCAGGTCCTCACTACATGGCATCTACAGAGTCTGGGAAGTCTCAGCTTGGTATCACTGGCTATCAGCACGCCTGTCAGTTTAATTTCCCCACGCCTATATTTATGTGTTGATTATCTAACAATAGCACAGTATACCTGGATCTTTGGCATCAGCATGATTGTGCGGGTGGGTTTCAGGGCTGGAGCGTCTGGATTGTCTACATGCTTGTTGGCACAATGCAGCTCATCCTCATCGCCACTGGCATTACCTACACACTGCGAGACTGGAGAAGACCACCGCCACCACAAGTGAACGAAAATCACGACCATGGAGGAAATTTCAACCCTTACTTTGCTGGATGGAACGGCTCTTCACGATCTCTTCAGTCTTCCAACATTGCTCCCGACGAGCAACGCCCCTTCTCTCGGGCCAGAGGCCTTCAGAGATGGTGCAAACCCTGTTCTAATGAGGTAGTACCAAATATAATCCTACTCAAGTGTTTCAGATTGGTATAGCGATTTTTAACTCGGTGTTGGATGGCAACTTTTGACAAAGGAAACTAAATGGCTGTGGAGGGTCGAGCGCTACAGGGATAATTATAGAAGAAACGACTTAATGATACACGAAAAAGCTTCATGTTTTGTTGAACTTTTAGCATCGCTATTCAGGAATTACATCAATAAAATGTGGGAATTTAGTATGAACATTTATTCTTTTTATGCTACAGTAGCCACGCTAAGCGGAGTTACAAATGCCATCTAATCCTTCCCTTTCGTTTCACCATCATCAATCTCCTCGCCGTCATCGTTTACCCGCTTGCTATCCTTTTCCATACCACTCCACTTTTCCCCTCCGTCCCCGTGGAAGTCTACCACCCTTTGGGAGTAGAACATGTGGGTCGTGGCCTTGAATGCCTCACGGCCTTCTTTGGTATTGATGCCCTCAATCAAGGTAGGGAACAAAAGAATCATATTTCTTCCCTCATCCATGATTGGAGTCCTGCAGTAGGCGCATGATACCTTGCATGGGAGGTGGTGAGTTGTGGATTTCTTCGTCGAGTCGTACCAGCCGAGGTCGTGGTGGCCGTTGGTGAAGTTGATGTCTTCTTTGTGGAAGATGGCGGCCCATTGGAAGGAGCCTGTGATTTATGTCAGTTACGTCAATATTGAAGATAGGATATCATGACCTACCCCATGAAGCCGTTGACAGGTTGTGCAATGGCAGTATTTGCTCGCCAGCGGCTTCTCTCTGCTCAATTGATACTCCACTTTTCCGCAATGGCACTTCCCTTCCACTTTACGTCAAACTTATCACCATCCTCATGAATGCGATACGGAGCTCTGAACTTCCACTGGTCCACGTCTCGGTGCGTCGTCTTGCTAGCCTGGAACTGGTGGGCCTCTTGGCCGTCGTTGTCTTGGCCCATCTTGGCGTGCTTGTTTGGCGTCTCTTGGTCCTGGTCGGAGGGTTGGCGCGAGTGTTTGCTGGACATTGCGAACGTTCGATTCAGAACTGGTGCTTTTGTTATAGACGGACCTGAAAGACGTATCAATGAGGTAGGTGCTCGCGCGATCACCGGGGTGGAGAGGTTGGTCCGAAGCCTCGCGCTTATTGACGTCATGACATATGGAGAAGTAGTACAATATGAGACAAAAGTAAATAAGACAAGCCCAGAGTTCGATCTACTGCGCTGCTATGATTTCAAGAGGCAACGGGGCGACGGATTAATATAATGATGGTGGTCGCTTTTCATGATGTCAATGAACTGGCCCGCATCGATGGCTCATGATTCCTACATATCCGCGACTGCGTCACGAGAAATAACCCGATTGCTGTGAATTTGGAGCCAAATTATTGTTTTTGTATCAGATTCAATTGAACCCCCAATGTTTCTCTTAATCATCATTGTCAATAATATTGAGAATATACAAAACGTCAACATATTCTCGTCATCCGCCAAAACAAAACCTCTTCAAATAACTTCATAGTTATTTCAAGGAGTTTGCCCAAACAATTTAGCTATATCCGTCTCATCAAAAGCTTCTTCACCCTGATGCAACGCCTGGAATCCGGCAATTATCACATCCCTCTGATGTTGCCACCTTTACCACTTGATTGCGCATTGTTCAGAAAGAAGCACTTTACTCCCAAAGCCTCGCCGCCGCTTTCGCCTTGAAAACGTAATTCGACGACTTTCCCGTCATTCAGATCATGGCCCCAATGCCCCCAGATGGGGCTCTCTGTCTGACCTTCGGCTATTAATTGGATGGCTGCTATGCTTGAGTCTTGGGCCCGCCACATCTTCATCGACGTGAGCTTCCTACCGCCAATGTTCCAAGTCTCGTGACGATAGTGAGGCACTGCTTCGAGCTCATCTTGAAAGCATATTTCAGGCGTACAATGCTCGCATGTTGAATCTGTAGCGAATTGCTCCGGACCAACAGCCCATTCAGTCCCGTCGGCGTATCTGAACAGCATAGCGCATAACGGGGCATGCTCTGTCCCTTGGAGGCTGTGCACTAATGTCACTCGGATTTCCAAGAGGGCCTGCTGCAATCTATCCAAGTTGCCATGCGACCGGAAATTAGAATGTTTCCGCTTTGCGTTGCCCGCTCTTTATGCCAACTGGATATGTCACCCGGTCCCCAAACAGGTCCATCTGTCTTGAAGTGGCTGGGCAATGCTGAGGGCTGCCAGTAGACTCCTTCCCAGCCTGCTTTGAGTCGAGGTGGCCGATATGCCGCTCCCTTCTAACACCCGTAAATATTCCGAGCGTAGCAACAATTGCTGGAGATGTCGACCATCGTTGGGATTTGCCCCAGTAGCCAAATACACCGTAAGGCACAATCGTAGTGGTGCTATCTGGTGAGTTGTATCTTCGTGGGGTCTGAATGTCTGTATTGGCGATAACAGTCAGGTAGCGTTGCTCATCTGTGGCAAGACGCAAACTTCCGGGTGTTTTCCCATTGCCAATTCCTATGTGGAAACTCGCTCTCCTCCTCGACCATTGATTGTGAGTTTCTTCATAGCTTCCGGTCTTGGTCCAATGGTGCGACTCTCACGATGACCATATGTCACCTCCATTCCACCCATTCTGGCGTCAATAGATATTCCAGTGATATCAGCCGCTTCTTCTTCTGATTTGGCGATGATGAGAGCTTCCATTGGATACATGTCTATGTCACTCAAGGTATGGTCGACATCATGATGCTCTCCCCAGAGACTCATGGGGCCACCAAGGAAATTGGCACTGGGATCTGTATGCTTATCCCAGTAACTGCTCAATGCCACAGTTTCTAGTGGCGGCAGCTCTTTACGCCAGAGATACTCTGCTACATTTCGGCACTGGTTGTAGTCTCCTCGGTGTTTATCAACAACACGTACACAGCCTTGGGCTAACGAGAGGTGGTGCTCCAATAGAGTAAGGCTAGCCAAGGTACCGGAAGAAATCCCTTGCATTTTCAAGCCAACAATGAAACGGTTTTCGCTTACGTAGATGATTCGTTTGTCGCCTTCAACTGAACCCACTGGTATAGGTGACTGTCGTGCGAACAAGATCTCAAGACCAGTGACTTGACGCGCTGGAGTATCAGCCTCGTCCTCTCCAATCGACCGGCTTGTTGTAATGAAACCAGTTAGCCAGTCGCCATCCGGGATTCGGACCTTGTCTGTTTTGGCAGGTTGAACTATCGGTTCCCGCACTGACAAAAGGTAGAACGCCCAGCTTCATCAGTTGAACGAATGCCGAGGAGATGTCCGTCGTCAGCCCAGTCGATGAGCAGTAACGGTGTCACAGTGCGCAGGTCTTCGAATTTGTCCATCAGACTTATCGAGGTCCATTCTCCATCAACGGGTTCAGGACAGGCAAGTCGTTTAGCCTTGGCTTCATATGCTCCCTTGAGGACAGTAGGCTGAGTGGTGCCCCATTGCTCGTAGAGATTTTTGTGCTCCCTATACTTTCTGGTGATTATTGGCAGTGTTTGGTTCCATATCCGTTTCCTGTTGCATAGTCCGTAGAACTTGTTCGCTTTTGCCGACGATGCCTTGCTTCCCACCACAACTTGCGGTATGTTTGCTCCCAGTCAATCTCTTTGGTGTTCTTGAACGAATTAGGGGTGGAAAATCGTAGAGCCAAGGCATATCGGTGTATACGTGTGATTTCCAGAAACTGTTTGACAATCTCAAGTTTGCAAAAGCCGGCGAAGTCTCTCGGAGCTTGAGCACATCATCCGGAACAATTAGATGTGATGCAACAAGCAGCAAAATATCCTCGCCTAATTTGGCAAAAGGGTCTTTCTCGGTGTTGTATAAAGCGACCTGTTTTTCAACCGCAGAGGTTCGGACAGGCAAGTTCCACATAAAGTCTCGATAATTTTTAATGTCGACAGGATCCATGAGGAGATGTTCTGTGCCAGGCTCAACCTCCCACAGTTGCTGTTGAAACCTTTCGATATCACCATAACTCATCCCAAGGGCTTTGTGATTATGTACTTTTGCATTTGGATCGTCCGGCTCGGCTAAGTCTCTTAGAGCGTTATAGAAAACTTCTTCATTCAATTGTGGCTTGGAAATTTGCAAGTGCCTGCAAAGAAGTTGTCGACAGGATACATGAAACGGCGCAGCCCAGGTTCCCCATTTAGTGTTGTCGTACCTTTATATTTTAGTGCTAAATCTGAATTGATAGCGAGGAACCCTTACAAGTGAATACGTCCTTGACGATCGTGAAAGCTCGTCGTGACACGGGGATGTTTGGAATAGGGTCAGAACCCTCAAAGGCAAAGGACATTTCGCCTCTATATCCTCCTCTGGCTCTCCCCGAAGTCCAGACTCTGAAATGCGTTAGCACAAATTACTGAAAACAATTTTGTCCTAGTTAAGGCATACTTGCAAGTCTCGTCTGAATATGAATTCGTCCCAATAATTCGAACGTCTGTAAGCCAAGCCACTCCAGGATCGTCAGCACCCGTCAGCACCTCAGGGTCGTATGCATCAGCAGCACAATCATATTGTGGGGTGCCCCAGGCACGCATCGACATGGCGGCGTGCAAACATTGGACCTTACATATCTCCTGAATGCAATAAAGGGGCCGCCGCACAAGGCACAATAAATATCCCAGTCTGTCATGGCTGTTCCAATTATGGGGTTTACAGCTGGTTTAATGGCTTGATAACAGCCTTGGTTCACAAGCTAACAGCCCCCTCTTTATAGTCAGATAGACCCCTGTGTTTTACGTTGCACGGGCCACCAGGCAGCACTGGATTGTAGCCCGTTGAAATGAGACGCACTGTTATGGTATGAACGGTTGTCTTTCTTTTTATGCTGATTCACTGCGCCGCGTACGTTCTGACAGTGCAGAATTGAATAGCCTTTCTAATCTCACTGAATATCCGAAGGCTCCAACTAAGTATCGGACATGGACCTGATCTAATTAAAACCGGGAAAAGCTAGTGACGTTGGTTAGCTAGCAAATTAGCTAGTTGTAGAAGTCCCGGTATTTAGCAACTTTACGAAGATCCACATAGTATGTCTAGTCAGTATCCAGGGAATAATCATAAATATCTTGATGTATTAACCTGTTGGCTAAGACGTTATGGAGACCGGTGCGGTGTTGGAGCCTTCGGACATTCAATGGTACGGGAATATCAACTCCGTTGCATGGAACTCCGAGCATTCAGTCATAATCACAACCCGTTGAATCTTTACGGTAAAGACGCTATTCAAGTAGAGTGCACCAGCTGTAATGGTATTCAGCAGGTGATGTTGTGAAGCGGACCTCGTCACTTGCAGGACTAATACCGGATCAACCGACTTCCATCAGCACTTAGGTTTGAACAACTTGATATTTTTACTTGTAGGTAGGTCAATTTGTGGATTCCAGACTTCTGGACGGAACTTGTATTCGGAATCATGAGAACATGGCAATGGCTCAGAGCTTTCATTTTCCATTTTGCTAGCAATATCTCGTCTAATTACTTACATCCGAAGTATCAAGTAGTTTGTGAATGCTCTTACTAATAGAGATGGCCTACAATTATTCAAATTGTTCTGCTTGTTCTTCTTGTGTTTACAGAAATTGAAAATGAATCTTCTCGGGATAGTAATCACGTTGGGTAGAGATTTATCCTCCCGCGAACTGATCCTGGCTCTGCGCACCAAGCGAATAGGATTGTTCAAAGAGTTACAGGTGTCAAGTACATCTCCAGATCAGGTTTCATCCACAAGACATAATTCTTTTGCCCCATGATCCAATCTGCGGCAACATCAGCTGGTTGCAAATCAAAGTTGTAAATTATCTTGGCCAAGATGAGCCGCATCTCGGCATATGCAAGACTATTCCTGTTAGTGAGACTGCATTCAACTCATCAAGTAATTACGTACTTTTTCCAATGCAGTTGCGAGGTCCAGTGCTGAAAGGCTGCATGGCGTCGAGCCTGTCATTTTCATATCGAGGATCACCCAGAAATCGCTCCGGTCTGAAGTCCCATGGGTCTGTCCATAGTTGAGGGTCGTGATTGATCGCCCAGTGCCAGACACTGACAATCGTTCCGCCTGGTATGAGCTCTCCTGCTACTGTTTCACCTCCTTTCGGTACCATTCTTGGTAATCCTACCGCTACAGGAGGGTACATGCGTAGACTCTCGTTTAAGCAGGCAAGCATGTACGGCAAATCGCTCACAGAGCTTAATGTGATGTCTTTGTCGTTTTTGAAGCATGTTCTCACTTCCTTGGTCAGAGTTGCAAGCCTGTCTTGGTTCGCTGTGAGCAGAAACAAAGCACCGGACAAGAGGGTCGCAGTGGTTTCAGAGCCGGCAAGAATGAGTTTCGAAGCATTGACAGCGATTTTTGCAATAGGCATTTGCTATCAAAGTTAGTTTTGACCATATGAAGGTAGATACCCCGGATATTGATAGCACGCCGAAGATTTACTCAAGCGCTACTTACCCACTCTTCTTGTTTCCTCAGCAGACCTTCAATCAGATCCGGGCGCTCACTGCCAAGCTCCATTCTCTGCATGACATTTTCTAGTACGAGTCGTCGATGGGTCTGGCGGGATTTCCATGCCCCTCGTTGGACAATCCAAGTGACAGGTGCCCGTCCGAGAAGGGTGCTGATAGCTTGTACATAACTGGTGGCTCTAACACCACTTGTTATCATGCTGACCCAGGGTGGTAGTCGCTGTTTTCAAGGCACCCGAAGCTGTTTCCAAATCCAAGATCTCCAATGATATCAAACGTTGTCCAATTCAGCCATTCCCGCATGTTGAGAGCCTTAGTACCTCCCCTCCGTGCTCTCGGAGGCGCCGGACCAAGACATCGACGTATGCTCCAATGATAGGTTCTTGACCTCTCATACTACGATCTGAAAACCCATGTGAAAGCTGTCGACGAATTGCAGCGTGCTCATCGCGGGGTGCTGAGAATATAGATCCTGCAGTGGTAGTGAGAGGGCGATAAAAATTGTCGAATTTGCGGAATTCTTCCTGGCCTTGTTGTTTGTGGCCGTAAATATCCTTCCAAGCTCTGGGGTCACAAATCGCTAGTTCATTGGGAGCAATGCGTACGACACGACCATATTTGGCGTGGAGATGGTTGACATGAAATGGTAGCGTACCCTTCACGAGATAGACTGTTCGAGGAAGCAGGGAGATGCGATGGGTAATAGGCCCAGGATAAGAAGCCAGAGGGTGAAAGAAAACATTGTAAACGGCTAGGGCAATGCAAGATATAATAGTCTGTCCAAATGTTAAACATTGGTGTTCTTTGCCATAATTATAAGAGGTGCATTACCAATTCAATGGCGAGCAAAGCAAGCCCAGAGAGTGTCAGATCTGCAAGAAAGGGCGCCATTGTTAGCACTAGAGTTGTCGAGCAATTCTATACAGACGACTGAATGCTCCTGACAAGTCAATAGTAGGCAGTCTTGCCAGCGACAGCGACAAAGAGGTTCGATACGCTGGTATTTGACCATGGCGCAGCGGTAAGGCACTATTACAAGGCTAAGTACGAAACGAATACGAGGGGTGGCATTGAAAGCAGGCAGCAACTAGGATCGGGCTCGGAGAATATAAGCGGGATTCCAAACCCGACCGGTCGATTGACCGAGATGTAAGAGATCCATTTAGATATGGTTATCACTTGGCGTTGATTTCATAAACCGTAGTGAGAATGCTTAAGAAGAAAGTAATTAGAGCACACGTCAGCTCGGAATTATCATTTTCAAACAGCTAAACACAAAACTCCAGAACCGATGAAACAACATCCTCCGGCCGCTGCTCTGGAATATAGTGCCCTGATTCTACGCTATGCCCCTTGACCACTACATCTATACTAGTAACAGCCTGCCATTCTTTGATAGCATCAAAAGACTTCTCAATTACACCGTATTTTCCCCAGAGCACGAGCAATGGGCATTGTATCAGGCGCCCCTTGTCCAAATCATCCCTCTGCTCGTCAAGGTCTAGCGTCGCACTGGCACGGTAGTCGTTACACATACTGTGCACCGCTTTGGGGTTCTCCATTACTTGACCATAGTAATCAAGTGCGTCAGGGTGGAAGATCTTGAGACCTTCGCCTCCTTTTCCACCCATGGCGAGCTCAATAAACTTGCGTGGGCTTGCTGAAATGAGCGTTTCTGGGAGAGGCTCTTCTTGGATGAGGAAGAACCAGTGATAATATGCCTTTGCGAAATCGAAGTTGGTGGTTGTGTACATTGCCAGCGTAGGACAGATGTCCAGTAAGATCGTCTTGCGCACACGATCCGGAAAGTCAACGCAGAGCTTATGAGCAACTCTCGCACCACGATCGTGCGCACAAATGAAGAACGAGTCAAAGCCAAAGTGGTCCATCACGGCGACGAAGTCGCGGGCCATGGCGCTCTTGGCGTAGTCGGCGACATCTTCGGGCTTGGACGACTCGCCGTAGCCACGGAGGTCCGGAATGATGACGGTGTATTTATCGGTGAATTGAGGCGCTACACTGTGCCAGATGTGACGGCTTTGGGGAATCCATGGAGTAGCAGCAGCGGTGGGAGAGGGAAGTTGCAGTGGAGTTGCTCTTGAGGCCGTAGATGGTGACCTCCGGGTTCTGCTGGGTCACAACAGTGAACGTCTCAAAGTTGTCAAACATGATGACCTGTAATATGTGTTATCAGCCAATATTCAACACAAACATTAATAGCAAGCAAACGTAGTTTGAGGCTGATGATTGAAGAGTCAAGCTATTAGGACGGATATGCACCCGCCAAGCCATAGTTGTGTTGGGTCATACTTAGTCATCTGCAACATCATTCACTTTCCGCCTATTAATTCTCAACTCCACAACACGCCTTTCCGGTCATTACATGTCTACACGCCCTTCCGGGTCAGGAATCTCACAGGATCGGGTTTACTTGATACGCTGTGTCAAGAGAAGATATGGAAGACGAGAGGTTAAATTTACTATGAGGTAGCAAACATCAGTCTTATTTCATGCACCTATTTTATCTAGTCCTTAATAATAGTTTTATTATAAGTTGAGTCTCATACATGAGACAAGTTCCTCTAATATCTGTAATGTAACCTATGAGTCCTTTTTGGTGTAGGATCATCCTTGTTGCGGCGGCGTATTGGACACCTCTACTGTGCGTGCTCTAAGAAGATATCAATGACACCGGGTTCGATAGGCGGTTAAACCAGTCAGGACTTGCTCTCAATGCACATTCCCGCCGCAACTGGGAGAATGTGGGCTAAAAAGGTTACAATTTCAGTAATACAGCTGATATTCTCCGTGTGGATTGTACTGCCAGGGTTTACCATTAAATGTTCCACAGTATTAGATGATCCTACTATGCCTTCATCTGTTCTGAACCACTCGCCTCTTCGTTCTCGCCGACGTTCAAATTTCCATAACTTTCCACTAGTTTGGTCAAAATATGAGAATCCATATCCTCGATCCTCTTCACGATACTCACAGGCCAATGGCTCCGCACAGCCTGCGCCATTTTCCCTTTTACGTCAAGATCTGCATGATCAAACTTCATGCTATCTTTTAACAATGAAAGTTCTTGAGGACGCATACGCCCTCGTATGACCCGGAACAGGGCCTCGGCCAGGTAATGGTTCTGGCGCTGGTGGTACAACCCTTTGCCGCTAGGATCAGTGTGGACCGTAGGACTTCAAGTTCATGCGTGGGTGTTTGATCGTTGATAATGTCGATACACTTACTAGCGACGAGCACAAGTGGAGATGACAAAATAAATCCATGGCTTCGAAGCCATGACGGAGGTAGTAGAGTCGGATGAGGGTCTGGAGATGCTTGCTAGATTCAGCAACGAGTTGCTGAGGGATGGGTTCTTGTTCTGACTTGATATTGAGTAGAGGTTCGAATATGGTAAGGAGGAATTGGTGATAGAACAAGCTACTTTTCGTATCAGTATGGCTAGTCTAAAAGAAAAAGAATAGAAAGAAAAAGAACAAGCAAGGCCATGTTCTCTTTAGTCTCCAAGCCTCAAACTTACTGCAAATGAAGATGCCCGGGTAGAACAATCCTCTTGGGCGTAAGAGGCTCTGGTAAAGCATCATACCAATCTTTCAGGCGCAAGTGAAATTCATTCGCCTTTTCGAGAGTTACAGTTGAGCCTTTGGAGTATGCTGTCTGGCAGTAATCATTCATGATGATGCGAAACTGGCTTCGTGCCCTAAACACATGCCCAAAATACGAAGGCGCGAGACTCTGGGTCAATGGATATTTAAGCCATACTTCCCCATACCATTGCGCGCCGTCGGACGGGTCAGGTAGGGCATATCTCGGGGCTCTGAAATCAGCGGGGCGAACATGAACGAGAAAGCAACCATCCTTGAATCATCAATCATGAAGCCGGAGGCATGACGTGAAACAGAACTTACGTCTCCCAGTTGTACAACGTCCAAGCTACATATGCCCTACCTTTCTGAATTCTTTCGTTATGCCCACTCGATTTTTCATCAAATAGGGACAGCTCGTGAGCCAGAGCGACAGCTTGGACTCTATACGCTTGGCCTACCTCGTCTAGACCGCTGAGGTTATAGAACGCGTTGAATATAATGCCAGCTTGGATCGTGGTAAGCTTCGGCACGGTAGCTTCCAGCTCCCAAAGTCGCTTCGCCTCGGCCAAAAACCGGTACTGCCACGTATTTGGATTCCAATATTCGACACGGTCGGCGAATTTAGGGTAGCAGGCCTACGAGCAGGTGAACCAGAGTACTAAGAAGGGCTGGGTTCAGGATCAACGCACGCAAGAATAGGCGAGCAGAACATTGACAAGCAGCGAGGAGCAAAATCGTGCTTTTGGGCAGCCATGTCCTCCAAGAACCAATCCTTTTGAAACGCCGCAGCGGTGTGATACTCGCACTGAAATAAATGCGCCAGGAGATCTTGCATGAGGGTGTCGTCGGTGCAAACAGAAGTCCACGACGATATCCCCGCGTTTGATAGCAGAGGTTCAATAACATGTGCTGCATGGAATGGCTTCAGGTAGAGGCTTCGATAGTCGCTAAGGCAGTCACGAGTCGTGATGGTGCTTTCGACTGGAATTTTTCCCAGACCCTCAGCCTTGGTATTCTCGGTATACAATGAAGTCGATTCGTAGAGCAAAGAATCGAGGTAGGGATTGTTCGGTAAAAAGTCTGTCGGCATTTCGGAGCGATAGGGAGCTCGTATCGATATCGAGTTTCCGGCGTGAGAGCCATCTGGATCAGGACGTTGCCCGCCCTAACTTGGTTCACGATGGTCGAGGCATCAGCCCCAGACCTGATCCGCTTCAGAACATTCTCGGCCTCAGAGTCCGGCATGCTCCTCAGAAGTTCGAATACCTCCTCGTGGGCCGCTGCCCTCCCTTGCAGTTGGTCATAATCTCGCTTCTGGGCTTGGGCCCGGGTCTCTCCCGGCAGGGTCGTATAGCGACACGGAACATGCCGCCGGACGCAATAGCGGCAGGCCGGTCTCTCGGCGGAGCACTGGCACAGATAGCAACATCAGCATGGTTGCTATAGCATGTACCCGTATCCAAGACGAACAACCCGATGGTTATGAATTACTACTATACCTTTACTTTTCGCTCGCGACACGTGAGACAAGCCGCTGGCACAACATTTGTCCTCGAAGCCAAGACCTTCTTTAGTGACGGCAAAGACGGCCGAGACGACGTTTGGTCCGCTGGCGGAAGCGGCAGTAGAGGACGGGTTTTTCTTGGGAGCGGCTTGTTTAGTTGCGATGGATTGTGCTGGTCCGTTTCCTTCATGGTTGAGGAGTAAAGCGCATGTTATGTTCAAGCGGGGAGGCGTCGGACAAGTTCTACGGGATGCTTCGCTCCATTTACCTACCACCAACCCTCCTGGCTTGTGGCGAGAGTCTCCAAGCAGCTCCTCGTCTTCCCCAGAAGCATTCAAGGATGCCGGTCCTTCGTAGTCTCGGGCTATGGGTCAAGAATAGCTCTAAAGACGATGTATGGTCAAATTGATGCAAGTTGATGACGCAACTGCCCCAGAATCACCATCACCGCGACCGTAGAGCTCAGCTCGGCTATAGGTTAAGTTGCATGACAATGACAGCAACAGCAAGGGTCTCGGCCAGCCTTATCGACGTGAAGCATATCGTTTCCTTGCTCATGGCAAGCTTGACGTAATTTGGAATTTAACGGTAGACTAGCTTGCCCCAACATGGTGATTTCAACAATCTCGATTCCTGCTTCCAATCCTCATCTTTGCCAGAAACGACACTTTGTGGAGCGCGCTATAACTGCTCGGGTAATAAACTGAAGGATCCAGCTTCAGTTAACGTTAGGCTCGTCTCCTCACCTAAAGCCCACGGCCATACATGCATAAGGTCACATCCGGCGGGTTTGCTCCGGAGGCGTCACATCAAAAACCCAGACCAGATGATCATCCAGCCACTCGCCAAATAGTCTCGTTCCACATTCGAGTTCTGCTCATTTTCGTAAGCCAAATTCACTATCCAAAGCTTGTGGGGCCTTACCTCTGCCAAGAAAGTGGCTTGGCCAAAGCCCATGTCTGACCCAATCCATCTAAGACATGTCCGCATATACTCTCGCATGTCTTCAGCGACAAATGAAAGATTGGCCGCGATGTAGAGAGGGTGTAGAAGAAGCAAGCCTCCAAGTGTCTTTCCATGGTCCGTGATTTCGCCGATTTCTTCGACTTCTGCTAGGAATAGCTGGAGATTGTCCACTAGGTGGTATGGAATTGAAGCAATCATGTCCTCTACCAACCCGCCAGCAGTGAGCATCCTGTTCATGTCGTTGTCGTCGGGTCCTAAAATCTTCGACAACCCTAGGTTCAGAGCGCATAGTAGCAGCCATGCAGAGCGGAAGACATTCCACGCCCCAGCCACGTAAAGATCGAAATATGTATCTACTCCGCCCGGCCAACATCCTGCTGGCGGCGGCTGAACAGCCATGTTCCGCCTGATTTGGCCTGCTTCGGTCGGCTTAAGTTCTTGGGTTCGAGTTGCTTGCCAATGTTGAAATTGTTGTTCGAGGGCTAGTGCCTCTTGTCGCAGTATCCTTGCGTCGTCTCCCCTGGTGTCGCTTCGAATCGGTCCCAAAGGGATTCGAGCTTCAGTAGTAGATCGCCCATGCCGACGCCGCCATCAGTCAGTGCTGGTGTTGAAAAAGACCAGGGTGCTAAAAGTGAATTTTAATAATGGCTCATAACTCCCAGCTCGACATGGACTTACTCTGCCTAGCGTCGAGCCTTTGCGTTGAAAGGGCTTGATGAAGCTCCGAGGAGAATGCTCGACCTTCATCATTGCTGCCAATCCTCTGGAATGCGCATCGTAGGTACTGCACGGTTCATCGCCTAGCATGACCATCTGTGATATCGTTCAGTATATCAAACGATCGGTACCTGGCGATGGCACATACTTGGTATACGCCTAGAAGCATGGCGATGCATCTTGATTCCTTAGCATCCACAGTCATTGGATTCTGAATAGCCTTGGCCATGGACCCAAGCAGCTCCTGGTAGAATCCCTCTGCTCTATCGACAAATTGCGGGCGAAATTTTGTCTTGCCATGGCTTGCACAGGATATAGCCATGCAGGCTTTGGCCAAGTCCGATTTCAGTCCCAGGCAGCGCACCATTCGTTCTAGGCCACTCAGGTAGTCTCGAGACAAATTCAAGTTGGCCGTGATGACGCAGTAATCATAAATGAAGGCTCTAAGAGCAAGCTCATTGCTTTGAGTCAATGATACTTCTGTAGGGATCCCATCTGCGGGGAGAGTATCAGACCCAGGCGTCAGTTGACGGGTAGGCAGGGTGCATTTGCGAGCAATCGAGTTGAACGGCTCCGACCGAATAGAGCCCTGGGTTGCATATTGACGAAAGGCCGCGGATGGGTTGGCCTCATAGCCTCCACATGTACGGTTTGCACTTAGACATCTCGTGCAAGACTGATAATCAAAGTCAGCGGGGAAGCCTCCAGGCATGCCGAACATGACGTGTGGCAATGCTTAACACCGAAATCATGGGAAGACACCAGAAACAGGGAAACCTACTGGTCGCGTCTCGTCACACTATCACCAAGCATCAGTCAACCGGATAAGGGTCTCCACGGAAGCAGAGGAGCCGTCACTAACCTTCTTTCGCCGTAGTCGGCACGAAGTGCAGCCTCTCGAAGGCCCCAAGTAAACCATGGTTTTATGCCTGGGCCCCGCGCCGAGGGTCCGGGCCCGTCTTCGGTCTCCTGGTGGGTGAAGCGGCGGGTATCAGCTCCGAGCTCCGACCAACGGCGCGCTATGCTAGGACGGCCGCCTTAGCAAGAGTGGATTGAGGGTCGATGAAAGACTTTGCATTATTTCTCGAACGAAGCCTTGTTGGCGTCGCAATTACCGACATGCTGCGGGGAGCCAAGGCCAAGTCCCTGATCCTTCCTATATGGAGTTAGCGTTGCGCTGATGCACGATTGCCATCGGATGGACTGGGATTGGAGATGCGCAACGCTAACTGGAACAGGCACTGGGCCTTTGGCCTGCGGCTATCGTGTCGCTCATCGGATCTCCGAGTTTCTGGCAGGCGCTTGGTGTGGTTTGTAATGTGTAGACGGCAGGCCAAGCTGCTTGTCGTTAGCGTTGCGCTCTTCAGCACGGCGAAGCTGTCATGATGGAGCTCGTTATACTCCATGGTTTTCATAGAAAGTGATGGAGGCATTCGCGTATAAATGCGCACGTTTCTCCCTTAGATGTCGTTTATTGTTCAACATCAATGTTCATTCGAGCTTCAAGACTCGGGCTGTTAGCTGCAACCTGAGGCTCATCCATTCTGCATCATCTTCTATTACACCCAGAAACACATTTTACACATCAAGGTCTTCTTTTCGGTCTTACACGATGGCTTCTAACACTGCTGCATGGCTCACGGCCGCTAAAGTAACACCCTTGGACATCAAGCCTGCCCCTCTTGGTGTTCCCCTCGAGAATCAGATTCTCGTTAGGAACCACGCCATTGCAGTCAACCCTATTGACTGGAAGTTGCAAAGCTTTGCCATCTATCCCTGGAGTATCCCGTCATCCTTGGTGAAGACGTTGCCGGCGAGGTTGTCGCCATGGGGCCCAATGTTACGCGCTTCAAGATCGGCGACAGGGTCATTGGCGTTGCTGCAGGGTTCGACACAAAAAGGAATGAGGACAAGGCCTTTCAAGCGTACACCATCCTACAGACTAACATGGCGAGCGAAATTCCCAACAATCTTTCGTACAACGACGCCGTTGTACTCCCTTGGGTCTGGCTACAGCCGCTGCGGGACTGTTTCAAGAGGACTATCTGAACCTCCAATCGCCAACTCAACCGCGACGAGAGTCTACTGGACAGACCCTGCTGGTCTGGGGCGGTGCCACGAGCGTCGGCAGCAATGCAATTCAGCTGGCCATTGCAGCGGGCTACGAAGTCATCAGTACAGCATCTCCCAAAAACTTTGACTACGTGAAGAACCTCGGCGCAAGCCAGGTCTTTGACTACAACAACCCCACCGTTGTCTCCGATATTCTGGACGCCCTCAGAAGCAAGAAATTCGCCGGAGTTTACGATGCTGTTGGAGGCGCTGCCTGGGCACCAAGCGTAGAAATTGTAAGCAAAGCAGAGGGAAAGAAATTTGTCGCAACGGTGATGCGAGGCTTCCTGATCCCCTGAAGGTGTAGGGATGAAGCAACTTCAGGCGGTTACAATCATGCACAACAACGTGGGCAAGGCGTGCTGGCAGGACTTTTGCCGGGGCACTGGCGGCGGGCACATACATTCCGGCACCGTCACCAGTTGTCGCTGGCCACGGACTGGAGCATATCCAGACTGCGTTGAATCTTCTGGGGAAGGTGTTTCGGCACAGAAGATCATCGTCATGTTGTAAGTATCAGTGGTAGCGGCGTTTGCGCAAGTGGATGTTCTGGCTCAGATAAAGGTTGGTGGTATTTTCGTTAGATGTCTACAATAGAATGTAGCAATACAAACGCTTTCACTTGGACTAGAAATTGCCGCTGTCTAAGGAGATAGCCTCGTGGTATTGATGCTAGGAATGTAAGTAGATGAGAAAGATGAAGGCTGTTGGTCAAGCTCGGATTAGTGGTTTACGGGTACCTGGACAAGTGGGTAGCAATAAAATAGGGGACTGCAAGCACCAAAAAGTGAAAGGGAAAACAAGAAATGCAAGAATCAGATCCGAATAAATAGCATTACAATGAGACTAAAATTTACTAAATGCCTTTTTACAATTGCAAAACACCTCTAATTTATTCCTTAATTTTTGTAGTTTATCTTTTCCAACATTCAACGAATAATCTTCTTAAAGTCTCAGGTCCACAGCCTGCACCTCATTCTTTTGCCCAGCACTTGCATAGCTGGACTCAGGGGCAGCTCGCGGCTTAGTCATCGCCTGGCCTGTCCCTGAGCGGCAGCTACTCCACGTCTCGGCCGATAAAGATAAAGCACGACGATGCCACGAAAGCCAGACTGCAGCCCGCGATAGCCCAACTGGAACACGCTCCTTTTCGCACCGCCCCTTCCTCCTCACGACTTCTACCCACGCCCGCCCCGACATCCCACGCACGCAATGGCTCCCGCAAAGACCGGCAAGAGCAAGTACTCGGTTATTCTGCCGACGTACAATGAGCGCCGCAACCTCCCCATCATCACCTGGTTGCTGAACCGCACCTTCACCGAGAAGTACGTCTGCCTGTTTCCGTCCCCTCGACCTCCTCGACTCGATCCAGCCCTGTTCTAGGCTCAGCTGCATGAACCTAGCGCTAACCAGTTCCTCTCTTTAGCAACCTCGACTGGGAAATCATCATCGTCGACGACGGCTCCCCGATGGCACCCAGGAGGTGGCCCAGCAGCTCATCAAGGCCTACTCCCCACGTCCTCCTCAAGCCTCGCGCCGGCAAGCTGGGTCTCGGAACCGCCTACGTCCACGGCCTGCAGTTCGTCACCGGCGACTTCGTCATCATCATGGACGCCGACTTCAGCCACCACCCCAAGTTCATCCCCGCATGGTCGAGCTCCAGAAGACGGCCGACTACGACATCGTCACCGGCACCCGCTACGCTGGCGATGGCGGTGTCTTCGGCTGGGACCTCAAGCGCAAGCTCGTCTCCCGTGGCGCCAACCTCTTCGCCGACACCGTCCTGCGCCCCGGCGTCAGCGATCTGACTGGCAGCTTCCGCCTCTACAAGAAGTCCGTCCTCCAGAAGGTTATCTCCAGCACCGAGAGCAAGGGCTACAGCTTCCAGATGGAGATGATGGTCCGCGCAAAGGCCATGGGCTGCACCGTCGCCGAGGTCCCCATCTCCTTCGTCGACCGTCTGTACGGCGAGAGCAAGCTGGGCGGTGACGAGATTGTCGAGTACGCCAAAGGCGTCTTCTCGCTGTGGCTCAAGGTGTAAGCTCGGCAGAAGGAGGTGGGAGGTTTAAGCGAGGGACAAGAAATGAAAAGGAATGTCGGATTACGCTATGCCTATGTGTCTGTTGTTGGATGCGGCGTTGGAGGCGGAAAAGGCATCGGGTCCTATGATCTAATTTAATACCACGAAATATTGCACTGCTCTTGTTGTTATTTTGTTTCATGGCATCTCAGTTTGACACGTGATATGTTCGCTTGCTATACAAAACTTCCCCAAGTTGGGATCTACTCTCTTACATGTTCCTCCCACCCGTAACCATGATGGTCTGGCCAGACACGTAGGAAAACAGCGGGCTCGCGACGGCAAGAATACTGCTCGCCGCCTCCGTCGCCGTTCCAGCCCTGCGCAGGGGAATATCTGCGTGCATCTGGGAGCCCGCAGCCTCCTTCTGCTTCTTCGGGATGCCCAGCGCAATCTTCTCGCCATCAGGGCCCTCCACGAAGCCGCCGTCCTCCTTGTTAGCTGTCAGCCGGGTCTGGATATGTCCAAAGGCAACCGTGTTGGCGCGCACGCCGAACGCCGGGCCCCATTCCTTGGCGACTGTCTTGGTGAAGCCGGTGATACCAGCCTTGGCCAGGGCGTAGTTGAGCTGGCCTGCGTTGCCGTGGACGCCCGACGTGGACGAGACGCTGACGATGCAGCGCGGCTCGCCGTCACGCACGCGGAAATAGGGACTCGCGGCGCGCAGCAGGCGGAAGGGCGCCGTGCAGTGCAGCGCGATCATGGCGTCCCACTGCTTGTCCGTCATTTTGTGGATCACGCCGTCCCAGGTGTAGCCGGCGTTGTTGACGAGGATGTGAATCTTGCCGTTACCAAATTCAGCCGCCTTGGCGACGAGCTGGTCAACGTACTCGGCATTGAGGATGTCGCCAGGCACGGCAATGGCCTGACCGCCGTTGCTCTTGATGGCCTCAACGACGCTGGCGCTCTTCTCTATAGTTGGGGGTAAGCGCCATACGTTCAGCACGGAAAGGGAGAGGATTTACGTACTAGCATCGATATCAGCGACTACCACCTTGGCACCTTCATTTGCAAAGAGCCGCGCTGTCTCTGCGCCGATTCCTGGCCACTGCCGGTGATGATGGCGACCTGGCCGGCAAGCATACCCTTAGGGTAGTTGAGGTGATTGGCGATCTGGGCCACTCTGTCCGTCATGATGGGCAACTACAAATTGACCTGTTTCCAGTAATATGAGAGGCAGGTATTTCTAGTTCTTAATTTTACAAGGGAATGGCGAAATTGGGGCTGCTCTGCCAGTCTTATATCCAGCCCATCGGCCGGAAGCCATGCCGAGGTTCCCGCGTAGCATCTGTGGGGTAACCAGACCAACCCCGGATCCCATTCCCGGGGTTGGATGAACTGCATACTGTTCTTGTCGACTTGCGCCAGAAGCAAGCAAATCAATTTCAATAGTTGGTGTCTGTAAGCTATTCAATGCCGTGGGTAGTGCCCTTCATGTTCCCCAGGTCTACGTCAACTTGCATACAATTGATAGAGCACCAAGAGGTGTCCATCGCCAGTTGGCTATGCAATACGCATCGCATTAATCTATTCATCATTCATCACAGCTTAAAATCTACATTCGACTTCTCCCAGCCTGCATCAGACTCCTCCATGCCAGCCACGCGCTCCGCCAACTTCATCTTGAGGCCTCGGCTCTTGTCCGTGCAGAGTTCGTACATGGTCGCCAAGTTGAAGAGCAGCGTGTGCGATGTCATTCCCTTGCCAACCAAATCTTCTAATATGTCTCGTCCCTGGGACAGAGTTAGCATCATGTAGGAAACACGTCTTCATTTTGACGTACCTCTTGCAGCCTTCCTAGGTAGAGTAGGCAAATAGCTGCGTTGACGCCCACCATCTCGTCCTCCGTAGTCTTTCGAAGCTCTTGCCACCGATCCAGTGCGGACTGGTACTCCGCGTCCGCCATGTCACATAGCGCCAGAATCGTCTGCTCCATCGTGGAGGCCTCGCTGGCGCACTGCGCTGCACATTTTCGCGCGCTTTCGGCATCGCCCAGATGGAGCCATAGCAGCGCCTTGGACAGCACCATCTTGTTGTCGCCCAAATCGCGTAGAGTGCCGAGGTGGTGTGCGGCACCAGCAAGATCGTCCATGTCAATGAGAGCGCCGGCAACTTTGATGCCTAGGTCGTGGAGACGGGCCTTCCAGAGCTCGCGGGCCGTGTTATCGTGCTGCGCCGTAGCTTTGCCAATATGGTCTCGTGCTTCGCGAGCCATGTCATGGTAGCTCATGACTGCACGGCGGGGATCGCCGAATCCGAGTGCTTGGAGACGTACAATCAGGACTCGAAGTTCCCACGGCACCAGGTGCTCGCCTGTGGTATCGTCGATGTATATCCTTGCATTGTTGACGTCCTCGAAAGCCTTGACCTCTTGTGCTGCCAATGGCGTCGCATCTATCAGCGTCAAGCACGCCAACCGAGTATATAGCAAATCAAAGATGGCCTTTGGCTCATGGGGATCTACTCCACCACTACCTGCATTGCCCGTCAATTTCTGGCCAGCTGCAATTGCGGCGGCCCGGAAGTGGCCCCTGGCCAGCAGCTCTTCCAGCGGAACGCTAGCATCTGGCTGTTTGGGAGAGTTGCGGAACGCCGCAGGGACGTTGAGAGGGGTGAGAGGGTGGTAGATTTCTGGGCGTAGAAGAAACGAAAAATCCTTGGGCCGGAATTCTCCTAGTTGGGGGACTGGAGATGGTGCGGCAGAGCGCGCGGGCAGATGATGCGCTTCTTTGTGGTAGCTGAGCGGTTGGACTAAGCTGAGCAGCAGCAGCAGCAGCCGCGCCAGGGAGGAAATTAGGGGTCACTGAGAACATTAGTAAGATTAACTCTAGGAGAATACGTTCAAAGACACGCACTCGTCTATGTCTAAAGGCCCCTTCGTAGAGGACCGTGGTCTGGTGGCTTTGCATCCATCACAGTCAGCCGGACATTCTTATGAGCTCCAAGCCAGACCCTCACTTGTTCAGGGTGGGGTGAGGTGAGTCTCCAAAAGCAGGATCCGAGGGCACGCCAATTCACCACGCACCTCGAGTTACTGATGACTTGTTCCGAGCGTGGCCTTTACTGGGCGTTGACGGCGACTCACTCATGGTTACCTCGCTGAGTGCTAATGGATGCCAGGGGTCGTGACGTCGCAAGAGTTAAGAGATGCTGCTGTGTATGCGACAGCGGGTAAAGCTCGGGTTATGGTTGGAGCTCCTTGTCTCGTCTCTTTGGTCAGTGCAATATACTCAATCTAGTATGTGGTTACTTGAAGACTTCAGACATAATTAATGATTTATGCTACAAAAGTTTCAACATGATGCTTTCCGATGGTTATTCCAATTTATTTTTATCATGAGCGCTCCAACTACGAATTCACTTACAGTTGCTCGTGTCCTTACCTGTGTAGGGATCAGTTCAGGGTCTCCATACCATCCTGCGAATGCTACCCTAAATTCATGATGATGAACTCGGCGAAAACAGCAAGGCACCACCTTTTACAATTCTCTTCGGGTTACTATGAGCTTATCTGCTTAGGATATCTAACAGGCCTGACACAATGGTTAGAAATGGCCCACTCCATGAATTTGAGCATTTAGTCAGCAAGAATAGTTGAAACTCACTTGGCAAAGTCGCTGCAAGGCTTGGATCTCTTGGCCAGTCTCTAACCCCCACTGCAGCACAGATGATGCTGCGTCCTAGTGGATATGATCACTAATGTAGTGATGCAGCAACGTTACCAAACGGGTTTGAATTAGAAACAGGACTTTGCAGGCTTATAAATGCGTAGACTCAAGCAGATCGCTAAGCATCACTGCAAGGTATTAAACCAAGCTCGCATCCACCAGACTTCTAGCTATTGTGTGATAGAATAACGCGTACGCACTGGGATTAATACAAGACAATCTCATTCAATCCGTAACAATGTCATCCGCACCCAAAAACACCCCTCGCTCCGTGCTCGAGGCATTCTACGCCGCAGAGCTTATCTACATGTCGGCCGCACCAGAGGAGCGCGACTTCAGCGACGTTGCCGCCACACTGTCGTCGGATTGTCACTTGGAGCAGACATCTGGCTTGCCTTACGCAGGCGTCTACAAGGGCAAGGAGGGTATGTTAGCCTGGGCGGAGCAGATGGCCAACTACTTCGACACGGTAGACGTGCAGGATCGAGAGTTTTTCGAGCGCGAGGGATCAGATCGTATTGTTGTTGTGTCCAATGTGAAGCTCAGAGTCCGCGCGACTGGTGAAGAACTCAAGTACCCTTTCTGCCAGGTCATGACGGTGGATCTGGAGAAGGGCGTCATAACGGAACTGCGGCCATTTTACTGGGATGTGCATCATCTGAACAAGGCCATTGGATACAAGCATACGGAGTGATGCATGAATTGAGACGGATGAACGATAAAGTCAGGCGTGCAGGACTCGAGGCAGCTATATGCCTTGTGTATACATAGATTTCGACAAGCTCAAACATATTTTTTTGTAGCGACATTTACTCTGCTTGGCTTGTTGGATGGTGTTGGCATGTTGCAGGATTACATGGGAGTCGGTTTAATGAGAGACAAGCATATGAGCTCAGGCTCAAGGCGTGGAGCGAAACTTGACGAGAAAGATTAAGAATAACCCTTCCAGAATTGAAAAATAAAAGCATAAAGAAATTGGTAAAATTTTGCAGTTTCTAAAGTGAGAACAGGGAAGAATATGGTTGCCATTAACACAACTTGAGAGACCAACTTGGACTTACAACATGTTCTTAATTCCCAGGAAGAGGTGAATCTGGCGACAAAAGTTGTAACTTGCACAAGCAAACTATGCCAATGGAACAAGAAGAAAAATATAGTATGATACCAGGTTTTAAAGAGGATTTTCTTATTTTTATTTCAATTCAATAGTAAAATTAATGAGCCCCTGGCTCTGGGATGTAAGATGGTAACAACCTCAAGCTGTAGTCTGAAGACTCAACCAACACAGAGGTACAGCTACAGCTGTCTTAGCTCACTCCAGTAAATTCCACTAAAAGTCTAGCACTTCAACCCCACCATGCATTTCATTCAATCTTTCATGCCTTTCGCCTGCTCAACCTGCCCTTGCAAACAGCTCGCCAGCAACAGCATATTGGCACTCATCACCACTATGTCAAGCCGTGAGACGCCGTCATGAGAACCAGGGAATCCAACCAGAACAAACGGTACACCGCCCAGAAATACGACTTTGACGACAGCGATGACGAGGTCAAGGTTGCGTCGCGTCGCAGAGCTGCCAGCGACGACGACGACGACAATTTCGACGAGGGCGCCGCTGCTGCTGAGAGTCAAGGCGAGGACGATGATGTAGAGCAGTTCCCTCCGCCAGGCACCGCTCCCGGGTCGGACCTGGACTTGAGCGATGCAGATGCGCCAAAGGCGAGCAAAACTCCGCGGCGCCGCTCCAAGCCGGCCAGGGCTGCCGCTGCGAGATCTGCATCGCAGGCAACCGGCTATCTTGACATTGAACCGATGCCCACCGATGGTCATCCGCTGCGAGGGTATGCTGGGCCGTATGATAGGAGCTTCCGCGGACAGGTCCTTGTGAACTGCTGGTATGGTCCGGAGCAGGATCACATTGAGCTGATGCAGGACATGCTGTATCAGTGGCAGGACAGCACTGTCTTGCCTCCAAAGCCAATGGACGGCGCCATTGAGGATACGCGCAGTCCTTGGGTACCCGGTTTCGCTGAGAAAGAGGCTCGTCTTGCTGAGTCCTGGTTAGATCGGATGAAGGGCCATATGTCTCAAGTCAATGCCTGGTCTACTCTTTCGGCAGAAGACTCATGGCCGTATCGCATGCCGTCACGGCAGCTTCCCGTGCTGCTAGGGCCCTATCCAGAACAGCTCGATGTCAAATTCGCCCCCGGCGACGCATGCCCACTCTCGCAAACATGCATACCACTCAATCCGTCAGACCCAACAGCCAACATCCCTAAAGGATGGTTGTTAGATGCTGGTGGCCTAGTCATCAGCATGGATTGGGCTCCACGTCGGGTAGGCAACGCGACTCAGCTTCTCGCCCTTGCCGTGATACCGCATGCCGACCATGAACCGTACGACTTTGAGGAAGAATCGACAAAACCAGACTTTGAGAGATTTGGTGTGGTGCAGCTGTGGGAGTTTATGGGCAAGAGGGGCAGCGATAACGTGGTCAGGCCTTCGGCGCAAAAACCAAAACTGAAGAAGACTCTGTGCTTCGATCACGGGAGGGCAAGGAGGGCGAGGTGGAGTCCGATCGGGGTTACTTGGCTGTTCTTTGTGGCGACGGAAATGTCTACATTGTACAGTCTGGTGAGGATGGTAACGGGGACTACGGTATGTTCACTGATCAAATCTTGCTAGTGTTACTGACTCGTATACAGAGCTGATGAAAGAGCCCCTCGCAATGCTTGGGCTGCAAGGAGAAGATGCTGTCAAAGCTACAGCAATGGTGTGGATTAATGTGAACCGACTTGCGGTTGGTTACTATGATGGCTCGATTGCCCTGTGGTCCATCAACCCACAGCGTCTCCTATCGCGACATCCGGTTCATCACAATGCCATCGTCGACATTGTTTCCGGTTACCCGACGCTACCCTACGTGGTAGCCTCCACGCCCATCGGTGGAACGGCAAAAGTCGTCGACCTCCGCAGTCCTGGCTACGAGACTACTGCAGCTCAGTCCTTGCTAATTAATCCACAGCCAAACCTGCTCGGCTACAGCGATCACCTCTTGGGTTTCTTCTCCATCTTCCCTCATCCAACGCCCTCAACACCATCGTCGGGTTTATGCACCATGCGTCGTTTCCGATGGTTCGCAGAATCTTCACTGGTGAAAGCTTCCTCACTTGTTTGGGTGCTGGGCGAACTCATCCCTTCCTGCTGGTTGGCATGGCTGACGGCTCGCTCTGGGCGCTCAACCCAATGGTTGAGCTGTTTACCTCGCGGCGTGACCCGTCAGACCGCCTCAAGATTTTCCAGCATGAGCACCGCCCTTCGACTCTGTTCCCGCCGGATTCTCCAGCTGCGGGTCGGGGTGCTTCGCGGATTCTTCAGGGCTTCGTGATGGAAAAGAACCACAACCCGCGGACTGAGGTGAAGCCGGCAGGTAAAAGGCGAAGCCATCGAAGAAGGCTGGTAGTGCAGCTCCGGCAGCGGATGACAACGACGACGAGGCCGTCTCTCTTGATCCATCTAGAGGCGTGGTACATGAGCCGACGACGCGAATCACGATTGTGGAGTGGAACCCCAACGAGGAGTACGGTTGCTGGGCTGCGGCTGCGATGGCATCGGGACTTGTACGAGTGATGGATCTAGGACTGGAAAGGGAGTAATGCGAATAATGTGATACCCCAGGCATTTGCCATGAACGAACTCAATCTTACAAGCACTGTGATCCCATAACCGTGTGGTGGTGATCGAACGCCTTGGCCATTCCGTACAGATGCGTTGCCGCGGCAAGGACGACAAACATATGGAAGATTTGGTGAGAACTGCCCCAGATGTCAAAAGACCCAGGCCAGCTTCTTTCCGGCCACCGTACCTGGTTTGCATGTCAGTAAGAGGAGATATCACACATGTCAAAGAATAGCCATACTGCGTAGAGGACGGCTCCAAATATGTACATGACGCCATGTAAGAGGACCCAGCTGATGCTCATTCGGTCTTCCAGACCTTGGTAGCCGTAGAGTGTGATGCCATGGATTACGGGCACAACGCCTGACAACCCCAAGCCAATGAACATCAAGGCGCGGAAAGGCCGCAGTTCAGGAGTCCGGAACTTTTCTACCCAGGATACCACAGTACATCCAAGGCCTAGGGTACAAATCTTTCGTATGTTAGCAATGATAGGGGCCGGATTCCCTTGGGGAAACCTACCAAAGTCAAGTATATCGTCAAGAGGTTGCGATCGCAGAAGAAGCCGTAGTACAGCGCCGGCACGTAACTGCCCACAATCAAGGCCACGATGCCCGTGTAGTCGAGCTTGTTTCCCCACTTGGCGACGGCGGGACTATGACTGACGAGCGCGTGGTATGTCGCACTCATGCCCAGGCACAGCACGGCACCACCGAAGAAACAGGCGAAGACAAGGACGTCGTCGGGCCGCGCCGAGTCATAACGGGGGCGAACAACGGCGTAAGCGTAACACGACACACCAGCAGCGAGAATGGCGCCAACAAGGTGTGACCAGATGTTGACAGACTCGTTGTGCATGTAAAAGAGAGAGCGCAGGGCATGCAGGTAGGATGCGCGCTCGCGGCGGTAGCCAGAGAGGATGTAGGCGTTATCACGGCGCCACGCGGGAGCTCATCCCAGAGCATGAGAAGTGTCTCCTCGACCTTGTTCTCGACGTTGTTCGCAGTGCTGAGGAGCGCTTCACCGGCCGAGTGAGCCGATGAAGGTCGGCGTTGACGGAGGCCGTCGCCGACTTGGCGGTCCGGAGATGAGGTTGACATGGCTGCAAGACTCAATGGAAACAATATATAAACATAAGTTGATTAATGGTATATATGAAAATGAGATGGCGAGTCTGAGTCCGGCGGTCTTTGGTGTTCTTTTACAACGTCGGGCCTCTCGGCTGGGTGCCGTTTTGTTGGGAACCGGTGAGAGTGAAGCCGAGTGGCGGGTCCGAGGCGCATGTGGATTGATATGGCCCACTGTAAAAGACCCTTGGAAGAGACGGCGTTTACACGTGGGAAATTGGGGCAGTATGGGGTGTTGGGGAGGATTGACGACGAGACGGTAGAGGTAAACGTTTTAACGAGAGTTGTCAGGTGTAAGTGCTGGACAGGCCGTGTCGATGTGATACTGTTAAGCCCGCAATCACGAGTTGAGCATTTTGCCCCGCCACGAACAGAGCAAGGGTCTGGAACATGGGATGCAAAAAAAGCCCAACAATCTTCACATGCAACCGACGGGACATCCATCTGGCTGGAGGACATATATTCGTATCTCGTGAGTGGAAGCGCATCACAGGCTCGCACTATATCGTCTAAACCAGAAGCGAAAAAGCCTTGCGCAGAACAGCAGTGTCCTCCCATCCCATGCAGGCATCGTGCGACGCCGAGTTCCCAGACGCATGCGCGCCTCCCGTCTATTTCTTGCCGCTCTTCTTGATGCCCTGAGTACCAGTGTTCAGAGGGCCCTTGCCACCGGCCTTGGCGGCCATCTCCTTGCGAGCCTTCTCCTCTGTAACCAAAGGTCAAGTCAGTACGTGATCGCGCCGCGGGGTCGGAGGGGATCGGGTCGAGTCGTACCAGCGCGCTTCTTCTCGAGGTAAGCCAGATCGTCCTCGTCGAGGTCCTTGGCGGCCTTCTTGGCCTGCTTCAAGGGCTTGACCTTGCCGCCTGTTGCGTCGAGATTTTCCTGTCAGCGAAACGAGAGCGTGGAGGTGGGGAGGGGCTGCGGCAGTATTTCAGCGCGGAGACGGACCTTCTCGGTTGGCACCACCCATTTTGTCTGAGTTGAGGAGTAGAGAGACGACGGGAGAAAAGAAAAAGAATGTGTCGAGCAGAGGATCGGAAAATGTGGTCGCGGTGCTGAGTCGCAACAAGGTGAGGTCTGGAGGGTCAAAAGTCGCCGCTACTGAGGCTCGTGGGCGGTGAGAATTTGAGTGGCAGATAAAGAGGCGCATGGCTCCAAGCGGCTTAGGCGTGATTATCTAATGCGATTCTGTCTGTTGCCATGTCTGATAATCTGATTAGGCATAGTCGCATAAGCCAACTCTGCTTATCTAATGCGTCTCTCCCCATGCCATGTCTTGTCTGATTAGGCAAAGGCCAGGCAAAAAGACCGGCCTCACACGACCTGGGGATCCACTTTTGCTTTAGCATCCGGATCAGGATTCAGACCTACGTCAAACTCGTCGAGATAATTCCCCAGAACCTCCACTCCGCAACGACAACGACAACCCTTCTCCTCCCCGCCCACGCCCGGCTCTTGTTTGCGATCTGCGCCTGGGCTCCTATACTCTACATCTCTTGTGCTTAGGAAATCATTCGTGGTTTCCTGCTTCCGACCCATACCTCTCCCGTTCCTCCGCAGCCCGCACATGATCTGAGGACGAGTCAACGCTGTGTTCCGGTTGGACTCTATTCCTGCTCACGAGCCGCATGCCCAAGTTCTTTCTGCTGACCTGTTCTTCCGTTGCTCTTCAAAGGATCCTGCCGGCGGATCTGCAGCGTGTCGTGTCAAGATGGCATCCAGTGCCGACGAGGGCGAAATCAGCGATAATGGCGGTGGTGCTAGGGACTTGAAGGCAACTTCACTGCCGTACACTGAAGGAAGCGGTGTTGACCCTCGAGACAGAACTCGCAATAGATACTCGTCGCCAGAACACGACGCCAGGCCGCGACGGAGCCGAAGCCGCTCGCCTCGCGGCTATAAACGGACCCGCGATGACAGGGACCACTATGCCGACCGGCGCGATCAGGATTCGAGGCACTACCGCGCACCCTACCAGAACCCACACAACGAGAGCTACCGCCGGTCGCGTGTGTCCTATGACGATCTTGATCGGCCCCCGTCCCGAGGCTCTGAGCTGAGTTACTCGGACCGCGACCGCGACCGCGACAGCAACCGACATCGCGACCGAAGCCGGGACCGTGACCGAGACCGAGACCGTGAGAGGGATCGGGATCGCTACTCCCGCGACGGCCGCGACCGCTACCAAGACAAGCGTCCCCGAAACCGCAGTCGCTCACCGCGCGGCTCCCGCCGAGACGAACGCGCCAATGGCAAGCGGTTCGTGAAAGAGGGTCACTACGACAGGCGTGACGATTCCTCGCGCCATGTCAACGGTGAACATCATGTAAGCTCGAAGCAGGCGCAGTCTTCCGTGTCGCAGCATACTACCGATGGTGTACATTCTCAGGCTCGCAAGGACAATTCCATGTCACGTCGGGACACCAACCGCAATGGTGCGTCCGTTGCCAAGCAAAGGTATGTTGATTCGCTTCTGATGTGTGGTATCCTTAACTAACTCCATGGCAGTGAAGAGGCAAAGCAACCGGAACCGGAACAAGACTGGGAGGAACCCCAGCAGATTGACGAGGACGCAGAAATCGAACGACGGCGCAAGAGGCGGGAGGAGATTCTTGCAAAATCTCACTCGGCTACCCCTCTCTTGCTACATGCCGTCGGTGCCACAGACAAGGCACGTGCAGCTTCACCAGTGTCTACTCTTCCGAATACCCCGGTTCGTTCTCATACCGACGGAGGAGATACTCCTCGTACGCCTCTTTCCAGTAAGGCCGCTCCAATCTTTGTTCGGAGGAACCCAGCTAACCCTTTAGATGTCGCTTCGCCGCGGTCGCCAGCATCGCAGGATGTTCAGTCTCCCGGTGTGATGAGCCTACTCGACGAGAATGCCCTTGGCAACGTACATGCGAACAACAAGGCCCTGGACGATGACGGCCCGTCTGCCGCCGACTATGATCCGACAGTTGACATGCAGGAAGACGAGCGCCGAGATGAACTCCGTCATGGTCAGGTTGTCCTTCACGGGAGCCTCACCCGGTGGAAGCAGCCCCTGAGGAGCCTCAACCGTCAGTAGAAGCCGAAGTTGAAAAGAAGGCTGCTGACGATGATGATGATGATTTTGACATGTTTGCCGAGGACTTTGACGAAGATAAATATGCCACCAAACCTACACAAGCAGTTGCGCCCGTTGAAGGAACCGATGCTCTCCCAGAAGCGCAAGCAAACGCCAAGGGTGGTATACTCGAAGGTGACGATAAGGACGGTTACTACAAGTTCCGTATTGGTGAAGTGCTTAATGGACGTTACCAGATTCAGGCAACTCTAGGTCGCGGTATGTTTTCGGGAGTTGCGCGAGCGGTCGATATCACGACCAAGAAACTCGTGGCCATCAAAATCATGCGTAACAACGATGCCCTCCGTAAGGGAGGCTACACCGAGATTGCTATTGTGCAGAAGCTGAACGAGTCCGACCCCGATAACCGCAAGCATATTGTCAAGTTCGAGCGTCACTTTGACTACAAAGGCCATCTTTGCATGGTATTCGAGAACCTCAGCATGAATTTGCGAGAGGTATTGCGCAAGTTTGGCAACAATGTCGGCATCAACCTAGGGGCCACGAGGACGTACGCTTATCAGATCTTTGTGGCATTGGCTCATATGCGCAAATGCAGCATCATCCACGCTGATTTGAAACCTGACAACATTCTGGTGAGTGTGTCCAGTTGACACGCCAAGTTTACACAACTAACGAGGGTCTAGGTGAATGAAACTCGTAACGTTCTAAAGATTTGTGACTTGGGAACGGCCATTGATCGATCAGATGCTGCAACAGCACACATGGAGATTACGCCTTACCTCGTCAGTCGATTCTACCGAGCGCCCGAGATTATCCTCGGTATGCCCTATGATTACGGCGTCGATATGTGGTCCATAGGCTGCACACTGTATGAGCTTTACACGGGCAAGATTCTATTCACAGGCGACAGCAACAACCAAATGCTCAAGGCCATCATGGAAGTCCGCGGCAAGATTACACCTAAGGTCTACAAGCGAGGACAGCTATCGGCGATGCACTTTGACGACCAGGCCCAGTTCGTTAGTATTGAGCGCGACAAGGTGCTTGGCAAGGTAAGCCTCTATGCTTTACTTTAGTTCGTTGTTGCACATCTTCATTTTGTTTCCCTATTTCGATACCCGAGTGGGCACGTTTGAAACAGCTATCCTCGTTGCTGCTATTTTCGCATCCGGTTTCATCAAGCCTCAGCGTAAGCGCTAGACGCTCCCGCAAGATCTGTCTGTGGAGACACGATGAATGTGCAGGGCTCTGACAAGGTTGGATCCCCTGCTTCGTCTGTGTTGGCAGTCAGCGCTAGATCTGTTGTTCACACTTGTTTGTCCGAGCGTTTTCACGATGGGGTCATCTTTTGCATCTCTGGCCCCCAGTAGAGCAAAGTAATTCTCCGCGATCCTTCGTCCACACCGGATGGGGCGTACCCGAGCACAGTCGGATCTGCCTCTCGGAGACTTACGAGCCGGGTTGCAGATCATCCTCCGGGATGCGGCTACGCTCATAGTCTATGCGCGCGGATTTGTTCTTTAGTTATTCTAGTTGGATTCGTCTGGGGAGGGGCATTGTGCTGACGTATTTTTATCAGACTGCGGTTCGGACTCTTCCGATGGTGAAGCCGACTCGAGACCTGCGCACACGCCTGATGGCCGCATCGACCAACATGAATGACTCAGAGACGAGAGAGCTTAATCAGTTCATCGATCTGCTCGAACACTGCCTCGCCCTCAACCCGGACAAGAGGATGAAACCGGCAGACGCGCTGAAGCATCCCTTCTTCACGGCGAGGGCGGCAGGCTTACCACGACGCTAGGAGAGGATCAGGAAGTGCTTAGGCACATGGCTTGATCAGAGGCCGCCAAAGAATGGATGGCGGTGTGTATCGAGGGCTGGATCATCCTCAACCGGGTATGCACAAGAGACGGGTCAAGGCGTTATGGGTTACAGTGATGGGGCCGTTCAGATTGGGGTTTATCGTTCCGCAAGGACGAGTTACATGCGATCCAAAGTTAGATATTGATCAATCCACATATTACTATCAAATAGGAAATGTATTATTCTCACGAAATAGACGGCAGACCTGATGCTACCGTGCCCGCATGATGCTTGGCTGTGCCGTTGCATGCTACATCTGACCATGCCTTTCCGAAGCGCGCGCACATGGACTCCCATCTCAGCCGTCTGGACCGGGCCCAGGCCCAACCGCCGAGGGCAGTCTGCAGTTACGCCACAGGCAGTCTGGGGTACTACGGTAACATTATGATTTCCTTGGGTGCGACGTGACGATGCAGATGAGAATTGAGGAAGACCGGACCACGCCATGGAGGCAAACAATGGAAGCACGCCTACGAATATGGAAACATGGTGATACTACTACACACCCTGTGGCCAGCGATGGGCCGTTTCCCGGATGTTTTGAACAGGATTGGCTCCACAAACAGGCGATATCAATATCAGATCTCAAAAGCGCTCAGCCACGGTCGAGGACTCTCCCTCCTCCATGTCGCAACCGGCATCCACAGCCCTCGGCACAAGCAGTGCGCCCGTGCGTGCAACATGAGAAGGCAAGGTCGCAACCTGCATGTGTTCTTCCGAGCCAGGCCTGTCTGGCCCATCTCACACACGGGGAGGTGCAGTGCCAGAGACATGCATTGCTTTCCGCTGAGCAGCCGCTGACGGAGGAGGAGGCGTGCCACGGATGCAGAGCAGGAAGCCCGGAGGGGCCAGCTGGAGTTGCGTCGGTTGGTGGAGAAGGCAACAGTTTGATTGATTGTTTTCTCTGTTGTTTTTGCCCTTTCTGCATACATGCACAGGGCAGGGTAGCGTAGGCGACAAGGCTTGAATCAGCGTCTTGCAGAAAAGTGTTGATGTTTAAGGTTGTTGGAATGGAGTCTGGTTGCTATGAATAGACGGGCGCTTGCGGGACAATCACTGCAGGTTCGGGGAAAATGAAATGCCTGCACTGGGTCCAGACATGGGGCTCTTACTCATAGACGTGCGTTTGATGTTTTGGGGCCTCAGGTCTTGGCCTTTGGTCTTGGCCTTTGGAAGAGCCGGTCCACCGGCGTCAGCCAGGATTGCGTGCAGTGGAGCGGCATCCGCGCAGGCCAGGCGGGTTAGTTACCGGCAGAGTAAGGTGTCTTGCTTTCTCGACGACGAGAGGAATGTGCAGGAAGTTGGGGCGGTTTGGTCTGATACCCGGGTCATACAACCGGGCTTACACGGAGGCATAAGCAACGGCGAATACCCGGTTTGAAGAGGTGTAAGAGCAACGCTGCTGGGCAAAACAATGACTAGATGATTATTCCCTTTACGGGAAGGCCAACTCAGTAAACGCTGAGTAGACTCGAGACTCTTGCATGGCTGCATAAACATTGCAGTACGTTATCCAGCGGCGCTTCTCGGAACCTGAAACGCATGTCGAACGAGATGCCAGACCGTAAGCCTCTGGCTGGGGCCGGCTTCTGTTGCCCTAAAGCGGATGGTGGTGAACAGGAGTTGCAGGCCAGCCTCACCGAGCCGGGGGGCTTCTTCCACTTGACTTGCCTTGTGCACAATTCATGACAGGGCAGGGTATGCTTGTAGGACTAAAGGGATTTGCAGAAAAGGGAAAGTCGGGGAGAGCATTGAGAGAGACTACGTGAGCGAGGGCGTGATGCTGGCCCGTGTGTTGGACTTGTGCAGCAACTTGCTCGCCTCGTTTGTTTGTTTGCTTTGCTTTATTACGGGACGATATGCACAAAAGCCCTTTGTGATGCAAGCATTACGGGGCCCCCAACCCAGCGTGACCACGGAAGCGTGAGCATGAATTGATGGCCAGGGTCTTCTCGCGCTTTCGGGGTCCTCAGCCCCAGCACGAACTAGGCGTCACGCATTACTGGATAGCCAAGGCGGGGGCAAGCATCTTCGCTGCTGAGCATCTCGATACAGTAGCAAGTCATGCTGCTCAGTATGAGTACAGTTTTGGTTTCCGCTGGGGTATCCTGACGTTGGAAAGTGGCTGTTCCCCTGCATAACGCTGCTCGCTTGGAGCAAGACGGCCATGATAGGACAAACCATGGCCGATCGTAGACTGGACAAAGTGTGGGGTTCTAGGGAAACATTCTGGAGGTCTCTGTTGGATGGTGTGCTTCGGCATTACTCTGGGAGTTTGGGGTTTACTACATTGTGAGTCTCGAGATGGGACTGATCGTCGACGCTTACTGCGTCATGATGGGCGTCATGATGAGCGGTGGATGCTTTGTGGTCAACCCCAACTGGCTACACGGGAGTCTATGCGTTTTTCCTGCCCGCACGACGATCTGATGATGTCGTAGCTGTAACACGCGAGGAGAGCGTCGAGTTACCAGGATAGGAAGTTGATGATGGTTTCCGATGTTGTAGATTGTTAGCCGGTGTGGGTAAAGTAAGCCCGGAGCATTGCGATCGTCCGTGGGGTGGACGGGCGCTGCTACGCAATTCTACGTCACAGGCCAATCGATCTGTGTTCACATATCGCGGGCGAGGCTGTCGATAGACATCCGTCTGACACAATCTAGACTCCCTGGAGCGAGGGATTTCGGTATGGGAACAATTCCCGAGCCTGGCCCTATTCGGTCCGGAGGTTCAGGCTGGTTCAGCTATGGATTAAACGAGCAAAAATGCAGAATTGATTATTGAGGAGCAGAAAAAGAAAGAAAAGAATGGATGCCTGATCTGTCGTTTCAGCTACAATGCCCGCTGGTTCCTATGCATGTGGATCGGCTAAAGGGATTGTATCAAAGCAAGGCGAAACCAACGGGTCTGGCGTCAAAGGGCAGAAAAAGTAATCTAGGCTGACAATGAGTCACTTTGCGCTTTGGACATTTCCTCGTCTAGATTGTCCCGAGGCCAACGGCTGCATCGAGAAAATTCTTCTCGTCAGCAGCCCTACAAGCAACCCGCCTAGCCTGTCAGGCGGTGGCAATCCCATCGTGATCCTCTTTGATGCCTAGGAGGAGCCTGTTCATGCCATTCGCCTCTTCGGACTCCGCGCGTCGGCGTGTCGGAGGCAAGAGTGGAGGCCGGGAGAGGGAGCTGTGCCACATGGGTACGTACGTGTGTGCATGAACAGGATCGAGGGAGGGAAGCCATTCACATCGTCTTGATTGATGATGACTCTGCGTGTTGGGCGTGTGACCCCGGGACGGGGACTCGGCGTGCAACGCTCCTTCAAGACAATCTGCCAACGTTATGCGTCATGATGGGCATCGCAGGAAGGGATATCTGCATCAAGCGTAATCTGTAGGGAGAGGCCAAGCTAAAGGAAGAAGCACGGCCGAAGTGTTCTCGACTTAGAAGGGATCCACAGGGTTTGTTCTGCCTCTGCCTCTGCGAAACGGTTCCAGGGTCCAGTCTTGGGGGAAGGCCACGTCTCAATCAGCCGCCCCGGGATCATGGTTATGGATCCCTGGGAACCTACAGAACCCGCTGCGGGCTGACCGAGGCGAGGGCAGCGTCCGGCAACACGCGGGATACGCCGCTCCAGGGTAGGATGGGTGGTCGTGTGACGAGCGGGCATGAGGTTTTACGGGAAAAGGAAGAGGGTCTAAGACAGTTGGATTATGCGGTTCACCGGGGAGGATCCGGAATCTTCTGTGGGATGGTGGAATTGTCTCGCGTAAGGACGTGGGAAGAGTTGGCATGTTGGGGCCTTGTGACAGCCAACCCTTGCTTCCCACGCATGATGTTGACTTACACATTGTTTGGAAGAAAAAGTACAATGTGTCTGTGATGATCGAATGCTAAGCCCCCGTCCAAGACAGCAACCAATACCCGCGCGACAGAACAGGGCAGACACGACTGAACACTCATGGTTCTAGACAGTTGCTGGTGTGAAGAACGTGCTGCGCCCGAGATTAAGCTGTTCCGAAACAGATCGGCGTGCCATTAAACGGTTCCCTCCGGGCCTGTCGTAGAGCCCCATCCCGGATGATGGCACCTGAAGGACCTATACGGCCAACCGTAAGCCTTACTCACTCCCTTGGTAGGCTCGATGCAGCGCGTGTTGTCTGGGAATGAAAGATTGGGGAAGTCCTGCCGTCGCACGCGCTGCCCTCGAAGCCCGTGCAGAGGAGGTGGTTGTCAGCTGCGATGTACTCGTCGTACACGCGCATCGAGATGGCAGGGCGCGAGATGCGGTGGCATGTTCCGTCGCGCACGCCCTGGCGCCGGAAGAGCGTGCAGTACTGACGTTTGTGACGGTCGCACGGGCAATCCGAGTTGATGACTGTGTAATTGTAGCTGGTGCTGTCAAAGGATGCCGGCGGGGAGGAGACGCCGGCGGTTTGTGCTGTGGACAGGGCTGCTAGGATAGGGACTGCCTCTGCTGGGACGTTGTTTGCCATGGGAATGCCCGGAGGGACCTGCTCTGAGGCCGGGGCGGCGAGGGCAGCGGTCATGCCGAGGGCGAGGTTGGCGAGGATCTTGGGGACGTGCATCATGTTAGGAGTTTATGCGTGGAAGTGCTTTGAAACGCCTCTACTCCTACGATATCGAGAATGGCTCAGAGAATACATAATTGATAGCATTGATTTCGTCTTCAATTAATTATTCATTGCAAGTAACATAACTTCGCTTGATGAGTGACCTACCTTGCTGGCCTTGGTGGTTCCATCCTGCTTGGCTCAACCTACCCTGATTGCCTGGCAGATGGTTTCTGCGGCCATACAGGTATCTCATCAACGCGTAGTCCAGATAGTTCGATTGCAGCCTACTCCTCAACAATGCCATGAACTAACACCAAAGTTTTGTGCCCAAATATTTACATCAATTAACCGTCACTCACATGCGATGGCACCAGCACTTGGCGAACGTTGTTCACGATGTAAGCCGGGATCCGGGGTGGGGCTCGGAGCTGACGGCGGGCTGCACCGCCGTCTAGTTCGGAGTGCGCCGTCCTTCCTAATTCGCGCCCCTCATGAAACGAGGCTCAAGATATCTTTACCGTGGCGTCATGGTAGCTGAGAGGTGATCTGACAAATGCACGGGATCTGGACGACTCATCCACCCGGCGGCGCTGGGCCCCGCGCGCGCCACGAGCTCCGTGTCACCTTGGCGATGGCTTCTGACCTTGAAGGGAGAGAACTTTCTAGTTTCCTCGCACCAGCCTGATTAGGGAAACAAATCGGGAAAGTATGCGAGCACCGGACGGGGGCGCAAAAGCCAATAGACATACATGGTCTTTGAGAAAACCGGTCCTGGAGAGGGAGGGCTTGCATGGCTGAGAAACGGGAAGGGAAAATGGGGCCAACCACGGAGAACATTGGCCGATTGAGGCGTCAAGGACCTGGCAGTCACTTGTGTGGCTTGGACAGTAACAAGATTTCAGCGCGAGCGTGCTGGTCTACAGTGGTCTAGACGCCGCCCACAGCCAACGTCGCTTGGTAGGCTGGGTAGGCTGGGCCAACTATTGGGCTCGTGATGTGTAATAAGCAGGCGGCCACGGCAAGCGGCATGGCACATCGAGGAAAGGGCCGGCGCGTTGGTCATCTGGTGTGTGCCATGGATCCGATGGGTTCGGGCTGGCCAGCCGTCGTTGTCTCGGCGTGCTGTAGGCTTCCTTGGTCATTGACAAATAGGAGCTGGCGGGCGAGGAATAAGGTAGGGGAGGTGGGGAGGGCTCTATGCTGGCGGACCAGGAGTCGCCACCATTTGCAATAGCCAGCGAGGCGCCCACTGGTCGGCTACTTCTGCTTGGGGAGATTACTCGGTGTGAAGGGCAGGACGTGTTGGTTGTGTGGGTGGTGTCGGCATGCAATGCAACGCTCGACCTGCGAGGCATCTGCGGCGACATCCCCATCAGCAGACATTTCCTGTTCAAACATTCGATGAGAGATCGAAATCAGGTTGTATTACTCTTTACTCTGCACCCAGGGGGATGATGGATGCTTCAGGATCTGTCGACGGCAGGTCCGGTGCAGTCCAGCCGTCAGAAATCAGCAGCATATGGTCCGGCTGATTGCCTTTCGCTAACAACTGCCGATGGGACCATCTCTTACCTCGTGCAGGCCATGGGCTTTCTCAAACAAGTCTCTACTGGACATTGCGTTTGAACAGTGTCTGGGCATTCAGACGGCGCGGCGACCATGGCACACACGGGCAATCAAACAAGGGGGACCACAGGCGGTAGGGGGTGGGCAGGGGAGGGAGGGAGGCAAGCAAGGGCGTCATGGCCACATGTTCTCCTCGATTTAGGACGCTGGCCCGGGCGTTCTAGATGAGCTCAGGATAAGCGGTACTCCCGGCGTGCTAACTCACTAAACTAACAAACTACTGTAAAGGCCAGGGTGGCACGGAGTTGGCTGTTTTGGCATCGCGATGGGCAGGACAGGACAGGACAGGACAGGACAGACTGGATGATGGGCGGTAAGGCAAGGGGCACGGACAACGATGACATGCCAGGTTGAAACTCTGGCCTCGCTCCCCGCAAGTCCGTCAGCAACTCTGCGTGCTTGGCGATGATATTGCTGCACAGGAATCTTACAGCATGCCGATGTGATGTGAAAGATGATGACTGGGGTCGGGTTCCCATTGGCTCGTGGCGCCCGTCTTTGTTCACACTGCTAGGCCCCGGGGATTCGGATTCATGTTCATTTGCCTAGCCTGCGTCAAATAGTGTCTTCGGGGCCTCGTGGCTCGCGTGTTGTTTCTTGGAAGGGACGGATGGAGCTTGGACGGGATTTTCCCTCATGGGGCCAAGCCAAGCCAAGCAGCCAATGGGGCGGTCGCCGTGCAAAGACGGCGGTCGACTAAGCCCAGGAAACGAAATTGATGACGGCTGTTGCCATTAGTGCACTTTCCAGAAGGAGGCATTGCTTTGGGGCGGATGCGCTGGGCGTCTGGAAGCGCCGGGTTGATCAACAGACTACGCTATGATCGCGAGACTAATTGTGATTATCGGGTCGTGGATAGAGAGAGAGAGGCAGGCAGGGGGTGACAAAGTGATGCGCGTAAAAGTGCGAAAAAAAAAGGTTCCACCCTCCACGTCGATAGTAAATGAAGCAGACATGGTTGTTGGTTTATTGGACCCAAGAAGCCAAGCTGGAGTGTTTCGGGGTGGGTGGCATCGATCGTGGGCGACCCTAGTAATTGTCCGTTTCACCCAAAGTCTGGTGCAGGCCTGATGAAATTACGACGTAACGCACCCGCGGAGCAGGATACGATACGAGCGAAGGCTGTTTGTCCAGTGTGATATGAGTGAGAGATGGCTCTGTTGGTGATCGGCTGCGGCGTGGATCCAGAACCAGAGCCAGAACCAGAACCAAGCAAGCAAGCCATTGTGGTTAGAGTGAGTACCTACATGGTAATAGTAGGCAATTGAAATGTCCTCGTGGGCTGAGGCTGGTCCGTGTCTGCACTACGCTGCCGCTACTGTGCGCCGGCGGGAGAGACGGCGGCTCAGCTACAGTGCGGGATCGACGGACCCCGTGGCCTGGCTCTACGGCAGTTGTCGTTTGGGCACAGACGGTGGTGGGTGGGCTTTTGTGGCGCGTCAGCGGAGATTTGGAAGCGAAAAGTCGATGAGATGAGGATGAAGCAATAAAACCCGTGATAAGATCAAGGAGGCGGCGGTCCAGGGTAAATGCTACACTATAGGTAAGGAACCTACCTTAATATCTGTACAGGCACTAATGTATGTACCTAGTCTGCACAGTCAGCAAGGATCGATACGTACCTTGTCCATGCGAGGTCGAATTGCAGATCTGGACCCACGACCAAAGAAGACTAGCGGCTCGTGACCCTGACCAGGTACGAAATACTTCCGTACAGACCGCCATTCGAGTGCGACTCTCAATCAACTACGGCCAAATGAGACATGGGGACTTGCATTGCTCTTCTCGCACGGCGATGAAACATGTCTCCTCTTCGGATCCAGAGAGGACAGCCAGGCAAGGGAACGCTGTCTGTCTGATACAGCCTGGTGTTCTTGCCCCCTCCCTCCTCCCGTCGATGGCGAGACGCCTGGGTCTGGGTCCTAGGTTTGGCGCTGGGGCACGAAACGTAAACAAGCTGATTGATGATCATCACAACACGGCAGCAGCATCAAACACGGCGAGACGCCGTCACGACGCTTCGATCCTGTTGCTACTGCAGCGGCGGGCTGCCGGTGCTGCTCCCTGGGAAATGTCCCCGTTAATGCAGGCCGACGGGCGGGCTATGTCCCCACTGACGGACGGGATGGACATCGACACCTACGGTAATATGAACAGTCTAGTGGTGCTCGCAACGCAACGCAACGCAACGCAACGGGAAGGATTACTACATGGCAGCAGTCTGTGCTGTGCTGTGTTGTGGTGCAGCCTGCTCAATCTGGGCAATCCCGTGCAGCGTGACGGGCTCCTCCAGCCACGGCGCTGTCCCCAAGCGTCGCCCATTGGACGCCTCTTGTTTCTGTAACCCAACGGGCATACACACACACATGCACCGCAGGTATCCGCATAAACAGCCTCACTGTTCGGCAAGCCAAGCGGCCCTCAGCCAGTCACAACGGATGGAACGAGGCTGAATCTCTTTCGTGCAGGGAGCAGAGAGAGACGGCTCAGGCCAGGGTTGCTTTCGCTGCCGGCGCCTGCCTTGAGGCTCCAATCAGGCGACGCCTGTCGCATGCACGTCTCTCCATTGGGCATCGCCCCGTTTGCGTACGGGCCCCATCCAGCGCCGTGTGCCTGCACGCCCCGGCCAAACGCTCTCCCAGGTCACAAAAGCCGATGGTGCTGGGTGCTGGGTGCTCTGGGTGGGTGGGCGCATGGGCCACTGCTTCCCACCGCGGGACCCTTTAGATGGGACAGGTCACAGTGAGAGCGAGAGCGAGAGAGCCACAGACGCCGAATGGAAACGAGATTGGTCAAGGAGGATCGGCGTGCTGGGGATGGCTTCACAAATGCGCGAACCACTTGACATCTGCTCCAGCCAACGTTTCCGTGCCGTCTGCACGTAACCTTGGACGCTTCTCGTTTCGGACACGACCCGTCCCATCAGCGTTCATTCCGTTGGCGCCGGCCTCTCTGATGACCCGTACGCGGTTTGCCCCAATAACTCATTTCTGCTATCCGTGGGTACTCGTAGCGACAAGTGTCCAGGGCCAGCTAGGCTGAACGAACCCGTCTCTCGGCTCAGACCCTTCTTGTCTGACATGCGGTGGGCGGTACAGCAGTTGTGCTGCGTTGTGCTGGAGTCTCTCTCTACACGCACCTTTCACAACTCCCGAACGCGGTCAATGGGCGCTCATTGGCCCTGCCTGGGTCTATGGGGGTCACGCTCATTGTCAGAAACTAACAAGGGGACCACGCAATCAAAACCAGCCACTCAACCTGCGTCAACAACACGGCCATGATCTTCACGGTGGGGCTGGTATTGCATAACTCTCGACACCGCCCCTCCCATTGGCCGCTTGCGTGGGGAGGTTGAACGAGAGAGACGCAGCGCCAGGTTTTATGCACACGATCGGGACTGTGCAAGCCATGCACTAGCTGAGAGGTGAAATCTGGCTCTAGTCACTCCAAGCCGGCTCTGTGCCGTTGCCTTTTGCCTTCGTTGGCCAGCGATGCGGTGCATCATCTTACGGACTGGCCCCGCCCACTTTCCATGTTCCGCCTCCCTGCTTCTCATTCGCCGATGGTGGCCGCCCGTCACGGATCTGCACCGCACGACCGCCGGGCTTCTGTCGTCTTACTGGTGCCAGTTTGCCCTCTGAGCAATAGCTCGTGGCATTAACAGACATGGGTCGTCGAATGGGGAGCCGAGGGGAGACTATGAGGGCGTTCATCAGGCAGCTTCTGCAACAAGTGGCTGGCCCGTCTCATGAGACGGAGGACGGGAAAAGCCTTCGACTATACCGATTCCATGACTTCATGCATTCCGGCACGGGCACGAACGCAACACGTCAATTCCCGCCAGAAGAGGCAAAAGGTGGGAAATCTTCTTTTTCCCTTTCCTAATGTGACCCCGTCGCCATGCCGTTATCACGGCCAATCAGTGGGTCCACCCGGACTGCGGTTTCTGTCGTGTTCCACCAAGATTCCAAGCCTAGACCAAGGTTTTTGTTGTTCGTTCCAAGATGGGACTTGGGACGGCGAGTCGTGCACCTGCTTAGGTAGTTCTTACTGGTGCTGGATAGGCCAGGAGGCTTGTGGCCACCTCCACAACCAGAGGAAAAGCTTGCCGTGTCATTTGTTTTGCGTTGCGTTGCGTTGCTTTTGCTCGCGTTTGTTTGCGTGCAAGGCGGTACCTACGGAGCCTGCAGCGCAGCAACAGGGCGCGTGCCAGTGTGACTTTACATTCAGCCTATCTACGTCTGTCCGCCCCCGTTTCCGTCCTTTTGCTTGGCTACCACCTTAACCTTCAGCAAGCGCTTGGTCAAAGCGAAAAAAGGGAGAAAGAGGTGTGTGTGACAGAGTGTGTCAACAAAACAAAACACAAAAGAGAGTGTCTGACGGAATGATGGGCGAAGCACAAGAGAAGAATGAACAAAGCAAAAAAAAAAAAGAACTTATGCCGGTCACGAGCTTGTCGATTGTGACGATATCCCCGACCCGGCTTGGGTGTGGTGGATGTGCGAGAATGAGTGAGTGTGTGTGTGTGTGCCAGGAAGCAACGGCATTACAGTAGGATTCTTACAGCGCATCAAACACACACACTCACACTCACACACCAACACACGTACAAACAAAGCCAGTAGTGGAGGAAGAAGGGTGTCAGCAGAGCAAACCGCCCAGCGGCTGTGGCTGTCCATACAGCGCCTGGGCCTTCCTGGGCTTCCTTCACGGAGCACACCGGAAACACCATCACTCACTCACCTGCTGCCCAGGCCACCGTTGACGCCGTGACTGGACTGTGACTCGCCCCTCCAACTTCCTCCCAGGCGCCAGCTCCATCCACCCATCCACCACATCCCTCGCAGTTAGTTGGATAGTGGGTGGCCCTCTGGCTGCACTGGATGGGTGGGTGTTAGTGCCAAAGCATCCAAGGGCCATGGGCCAGCCAAGGGGAGAGGAGAAGAGTGACACAGCGAACCACTTTATTTCGTGTGTCAGACTATCCTTGCCTCTCGTATATTGCTCAGCGTCACCACCGGCCGGATCCCTGCCCGCTAGTCGACGCCCCCTCAAGGCAGGCGAACCTTACGGCGCAGTTTAAGAATAGCTGCTGCATTAGCCCCAGCCGGGCTAAGACAGCGCCCCATGTCATTAATCTTTCCAACAGGGCCGGGGTCTGATGAAGCCTGTGGGTCCTCCTTGGAGCGTCTTGGGAGCGTGTGGATGCTCCACGCAATCCTAGTTCGAGGCGCATGGGTACGTACCTTCGCCCGCCTCGTCTTGTTCCACGCATCCACACCAACAACGGCCGTTATCTACCTCATCATGCCCGCCATGGCCTGACCGAGGCTTTGGACATAGAATACCACTACATCGCCATCCTTCACGACTTTCCTTTACTTATCCTTTCTGTCACGACCACGCCCGCCCTGATCTTGCCTAGGACCTCCAACATCCAACTGTGTCCTCTCACCTCTTTACTCCCCTTTCCACTACCACCTCTGGGCACTGTGGCCACCGCCTCGTTCCCATTGATCTTGTTCGCAATCCGAACAGTTGTACTGTGCTTCCCGGCGACAGTACATCTCTCCCCAACCCAGCTGGTTCCTGATCCGTTGATTCGGCCCCAGGACTTACTACTATTACCAACCACCACTACAACACCACCTCGCCATCCACGACCCGCTGGACCCTAATACTCGACCCGTTTGGATTGGATTGAGCCTTCCGTGGAATTCATAACCTGTGTTTTCCAGTTTGCTCTTCTGTTTTGCTCTGTTCCATTTTGGTGTTTTCCAAGGACCAATCCACCCTTCCTCCTTTCCGCCCCTCTGGAACCACAAACCGCATAACATGCAGCACCATGTCGCCTTTGGATACCCCACGCCTCCGGCTTCCCGGCCTACGACAACTCCAAGTACACCGTCCCTCAACAACAACAACAGCAAGCAGCCTATGCGCCGCGACGATTCCAACCCTGATGCGTCCCCTCGCCCCTGAGGAGCGATTAGGAAGACTGCTTGAGGGAAAGCTGCAGCTGACGGAGATTCTTGGAACCGGTGCCTATGGTGTCGTCTACTCAGCCGTCGACATCAAGACCGGTGCCCGGTACGCAGTGAAGTGCCTTAGCAAGTTCAATGCCGACGGAACCCCTGGAGCGCCGACAGGTCCTTTACCAACAACGTGAGATCCGACTCCACTACATGGCATCCGCGCACCGTAACGTGGTCTCGATGCTTAAGATTGTGGATGACCCTGACTGCATCTATGTTATTCTCGAGTACTGCCCCGAAGGCGATCTCTTCTTGAACATCACAGAGCGCGGCCAGTACGTCGGTAAGGACGAGCTTGCCAAGAAGGTCTTCCTCCAGATCCTGGATGCCGTTGAGCACTGCCACAACCTTGGAATCTACCACCGGGACCTGAAGCCGGAGAACATCCTGGTTACCGATAATGGTGAGACCGTCAAGCTGGCAGACTTCGGTCTGGCCACCTCTGATGACCGTTCCGAGGACTACGGATGTGGATCTACCTTTTACATGAGTCCAGGTAAATATCTCTCTTCCACATTCCCTCTATCCCCTTCCCAATTACAGCAACTAACGTTTATTTCTTTTCTTTTTCAGAATGCTTGGACCCTTCTGCCAGGAGCCCATACTACATGTGTGCCCCTAATGACGTCTGGAGCCTTGGTGTCATCCTCGTCAACCTCACCTGTGGACGCAACCCGTGGAAGCAGGCCTCTTACCAGGACTCCACCTACCGCGCCTTCATGCGGTCGCAGGACTTCCTGAAGACGATTCTCCCCTGTCTGATGAACTGAACAGCATCCTGGGACGAATCTTCAACGCCAACCCTGAGCAGCGCATCTCTCTCCCTGAGCTCCGCAACAGGATCATGGCCTGCTCCAGGTTCACCGTTCCGGCCATGTCAACCGCACCCCCGACACCGCCGGCCACCCTGAGCATATTACTGAATACGTTACCGTTGAGGACGCTGTTGTGGACGAATACGACTACGACTCTCCCTCTCCCCTGCTTCCACCTCTTCTGATGAGGGCTCACTCACCTCGAGCGTCTCAACCATTGATGACCTTGATGAGGAGTTTATCCAGGAGCAACAACAAGGACCTTCGCACCAGGAGTACCCTGCTCAGACCTATGAGCCCGAGGAGCCCAGGACGCACCACCCCGTCTACCATGGTCAGGAATTCGTGCCCCAGCAGCAGTACACCGGACCTGTTCCCATTCATGCGGCCATGCCTCAGCAGCCCATGCACTGCCAACAAATTCCCGTTCCTGTCCAGGCACCCTTCCTCCCATGCAGCAGGCTCCATGCCAGCCCAAGTCCTATCTTCCTCTGTGGGATATGGTCAAATATGTCCAGCAGGTGCCTCTGATGCAACACCCAGGTCACTTCCATCCTCAGATGAACTTTTTGCCGTCTTTCCACGGCTGTTACTAATTATCGATTTTAACTTATGGGCTACCTTGACTCAACAACACAAGGCCAAGCTCACTACTTCACTCATGACTTTTTTCCTCTGGAGCAAACAAAAAGCCTGCCTCGGATTTAAAAACAAGAAAAAAATGCCGGGACATTTTATTCTGCCGTGTATCTATTTGGACAACCACCTTCGCTTCACTGTCACTACCTTTCTTGTTTCTCTAAATTCTTTATACCAGCGAGGAGTTTAATGATTCTTTTGCGGACGGCCAAAGATGTTTTTATTATTTGCGAGAAGGCATGAAATCTTACGGCGCAAGGGAATATGAGGTCGGGTACCACACTATAAAGGATGCTTGGTGTTATTTGCAACCCGAAGCGAGTTGGGGTTTTTGGCTTGGGAAACACTTTTACGAAAGACAAACATCTTTAATCACCGAGACAACCGATACACCGACGGACATCCACTGGTGGGCGGCGACGGTTGGGAGACGTTCGTTTTTGCTTGGTATGGTAGATGGACTATCGCCAGCAACTTTTCTTTTTACAATATCACGATTTTGGGTCGGTCGGAAAACGGAACTTGGGGATCAAAGGTGTTTTTGTTCACACTGGGAAGATAGAGAGAAACAAACAGAGGGCTCAATAAGCCCCATGGCTCAAGCGCAGGTTAAGACGCGCGGATTTACGTTTACACAAGGAGGACAAGCATAGCCAAAGGCATGCTTTCTTAGCACATAGCTGCAATACAACAATACGTTGATATCCTCTACTTATCATGTCCACTCATTGCTTAATCTGGTGAATGATTGTCTTCCATGATGACACGCTTCTGTCACAAGTGACATGACTGCTCTACAACTTCCCTCACCAAGGATCGATCTCAAAGCAGGCTCAAGATGACGGGCAGCTTTCTAACTGTAGCATGCCATCCTCTAATTTCCTCTGCGCAGACGATCTGCAGGCACTATCTAATTTCTTAGGCAAATACTACGGCACATGGACCAGGATGAGGTTCCAGCAACGGCACTACTACCCTCTCACCCAGAACAGCGACTTGCAACCCCGGTCACTGTTGGTCCATCGAAAGGTGAGATTGAGCCTTGACCTCCCCAGAGGTCCCCTTCTCCCAAAGTACTGGACCGAACCAACCTCAAGCCAACCCTGTCAAACTACCAAAAGTCCTAGAAGGGCAGGATGACGGATGGTTAGTCAGTTAGGATGGGCATCAGCGAAAACAGGGCGAAGGTAGAAATAGCGGGGGTCGATCAGCCCAAGCAAGGGGGACGTAAGAGGACCCAATGACAGGGCCAAGATAGCACGAGGCGGGCATTTTTGCATTTCGCATGGTTGCACATCTGCATGGGCTGCATGTGCATTAGCGTCCAGTAGAGGAGGGAGGAGGGGGCGAGAAAGCCACTGTGAACGTGGGCTCTACTGGAGCTTGGCCTTGGTTTCTGCTTTGTCCTAGGCACCTTTTGTTTGTTCCCTTTTGCACACAGGCTAAGCTAAGCTGTATCTTCTCCGTGGTGGAGGGTGGGCTCGCGCTGGCATAGGCTAGTTGTGCAAGTGTCTGTGTGTTTACTTGCGAGTTCCCTTTACTGTCTTTTCTTTGCTCGGCTACATACTTACCTTACTCAAGCCAAATGCCTGTGCTCCTCTTTCGGACACAACACGGACAAGGGCAGTGGAGCAGAAGGGAAGTTTAGGGAATGCGGGAAGCATATCGTCAAAGGGTAAAGTGAGGAGAGTTGACCAAGGGAGACGGTCGATGAAATTCAGACTTCCCTACTATGGTTTGAGGAATACAGTAGAGTACAGTAGCACATAGGCTACGCAATAGGGACGATGATTGGAGCGATGAGGCACACGTAAGTGGCCCGGCGGAGACTGGGCTCGGGGGTGATTGACACAGACTATGACAACTTAGTGTTACGGCGGTGATTCTCCTAGAGAGCTTGCTTTAGATTGATGAGCAGATCGGGATGACGCTTGAGCAGCGTGGTCCGGCAGCCATGGATGGTATGCGGAGAGTTTTGGCTCTGTTGGTGATGATGCTTCTTCTGGGGCTGGTGATGCAGTCAGTCGCACCACCTTCATGCAATGCACTCTGCAGAAGCACCCTGGCCTTCCCCTTCTCGCGTTCAGCAGCATGCGCACATTGGGGCCGCTCCGTTTGCCGGGGCGAAGAAAAGAAAACATTTGCAATACCCGCTTGGGCGCCTCTGGCCGCGAAGGGGCCCAGCCCAGCAAATCGATAATGCTGTGGATATTACATGGCATACTACGTCAAGTCTAGAAGCAAGGACCAACAGCTTCTCGGCATCGCGAGTCACGGCAGGCGGCCCCACACGGAAGCCTGGGCTGCGACTTGTCCAGTAGATTCGATAGATCAGCAAAGTAGTGTCACCGGAGGCTCCTCTCGCGCGTGGTCGAGTGTTAGTTCTGACCACGAATGACTGGGGTACTTGTCATGCACAATTGCCCTTCCTGCTAAGGTGGAAATGCCTGATAACGCATTTTCTGTTTCACCGCCACGGGGACCTCCTTGCTGGCGTTTGTCTCTCTTTGCTTTCCCACGCGTGGTGGCTGGGGAGATCGACACTCATCGTCGATAATGCCCACGTTGTCTAGGTCGCTTCGCTAGTTGACCTGTTCTACGTCTGTGCCATGAGGCTTTTCACGCAAGAAGCCGCATCAGCCGGCTTCGAAATGCGTGTCTGAGAGCATTGATGCGCGGAGAAAAAGCAATAATGGGCTTTCTGACATGGACGATCAGCCTTTCATCTCTGGGATTTGCTTTTCCCGTCTGCACGATTCCTTGCAAGGCCCGATGGCTGCTTCACCGCCTGGGCGGAAGAAGCAACGGGAAAAAGGGGCTGCATGAGAAAAGACCTCGTGCGGGAAAAGCCTCGGCCTTGACTGACCATGCATTCTGGGTCTGCGACAATGGCATGGTGACATGGCATGGCGTGGCTTGTGCAGAAGGGACATGCATCGTGGGAATCTTGGATCCTCGTGAAATGGACGAGCGAACCAGACGGCGTAGGCTAGATGCCGGGTCGTACGGCTCTTTGCTGCTGCTTACATTGTGCAGCCTCCCATGCCTATCGCGGTGCGTTATGCATGAGCAGTGGCTGGGCTCCCCTCCTCTGCCTAGCCGTTTCAAAGAATCATTGGATGTAGATGCTTCAGCCAAGGACACAGATGACCACACTCAACCGCCACGTAGGCCCCAGCCTCGAGATCTTGTGGTTCCTCAGCAACAGCTAAGGCATAGCCAGGCTGCAGCGTTGTTCGCCTAGAACAAGTGCCATCAACCAGGAAATGCTTTTTGTTGCCCAAGAGACAAGTGTGCAACCTAGACATGGACAGATGGGTGCATTGAAGGCTTACACAACCAGCCACTTACTGCAGCCAGGGAAGCTGTAAGTGGCCAGTCGCAGCCAAGCAAAGCAAATCGCCACATCCCACCTTCAGCTCTCCTACAGGATGGACGGCTGGGCGAAATATGGCCGAACATGTCCCGGAGGGCGCCGCGGAGGGCTTTGGGGCTAGATGCGATATGCAGGGCGCTGAGCGATAACCGAGATCCTATGAGGGAAGGGCCGCATGAGGCAGACAGTCACAAGGCTACTGCATGAAGCGTCGGACCGGTCTGACGGGGCACATCCGGCTGCTGGCGGGGATTGCGTAGGAACAAGAACGATCATGAAGTGATGGCATTGATTACTATGTAGAGGTAGTGTTAGTGTTAGTTGGTGGCAAGGTTTCACGGTCTTGGCAGGGAAAGCAGACAAGGTCAATCTCAATCATCACAACTAACCGCCTTGGCTTAGTGTCGGCGATCTGGTTCAACTCGCCGTCTCGTGGCTCGTGGATACGGCTGACAGAGTTATGGGCTGCTTCCGGGACTATGCTCCGGGAGGGATAACACGGCGTGAGAGCTAAAGCAGCCATGACTAAGTCATCGGCAGTTGATTGCTCGGCCCCCGGTGCATGTCCGGCCGGGTCTCGTACTCTCACCCGGCCACTAACTCAACTACTAGGCTCTAGACCCAAGCCTTGGGGGAGGGATGACGCTGATGAGGCCAGCGTGTTAGGGACACTAGGCTGTAGTGAGGTAGTGTCTCAGCAGAAACTCTATGCTCCGCCATGACCGCACGCGTCCTCGGACACGATATGCTTTCCCCACAGATGGCCTGTTCTCAGGTTATTTTTACTAGCCCGCCGGCGAGTTGACGGGATGGCGCCGCGAGCATCTAACGGGAGGTGGGAAGTTTCTTTAGGACACATTAGCGGAAAGCATGCGCGGACGGACGTTATGAGGCGACCATACGGTTAAGATGTCCGGACAGCAACGCCATTCCGCGAGGAAGCGTTTTAGCCCCAAAGCTTGTCTTAGGCAAACGCCCTGGCCGTTGACGGTGGCAGATTAATTGTCCAAAGTCTAGAACTCACAGATAGGCTTCGTAAGCGAAGCTAAAGTCGAGAGAGTGCCCGTTATGCCGCTATTTGCGTCTACATTCCAGGATGACCTTGCCACATTCCGCGCAGAGCCTCAGCAACGGCCGCCGAGTCAGTCAGTCTTACGACATGTGTTGGCGATGGCCTGATTACGGAGTCAAATGCAATCAAGAGTGAGGCCATGATGACCCCAAACCAACTAGAACAGGGTTGAACTTTGCACGGAAAGTGTGTGTAAAAACGAGAGATTACGAAACTTGTCGATAAACACCGTCTCCAACGAAGCTCTTGACATCATCCCCATGACTCACTAGACGTTCATACATGCTTCCCTTAGACTCTTAATATCTTTTCCAAACAATGTGAGTTTGAGTTCTTTTTTTCTGTACGTAAACCTTGTCAGAATGGAAACATGTGCCTGTGCCTCCTCTGCCGCATCAGCCCTGTTCCTGAGGATCAGGGGACTATGTCTGAGACTCAAGGCCGCAACTCTAAGTCTCTGAGACGATGTCTCACATGCACCTGTGAACGTCATGAATAAGCTTTTCGAATCTTAGGGAGAGCATTGTAAAGACACACCTAGTCACTGGGCACGATCTCGCCACCCTCGATTGGCTCATCTGGGATGATAGGGCCGCCGGGGATGTACGGGTCGGGGTAATGGGACCACCGGGAATGTAAGGCTCGGGAGTGATATCTCCAGTAACAGGGTTGCCGATGATGAAGTCTCTTCGGCGGGGACATCGGGAATGATAGGACCTCCGGGGATAGTTGGGTCGGGAGTAATAGGACCGCCAGGAGTGCTAGGGTCGATGATGATGGGTCCAGTAATCGGCTTGCCGATGATTATGTCTCTTTTGTGAGGGATATCGGGAATGAGAGGGCCACCGGGGATGTATGGATCAGGGACGATGGGACCAGTGATTGGCTTGCCAATAATTATGTCCTTTTTGTGAGGGATATCGGGAATGAGAGGACCGCCGGGGATGTACGGGTCAGGGACAATAGGACCGACAATCGGCTTGCCGATGATAATGTCCTTCGGGATAAGCGGGTCCTCCCGCTTGCCGATCCCGATGCCCGTGGATGGGCCTCCGGGGATCCAGATGATGGGTGGCTTGGGGTCACCGATGGTGAACTGTCGCTTCGTGAGCTCCGAGGGCTCCTCGCTGATCGGGAGGGCCTCGGTCAACACCGCCAAGCTGGCAACGAGCACTGTAACGGACCGCATGATGATGGAGTGGACCGTCTGTAGTCTGACAACTAACAAGGTTGCTGTGCAGACATGCCTTTGCATCGTGGTGTTGCCCAACACTATATACCTGTCACTGCAAGACCCTGATTGTTATCCACCCGGGAATTCGACCCTGCCAGACCGGGTCGATGGAGTCATCTTTGCCCCAGAGCAAATGAAAGCTCAGCTGATAACCGTGGTTCCAGGGTGTGGAGGTTTCTAGACGTGTCAAGACCATCTGCTTAATTTACTTAGATGAAAGCGATGCGGAGGAGATGCATTGCAGTATATAACCGACAGGATTTATCCGGCTGGCTGGCCAAACGAAAGCCTCGGTCGAGCTGTAAGCGCCGCGTCGCGTTACAACGGGCATGCATTAAGCGACCCTTTCAACGTAGTCTAATTATGTATTCTAAATTGCGTAGATATGAAATGGCTTGAACCTGTCGAGTCTCGACCTAGCCGTTGCGGAGACGTGTCTGCTGAACGACAGGGAAGCCCTCAGCAGTACCAGACCCAGACTCGCATATGTTCCAGGGCCACCGCTGTTCTACATATCGATGTCGCTATCTCGAGTTCAGAAGGCGCTTTGGCTCACGGACCTCACCGGTTTGGTACCCTTCGATGCTACCACCCTGCTGGGTCTTCTCGCTCCGCAACCCCGGAGACGGATGACAGGAAACCCCTCCGCAGCCGGTCACGGTGGCGAGACTCGACCAGAGTGTTCGTCTCTGACGAGGGTATCCTTGCAATGAGCTGATGAAGTCGCAGACCGTGACGACGCAAAGTGGAAGGTGGAATGCTCAACCGCTGGTTCGGTTGCATCGAGCTGTCGTTCTTGGTTTCCTAGAACGGTGGTGATGGTTTAATGATGATGCCCGCCGGCTTCTCTTGAGTGATTGGTGGTTTGATTGGACTGACTGTTGGTGATAGGTTCCGTTGCAATCTAGGGCTAGGTTGAAGTCGCAACCATCTTCTTGATTCGGTTCCGGCTGCATTGCCACTTCCTTGACCTCGGGGTCCCTTCATGCATCACTCCGTCACCCGGTTCAATTTACGTACAATAAAGATATACGAGCGCGACAGCCATATGGGCTGGGCGTCATGCCGCGACATCCGAGTCTAGACGAGCCGTGTCATCACCATCAATATAGAGTGATGCCACTCGAATACTGCCCTAACCCAGAGTGCCCCCAGATACATGCATAATTCCTTCTGCATCACAGGCACGAACTCTAGTGAGTAGCCGAGCACACAGAGGAGAACCATGGTATGCTCTGGGAGCTGGGCAAGGCTCAGGACGGACTCACCGCGTTAGTCACGGACATGCAGGAAAACATGAATACGGTTACCATGGCGAGCCTGCCGAGTAGGTAGACGGCTAAACCCTGCTCTTCATGTGAAGCTGGCAGCTAGCATGCTTTATAATGTAACCTCGAGGAGAACGAAGAGCGGATTCTCCACGAATACGCTCGGTGCCAACTAGTCTATGACAAGGCAGCAGCAAGCGAGGAAGCTACAGAGGCGTGCACACAAGGCACCTGATTACTTGACCGAGGCAGCACGTTTGCTCTCATGCAAGATTCGATCTGCAGGGGATCATGAGGGAAGTTCCGACCCAAGATGGAAGTTATGTTGCATGCATATGCTTGTAGAAGCAGCTGGAGGTGTCAATGGATAGTGTGGAACACGATACTCGTCTGACATTCCGGTGAGACATTTTACCAGCTGTATGGGACAGAGAAGTGAAAGTTCTAGACTCGAAAGTATTGGCAAGTGAGCGTCATGCTGGGGGAACAGGGTCGAGACTCGCTTCGAGTTTCCTTGAGCGTGGCCCCATGTTCACAGACCAATAGATGGTGATGCGTGCCTATCCCATGACGATGTAGAAGGTCTCGTTAGGAAAAACTGATAGATTCACCAAGTTTGGATGAGTTATGCATAAGATGGTGGCTAGCCTTCGTACGGACAACCAAGTTTACAGTCTATAATCTGGATGTGGGATCAATCAAAACCATTACATGGAGATATTCAGACAGGCTTCGAAGCTAACACCTGCGATACAACGTGATACATTTTGAGCGACGTTTTTGAGTGTGCCTCTAGCATTGGGTCATCATGCCCAAGTATCCTTAAGGCTGCTATGCAGCTGACCCCTCAGATGGAGAGATGGTGTATGCCAGGCAACACTCCAAGCGAGGTTCAGATGTAAACGAGGTAAAAAGCGATGATGGAAGCACAGTTGCTACCGAGCTGCGATTGGTGCGGTTGATCCATACAGCACCTCAACGGTAAGGCATCTTTCACCTTGTGTGTTTATGGGTGGGAGGGATGACGACAGCATTCAACAATCGTAATGTTTCATAGGCCGTTCTCAACCGAGTACTGTTACTTTTATAAATGCGAGGTTGGAAACAGAGGCAAATGGTGTCAGACATAACCTGAATGCTCACTTGTTTAAGTGGTTCATACGTCACATGCCCACGGTTGTAGATACTCCCAATGCAGCCTGAGCCCACGAACCTGATTTGTCAGTCTATACGGGCTGCTACTCTGACCCAGTGACAGAAGTGACTTCGAAGAATGGAGCCCTATTGGAGGTATTGGTGAGGTGCGCTTTTAGTTGATGCTCAAGCAGGTTACAGTATCCTCAAATACAAATGCTGAGAGGGGTAGGGAGACAACCCGGAACACACACGTTACCACAGAGATAACAAACATATTCTTAATCCTAGGTGAACCTGTATGCTGCTCACAATGGCTGTTGCTCACAGAAATTCACATGCACCATTGCAGCTGATATTATCGGTTGCTGTTAAGTGAACGTCACACCGAAGCCGTACCCGTGTCACTTCGCTTCGATGTGATAAAGAAATGGGCCGACTGACAGAGAGCTTTCTCAAGTAGTTCTCTTGGTGAAAGTTGTTCTGACGTAAACTTGGTTGCTATTCATTGCCATGTAATCGGAATCGTATTGCGCTTTTTGCGCATCTCAAGCCTCGATCGCGACGGTGTAAGAAGCCGAACTCTGTGTGTTCTTCCACAACGAAGATTCTTCCCCATAAGAGACTTTTCAGAGGTGACAATGACCAATGATCTGTTAACACTGGACCCTGCGAGAGCAGTTGTATCATCAAAGCCAGCGATGGCGCAATCGATCGCCCCTGGGCCATGTTCATGGATGCTCACACAAGCGTCTAGAATATCACAAATTGCGGAATAAACAACGGAAATTCACAGCAAGTTATTCTTTAACTGTAGAGCTCGTATAGGATAATTGTTACAAGGAAGGCGAAACCTCGTATTGTGCTAATTAGTTCACGTCAAACGGCGCACTCCACTCCCGATTTGCATCACCCCTTGAAATACGAGAACCAACACCAACTACATCGCGCCATTGCCAGTACCCCTGAGACATCCTCGAACTGTACCTTACTGATGTGGAGGATCGGAAGTTCAATACCAATCGTGATCCTAGCCCCACACGCTATGTCCAGGGCCACGAGGTTTCCGATTCCAGCCCTACCGACACGTTCAACCATGCGCTCACCCAAGTGTATGGCACACACCCTCCCCGAAAAGGAAGGGGAGCTACGATCTAGATTGTGCTGTGGGGTCAGTATCTCAAGGCTATTCCAACGTCGTGTTTTGTGATACTCTAGATGTTGTAGACACTCATATGGGATATATTTTATTGTGCTACCACCACCAGGCTCGTCCCTCCCTATTACCCTGTACTATACTTCATAGGACAGGGAAGCTTTGTAGATTGAACCAACATTGTAGACTTAGTTTGACGGTAACATGCTGGCTTTCGTAACCACAGAGGCAGGTAAAGCATCACTATTGTATTCTTATGTTGACAACCTCACAGAATTGGCAATACACAACGATGTCAGAAAAAGTATCATTCTATCCTATAACGCCTACTAGCCATTTGATACCACAGCCGGAATGGCGGGGTTCCTTAGCCTTAATCCTTAACCTGTCTGCCAGCGGGCGATGATGGTCTACAGTCCCGTATTTGACCATCCTTTATGTGCCTCTATATGTACATTCGAAACCGAGCACCTTATTTTGTTATCGCATCTTTTTTACCTCCTTATAAAATCCTCGTGTATGCACGACCCTCAAGCTGATCCTCATGACTGGCTGAAGGCGAAGTGCCAGACAGCGAAGGCAAAGACCATGAAGAGAACAAGGTTGGTAATGTAACGGACGGCAACGTTGTACATCTGGTTGCGGTTGCGCCGGCGAGAACGTGTTACGAAGTCAGAGTTGTCATTGACATTGGGAAATGACACGTCCTTGGGGATTGGCTGATCGAGAAACTTGCACAGTGGCTCCCAGCCATCAGTGACACGGTATTCCAACAGACGATCCTTAGGAACGAGACTGCGGACTTCGTCATAGTGCTTCAAGAAGACCTCCTTGCCCTTGTTGGGGAAGTCGCCGTGGAAAAAGCCGTCAAAGAACTTCTTGAGCATGGGGTAGTACATGGAAGCAGCCCAGTCAAAGTGGGACAGCCAGCGCAGCTCAGGGTCGGTCACACGCCAGTAGACTGTCTTCATGGTTGAGGCGTGCCACGAGTTGACGTCTCGGTTGGTCAGCACAACCTTGGCTTCTGGGTAGGCTTCGATAAGCTCGCGGGCAAAGGCGATGGCAGGCCAGTCGCACACGGCTTGGGCATTGCCAAGCAGCTGGTCCCAATCTTCGCGGGTAAAGGCTTGCCCTTGCCGTCGTACTTTGCGGTAAGGGCGTCCATCCACATGAGGGCGTCGGGAGGGTTCTCGATAGAACAGTTCATCATGTGGTACGTGTCGACGTAGCCGAGCTGCTTCATTGCGGCTCGCATGGCTTGAAGGGGTTAGCAATGGGCATTTGGCCAGCGAGATTGTGGAGGGTGTACGAACAGGCAGTACCAGTGCGGCCAAGGCCTAGAATGAGGACCTTCATGGGGACCTGACGGCTGCAGTTCCGGCGGTTGATGCAGGTGTCATTGTTGAAGATGTCGGTGACGGGCTTCGACTTGAACTTGGAGGAGTACGCCATCTTTGCGAGATATAAGGGTCTTTGGGGAATAACTTGTCGCTTAGGAAGCAAGAAAGAATGCAAAGATACAATGTGGGTATCGAAGAAATAGCAACAAGTCTTAGGACACAAAGATGGAAAGACAATACGGTCTCAGACACGTATTCAAAGGTTCTGCTGGGCGAAGGACTCTGATATAGCTTATCAGAGGGAGGTAGGGAGGTAAGGAGGAGAGACGGTGGGATGAGGAAGGTGCTTCGCCGGGAAGAAGTATCAGGGAAAATTGGTCCCTTGAAGAAGGCAAAATGAAAGGGATCGACAAAGAAGGAGAAAGTCAACAACAGGGGTCCCAAGGAGACAAGATGGGAGGAGGAGTGAGATGAGAACGATGACTAGGGGTTCTTGCAAGTACCTGTACTACATGTAGTATTTCATGTCGTTCAGCTTGCAAAGCTCCGCTTTATGCTGGCCCTCAACATGGCTTATTGGAATCGGGCACTTCTCTTTTGTCTTCTGACATTTCTTATGCATCGTTTAAATCGTGTAGCTAAAGTAGCGGTGGCATCGTCGAAATAGCAAGTTTCGAAACAGAGGAGAATCTCCCATGGCGAGCTCCATTGCTCTTCGTCACGTACCAGATACAGCACACGTTCCTATGTTCTATGTTTGTTCACTTGAGTAAGAGGAAATCCCACTGTGGTCTTCAGTGGGCTCATGTCACAAATTGAGATGCGACGAACCGATGAACACGCCCCTGGTGGTGCTGTCGAACAAGGTTGGAGCCAAGTCCCACGCCCCTCCATCATCCCAGCCCATGCGTCTGTCCCACAACCGACTTGGTGGCCCCTGACAATCGTTTAAGCTATTCGTGGCACTTCGGATAGATGCGAAGAGTTTTACAATGGCATTTGTTGAGTCTTACTGATGTTCAGTGGCTGGAAGAAAGCGTCCGAGACCGAGATGAGCTATACACAATTGACGCCCCGATAGTCCGATTTACTCGCAGGAAAGAATGAGATAGGACAAGCGGAGGCCCAAATTCATTCTTCGGCCTGTCGGTCTTCTCCCCACCGATCGTCCCCGCCAAGATCAAACCGCCGTTCCTCTTCATCTCCACTGTCCACATCCGGAAGCCAGTAACTACGCATGGCTCCGCTAGCTCTTGTGCTGTGGCTTTGAGCTGATGTGGCCTGGAGAAGGCTGCCCTCGGGTTTGAACATGGAAGCAAGGCGCATTGAATTGGATATCTCCAGCGAGGTCCTGTCTCCGCTATCTTCGTCCAGGTTTCATTCTCACCAAGCCACTTGACGCCCCGGCGGTTCCGATAGTGAACCGCCTCCTTCGTGCATCTCGAAGGAATCAGGGACTAGCTATTTGCATGTACAGTCAGCAAATAAGGAGCCGCGTCAACTGGTTTCAAAGTGCACTCTTAAGGTAGCTTTGCATAAAGAGGTCAGCAATATAGTGTGTCTAAGTAACGAGTACGGTGCTGTCAATTGGCTGCTAGGAGCTCATGGATCAACGGTGTTTTACCATTCTTGTATATCGCCGGCCTGCGTCTATTTGCAGTACTGGGCCCAAATCAAAAGTGTAGGTAAGCTGACCTTTGCTCTTTGGGGAGGGTCTGCAACCCGTTGATGGCGGTCGCCTCGGACACATTTTCGCCAATCCTGTGACACCATGTTCACTCGATAAATGCAACTGTCCGTGGAAGCTCATCCGTTCTATTCCCATTAGCATCGGACTAGATACAGTAAGCTGTAGCCAGGACGCCATCATCCACTAGTGTTATGGGCTGTGCCAGCAGAATGGTACCAGTAAAGGCTGCTAGGATGGATCATGCTGGTTCACTTAGCATTGCTGGCGATTGCTGTCAACTTGATTTGCTCTATGCAAATTGGGCGGGAAGCTGTGCTACTTCGCCAACTTTTCCCTCATGCTACTGCTACCGATTTCTCAGAGCATAAAGAGTCACAAATCCAGACTTAATGCAGTAGACCTTTCCCATGCATATGAGGTCATAATCAACCAGGGCTACAGAAAACAGCCTTGCAGACAGGGGCCATCGTAAAATTAGGTCCTCCTTCTTCCATCGTTCTCCGACCACCCGTTGCCCAGCTGGAGCCCATAGCCTGTAAATCTTTAATTTGCCGGCCCCTGTTCGGTATCAGGCCAGATGAAACCATGGCAAGCAAGCCTAGCAAAGGAATTGCCTCTTCCGTTGCAATTCTTCAGGTTTTGATTCGCTATTCTAAGCTCATTCTATTGTGCCTCAATTGGAACCTGCTCGTCTATCCTTCCCATTCAGGGATTGAAGAAATCTGACCTTATGGGTTGATGATTCAGGGACATGTCGGATCATCGGTCACTCACTCAGAGACGGCCCATTTTCTACTATGGGGCTTCTCCCTAACAGGTATGTCGGCATTTGGTACGTCCATCACTTTTCTCCTGCTGTTTTTGTTCCTGAAGGATCGACAGCACCCACTAGAGCGACTTTATTTGAGCCTATCGTGCGGCCAAGATTCCAGTGAACAGACCCTGGCTGCCAAATAAAATGTATGCTATGATCACTCGGAGCGTCGTGCACCGTTGCGCCAAGTAAGAACTGGAAGCTTAGTTGACAACAAGGCCTGTACTTGACGCCCAGCTATCGTGAAACAAACGCGCGTCTTGACTCCACGCTGCACGGCTTGAACGAGATTATCTAGATCAGTTTTAATTTTTACTTGCGAAGCTGCTTCAACTAAATGGTGACTCGTGTCAACTCTCTAGCCTTCAGAGCAGTAAGAGCGGGAGTAGCCCCTAGCGCTGTCTTCGTTTGAGCGCTAATGTGAACGCTGGACTCGTCATTAGTATGCACTCCTCTTTGCTTTGCAGGCATACCACGGTAATTGTATTATAGACCTTATAGAGCCCATGTAGTGCCACGGAAGTAGTAGATGAAGATCGCCATGATTGGAAGATCAGAGTCATTTACTGCAAACATGCAGTGGAGAGTTGAAAATCGACGGACCCGATGGCCCGAAGGGTACTGTGTGTGCAGGCATGTACATCAAGATTTGCTCAGTGTTACGGTATTACAGCTTTGCCAGCCTTGTTTTCCCCTGGTATCAGCCTCAGTCTTTGTCTTACGTGTACACCTTCCTTGTATCCCACGAGCCGGACTCTACGGAGAACTGGCACAGTAACTTATTCGTCATGTCCTAGTCCACTGAACAGAGTCTCTTCAACGATTCCTTGGAGTTGGCGCTATCCTGTAGATCAGTGTACTCATTTCCACTATATTCCACCACAGGCGCCCCAGCTTCAGCCCTTGTCCCCATCTGACGCGCAATCCCCAGGGCCATGTCTCTAGTCCCCACATCCCTTGCCAGGCCCATGCCTTTCCCACCCCTTATATCTGCTTCTAGCGTGGAGGATCCCTGTAATACTCTATTTTCAGGCCTTGGTTCGCTGCAGCTGCGTCCCAACGGCTCGGGCGGCTCTCGGACTGTCGCAGTACCGACTTCCTGTGTTGAAGCTACAGGCGACGATTGGAGATGGAACGGGAGTTGTTACTCCATACATGTATGTTCCCATGGCTGATAACAATCAATTTATAGCGGGTCTTGCTGATCTATCATGCTGCTCTTCCCTACGCCTGTCTTGTGCATTTGCTGAGGTAACTCTGTTTGCCGTGCTCCTTCGTTACCTGCCCAGTTTCGGACCTTCGGTGCACTCTCCTTTCTTTTTGCATAGTGGCTAAGCTTACAGGTTTCTGACACTGGAGGCTACCCAAAGTGGATTGAGTTGCTGAACTTGGCATATACTCTATTCTGTCCTTGTATTTTGCTGCTCCTTCTAACATCTTTCATCACCACACTCTCTCATTCTCCTCCCTCCCACGGCAGTGCCCATAGCCCTACACCCTCGTTATCGGCTTCATTTTCTTTCTAGTCTTTCTTTATGAACCTTTAATCGTCAGTCGTTTAATACCTCTTGCCGAATTATATCGCCCTGCCTATTGTCTTTCCACCCTTAGAGCGTCTCATAGATCTGCGCTACGCAGGTATCACCGTGCATTTGCCATATTAGGTTGAATAGACACGAAACAGCTATCACTCCACATTCTACTCTTGGTCTCTCGACTTTATTACCTTCTCCAAACATCATCCTCCGTCTCCGGAACCCGCCCTCCTCGGCGGGTCCCCACTTTCCGCCCATCATGCCGTCGCATTCAAGATCTTTCAGTAATGACTACTCGTCACCAACAGCATTGGAGCTCCGAGGGCCCTTTAGGTCCAGCTTGCACGCTGTCAGACACTGGCCGGAAACAACTCAGCGTCTGAGCGAGGAGAGCGACAAGATGCCGAAGCTTGACGAAGATGCCATGGATGCCGAGTCTCAGAAGCCGCTGACCCCAAGAGGTTCGGCGAGAAGCCGGCGAATGTCGCCTCTAATGGTCCCGTTACTTGGATGTCTCTACCGGGTAAAGACCAGCTTGCAATTCTCTTTCTGGGGCGTCTCGTGGACTTTCTTCAGGTGGCCTCATTACAGGCCTATGTATTCTACCAGCTCAAGGACATGGACCGCAATGTCTCCGACACCATCATCTCCCAGCAGGCGGGTTTACTACAAGGCTGCTTCACCGGAGCTCAAGTTTTAACCGCCATCCTCTGGGGAAAGGCCGCAGATGCAAGCTGGTGTGGCCGCAAATGGGTGCTCGTCATCGGTTTGGGCGGAACTGCGCTGTCTTGCTTGGGCTATGGCTTTGCAACAACGTTCTTCTGGGCCGCATTCTGGAGGGCATTTGGTGGTGCCATTAACGGTACTGTCGGTATCACGTAAGTCATGTGCGCTCATTTCAAAGTGAACTGTAACTAACATGGAGTCCTAGCCGTACCATGATAGCAGAGATTACGAAGGAAAAGAAGTACCAGTCCAGAGCGTTCCTATTACTACCCATGAGTTTCAATGTGGCTGGTATCTTGGGTCCCAGTGAGTTAATCCTAACATGTCGCGATATACCGCGTTGTCTTTTCCAATAACACCCCAAACTAACCACATCATCTCAGTCATGGGCGGTATGCTTGCTGAACCGGCAAAGACCCTGCCTAACTTCTTTGCGAAGAACTCTGTCTTCGGATACCAATGGGTTCAAGACTATCCATTCGCTTTGCCTAGCTTGATGAATGCCTTTTTCTTGGCAATTTCTACACTCGTGACTTACTTGTTCCTGGAAGACGTAAGATTTTCGTTCTGACGAAGCTGGCCTCAAATATGTTAACATCCTATAGACATCTGTTCAACGGAAAGACGAGTTCGACTACGGGCTATACCTTGGCTCTCGCATCAAGCAGTATCTTTCAGGCAACTTCTCTCATAGTGGCTATCATCAACTCACCGCGAACAAAGTGTCCAAGAAGAGCTCTAACGAGAAGCTCTCGATTGTAACGAAACCTACTGCGCCTGTTCGGCGACTTCCATTTTACACCTCTGGACGCGGAATGTCATCTTCACTCTCATTACAGGCGCGTTCTACGACTTTCACCTTGGCGCCTTCACTAACATATGGTCCCTCTTCCTATCAACACCCCGTTATATTCTCCCTGGTGTGCCTGAGCCAGAAATGGCTCGCAGGCGTCGTGATCTCCCACTACTCTTCACTGGTGGTCTGGGCATGCCTGCATCTACCGTGGGCATTGCAACCTCAATTCTCGGCGTCCTCGGCATGCTACTCCAAATGTCCCTTTACCCCTATCCAGGCACGTCTTGGCACAATGCGGTCTTTCCGCTGGTTCCTCCTTCTTTCCCTGTTTGCTACTGGGTCGCGCCCTATCTCTCGATATTTCCTACGACCACAATGCCACCAGAGCCAGCCTCTGGCGGCTTACTATGGCTAGGTATCACGTTTGTTCTACTTCTACAAGTCACGGCTCGCACGTTCACTCTGCCTGCCAGCATCATTTTACTCAACAATTGCAGCCCGCACCCAAGCGTGCTCGGCACTATCCATGGACTCGGTCAAAGCGTATCTGCAGGTTTCCGTACCGTGGGACCTATTGTCGGAGGTTCGTGGTACGGTTACGGCTTGGATATTGGCATGGTTGCATGGGGATGGTGGGGTGTCGCAGCCATCTCTGTGCTGTGTTGCGTAACGGCTTTGGGGATGCACGAAGGGAGTGGCCATGAGATTTTGTTGGAGGGCGAGGAAGAAGAGAGGCAGTGATACCACTTCAGTGAAGATAAAGACACGCCCTTCAGAGTTATTTTTGTACATGATTACAATATAGACCATGTTTATACCAATCAAGATTTTATTCATCTGAATAATTCACAAAATGAGTGATGGTGTTTTAGACATCAGGAGATCGGAGAGTATCTCCTGATTGGCAAGCTGTGAAATAATACAGGTCACTAAACCTGACTTAAACTCCTTTATTGACACAATAACTTTGGTTTCATGTCATGTCTATGATGTTTAACAGCTAGATTGACGAACTTGTGTTGTAGATACCACTTCACCTGCTCTGTTTTGCGCGCAAGTATGGGACTTGTAGAAGACATAAAAAGGCTCTTGAGCGCCCGCAATTCGATTTGAAGGCAGAGAAAAAACACAAAGATACATCAAACCTTCACTTCAGAGCGATACTTGAGAATTCAATCATGTTAATAAAGACATGCTAAACGCCTCATGTCTAAGAACAGTGCTACGTGACTCCTCGCCAAGACGAGGCACCTTACTGGACCAACAAAGTCTCATATACAAAGACCGCTGGGCTTCTCTTATTCCAAATTCATTATTTCATCCTAAATTCCCTCCTTGCCTAGCAGTTCGTCTGCAATACCTCGTCCAGCCGCCCTTCCTGAGAAGATGCAGCCTCCCAGGAATGTGCCCTCCAGGGAGTTGTACCCGTGAACACCACCACCGCCGAATCCTGCCGCCTCACCCGCCGCGTACAGTCCCGGGAAAGGCGATCCATCGGCGCGCATCACATTGCTGCTCAGGTTGGTTTCGATGCCTCCGAGCGTCTTACGTGTAAGCAGGTTCATCTGCACGGCAATGAGCGGGCCGTGTGCAGGGTCGAGCAGACGATGCGGTGGCGCAATACGGCTGCGGCGGTCGGGCCAGTAGTTGCGCCCATTGTTAATGAGCATGGCTTGCGCATCCTTGGAGTATGGGTTGTCCATCTGGCTGTCTCGCAAGTCGACCACCTTCTTGATCTCCGCGTAATCAAGCAGCGGGCCGTTGCGTGCCTTGGCGAGCTCATTCATGCCTGCAACAAGGTCCTGGAGGTTGTCGCGAACAATGAAATCCTTGCCATGCTTTTGGAAGTTTTGCACTGGGACTGTGCCCTTCTTACCGAAAACACGGGTGAGAAGCTGCCAAACGCTCTTGTTAGTGATGTCAGGGTTCTGCTCGGAGCCCGAGAGGGCGAATTCGCGAGCGATGATGCTCTGATCTAGGATAAACCAGGTGTAGTCATAGCCAGTACTGCAGATGTGCTTGAGCGACGCAAGGGTATCTGCACCAGGGAACAGGAACGCCGGCAGACGCTTTCCGGTCGCGTCAAGCCATAGCGACGATGGCGCAGGCAGGACACGAATGCCATGGTTCTGCCAAATGGGATCCCAGTTGTGCAAGCCTTCGGTATAATGCCACATCCTGTCACGGTTGATGACATTGGCACCAGCGGTCTCTGCAATGCCAATCATGCGCCCATCGACGTGCGCAGGGACACCGAGGACAAAGTGCTCCGGCACTTTCGGGCCTAACCTGTCAATGGGCCAGGCTGCCTTGACGGCATCAACGTTTCCGCCAATACCGCCAGAAGACACGACGACAGCAGCTGCACTGCGGATTTCGAAGGTGTCGACGACCTTGCGAGATGATGGTGCGCCGCGTGGCGTATCATCCGTCTCGTAGATGCGACCCTTGACGCCAACGGCTCGGCCAGACTCGTCGACAATCAGCTCGTCAACAACATGGCGGAATTTAAACTGGATTATGCCCTTCTCAGCTGCCTTCTTTACGGGCTCTGCAAAGACGCGGACGACTTCGGGGCCGGTACCCCATGTAACGTGGAACCGGGGCACAGAGTTGCCATGGCCATCTGCTCGTCCAGCCCCGCGCTCGGCCCACCCAACGTTAGACATGAAGCCCATACCCCTGGCCTTGACATACTTCTCCATCTCATCGGTGGCAAAGTTAACGAATGCGTTGGCCCACTGCCGCGGCCAGTGGTCCTCCGTATCTCGGTCGAACGCCGCCGATCCCATCCAGTCCTGGAGGGCGAGCTCGCGCGAGTCGCGAATGCCCATGCGCCGCTGCTCGGTGGAATCCACGACGAAGATGCCACCGAGCGACCAGAAGGCCTGGCCGCCGAGGTTCTGTGCATTTTCCTGGTCCAGCAGGATGGTGGGGATGTTGCGCTGCGAGAGCTCAAAGGCGGCGACTAAGCCGGCGAGACCCGCCCCGACGACGAGGACGGGGCCTTCGGTTGAAGCGGTATCTGCGGGAGCCATGATGACGACGGGTTTGTGTCGAAGCAGAGCAGCCTTTGCTTCATGGGGGTTGTTTCTTAAATATTGAGGGAGTTACGAGGCTCGCCCAACGGGGCAGGTCAACCGGTGGACGGAGGCCGGCGCAACTGTCAGATGGAACTTACCGAGGCAAGGATCAATGCATGGTTCGACCTAAGCGCTGGCGTCTGCTGATCTAGAGGAGTTAACCATTAATACTGTGTATAGGCTAAGGTGGCTTGGCCAACATCCCTCGGTTAAGCAAAGTCTTGGCTACCCTGAAGTCGGGGTTGAGCATACATGAACTAATTCCATGCGCACTGGACCATAGATGCGATTAAGAGAATATAAATGTTGTTTGGGCAGGGTTTTGAGCTTTAAAGAAATATACTGCATCAATAATCTTGCGGTCATCGCACGAAGGAGGTTAAACATCCCATGCGCAATCAATCGAACGTGTTAGTTCCTAACAGGTAAATATTCCAGATCTGGCTCCAAAGCCCCCAGCATTCTTAATACAAATAAGAACAAAGCTAAGAACGATGCTTGCTGCTGAATTTAAAGGTAAATTCCAGAGATCAAGCCACAATAAATACAGCTAAGACAAGCCAGCAGACCACTGCTGTTCTCATTTGACCTCTACATGCCCATAATGGCATGATTAATACGAGCTGCTAGAGTTGTAAGGACTGCATTAATTTATGCTGTAATCCAAGGTTTCTCTGGGTTAATTAACCCATTTAGAAGGATGGTTGTACTGCAAGTGCTGCTAGTTAAGCTCAAAGCTGTACATGTGGATGAACGCCATCAACAGGGTATGAAGCGAGCTGCAGTTCTCACTACATTAAGAGCGCAGCCCCACGATTTCGTGGGGTAAATGCTGATGATGACGTAATTGTTCTTGTTCTCAAATTTCGAACAATAAAACAGTTTAACTTCTAGGAGCATTGCTATTGTGCCAGTGTCAAGTTATTAAGTATGCTATATCTTGTGAGTTAATCATGCCGGCTGCTATGTCTTTTGAATTGCCAGATCAATTTGTCCACAATGGCTGGACCATCAAGTATCTAGCTCGTGGTAGAGAGGATGCGTCCTCTAGAAGTTGGGTTGTCTTCGTGCATGGCACTCCATGGTGTTCAGACGTCTTTCGGCCACTCTCAGAAGCCCTGTGGGCGACAGGACGATTCAATCTCTTACTCTACGATCTTCCTGGGTATGGCCAATCACAATACTTTGATGAGACAGGCACCTTCGAGCAGGACACGTCTGTCAAGGCACAGGGAGAAGCTCTGGCAGCATTGCTACAGCATCTTAATATCGACGGTAAGGACGCGAGAAAAAACCCCATGTCGTCTCGCACGACATTGCCGGAGTAATTTCGCTCCGTGCACATCTACTACACAACTGCGAATACAGTAGCTTGTGTCTATTGGACACAAACTGCGTTCTGCCGTGGGGTGACAAATTATACAACCTAGTACGATCGCATCCGGAGGTCTTCGAAGAGCTGCCAGCAACCGTCTTTGAAGGGTGCCTTCGAGCAATAATCCAGACAGCCCGTGCGAAGGGCCAGGGACTCGGCCCAGAATGGATCGATGTACTTGCACGGCCGTGGCTAGCCGATGCCTCCATCGTCACTCACAACCCGCAAAAGAGTTTTGTCAGACAGATCAAACAGGCCAATGATAGACACACTGCAGAGCTGCTTGATACCGAGGCATATGCAAGAGTTCGTTGCCCAGTAAAAATCTTGTGGGGAGAAAAGGACGAATGGATTCCCTACGATAAAATGCAAGCACTATCTCGAATGCTCGGGAATAACATGAAAGAGTTTGTGACAATACCTGACGCAGGTCACCTGGTTATGCTCGATCAACCTGAAAGAGTTACCTTGGAAATTGGTCGCTGGCTTGAGTCGCAGAACTAGGAACAAATGTCACCATAGTTCCTCACATCGATGTGCTGCTGTCAAATCTCGGCATAAGCGGCATTGGATGCACATGATCGAGTGTCTTCAGATCTCGGCCTATGAATGGAGTTCTCTGCTCTCCTAATTATAGTCAACAGACAGCCATCGGGTTAGCTAACAAGGATAACCAACACCATTCTCGTCGTTCCGTCTCCTAACTAGATGGAATAACTTCACCTACGCTCCGGGTCTATCGAGGAGGGGCGGATGCTGATCCGCCGCACCCCGGTTTTGTCTATCCACGACGAGGGTCAAGCCAATCATACGGCGACCAGCATGGTGAAAAAGAAAACCGAACGTCTATTGAAATGCTTCATCGGTGTAGTGATCAGCCAGACATCAACCATTTTCATCCTTTGGTCCGACACTTCGCAGATTCCTGATTCAGTATGGGGTTGCCTCGAAAACTGACTATAAATTGAGGAGGATACTCCTCCATATGTATTTTGAAATCCAGTCGATAGGTTTCCATATTGGCGCCTGGGTTGAATAAGCGTATAGCCATGGCACCATCTCTGGCACAAACCGCCCTCGGGCTCGTCGCCCTGGCATCCACTGTCATGTCTCACGGCATGGTCACCAGCTACAGCGTAGATGGAAAGAACCAGCAGGGATTCCTCTTGGATTACTACTACGCCATTAAGAACGGCCAGTCAGTCCCAGACATTGCCGCTTGGTACGCCGAGAACCTTGACAGCGGTTTTGTCGCACCCGACGCCTACGGAACCGCCGACATCAACTGCCACAAGAACGCCAAGCCCGGCAAACTCTACACCACTGTTGCTGCTGGCAGCACGATCACCTTCGATTGGACGCCTAAGCAGTGGCCGCACCCGTACGGTCCTATCCTGGCTTACGTCGCCAAGTGCAACGGCGAGTGCACAAACGTTGACAAGACCTCCCTGAGATGGGTCAAGATCCAGGAGCAAGGAAGTGAGTGTTCTTGCAGCAACTCAAGTTTTTAATGGATAGGAACGACTAACACTTACTTCTCCAGTCAACTACTCCACCCAGGTTTGGGCCTCTGCAGAGTTCGTCAACAAGGGCAGCAAATGGGCCGTCACCATTCCCAAGTCCCTTGCCCCTGGCAACTACGTCCTGCGCCATGAAGTTATCGCCCTGCACGGCGCCAGCTCCGCTAACGGAGCCCAGAACTACCCCAGTGCTTCAACATCAAGGTCACTGGTTCTGGAACCGCCAACCCCACTGGTGTGCCAGGAACCTCGCTCTACAAGGCCACCGACCCTGGTATCCTGTTCAACCCTTACACCACCATTACCAACTACGTCATTCCCGGACCTACCCTGTGGAAGGGTTAAGCGGTTTTGTTGAGCAGCGCGCCTCAATCTTGGAGTAACGAGCTTTCTTAAGGACATGTTCTCTTCGTATATTCCCCATAGCCTAGCCTGTGCTCTATGAGCCAGCATGGATTTTATGTGCATATTTATACCATAAATTCTAGTAAATATGACAGTTGATTACCATTCCAAAACTGAAGCAAGTTCTGTAAAGCTTTGACGTCATCCAACCGGAGGCACGAGGCCTATGAGTTTGTAGAAGTGAAGAAAAGAGTCCATCGTAGCAAAGACTCTTTGATGTTTAATGGACTGGCGCTGGCAATTTCCGACAGACCAAAACACTGTGATGTTTCAACCATGCATCGTTAGGTTCTGTACTAAGCTAAAATCGATGAAAGGGGCAACACGGAACACTTGCAGGACTTGATTCTCACCGAAACATCGGACATGTATTTTATATCTCCAGCTTAGCGAGCTTATGGCTGGGCGTTCCTTTGCTCTAACCACATAACACCCATGATTTCCACAGCTGAAAAGGCAGGCTTAGTACTAGCTGGGTAAGTGTATGAGCGATTTGTTTAAGCAATCTCATCATCCGGAAAGATCATTTGATTTAATCGATTAGTCGAACATCTACATATCCAAATGCCCCTAGTATGAACGCATCGTGTCTAGTGATATTTGTGGGAATGGAGCAAGTGCCTAGCTCTATTGCCACCAAGCCCAGTATGCATCGATGCAGGAATACGAGGTTTCTATTGTGGCAATGAGTGACATGATCCTGAAAGCGGAGGCTGGGTGAGTGATTCCAACTGCACAGCCTTCCGTGTTGTCTGTCCCAGACCACATTTGATTAATAAACAAGTGATCAGTCTACTTACTGGATCAGGCATATGATTCTCAATACAAAAACATTATCTTGGTATTTTAATTGTTCACCAGATTGATTGTGTATTTGCCAAAAGCATTGTGACAGGTATTAGCCGCAGCAAGCTACAACGATGACTCGAAAGTAACCTTTCTGTTACATAGTCGGGAGAGACTGCCAACTATCCTAACAGGAGGTAATTCTACAAATATGTTAATTCAGCTCTGCAAAATCAACTAGACAAACGCAGTGCCATGCACTTAGTCCAGAGTCTGACCACAGGCCCGTGCCTGTCCATCGCCACGTAAAATGAACACACAATGGAGGCAAGGAAAAAGGAGAGATGATCGCTGGACTAAACTACTGCAGGGGCATGTCTTTGGTCGGCAACGCGCTCCCGCCTTGAAAATGCGCTGTCTAGCTCGCCGGCTCCAGGAGATCCCGTCGGGACAGGCAGCATCCGGTTCTGCCGCCGGCGCAGGCCGCCCTTGTTTGTGCTCAGATCGTCACGCGTGCTAGCTCTCTTTTGGACTCGCTCCCAGAATCCAAGATCTGGGGAAAGAAAGCTAGCCAAATGTCTTGAATTGAGCACTGTGATTGGCCATGTGTGAGCCATGGCCCGGAGTGATCATTTGAAATAGTACCGGATTGGACGATGGTAGCTTGTGTCGTCTCTACAATGTTCAGATCGAGTTAACATGATAATTTCCTTTTGGTAGACTAGATTGGCCACATGCGCAGTGACTGTAATTCCTTGCGTTGATTGGGTAATCGTAGGACATTCATCGCAAAGGGTCCGGGTCATCGCAGGAAGTCCGTTGAGCGCATTGCCAATCACTTACATGCTACTGGTAGAATGAAATGAAGAAAGGTAAGATTGATCACGAACCCTTGCAGCACCCCTCTCGGCAGAAGAGAAGTGCTCCACGAAGGAGGCTATGCCATGAGGAGGCGAACTTATGGCCTAGACTGGAACGGCTGCGAGCGAGACATCCAAAGATGGGATATGATACAGCTGGGTTGCCCATCCGAAGGCTGGGTCTGCTGGTCTTAAAAAGCCTGGTTTCCCACATTCGCTTCGTTTGAAATCGGCTCTTCATCATTCATGGCTCAACGGATCATAATCTAGTCGTTCTTTTCAACACAACTGTCTCTCATCCATCAACATGTGGGCCGTTAGATTAATGCCAGTTGCTGCGGCTGTTGCCGGCGTAGCAGCTCAGCGACCGACCAACACCAGCATATGCGACTACTACACGACTGCTTTGCTGAAGGAAAACACAGCAGAGAACCAGGCCACTCTGCTGACCTTGGTTGTCAACACTGTTGTCATTGGTAACTGTAAGTCACGTAGCAAGATATTGGACGAGGCTTGAACTGACAAGGAAACAGACACCAAGCCGAATGTCGGCATCAAGGTCCCAGGCATCCTTGCTCCTGGTAAAGTAAATGGCGAAGATGTCAACCTCCTCCCATACTTCAATGGAGACCTTGCCTCTACGAACCGTGGTGGTGACAAGGGCGTGTCTGTCAACTTCCTAGACGGTGGCGGTGCCGAGCCCCTGAAGAACAACAAGCCTGCCAACGACAAGAAGTCATCGCAATAGTAAGTTGTGGACATAATGCCTCGAGGTCACAGACTGTGTGGTATACTAACCTTGGTGGTACAGCTTCCTGCTCACCCACTTGTACCAATTCTTCGGTTCGCTGCTTGGATGCTCCCAGCAGGGCATGACCGGCTTCGCAGCCTACATGGCCGACCCATCCATGTACGAGGTGCACAAGTTCATGGACCTCGACCACAACGAGATGACCTACTTCATCTCGCAGGTCGGACTCGCAGCTGCTTCATTTGGTGTTGCTGAGGATGATATCAAGGTGGTTGCCAACGCCCTCAACACCATCTTCAACGTCCGCTGCGCCCCGCCCACAACTGTCATCAAGGCCCAGGGCCCACAGCTACAGTCCATCTGCATTGATGAAGCTACCTGCCCTCTGGCTCCGAACGCAGTTTGCTCTGCATATGATAAGGTCTCGCCTCCCAAGAACAGCACTGGTCACGGCCACGACAACGGCCACGGTTCGGGATCTGGGTCTGGATCTGGGTCTGGGTCTGGATCTGGATCTGGATCCGGATCCGGATCAGGATCAGGATCAGGATCGGGTTCAGGATCAGGTACTGGCTCCGGCTCTGGTTCCGGCTCTGGTTCCGGCTCTGGCTCAGGCTCAGGAAGCTCCAACCCCAGCCCCAGCTCGTCTGTTATCCCTACCTCGGGCGCTGTAGCCAACGGATTGAGCTTCATTGCGCTAGTCGTTGCTCTTGGTCTGTTTGCTCTGTAACCATCTTAAAAACATGAAAAAGTGGCAGGCCGGGATGATCAACGCTGCTTATGCCTCGTTTCCGCCTGGCTTGTCACAGGGTGTATACTCGGGTTGGTGTGATTGAAAGAAGGGTCCTGATACGGAGGCCCAGCTTGCTGAATAATCCATACCACATTGGGTAATTATCCGCCTACAGCACAGCCAAGTTGGTGGATAACGGATACGGTTACTTGTACATGAAATGAATGGGATAATGGAATCATGTCTCCTCAGATAGTCTAATGGAAATACAACGGTTATAGCTGAATTATCTCTTTATCCTTGTTTTTATTTTATTATTTTTACCGTAATTATCAGTACATAAGAACGCAATGGCGAATGCATATCCGGATCTTCGGCTCAGTGGGAATTGGAGAAGCTCGATCCCGTCATTCTTAGCTCCAATGACCCACTGGAGCAGCCAGAGTATGGGGTATCAAAGGCCTGCTGCTATAGGCGGAGGGGCCTGGAGCTCAGAGCTACCCCGCTAAACGACAGGGGACGTTTGTGGTGACTCCGCTACCTGCTGCATTTGGTTCTCCAAAAGTGCCTGTGACTGTTATCCGGAGGAACCTCCACCCTTATCTTGTCCAGCTCCTGCTCGTCCCACCTGACCTCGACTTCGTTTTGTACTTGTCTCTTCTTTTGGCCTTTGTCTTTCCTTTTCCCTCTTTCTTTACTCTCGTCGTTCACCAGCACTGACTGTTCGTCGAAGCAAAGATGGACGAGAAGGGCGGATTGCCGACCTACGCAGCTGTTGCTGCAGCAACCCCAGCTCCCCAGAGCTACCGACTTCGGCCTCGTCGTGGCATGCGACGCTCTCGAGCCCTCAAGTTCGCCGCCATCGCCTGTCTGGGGCTGATCGTCCTCGCCCAGTGGAAGCAGGTCTGGCGTAGCAGCGTCGCCGCCCCGAAGCTGTCCGTCGAGAAGCTCAACGCCGACCTCGACACTTGCAAGAAGCTCCGTTCCAAGCCCAAGGACCCAATTGGCCTCGGTCGCGACAAGAACGCGCGCTACATCGACGGAACCCCTGCGACGCTCATTAAGAATGCCACTGTCTGGATCGGCGAGCCTGTCAAGGGCACCAGCGACGAGGATGCGCGCGCCGGTCATGGCTGGAAGTGGATCCAGGCAGATGTTCTGCTCGAGAACGGCCTGATCCAGAAAGTAGAGGCGGGCATTTCCTCCAAGGATCTGCCAGAGGGTACTGTCATCTATGATGCTCAGGGTCGTCAGCTTACCGCAGGCATTATCGACATGCATTCCCACGCCGGCGTCGACAGCCTGCCTGCGCTGGAAGGCAACGACGATACCAACGAGATGTCGAGCAACATTACACCATGGGTGCGCTCCATTGACGGTGTCAACCCTTCGATCCGCAAATCCAGGTCATCAAGTCTGGTGGTGTCACCACTTCCCTCGTCCTCCCCGGTTCGGCGAACAACATTGGTGGTGAGGCCTTCCTTTCAAGCTTGCTGTGGGCAAGCCCGATGGCCGCCGCGAGATCAGCGCTACCGACATGCTTGCCGACCCAGAGCGTAACTGGCGCTACATGAAAATGGCCTGTGGAGAGAACCCCAAGCGCGTGTATGGAAAGGTCGGCAGGAGGCCCTTCAGCCGACTGGGCGAGAGCTACGAGTTCAGACATGCCTTTGAGCAAGCAAGAGATATCATTCAGAAACAGGATGACTGGTGCGACAAGGCCGAAGCTATTGGCGTGGAGAACATGGAGGAATACTTGCCGCAGGAGATCTTCTGGGAGACCTTGGGCGCTGCTCTCCGTGGCCAGGTCCACATCAACACCCACTGCTACACCGTGCCCGACCTGGAGGCCATGGTGGACCACACCAACGAGTTCAAGTTTGCCATCCGAGCCTTCCACCACGCTCATCAGACATTTTTGGTTCCCGAGGTATGGAGCTGTTCTAGTCCGCCAGCAGGAACGCCTTGCTAACTAGTGTAGATCCTGAACCGAACCTGGGGTGGCCGAGCTCCATCCTCTGCCATTTTCGCGGATAACATGTACTACAAGGCCGAGGCCTACATTGGATCTGAGTTTGCCGGCAAGTATCTTTATGACGAGGGCTTGACCCCTGTCTATGTCAGTGACAACCCGGTGCTCAACGCCCAACATGTGTTGTTTGAGGCGGCCAAGGGCTACCACTACGGTCTTCCTTACCACGCCGCACTTGCAAGTGTTACCACTGCCCCGGCCAACGATCTCGGCATGGGCCAGCGCCTTGGCAAGATCAAGCCTGGATTCGATGCCGATGTAGTGGTCTGGGATAGCGACCCGCTCAGCGTTGGCGCCACCCCCGTCCAGGTGTGGATTGATGGCACTGCTCAGTACGAGGAGCCCTATGAGCTGTCTAAGCCTGTCAAGGGACCCATCAAGCCGGACGAGTCTTTGTCTCACATTGTTGAGGAGCCAACTGACCTGCCCAATGCCATCTTCACCGGTGTCACCAAGGTTCTCTTAGACGATGACAAGACCTATGAGACGAATGATGACCTAACTGTCGTCGTCGCCAATGGAGACATTACTTGCATCGGTGAGTGCAAGGAAGAGGTGGCCAGCTCCGATTTCAAGAAGTTTGCTCTCAAAAACGGATATGTTACTACCTCGTTTACTGGCGTAGGAGGCACTGTTGGTCTCAATGAGATTGACAATGAGTGGATGACCGACAACGGCCCCAACCCGCTCCTGTTCTCACGTGCTGTGGACGGCCTCTTGCTTGATAGCAAGAAGCTTCACGTCGCAGCCAAATACGGAGTCACTAGAGCCATCTCGGCGCCCAAGTACACTTCTGGTGGCTCTCACCACGGCACTAGTGTGGGCTTCAGAACGTCCGCCAAGACGAGTCTGTCGAAGGATGCTGTTTTCGCCGAGGACGCTGCTGTGCACTACACGCTGGACATTAACGTGCGAACTTCGACCAGCTACTCAGCTGCATTTGGACAATTCCGTCAAAGACTGATCCAAGTTCTCACAGACGACAAGCCTATCGTTGACCCGTTCTCGGAGGCTGCATACCTGAAGAAGGTTTTGGATGGTGAAAAGGTTCTGGCCCTGACCATCAACAGCGCGGACGGAATCGCTTCAGCACTCCGACTCAAGTCCGATGTTGAGGACTCCTCAAAGAAGGAAAGAAGATCAAGCTGGCCATTGTAGGCGGTGCTGAATCTTACATTTTGGCAAAGGAACTGGCAGATGCCTCCGTGGGAGTCATTCTTTCGCCTCTTCAGGCTGACGGTGCGACATGGGATGCTCGCCGTGCTTTGTCCGGTGCACCACTGACGAACGGAACCACGATTGACCGGTTGTTGGATGCTGGCGTGACCGCCGCCATCGGCCTGGTCGAGGATTGGCAGATTCGTGATCTTGGTTTCGCAGCTGGTACCGTGTACAGGAATGGCCAGGGCCGACTCAGCGAGAAGGAAGCGCTTGATCTGGTAGGCGCCAACATCTACAAGATTCTGGGCGTTGAGGTCCCCAAGTCAACGGCGACAAAGCACTTTATCGTCAGCGAGGAAGCCCACTGGAGATTGGATCTCGCATCAAGGCTGTGGCCTCTGGAGGGACAAGCTGGCTGTTTTCGAGTGACCGCCGCACACTTTGTACAATTAGTCTACCCCAATACTGTACTAGCAAAGAATATTACCATTGGTAACTTAAAGATCTGATAAGCTCCGGGCCAACAGCCGAGGATTTACAGCGGCCGGATTAAAAGACCAGTGAGGTTAGTGTGTGTCAACGTTGCATATTACAAATGGATCGCGCGCGGCTATGACCAATCTCCACTACCAAATGTTAGCCCGTGCTGGATTCCCATGTGGGATGCCGTGATTTCCCAGCTCTTTGCCTCACAGCCGTCTTCGAAAGTGGACACCACACGTGAGAATTCTGAGAACGGGCCACAGCGCCAATGCGTGTCCGACTTGGGGCTCAAGTTGCATCTTGATATATAAACGTACTTTGACCCAGTTCAGGAGAAGTGATCAATCAAGAGTTGTTCATGAGTTTAACGATTGGAAGCAGATTGAGATCGAGTTTTGCTTTAAGACGACAGCTAGTGAGAACATTTGCTACGAAAATGACGGTTGCGCCAGTAATTGCTCTGTCCCATGGAGGAGGTAAGTTGAGCTCTTGGCACCACCATGATCTTGGAATTTAACCTTATACCATTCCGATGATTTGACCGTCTGAAATTGGCATTGACATTGATTGCTAGGCCCCATGCCCATCCTGGGCGACCCTGAACACAAGGCCATCACATCATCACTAAAGAACAGGGTCCCCAAGTTGCTCGGTCTAGGCACGCCCACTCAGCCTCGCGCTATTGTGCTTATCACGGCACATTGGCAGACAGACGAGCCTACCATCTCATCTGCAGCGTCGCATGAGCTGCTCTATGATTACTACAACTTCCCGCCCGAGGCATACCAGCTCAAGTATCCCGCGCCGGGCCAGCCAGATGTAGCCCGAGAGGTCAAGGCCGCGCTCGAGGAACAGGGGCTTACTGCCAGCTTGGACCCTAAGAGAGGCTGGGACCACGGCGTATTTATCCCGATGATGCTGGTGGCACCCAAGGCAGAGGTACCGATCGTGCAGATGTCGGTGTTGGAGTCGGAGGATCCTGAGACGCATTTGCGCATGGGTGCTGCATTGGCTCGATTGAGAGAGTCAAACATCGCTATTGGTATGTAATTCTCAAGACGAACGTGACTGCACAAACTAACCATTTTGACTCACAGTTGGCTCTGGCTTCGCCTCGTTTCACAACCTGCGCCAGATGCGCATGCTATTTACGTCGGGAAGCGGCCGCGCCGCCTTCCGGGTCAAGTCCGATGAGTGGAACAACGAGCTGACAAGTGCTGTCGAGCAGCCCACCCGGAGCGACCGGACGCAGCGGCTCAAGGGCTGGAGGCGGTTCCCGCACGCGGACGACATGCACCCACCGCGCGGAGGAGAACATTTCATGCCGCTGCTGGTATGCGCCGGCGCTGCCAATGATGGAGAGACGGCAGGCAAGTACATCGATGACTTCCTCGGTATTAACATCTACACGTACTACTGGGGTGCCGAGCTATGAGAAGCCCATGGAGTGGTAGATATGATGCATACGGAGACTGTACAATAGAACATGCGAGATTTGACCAATAACTGCATTGCGATGTCCATGCACACCCTTTGAAGTGAAAGGCTACGTGAATCTTTGCCAAGGGAAAACAACCCGGAAGAACGGATCTGGAATTCATCTTGGAAGTTGGAATGATGCCTGTCGATCGTCTTGGCGGCTGATCAAGGACCAGCCCTACATGGTAAAGAAGTCCACAGAACCTGTCAGGGAGGCTGCAGCAAGTTTTCGGCAAATGGTTGTTATAGCAATCATTAAATATTTGAGATATTTCTTAGAAGGAAACTAGAATCAGAAGAGTGTCATATATTGGTTGACCATGTCATCATCGCCGGCCGCACCGCTTGCTGCTCGCTTATACACGGCATCACCGACTCGGCATCGCATCGACCCGAACATCTGCAAAAGCAATGCACAATCGAGTCTCAACCAACACCGGCTTTTCTGCAGATCAAAACCGGAGGCCGCCAAGCCGCAGGTGTCCCTGGCGGAGGCTCCGCTGACGTGATGCCGCGACTCTGTAAAACTTTTGCGGAGCCGCCAGGACGCCAAGGAGCGAAAAACGGTCAATCAACGGCGCTGACGATTACACAACAAATAACTTTAGCTCATAGAAACGAACCTTTTCGATCCAGAGCCCCTGACGACAATCGCCTACCAGCGGGAGAGGCAACCCGTTGCTTTTGCGATCCTTAGTGACGTCAATGTTGCCATGTGGATATTTACCGACCGTGTCCACGAGCCGTTGTGAATTTCTGTTGCTGCAGACATAACAGCAATTATTCACAATGGCGAAACACTTCAAACCTACGATTGACTCGGCAGTCATAAAGATCTTCGTCCTGGAGACGGACGAGTCGCACCCGGAGCGCGAGTCTTTCGGCGAGATCTTGCATCAGCACTTCGCCGAGGCCGGAGCTAAGCACAGGCCGCCGCTGGGTGTCGAGACGGAGCAGGAGTTTGTCGTGACGGACATGGGAGGGAGGATACCCAAGATTGAAGAGTTTGAGGGATATGATGGGCTTCTGATCACGGGGAGTCGGTATGATGCGCATGGCAATGACCAGTGGATCCTGGACTTGCTGGCGCTGTTGAAGGGTATGTATGACGCTTCGTTTTTTTTGCTCAGCTAATCATTCTATCTAGAGTTATGGATTAGCCGTCCGGCCTTCTGCTTCACCGGTGTCTGCTTCGGTATGCAGCTCCTGGCACGGCTTCTTGGTGGTAAAGTCGGCCCTGCGCCGAGCGGCGACTGGGAGCTCGCACACAGCAAGATCAACCTCTCACCCACAGGTCAGCGTCTATTCCGCACAAAAGAAGAAGCTGTGTACCTGCACCAGATGCACAAGGACCAGGTCCTCGAGGCTCCCACACCGGAAAAGTCGGGCGGCCTGCTCGCTCCAGACACGGAGGTCCACTGCTGGGGCTGGTCGGACCACACGCCCATCCAGGGTTTGTACATCCCGAACCGGCTATTCACAACCCAGGCACACATTGCGTTTGACGAGGACATGGTGAAGCGACAGATCCAGATGCGTGTTGAGAGCGGTGGCATTCAGGACAAGGAGCAGGCTGATCAGGCGGCGGAGACGGCGCATCTGGACCATGATGGATTCGAGGTAGCAGCGGCGATTCTGCGGTTGTTCAAGTTTGATGACGATGGCATGGAGGAATGATTAATGACGGGTAAATAATGGTGTTTCCGGTCGGGTATCGGTTACTTTCATGGCATTTAATATATTACCGTTAAGCGATGGACCCTGTTCAGGTCTGTGTCAAGCCAAAGGAACTCCGTTGCTGAGCCATGAGCCCTCCAAGAGTTCTGCTCATGCTGCGTAACATAACTCAACCAGCCGATTCGTTCAAAGCGTTGCATTTTTGATGAGCGGTCATCTTTAAGTGGCCGAAGTAACATGCCAGCCATGCAGACAGGATCCAGACCTTTTTCCACGCCGACCAAGCAGAAGTATGTTTCGCGCAGAATATCTCTGAAATCAGAGTGGGATGTCCAGAAGAGATAGTCAGCAAAGAAGGTCGCGGAATAAACACGATTGTTCGGGTTTGCATTCGCTGTGGCTTGTGTGGAAGCAGTTGGCCCAAGACCACTATGAGACTCTTCGTTTGGACTTTGCGCTTGCGACAACTTCTCTTCAATGACGGTAGGACTATCTTCAATAATTTGACATGGTTGCCAAGAAACGGATGAATCCATGAACCGGGCATCATCTTCGTGAAATTGTATACGAGCAGGCTGGATGATGCCGGATAGATGTATCGTTTGGTCAGGAGATTCGTTCCGATCCTTCGTCGAGGTGAGATCCAGTCCATTTGGTGGATTGCGCACTTGAAAAGAAGCATGTAGGTCGATATTTGGCCATTGGATCAACGTGTCAGTTGCGGCGACCCAGGACCATGATGGCGCCGAGCGTGGACGACCGAAATACATGATCTCACCCCACGTTCGCCAAGCAATATCCTCTCTTAATGTGTTATACCAAAGGCCGAAAAGATATCCGCTGGGAGAAGGAGTCTTTATGACGAGTAGACCAATCAATGCCTGCAGTAGAATGAGGTTAAGTGGGTGGACGTACCTGAAATCTTGTTGCAATGCCATTCAAAGCTGGAAGCTTGTCACTCTTGATTGAAAGCTCTCTGGAGGAATACTCCGTAACCAAATGCCTCCAGGTTCTACTAGCTTCTAGAGACGTCAGATTGTCGAGGTTTGCGTATTGATGTTTGGTTGCAGAGCTATGCAGGAAGCTTGGATATTGACCCAGCCGAGGGTTAAAAGGCCCTCCAGTGACAGAACATGTACATGAAACGTCCTCTAAACACTCCCAGAGAATCTCATGTTGGGTAAAACATAGAAATCTTCGCGAAAGAAGGCGCTCTTGAAGGGTCCAGCCGCGCTTCATTAGGGAAGTATTCCCTTGGCTGGCCTTAGCGAATCAGGGTGAGTGGTTTCGTGGCGAACGTATATCTCGTGATCCGTGCCGTCCACTGTGAGCTTGAAGTTGTGAGGGTTCGTATATGCTGGAGTGGTCTGCCTAAAGAAGCCCCCATCGTCATCGGAACTTGCTCCTGCAGCAAAGGTAATGTAGGCATTTTCATAAATGCTGCCCATGATCCATGCGTGGTGCTCCCAATCCGCCTTGTCATCTTGTATGATGCAGAGCGAATCGATCCACAAGTATTGAAACCCGAGGTTTGTTGCGATATGGATCGCATCCTGAAACGTTTTGGGCAGCTCAGAGATAGGAATTGCATTCTTGTTCGCTGATAGATTTCGCAAGGTGGTGAGATGCTTTGATCGTGTGGCTCCCCAACAATGACTGAGGCAAGCGTAGCGAACGTTCTCAGGTGATGTTAGACGAACGAACCCCACTGTTTCATGGTGTAAATCCAAAAGCCGCGGCGGAGTGTAAGCCGACGTTGTGCGACATGCTGTATGCCTGTCTTCACAAGCAGCCATCCATGACTGAATGCGAGATAGATTCTCTTTTAACCCTGTACTTTGGGGAAGCAAGGAAGCAGACCTGATATTTAGCAACCGTGGACAGCCTATAAAAATTAGAATCAACCCAAGCAAAGTGAGGGGACAGCCAACCAGGAAGTGTAAAGATATCCAAACTGTAGACGCCGCCAGGAGAGACACGGATAGTCAAGGTCGATCGGTTCAAGTTAAAGTACAGATAACCCGTCTTCTGTAATCCATTCACAGCCACACACCACGTCCATGATTCATACAGTATGGTGCATCCGGAACATCCTAACTCTGCAGACTTTTGCAGCTCATTGTAACTTGCGATGTGAACCACACCACCCTCATCAAGGGAAAGATCTACATTCCAAGACGGAAATCTGCAGAGGGAACAGATGGCGTTAGATGCCGGAGAGTCTGACTCTCTCTCAATGATAGCCATATATAGCTAATTTCTGGTGTGGTTTCGTGTCTGTCCAGCCCCGTTGACTCATTAGCTGATTATGAATGGCTAAAGAGGGGACGTTAAGCCCCATGAGTAGCCAATAGAATTCTTTATTAGGTTACAGGCTCTAGCATCACGTATCACACTCTGTCACTTAGCAAAGCATCTTCCTCATAATTCCTATGCCCTTCCTTTAACCTCGAGAAACCCATCATATACCAAGAGCATTAGGGCTAATCCCTGCACAGGCCCAAGCGAGGATATTTAGTTTCATCTCCTTCCTAGCAATAGGAACAGTCGAGATTTAACTATCCTGCGTAGTCAACATTATACAATCAAGTATTTCGAATCATCTCAATTGCTGTCGTAACAATTTCCAAAACGTGAGTTGTGAGACAATACTTAGGTATTACAGACCTGGGTGGGTTCAAGTTTGAAACGAGTCTTCTTGCCTCTCGAATATCTTGGGGCAAGTCTCCTTGCTCGTCTGGTTGTTTCTTTTCCTAATGTTCTATTTCTTTCTTTTTAGTTCCCAAAAGCCTATCGTATGTCCTAGGTTTTGTACGCGTTTAGGTGTATAAATACGGCACTATTCCAAGTTCTGGCTATCCGGTCTCTTAAAAGAAACTGAGACGGCTTATAAAGCTCCACGCAAAATCCCTAGCAGGAGCGAGACTTTGCGTCACGCCAATAAGAAAATAGAGCCCACAGTATCAGCGTCATTACTGACAGTGGTGCTGCAAACGCCCAGTAAATCCAGAACTGTTTAGATGTACCGAGGTTGCCATTTTGTCCACTTCCAGTCTCTTCTAAATAAAAGAACGGAGTGCTAAAGACGGACTGAAGTTCAAGTTGTCAGACACAATGTTAAACAAGCACATATCGTGGCCTCATACCGCAAGGAAAGTGGCAGGCAGGAACGTCATTGTTATGACGGCGATTGCCTTCATCGCGTTTGCTTCTTTCTTTGCCTCTTCACCTATCCCCATTTGTATTTTGCTATCACGTTGCGTAGCAATATGAAATGCCTGAGTACAAGTTAGCTCGTATTACTTTGCTCAAGATGAACTGGTCGGGATGAGAAACTATGAACGTTTGGCGAGTTGCGATTAGTCGGCCGTGTAAGGGAGCGATTCATTCCACACAGATTCTTTCTAAGCAATTTCGAAAACCTACTAGTTGAGTTTCATTTTGAATGCGCGCTTTATTTGACTCAGACCTTGAAAGAAGGCCCTCCATTATCCGTAAAAGGAGCCGGAAGGGCTGTGATTCCGCAGAGAAGGGCTTGTGCCGTGAAGACGTAGGTTTCTGAATTCTTGGTGCTGCTGTTCAAGATCTTTGATCGACCTTGCGGCGACAGTGAGTGTTTCACTAACATGAATCGCGTGTCTGGCGATTTCATGCAGCACAAGATAATCCGGATCACTATGTGGCGCCTGTGATATCAGTGAGAAGAAGAATAGAGCAGGGTGTTTTATGCTTAAACTTACTCCTTCCCAGTTCGCAATATGGTTCCTTATTGACCAGACGGAGTTGTCATAGAGAATAAGTAACTCTCTGATAATAACCAACAGATGCGAATATGGGTCTGAGAAGTCAATTTCAGCCATGCTTGCTCTCAACGCTGTTTCAATCAAGGCCGACAGCCGTGGAGGGAAATTGAAACAAATTACTGTTGTACTGGAAGGGGAGTCCAATGGACAAGAACCCCAATTCATACCATTCTCAACCATAAGGAATAGTTTCAGAGTTATGTATTGGAGTACTCGGGTTTGGGACATAGCGCCCTTTGTCATCCTGCTCGCGAGCCGCGTAACGTCGGTTAGAGGGCTTTGTTCGTAGTTTGTCATATGTTTGCTTGATAATGAAGCGCGAAAAGTGGTCTGACAAGGTCAGGGCGTGGTAAGAAGTTCAAAACCTCGTCTGACGTACTATAATGTGCAAGAGTACCATCATCATTAACGACAGGCTCGTAGTCGGAAAATTCGTTAGAGTTTTGACACATTTGACTGAAGAAGAATGGTGCAAGGCGGAACCTTTCCAGCACAAGGTGCCGAGGAGAGTCTGGGATATCAAGCATTGCTCTTGAGGATGAGAAGCTACAGTCTGTCAATGACCAGACAACTCAGAGTGAATATCAAGCTTACAGCAGTTGTAACTGTGGTTTATCTTTTCTCTTCACTGTCTTAGTATAATTCCATAACGGGTCAGTTCACATCGATCACCTGCAAGATCTCGTCCCATGTGGAAGCTCCAAGCTGCCAATCATCATCGCCTACTACGTAGTATCTATTAGAATTCACACTTCACCGATGCAGAATGCTTACCAAATTCTAGGGTGGCGAGTTTGTCCATAACCAACTACCCCGTACGAAGCTAAGAAATAGGATGTTTTGCGACTTTAGTTGCGCTGAATAGCTGCAGAGCTATAGTTAAAACTAGAGAAATTTCTTTGAAGATTTTATCATCTATATTTTGTTTTAATAACCTTCAGGTAGCTCTGCTGGCGCCTGGTTCTGCTGTCCCCGTAGGCTGCGCACATGTAACGGAAGGATCGAAATTGAAGGATATTCTGATCACCACCTATTGTTGCTTAGCCATACTTGTGGTCGAGTCGCTGGCTTATCTAATTGCACTCAACGTTATGTAACGTGATACAACATGGTCTAGCATCCTAATGTACAAGGGTCGGCGGCTATTCACTGCAAAATAATCCGTAACAGTCGGCGATATATTATCCCGCCTTGTCTACTCTGTACTGGGCGTTCCACTTTCATCGAACTGGAGTGCTTGACGTGTAATCAGACATATCACCATTATTGCAAGCTCAAAACGGATCGCCCAGGTCTCAAGAGGCATCACCAGCATGCAGGAGAGAAACCACAAAGACTCAACAAACGGTTGAGAAAGGTATACCTGATCGGCAAAGAGACAAAGCTTTGAGAAAATACTGATGATAACCAGCTTTCGATCTCGTCACAGGCTTCAAGTACAACTAGTTCCGAAGATGTCTCAGGTAAAGCCTAGCGTCAGTGGCCCATCATGGCTGAATCTAACATGTGACATTTGTGAAGGCTACGGTGCGGATTGGCAGGAACAACTGCCTTATGATACGTGTTTCAGGCGTAGTATGCCAACTTAATCTAATTCAAGGTATGCCAGGCTAATGTCATTCAGCTTAACTTGCATCTCGAATGCGGCAAATGGATTCATACCGAAATGGAGAGTGTTCCCGTGCGGATCAGCTTCTCCTCGTCTGCAATGACAGTTTCTCGCAAAGGGGATGATACAGTAGTAGCTGCAATCGTATGTTAAGGTCTCTCTCGTGTTTGCAATGCATTTTCAGTCACACTCAAGGGCGAGCTGTTATTTACAAAAACTCACTATGAACGGGAGATGTACGGGAGGCGTAAGAGAACCAAGACATTCAAAGTCATTGTTTACGGCCTTCTTCGTGATAAGTTAGGCGTAGCGAATATTCTGTCAGATGATGGTTTATTTCTGCAGCGTCCTACGTTGAACAGATATGATACCCGTGTCAAGTATGTGAATGCGCAATACCTTCTTCGCTGAGGACGCGAAACCTCTTCCTTAGAAGAACTCATTACCCCAAACAAGAAGGGAAAGGGCCGTAGAATACTCGATGACGCATTGGATGAGATCCCGCAAAGATGAAATCATGCGCATCTTCGAGTCAGCAAGCGGAGAGGACTTCACTACCGGCCCAAATGTAGAACAGAGTTCCAGACTTGTTGCGATTCTAAAGCAGTATGTAAATTGCATTTGCTTTATCTGTTGCAAAATTCCAAAAGTCTAACAATTCAAAAGACCCCAGGTTGAGGCACTTAAAGTGATGGTTGAGAAGGAAGTAGGCTCAGGAATAAGTACTGTTAAACCGTTTAGCTGAAAGAGATGATGCCTGATTGAATTATCTAACTTTTACCCTTCTTTTCATGATATTTATATGGATTAATTAGTGTAAAGCATATTTAACATCAACGTGACCATTTGAATGTGTCCAACGCAAACCGCGTATGCATTTTTGCGCCGGTTTAACAGATGCTTGGCTCTGCGATTAATTGCCGGGAATTTTGTTCTGATTGATTTATTATGACTCTAAACGACCTGAGGAGAGAGACAAAAAAGAAAGAAAAAAAAAAAAGGGAAAAGATTGAATAGGTAGGAAGCAGTTGAAGCAGCAAACTCGATTTTAAGGCCCTGTCGTACTTCTGGCTGCTCAAGCCTATGTTGTGATCGTTTGTGGGTGTGTGCCTTTATCACCATCCCAATGTGAGATTCTTCATATTCGACTGTTCACTCTGCAAGCCTTATATTCAATGTGAGATTGAAAAATATGCTTCTATCCATGACAGCCACAGCAGTCTCCCAAGAAAGATCCCAGAATGTTATCAAACTTGATATGCCTAGCTAGAAGGATTTATTGCTAATATGTTTGATACTTCTGCCTGCATGGTGCGACTGCTGTTAGAACTATCCCACCGGGCGAAAACTTTTGGGAAATAGATGATGCATGATCGGCTTACCTCTTCAAACTCATCTATTTGGATATTGAGTCTCTCCAGCTCTGTTGTTAAGAGGTCCGCTAGCATTCTGGCAACCGCATGGGTTTCGCCGAGTGCCCGTAGGATATGGAGTAAGAAGGTGAAGTTTCTTCTGCTCTCGCAGTTTTTAGTAACTGCAAAGTCCTCTAAGAATACAAGAGCAGCGACATGTGCTGCGTAATCTTGAATGGGATTTTTAAGATTGTTAGCTGGATTTTCAGATAGTTTCATTATGGCAAGGATTTGTGCGGCGGCGGCCAACATTCGACTCCGACTCTGTCGCCTGATGAACTCTGTGTCAATGCCGTCGACAGTCCGGGTTTTGCGAATCGTAGTCTTGTGGAGACACATCGTGGCAGTTTGAAGCACCATGTTGATAAATATAGCAGCCTGGCAAGTAGAATTTCTCGGCAGTTGCAGCTGCTGCGGTAATTGTAACTGCACAAACAAAAGATCGTTGTCGATGTTCTGCTGCTGACTCCAGAAATAATCACCATCTGTGTTATCATCGTCCACATTCAGTCGAGACTCTAGGTCTACTGTCTGATAGTAGAGGCTGCTTGCAATGACCCGAGCTGCCAAACGCGAGTGCGGTACTACTCTATTTCGTACAGCATTTCGAAGGCTTGTTGTTGTCTCTTCCCTCTCCTCTTCGAAAGCCTCTTCCGAAGCCGGCAGCAATGTGTGTATCTACTTACGAGGAATCAATAAGCTTGATAGAACAGTACTACCAGTATTTTGAGAATGGTTGTAGGAGGAACTACATACCTTGCTATCATCAATCATTGCGGGCAGCCCCGACGTTGCAAAAACAAGGCGGTCCGAGCAGTATATGACCCACCAGGTTCTCCGACGTGCCTCCAACTCCGTCCAGTCTTGCGGAGGCGCGTTTCCGGAAAGCAGGGATGGTTGGTCTTCATCTTGATCTAGCCGGTGCAGATGGAGCATCTGCGCATAGCGGATGCTCCGGCCCAAACTGAGGAATGCTCGCGAAAGCATTCCATTCTGGGCTTCAATATTGGCGATCAACGACCAACACTGAGCATGGGAAACACTTGGCTGGTAATTTTCTTCTTCCTAATATAAGTGTAAGGTACTGAATAGGTTGGCTTGTGGCAGAATGGGGTAGAGGACAGGACAGACCTTCACCTCATCAGCCTCTGCAAGTGTTCGAGCCCGATAGTAGAGCGGCATAGCCAAAGAAGCATAAAGAGTATCGATGTTTGCGGCAGTAGCTATGATAGCATATTGAAGGCACTGCGCTGGTTGTGAAGTAGAGGAAAATTGTAGAGAATTCACGTAACGAGCGCGGTGGATCATCGGTGATCCATGGCTGCACTTGTCAAAATACAATGAGGTGCTGCGGTGGTGGTAAGAACCCAACTTGGCACCATGCCGGTGGACGCGAGATATTGGACTGACAGCTTTTGAAACAAGTCAGATGAAACAGGCTGGCCAATGGCCCGGCTATGGGGCCAGTCCAACAGCAATAACCTGTTGTCGTGGAGCTCCTCCCCATCATGCGTGAGATTGACGGAAGATTCTGGCTGAGACAGATTGTCGGAGGGCTCAGCAGGCCAAGGTGTCGACTCGCGTATATAAGTTGAGGAAGGACTGTGATCTGTTCCAGTCGTCATCGAGACTACTTCATGATTTTGTGAATCGCTGCCATTGTCAAAGCTGCCGAGAATGTTGAGCCGGTCTTCGAGTTGCACTATATCTCACAGCGTACATATTAATTTCGGAGTCGATCAGATTTATGCAACCACAATAATAACTCACCCAATTTGGCTTCAAGTTCCCTAACCTGCTTGGCTTTCCCAACGTTTGACCTTCTAGCGCTCGGGTAGACACAATTCCGGCCAATGCTTGTGCAGCGGCTGCATCCAGACAACAACCGGTCACACCGTTGTTTCTTAACCTTGCAGGAAGTGCAGGAAAGTCGAGAGTGGGACATGAAGGCGATCTCCATGTGCAAGACCCGGGATACTCATTCGAAACCCTAAAAGCAGCCTTTTCCGATTAGAGCGAGCTCTATAGTTGTAATTAGTGATGCCTGGGAACCGGGGTGAAAGGGGCCAGGCTGAGGCAGGACAAATGCAAAAGAGGCGATTGAAAGAGGCCAAAGGGGAGAGAGCAAGGTTCTAAATGACGTAGCACTTAGCATTTGACTGCAAGAAATACCTAACTTACCATCACTGCACCTTTCGGTGCTCCCATGCACTTTTCATGGAGACATAGCTCGCCTTAGCGGAATAGCCGCAACCTTTTTTCTACTTTCCAGCTAAGATGGGACCACGCATTTGGTGGATTTGTAACATGCGAGGCTTTCGGAGTCCGATGAAGTCCGCCGGCCCAGGCAGAGCATTGACTTTTTGGTAATACCGTTTCAAGAACCGGCGCTCATCACTGGCCTAGTCTTTTACGCCAGTAAGGCGAGGACACCACGCATGCTAAGTCATATGTGTCACCACACCAAAAGCTTGATCCTTGTGATTTGCATTATGGAGATGGAATTGCGGTTGCGTTTGTCATTCCTCTCTCATACCAGTACTACTCCACTCTGGCCTCCTCAACCCTACCTAATTCAGTTGCTTGGCAACTTCGGATTTTTCAGATGCAATGGCCGGTCATTAGATTTGATGCTTTGTTGCTGGAGCCGGTCCAGATACAGGTATAGCTGCTGCAATTGACTGACTTATTGACACATGCGCATGGGGAAACACTGGCGGGTCAAAGAGTCAGATGTTTAGGCGCGGTCAGCTCACCCCCATACCCAATTCAATTCCAGTAGAGCAGCGTCTTTACTTGAGGCATGGGAGTTTGATCGCCGACTTTTACTGATACCCGTGTCCCTTGACTGCGCGAAAGTGGGAGGCTTGTAGGTCCCAAGTAGATAGCCAATAAGAAAAAGTTCGTTCCGTATCAACACTTATGATATAGCGTATTTACTAGGTCTTTTTGGCGATTCGAAGTATATATTCTGATTATAAATAATCAGCCACCGGGTCGACAAGCTTCTCACATTCTCGCAGCCAAGGGGATATCCAGCTGCGGTCCACCTTATCCACGAGATCGACAGACACCTATCCATGAAGAAATTTTGATTGGTAATCTTGATGAAACCATGAAGATTTGCAATATTTATTCTCTATAGCACTAATGTTATCATTATGATATTGAAAAGAAAGTTACAACTTGATTACAACACCTTACAGGCTGTCATTCTATGACGATACGTGCCCTTTAAGCTATCCTATAATTCATAAAAAGTCAACATATTGTAACTTTCTATCGATAAGAATAGCAGAAAGTTGTGGGTAAATTATTATATTAGGAAAGGTTTTAGTAGCCTGCGACTGATAGTTCGGTTGGAGGTGCAGGGCTTAAAGAGAATATTAGTCGCAGTACATAAGAAAAGGAGTACGTATCGTTATCAGACGGTTGATTGCTTATCTGACCTTGCCAATCAGGGCATTAAGACAGATGCTTTACGCACACCCCGACACATTTATCTATTTGGCAGCTTGTAGGCTCCGAAGGTGTTTTGAGCGAGGATCTAAACCAATAGTAACAGAGAAAAGGTAGATATTTAAGTTACGGAAGAGAAGATCTTCTTAATTAAATACCTAGTTTCTTATCCTATACTCTGGAAGAACCTGATTTATCAAGTTATCTCATAGGAATCTTAGTAGCTAGATGTACGTGGGGACTTACCAACTAGTTGTTGAGCAGATGCTGCCAAAGAGATTAGACCCCTCATTGGTATGCAAACGCGGTAAATCACGTTGGTCTGTAAGAAAAGATTCAGCACGCCAAGCCTCTTGTTTCACTTCCTAAAGATGCCGGAAGGAGCCTCAGTCTTGTATTCCGCCCAGAAGGAATCTATCTCAAGCAGGAGAGAACTACAAACAACGCCAGATTATGCACCTTTTGGGTAACCAGGCCCAACTCTTAGACTCCGCCTGCTCCATTAGCAGTGAGAGGACCTGTCAGGTACATAGGATAGAATACTTAATAAATCAATTTTTAGAGAATATTGTGAGACTCCCTAAGCAATATTTACTGCTCAAGGTAGTATATCTCTATAAATCCTCAACACCAGATCTCCAATATATAGCTTGTACATGTTAGTATACACAGGTATTTTATCAGAGCCCTCATAGCAAGGGCATTTAGCCCCCATTCCAATGTCTTGGGGTTGATATCTAAGCGCCTCCAGGCTCTAAAGCTTTTCCCTTAACGCTTTTCCACTCAACTCCAAGAGCTCCTATGAGACTAAGACAGCTCATAATCATGGCAAGCTGGAAAGTTTTAATGATGGCGGCGTTGTATGCCACTAGAACCTGTGGTAGCATGGCAGGATCTACTATAGCCCTCAAACTAGTTGCTCCTGCATGAATAACATCCTGAGGGTCAAGACCGGTAATCCCCAGGTGATTGAAATTTGCCACCAGCTCATTAGTGAAAATGTTCTGAGCAACTGAAACAAATAGGGCACCGCCAAGCATCTGGACGAACATGACCATAGCAGTTCCGATTGACACATCTCGGAGAGGAAGAACAGCCTGTGCAGCAACGCCACCCTGTTGAAAGCCAAGGCCGACTCCGAGACCATAGATGAATTGAAAGCCAACCCATTTGGCCTGCTCTGTGTCCACTGTAAAGGTGGACAGTAGACCTGCCCCAACAGACATGACAACTGCGCTAGCGATGAAGAAAGGCGCATAATGGCCCAGCTTGGTTGTTAAGGATCCAGCACACATGATACCAACAACGTTTGCTAGAATCATAGGCAGAGAGTAAATACCGGCACGCATGGCCGATGTATTCTTGATGACTTGGAACTGCGGACCATGTTAGCACATCGGACCTTCAGTAAGGTCGTTTTACTTTACCCAAATGGGAATGTAGTATGTGAAAATAAAGAATGAGCCCCCAATGCAGAAGCCGAACATCGCCGCAGCAGCTATTGTCCTATTTGATGCAATTCGGGCTGGTACTAAGTTTCTCCTTCAGTTTCCCAATTTACACGACGGGGTCCTTGACAACTTACCTGTTGCATTGTCTTGCATTATGATCTGAACAGTAATGAAACTTATCAGGAGAACTCCAAATACAATGAAAAGGGCGATTATCCGCGCATTCGACCAGTCATACTTAATGCCACCCCATTGCAAAGCCAGAAGAAGGCAAATAATGCTGGGGATGAAGATGAGAGTGCCAACAGGGTCGAGCCGTTTCGCGGCTACAAGGAAGGGTTCTGAATGAGAAGTAGCCTTGGGTGGCAACTTCAAGAGGAAGAAGATGATTATGGCCGTGACCCCGCCTAAGGGTAGATTGATGTAGAAGCACCATCTCCACGTCGCATTATCAGTAAAGGCACCACCCATCTGTAAGACTATCAGGATCAGGAAACACAATAAAGAATGGGATATTTCCATACCAGTGGCCCAGCAACAGAAGCAATGCCATACATGCCACCCAGTAGACCAAAGAAGATTGGCCTTTTCTGCCGGACGACTGTATGAGCTATGGTTACCAAGGCGCCTGTGAAGATGCCTGCACTACCCAAACCAGCGACAGCCCGGCCAATGATCAAAGCAGTTGATGTCGGCGCCACACCACAGATGAGAGAGCCGAGCTCGAATATGAATAAGGCGGTCAGAAAAACGACTTTGACGCTGAACATTGCATAGAGCTTGCCAAATAGAAGCTGTAACGCTGTGATGTTGTGAGTACCTTACGTGCGTCTCAGTTGGGGCGATTCATTCGACAAGAACTTACAACAAGTGGTCAAGAGGTACGCCGATGCATACCAACCGACATCGTTGAGGTTTTGGAATTGATCAGTAATTTTCGGAATAGCCACGGCGATGATCTAGACCAAGTCAGTTAAGAAGCTTCATGGTTCCGCAGCGTCCAAGGACTTACGGTGTTATCCAGAGCGACACAAAGAACCGCCAGCATTAGACTTAGGGTAATGAGACCCAGCTTGAGGCCCATGGGATACACGGCGGCCGCTTCATCCAATTCAACTTGACCGCTCCCAGCAGTGACGGCGTTAGCAGCCTCGGGGACGGTTGAGCTTTCTGCTCGTGTCTTCCCCGGTTCTTCACTATCAGAAACCATTATGAAGAGATGGACAATAGAGTCAGTGGCTCAACAAATGGAACGAAGAAAACCAAGAGAAGAATAGAAGGACGTGCCCAAAACTTGAGCATGACCGAAGTGTGAGGATGGCCGGTAGATTTTGGACGGAGGAATTGATTGCTCTAAATGGAAGTAGACACGTTCCGAAATGACCCTCAGACGACGGACAATGTCCCAAGGATCTGTTTTTAGTGTACTCTTACAAAGTAAATCATGTACGAATTTGTAAGCCCCAGTCGGAGTCCGAAGCGTTTAGCACCTCTCAAATAGGATGGACTCTCATAAAATGGGGTCACGGAAAGCTCGGACACCGGTTAGCAATCCGAACGTGTTCGTCGACATTTTGCTTGGAATTTTAATAATCAGTCTCAATTCTATGTGGAATGAGTAGGCTGTTCTTCTTCGCGGGTTCTGTACTGGAGGCTGCAAAATTATAGAGGGCATTTTGGCGCTCAAGTGTAGGGTGAAGCAAGGTAGAGAGTAAGTACGTGGGTAATTGCGGGTGAGTGTGGATAAGTAACTGTACATAAGTATATGTTTGTTGGTACGAATATAAGCAGGAATGCTCGCACAACAGTGTAAACCTACGTTTCTGCTGCGACTGGATAATATCGATCATGTTGGGTGGGTATTTACAAGATGCGGATATGTTGTGAAGTCAACGTAATAATACAGGGTAGATATACTCGTTATATCTTTGTGTCTTTTATTTTATTTTTTATTTATTCTCTTTATCTTCTACAATCTATTCTATATAAAATCTTATGGGGTGTATCATAAACTGTAGATCCTTATCTCTCTTATAAAATTGTTATTTTTATGATTGGGGGAAGAAAAAAAAGAAAAAAAGGATTGGGTATTTTTCCAACATACTATCGATCAAATTCCAATTCTTCAAAGTGTACCGCCCAATCTATTCTCTCCAGCCACGAACTCAACTCTAGCTTATCGCTCATGGCCTGAACTGCTTTCTTTCTTTTTGGACTTGCGAAAGCGCCTGGCTATTCCATCTGGCCTGACAGGCCCCGGCTTCCCGTACATTCTGCAAGCCTCTCACTCTAGAAGTCTTTATCGTCACAACCTACCCGTGTCATGAGTGGCTCTTGAGCTTAATGACCTATGGATAGAGACACTATGCGTTCCTGTGTTGAACACACAAGGTCGATCAACCTACATCCTCAACGCGACGAACCCGTATGGATATGAATTGCAAGCCTATAGCCTCTTAATCTTTGTTTCCTCTGAGCCAAGAAAAATCAAGTATCTTCGTTACTAATAAATATACTTCCCTTCAATTTGAGCTTGAAAAGGTCTTGTGCAATCCACCCCCAACGTAATCCTGGTCGGTGCACGCTCTCATACAAAACTCTTATCCAATCTATACATGTTGTATAACGTACTTACAGTTGAGGATTTTTCTCTCCTGGTTTCAAGGCTAGTTATAAGTGAAAGGGACAGGGATGCTTAGAATTTTTCCAAGGATGGTCTGATGTCAAGCTCGAGTGTAAATGCGGACCGAGGCTGAGCATGTAGATGCCAGTACGTCTCAGCAATCTAGAAATATTTTATCAGTATTTGGAGAACGATTGAATGTCTCTCTGAAGACTGACCGCATCTGGCTCTATTTTGCTACCTGGGCCGACGTCATTGCCTCCCCAGGCCTTTGAGGCAGGCGTATTGATGAGTCCATCGATTATAACGTGAGCCACATGAACACCCCGAGGGCCGAATTCGCGGGCCAGGGAATGGCTCATGGCCCGCAAGGCGAATTTCCTGCGGCAAACGACAAGAATTTTGAGGATGATTTAATTGATGCCGTTGCACCAGTCACTATTAAAGTAGGAGGGTGTTCGGAGGTCGACGTGGCTTCGAGAAGCAATGGGATCACCTTCTGCGCAAAAGTGAAGAAGGATTCCTGGTTGATCATTTATAAGCCAAGATCACCAAATCTGGGAATGACTTACGTGGAAATTCCCACTCCAACGCGGAACTCTTCAGGTGTCATTTCTAGAAACGGCTTGGCCATAAAACCAGTATTTAGATTGTAGACGGCAGCCGCGAGCTTGCTCCCAGGCAGCGCTTTATTGATGTCCTCAAAGACGGAATTCAGGGAAGACAGATCGCTCACGTCTGCTTCGATACCGATAGCCTGGCCGCCCGCGTTGTTGATAGCTGCCACCGTGCTCTGATATGTCTCTGCTTTACGTGCAAGCAAGACGACAGGGTAAGCTTGGGCAAATCGAGTCGCGACAGCTCGACCTGGGTGCGTTAGTGGCAGAAGGCAGTTACTACTAAGTAGCTCTCACCTGTTCCAGGACCAGCTCCAGCGACCAAAGTATAGAACGACGCGGTAGCCATCTTCAACCGCTTCTAAGGGATGGCGGAAGAAGCTGTGTCGATAGGGAGGGAGGGAGATCTTGCTTGCGTCGAGGAAAGAGAAGGCATTGAGTTCTGGGCATCTGTGGATAACGGGCACGGGGTCCGTAAGAGCACAGGGTTTCCGCGTCGGCCCAACGCTTGTCGGATGCCGACAAGGAAAAAGGGAGCAGCCAGGATATCAAGGTGTGCTAATAAGGCTGATCTTGTTAGCTTCTATACCTAGATCAGAGTTACAATAGCCGTATATGGGACCAGTGTGGACAAATTCACACCGGTTATAGTTTGACAATCGATTTCTCTTGAGTCATAACCTAAACTAATTCTTGCTGGGCCCTGTTTTAGTCCTAGCGTCGTGTATTCTAGGTCTTGATTCTGGAAGCTCGCGTTTGTGATTCTCCTTCCGCACCACATTTAGCGTCCCCAGTACGGTAGTTCGTTCTTAGGCGATCCTAAAATTCCGTGTGTAACCACGATGGAAAAGATATGTAAGCAGATACAAACCAGCGGCATCCGACAAACACCGAGTGTGACCACCATAGCGGGGAATTGACTACCTGAATCGTTCATTTTCCACTTGGAGGTCCCTGTGGCCAGAGTCAATGCCGCAGGGCGGAAATTGATTTTACATCATCCATGTAGCTTAGTCTGATGAGGCTGATGGAGTTTCAGCCAGCAACTTCCAAGTGGAACTTGCGTATATATAAAGCCCTACCGTACGCAGTCTGTAAAACTTACTTCGACTTATTACAATCATAGCTCAGCACACAATATCTTTCTTCCTTCAACCAGGATTCATCGCCATCCTCAAAATGTCCAAGATCATCACTGTGTTCGGTGCAACTGGCACTCAAGGTGGTTCAGTCATCCGATCCATCCTTGCTGACCCGGTTATTTCCAAGGAATATCGCATTCGGGGAGTTACGCGTGATGTGTCTAAAGCCCCAGCGCAGGCTTTGATCAAGGAAGGTGTGGAGATGGTAACGGTATGACTTCTTCTAACTCTTGTCGAGAATTCTTCCCTTTGCCTCAATACCCTCTTGACCTGATAATCCATGAACCGGCTAATGATCTTACAGGCCGATATGAACTCCAAGGAGTCGATTTCAGTTGCTTTGAGAGACTCTCATATCGTCTTCCTTGTTACCACGCCTGATTTCATGTCTGGCGGTGGAACGAAGGAGCAACTGCATGGCAAGAATGTTGCAGATATCGCCTCTGAGCTCGGTGTAAAGCAGCTCATCTATTCCTCTCTTTTACATGTCACCGAAACTACTCAAGGGCGGCTCAAGCACGTCGTGCATTTCGATGACAAGGCTGAGGTGGAGAGATACATACGCTCCAAGCAGATTCCTAGCACATTTGTGCTGCCAGGATACTTCATGTCCAACTACACCGCTTTGCAGATGATTAGGAAGGCCGATAATGATACGTATACCCTCACCTATCCAGTCGGTCCCCAGGCCAAGTTCCCTCTCATCGACGCTGCTTCTGACGTTGGTAAGTTGTTCCTCTTTACCGTAATCTTGTTAATTCACATGGTGAAACTTATCAGGAACTCTAACTTCTTATCCATAGGTAAATATGTCGTTGCTGCTATCCGAAACGCCTCTCAAGTACTCGGAAAGCAAATCCTAGCTGCCGCGGACTATTACACACCAACTCGCATTGTCGCTGAGTTTGAGGAGGTTACTGGCAAGAAAGCCATCTTCGTGCAAATTGATGCTGCCACATACAAGAGTTTCATACCTGGACAGCTGGCCGAAGAAATGCTGGAAAACCACCTGTTTATCGAAGATCCAGGATATTACAACGGCCAGGATTTAACCGATAGTCAAGAATTGTTGAAGAGTATAGGGCTTGCACCTACAAGCTGGAAGAAGTTCCTGGAGGCGAACAAGGCTGCATTCCAATGAGCCATTACAACGTTTCATCATATCGAGATAGTGTTACTATAGATAAATGACAGCTAAGTGCACTATGTTTAGGCTCCTTACACTCTGATCTAAGACTTGTATTGGCAAGAAGCTCAAAGGTGGAGGAAGCCGCATGTAGATACATAATGTTTACGTACGCATATCCAAAGAGCTGTTTAATGGCACGAACCTTTTAGTGTCTTTTTTCTTTCCTGATATGTTTTCCTGAATCTGAAGCAACAATATCACAAAGATTGTCACTAGTCTATTAGACTGTAGCTTGGAACTAGTCAAGACAATTTCGGGCACTGTATTTTATTGATAGCAGGCTGGTTCCTAATTTGCAGGACTAGCCCGTTCTATATGCCTGAGTTCTTTGTTGGTTGGTTGCGAGCGCTCTCGAACGCCAGTCGCTCGTCGCGCTCATCTATTCACTTGGTTGTTTCCCTTGACCTTCTTTTTGCCCCATCTGGCTCGCACCTCGTTTCCCCATGCTATGTGCCCTTTCTTCTGGTCCTTTACCTTACATACTTCCGCGCATGGTTCTCCGTGACACAAGCTCCCACATCTTTAGCACGAAGCTGGTAGGTGAGGTACGTATCCGTCCCTAGCCATTATGATCACGTAATTTGGCTCAGCATCTCCCCTGTCTGGGTCATGACACGTGCCCAGGGGAAGAAACATTCGCTCATAAGTAAGACGAATACTATCATTGGAATCTGAGCCGTTTCTTTGAGTTCCCTTATTCTGGTGACTTATGTCAATAGATTGATGGGCCCCACATCATAAAGGAGCTTCATAGATCTGGTTGTCATTCCTGGCGAGCTATCCATGACACTAAGAGCCTCAAGAAACGTAGTCCAATCGTGGCGGTCAGGCCAAGTAGCTCGACATGAAAAGTAAATTTTATGCGTCACTACGCCTAGTACAGGTAGCTTGCCTCATACTAAGGTTAGTACATGGAGCAAGCAAAATCATGCCGGCGGCGGTCTTTATCGGACAGCGGCGCCATGACGCTACCAGGATGATTTATAATTCGCAGCTCGGCCAACGTCGCAAACACCGAGAACCCACAGGTAGAAATCCGGAAGTAGAGACCCACCTACGTAAATGATTCAGTTCATCTGGTAATCTTCTTATATGAATCAATGATCATCCGTTGAATATCCTCTTCCTTTATTGTAACTCTTCCCCAATTCTCTGATTGCGAAAAATTGTACAATAACCAGCTTGTACATCATTTCAACCATCCTCGTCTTCAAGTCTTCATCATGAGTCGGGCGATTCTTGTAACGGGTGCCACTGGCAAACAGGGTGGTTCAGTGATCAAGGCACTTTTGGCAGCAAAGGCCGACTTCAATATTTTGGCTGTGACAAGAGATGCCAATTCTCCGGCGGCCCAGAGACTCAAAGCCAAATCATCTAACATTACCCTTGTTCAGGGTAACCTAGATGATACAGAGGCCATTTTCAAGAGTGCCAAAGCGTCGTGTTCAGTGCCAATTTGGGGGTGTACAGCATTCAGGTTTGTTTCTCACAAAATGAAAAGGTAATAAACATTGAACGATTGCTAAAATGCATACAGACTCCTGCCATGAACAAAACTGGACCGGTTATCGAACAGCGACAAGGCCAAGCTCTTGTTGATTCGGCACTGCAGCATGGCGTGAAGCATCTTGTCTACTCCTCCGTTGATCGAGGAGGCGATATCAAATCGTTCAAGAATCCGACTGATGTACCGCACTTCGTAAGCAAGCATCATATTGAGCAACACCTTATAAACAAATCCAAGGGAACCGAAATGACATGGACTATTCTCCGTCCAGTGGCTTTTATGGAGAACATTACCGATAAGACAATTGGATCAGTTTTCTGTACCTCTTGGAAAACGACAAACTTAAAATCACTACAACTTATTGGTGCTGAAGATATCGGTATCTTTGCCGCCAAATCGTTCATGGATGTCGAACATTTTAAGAACAGGGCACTCTCACTGGCAGGAGACGACTTGAACTACGATCAGATGGCTCAGATTTACACGGAGGTTAAGGAGCGCAGCCTCCCATACTTGGGGTTGGTTGTCAAAGGGGTGTTCTGGTTTTCAACGGAGATGCGAAATATGTTCAACTTCTTTGCCAAGGAAGGTTATGGAGCAAATATTACTGAGCTGAAGAAGATTCACCCGGGGTTGAAAGATCTTAGATCTTGGCTAAAGGAGAACTAAGGTTAGCATGAATCGAAAGAGCTAACCAATGTTTGTTTTAATAATAAACTCATCTATTAGTATAATTAGGTATAAAAGCTATATATAAGCTGTCTTAATTCTATTAGCAGAAAACTGGATTGATTCGTTTATAAGTATAGCTTTTTTAGCTAAAGGGAGTGGAGGGGAGGGAGGGAGAAGCGCGAGCTTTATTGTTGAACTATATAGCTCAAAGAGATAATATTTGATTTAAATGATCTAACTTCTATCTCTCTTTTCTTTATATTTACATAAAGGAATAATATAGAGCATGTTTAATATTAATATAATTATTTAAATGTATTTAATACAGCTTATAGTAATTACTTAAACTATATATTTATTTGTACATTCATTTAATTATACTTACTCTTATACTATTTACTATTTAGTAGAGGATTTATATTAGTTACTTAGTATAAATAGATAAGATTTCTTATAATCTAATTTTATTACTATACATGATGTTAATTTATGGCTATAGCAAATCGTTTAGTTATGTACTGTTCTTATATTTAGTATCCATTGAGCGCTATCTGATTGTGATTTTCCTCCCAAGTAGAATAAGAGGTTTCCTTTTTGTGTCTCGGTGTATTATAGCATTTTAGTACTATACACTGTCTATTTCCTATATCGAAAGAGAAAATGATCCACTGTTTCTATCGCTTGTTCGCACGCGCATTGCTGCGATGCTGCTATTCCAACCCGAAAAAGGTGGTCCGTCCTTGCCAGACGCTTTCCACGACGTTGCCAGGAAGAGCCATCGCTCTACCTCTTCCATGGTAATATCTGGTATGGCGACAGCGGTCCCCGCTGAGGTCGCACCCCTTCCTCCTCAATGTGATCCGGCAACGGAGCAGTAAAACTAAATTGACGTCTTGGATGTGAATATTGAGACTATCTGAAAGTGGTCAGGCAGCCACTTCTGCCTCCTACAACTGACGCCGGAGAAGTTGACAAGTTCTGTCCTCTGCTCCTTGATGTTCCCATCAGAGACAGCACCCAATCGATCCCTTGCACCGAACCTAACGGTCCGTAGAATCCGAACGACCGTAGAGACTTAAGTATATTCCATCCATACAGAAGATATATTATGCGTTCACTTCCGCAGTAAAATAAGTACAATCAGGATCGCTCTTGACATCCTCCAGCTATGTGCCAGTTGCAAGGCAAATACTTTGACAGGGAGGCAGTTGCATGAACAAAAGTAGCTCGAGGTATGCCCATCGCATTAAGCCACCCATTTCAGCTTTTTCAGCTCCCTATGAGGCAGCAATAACCAAAATCAGAATTACAGCACCTGCCACCCTTGGAACTATGCAACTTACAGATTTACTCGACCAGAGTCTTGCCGAAAACAATCGTATTAACGCACAATCCAGTCTGGACCGAACATATACGTACTATCGCAGAATGAGTAGGTAGCCACGTCTACCAGCCGCTTCCGCCGCTGGGCCCCACAGACCCAGCATCGCCGTTGACCCGGTTAATGCTGCTACCGCCCGGACCAAAGGATTACCCTCTATGTTGCAAGCTGATCATTGTCGATATCTCTGAGAGCCCTCCAGATTCTAAGGCTTCATCCCATGTATAGGGAGTGGAATAGGCTATTCAGCCTATTTACTGTGGCGTGCAAAGGTTCGATTTATATGTCCCTTAACCTCCACTATGCTCTTCGCGCTCTTAGGCTACCGACCTTGAGAAGAGCTCTATATGTAGCTGCTCCATAGCCTTATCTCGTGTAATTATCCGTTTAGTCAGAAGTAAACGTTCGAACGAGTCAGAGAGCCTATCAAATTGTTTGGTACTCTAAACGAACAGCGGGCGGAACGCCCAACAATCAACTGGAAGAAAGCTAAGAACCAAATGAAAATAGAACCAAAACACGAAACGATTTTTGTCCCTGGAAAAAAATAGTTCATTGCATTTTACTGTTCGCAAATTGTTTACTAAGTAATAGTTTGCTCCCAAACATACATCGAACTGACAAGAGAGGCAAGCAAACAAAAGCACGGGGCAGCCAGACTCTGAAGACCCCTCTCTCGGCAAACAGCTCGCCTGATTCAGCATCTAATAATCCGAGGATATAAGCCTCTAAGAACATTTTGTCCTTAAGTACTTAGTGTAGAGATATGCATTGCCCTGGTTTAAAACCATCGGACCTCTGAAGGAGATACTTGTCGTGGTGGGCGCTTCATGTAGTGCCGATAATTGTCTCCTCCGAGGTATGCCACGCTTGGCCTCTCGAGTTTCAACCACTTCAGCGAACTAACAAGGACTTTGCATAGCCACAGGAGGCGCAGCCAGGATAAATCAAGCCCGCAAGGACCGTGTGATTACTTTTGTCATCACCATTACACCCACTAGCACGAGTTATGATAATAAGATACCAATAAGAGAATTATTGGTTGATTATTAGTAGAATAAAGACAGATTAGTCAATAATCAAGTTGAGTGTTGCCCTCAAGGCTATCATCCACATCTCGTAAACCATTAACCATACTATAACTATCATATCTCCTAATTATTAATATAATCGTCGTGTTTAGCATAACTAAAATCAACGAGATCTAGTTCGTCCTTCTCATAAATAGCCTGCCTATACTCTTGAACCACCACCTGGTACTTTACGAACCAGCTCACCAACCCCGCCCGCTAGCTGAGTGGCTGGTATTATAGCAAATATTGTCGCCGCAAAGTTTAGAATCGTGCTGCCTGTCTCGTGCCCACCTTTAGGGAATTGGGCGTATGCTATTGGCGCCAAGACAGCCGAGAGAATGCTTAGAAACACCGACCCGTAGAAAACCACCTCATTGATCCGAATTGCTCTATTATTCTTAACACTGTTCTCGTATCGGTCCCGGAGTACAGGAATCAGCGAGCAGTAGCTGGCTAGGATCTGAAGGACGGCCTGCCAAAGGAGATTATAGAAGGCTGGGTCGCTCTGCCATGATGTGGAGGCATTGAAATGTATGCCATAGCCCATAATACTGCCACCGACCACGAGGAAAATTGCGACGATGGTCCAGAGGACAGGCTGCGATATTGCGACGCTAATTCCGTTCTCCTCTGGGATAGTTTTCCGGCCAAAGGGCCACCTTATCCTCAATGAATGCATCTGAAAGCCTAAGAGATGTCGAGCTGTTGTACTAGTTGAGATTGATCATGGAAAAATGGTAGTAGCCTCGTGGTACATCATGACCGATTGCTTATAGGAAATCGTGGCGCGCCACTTTTGTCGCGGCAGAAGGCAAGGTTGATGAGAAACAAAGTTTTGCGTTTCCTGTCGTTGACAGTCACTTTTAAATGTTTGCTTGGCAGCCTTATTCTAGAATTGCCCGAGTATCCTACACAGGTGAGATCAGGCTATCAGCGATGGCACCTAGACGGGGGTGGCGAAGCAACTCAGCCCACGGGTTTTCCGAAACGCACGCCCTGTAGGATAGCAATCCAGGAGGATTTAAAGCTAGTACGCCTCCTGAAAGCTGTGCAGTAAGCCAAGAGAGCAACCAATTATGGGACATCTGACTCTTCTCTGAAAATCTGTGATTGGAACGTCATCTGTGTACACAGAGCCTCATTGCTAAGTTGCTAGCTACAACTTCCAGATCTAAACCCAATACTTGCAATAGTCTAAGTTTTGCCAAGAGGGATTTAGAGGCATAGTCGGAACCGGCTTTTCCTCTCCCCAGCAAGGTCACTTACTCTAGCCATAGGCCTTGAGGTGGCGCAAGACCCCAATCACAATACAGGCAATTTTTCTGCTCGACATGGCGCCTATAGTCCGCGACACTTGCTGTATCCGTGCAAAAATGTGGAAGAGGTCCTCATGGATGGGATAGTGCAACGTCTTGTATGGAACCCTGTCCCCAAGCACCTAACCTAGAGACGTGCATACCTAATCAAGTAACAATCCAAACCGCTCACACCTCTGAAATACTTGGATTTCTCATGCCGATTTCACGTTCTTGCAAGAGCAAGCACGGCTGTTCAGGTCTCCCAACTTCCTCTTTCCTAACGGCACAATTCATAGTTGGACATGAACTAGCTAAATGTGGCTCTTGGTCTACGCAGGGACGCCAAGCTGCACAAGGCTAAGCACGTGTGCTTTTGTATTGGCTTTCCCAGTACACACAATTGGGGCGAGAACCAGCCACATATTCAGCCGCACTAGAAAAGACACTACGCTTGCTATCATATAACTGATCGCTCAGGCCAGGTGATAATTCAAGTCGTCCATCCTTTGAAAATACTCCAGGGCTATACCGGTTTCAAGCCCGGGCAAGAATCATGACTGTTCAATTCTCTCATCTCCCTCCTTTTCAATGGACCCCTCTTGAGGAGCACTGGTTCCGTCTCATTGACCTACATCCTGGAGAGCCGGGAGACGACCTTATTATCAGCGTTGAAGTAGTAAAAAATCGAATCCGACCATTCAACGCGGTATCCTACGTTTGGGGCAGCGTCGAGAGAATTTATCCAGTGTACGCCAGCTATGTTACTGTGGATTATTCTACAGGTGATTTCCACGCCGAGAAGCAACCGTCTGGGATCATTCAAGTAACCAAAAACCTGCGAGACTTGCTTCTAGCACTGAGGAGTAAGACTGACTATGTCACGCTGTGGATTGATTCCATCTGTATCAATCAAGATGATATACCCGAGAAGTCAGCGCAGGTGCAGCAGATGAGGCGCTTCTATGAGCTTGCTACCATAACCATCATATACCTGGGAGAACACCATGACCTCATGAATGCTGCTATCCAAGCAATTCATGCACTGGCTGAAATGTCAGAATGGCCCGACAAAGAAATTCCGCGAATTTTGGCAGATGTCTTACCGTGGGACATAAAATTTGATGCTTCCAAGTATGGCTGGACGTGGTGGGTGCATCCTCTTGAGAGTGCTTGGGAGGCATTCATGGCCTTTCTCGAGCTTCCATGGTTTCATCGTGTCTGGATAGTGCAGGAGATTTGTATGAGCCGTCAGCCACTGCTTGTTACGTCTGGATACCGATTTCAGTGGGAGACGCTCCTCAAGGCTTGCCAAGTGGTGGAAAGATCTAAGATGCACCCGATGGATGCAGCTCGGGTTCATGTAAACATTCCTCTTCATTTGGAGAGGCAACGGCAAACGAGAATTGAATATCGTCAGGCCACTGCGAAAGGCGAAGTCTCCCAAGGCTCTGAAGTCGCAACCAACTTTATTCAAGCCAATCACTTTATCACTGTTCAATCCAGGACCCGTGGCTGTGGCGCGACAGACCCACGAGATCACATATTTGCGCTCCTAGGCATCGTCACAGGTGGCGGTACTTCTTTGATTGCCTCATTACCTGAAGTCGACTATTTTCTTACTGTCACAGAGGTATACACCCGGATGGCATATGCCTGGCATAGGAATGGAATTAATTCGAAGCCTTTATCTTGGTTGAGCTGTGTGAATGGATCCTACCATGCTGAAGACCTACCGACATGGGTACCAGACTGGAGGAGACCATGGAACATTAAGCCGATTGAAATAAAATTTGGCCAAGGAGCTTCTGGTGCGAAAGGTCCTGAAGGATGTGTAGTCAAGTTTCCAGAACTTCGCACACCAATGAGCCTGCCTCTGAAGTTGGAAGTTCGGGGCTGTCGGCTATCAAAGATTAAAGATATCGAACCCGTCAAATCTGAGGATAATTGGCAGAATCTCCGCCATTCCTCGATCATCAATCAGTTTCCAGAACCCTATCCGACCACTTTTCTTCAATACAAGGACGCTTTCGCCGAGGCAGTTCAACCAAAGATTGAATTAGGAATGCATCAATTCAAAGTCCCACGTCAAGGCTCATTCTGGTCTTTCAAGCGAGATGGACCGCACCAGCCAAAATTGCGTCCAATATATAATAAAGATATAGAGTCCGCAGAAAAACTTCAAAGGACGATTAGCTTGTCCTTCCATGACGACGCAGAGGAGCCGAACGCTTACATCATGAATGACGGAGATAAGCGTAGCGAATACGAGCCTAAGTATACGCAGCATGATCTCTACAAAAATCTTTCTTCGGCCTTCCGAACACGATACGTGATCCCGGAAGATGGATTCGCTAGATCTCGGAGGTGGTTTATAACAGAGGATGGCTTCATGGGACTGACTCATGAAGTCAGCCAGCCTGGAGATATTATCGTACACTTCTTTGGGGATCTACGCCGTATACGCTCAGAGAGAAGAAAGAGGTTGACGGTGTCACGGTCTGGGGTTTGTAGGAGAATGTTTTGTATTAGGCTTAATGAATGGTGAGGTGAACGATGATATGCCGGACGATTCAGTTGAGACATTCACATTAGAGTAAGCCGTTGACATAGCGCGATGATGCCCGCAAGTGCATATATCTATTAGTCCAAAACCCGTCGATACTATGTCAGCAGTCAGGGAAAGGGATTTGTGGTAGATGTGCGGGCCAAGAGGCAGATATGGACATTCACATTGCTTCATATCTTTCTCAGTTATTGGTTACCTGAGTTCGGCATCTAAATGCAAAGGTAGAATTGATCTACCAGGCCTTCCATTAGGTTGTTCAATTGTAGTAGATCCATGAGATTCTTGTCTGAACAAACCCTATAGCGAGCTACCAGAATTATTACTTTATGAGATTTTCTTCCTCTTATTCTCTAGAATGGAGCTAAGAGAGCAACCCAAAGGAATTATCTTTGTGGGTTGTTTCCGTAATTCTGTTTCAATAGCTTATTCCCACTTGTCTTGCCAAACTGATGTCGGGTTCAGCCAACCTGTACTAAGTAGAATACCCCATAATAAAAACATCGCACATATTTTCTATCACCTACTTTGGGGATGTTTTTCCTGGTGTGTTTGCATAGAATGGGTGCCTGTGAGCAGGCAACTGCGGATTGTGTTGTGAGGAATCTTGCTCCAAAATCTCCTGTCCTTCGGCGTTGCTCTTTCAAACAGGAATTTGACCAAAATCTCGTAAACAATTGGATGACAATCCCACATAGGCTTCCGGAATCCAGATTTAAGAATAGCACTGGGGTATTGACTACATTTAGGCAGCTGCTTCGTTGATATTATTTGAAGAAGCTCTTGTAGCGGCATTCGTGTTGGTGGACTAGTACTGCGAGGTATTTACTTGAGGTACGCGTAATAATGCCACCCACACTGAGGCGATTTACGCTTATGTCGCAGCCTACTATGCAAATCATCACCCAAACAATTTCATCATAATCTACGATTGACGCCTGAAATCCTACTTCGCGCCAAAGTACATAGTTTAACAAGTTGGTTATGGGTCAATCAAGTGTTTCTTTCACAAGTAATACCAAGCCGTGGCATGCTGTTGTAGTCATTTTTCGCCCATAACAAGAATAGCTGCCTGAAAACAGAAATGAATACAATGAGTGGTCAAGGCAACAAAATTTCGACCCGTACTAGTCGAGGAGACCAGTGGCATATTTAATGGCCTGATAGCCCAGTTTCTGTTTCTAATTCATCAAGAGCATCAAACACATCCATTATCAAACCAACCAATTTCGCAAAGAAAATAGACAACATGAGTGTTACAGAAGTTGGCTGTATGGGCGTTAAGTCTGGCCTCTCGGTCATGGACCCTTCCACTCCTGAGGGTCAGATTCTGACAGGGGCTTGAAAACTGTCACCACGAAGCCCGGGGACCTTCGCGTGTCTACTGGGGCTTGGAAACAGGGAATCCTTCCAATTTATGGGCTTTCTTTGATTGGGTCTCGGTTGAGCAACACAAGACCTTTGCTGCAAAGTAAGCCTCATACAAATCTCTTGATATGAACCATATATTCACAGTCTTCCAGGTACGGCGCCGAAGCGGTGAAGGATATTCCAAAGATATGCATTCCTGGGGAATATTCGAAGCATGTTCAGATGCTTCCATCTTCGGATGTCTTCCTCTCGCCAATCACCGAGATAATGATGATATACTTTCCTGCGGACGTTTCTGAGGCGGCTAGAGGCGAAACGGCCACCCAGCTGCACCGCATACTCACTGAAAAGTTTGACAAAGCTCTGGCGTGGCGAAAGTGGCACAAGGTTGGGGATTGGAGGGCAATTTCCTTGTCAGGGAGATGAGGAAAATATGGTTCAGCGCTCATGGCATTTATTGGCTGGTCTGACTCTGAAGCCCAGAAGAACTTCCACAAGACGGAGACCTATAAAGACGCCATCAAAGCTATGAAGGAAATGAGTGAAGCAATTGGATACTATAATTTCAGTATCGATTGCGATCACATAGAACGCGGCGCAGAATAACTTGGCGCAGAATAACTTGGCGCCTCGAACTTCGCCCGTATGACGTAAGAAATGTTACAGCATGGAAAGTGTGCGACAGCTTCAAGTATGTTGGCTATGAGAAAACTTATGGAAATCCCTCATAGGCTCGTTGTAGTAATTTATTTCTTATGGTTTTAAAAACGACTCAAGCTACATCTAGCGGATGCAGTTCCATTAAATGACAACCTGAACAGCATCCCTGATACCGGTAGAGGAGTGCAGGAGAATGAAATTATACTGAGGCGTACTAGCTCATACAGATGAGTTGAAAAGATCGGGCTCCTAATTCCTCATTCTCCAATCTCGTTTCGTACCAACCTAAAGAGCGAAGCTGCGATGAAAAGTTTAGTGCTTGATTCCGTGGCGCGTCTTGAATGCAAAGGCTGAACTCACATGCCCCAAGCTCTCCCAGAGCTAGCTTATTTGTTGACTCAGTGACCATCGCAGTGGAACTGCGACTTTCCAGCTGAGCATGGGTTCGCGTCGTGGCCAGTGTGGCAGGATCCGCCAGGATTGCTTGCGCAGCAGAGCTCGCACTCGGCCAGAGACCAGATGTCGCAGCCGAACTCATCAGCAAGCTCTGGCAATTCAGGACAATCCCTTCTGAAGAGGGCGTTGGGTCGAGCAGCAGCCACAGCGGCAAGGGCGACGACAAGAGCAGCGATCTTGACCATTTTGGAAACTGACACTTGATGTAAGTAAGAGGTTGTATTGATATTTGGATCTTGCGAGATAGACTATTGACGCTATTCGAATAAGCTTCTCTTGGGAAAGACACTTGGCTTTATAGCTTCGTGTCTTCAGACAAGGCCCAACCTGACAGCAGTTACTGGTCAGCTAACAGCAGATGATTGGTGATGAAGTTCCATGATGTATGCAGCTTCAACTCCACCATCCCACGATGGAGTCAAACATGCCACAAGAACTGGACATCAAGGTCGCGGGTGCATTACTCCGGTCCAAGAACTATCATCAGATACTGCTTCGGCCTGTCGGGCAACATTGAGTAAAGAGCCGCGCGCTATCGCAGCCCTTGTTTGATGCACGCCTTAATCCCACGACATGGGGCTGGCAGTCACCAAACAACTCACGTGGAAGATAGAAACATAGAGGAGTGCCAATTTCAACCGTTTGCTTAAGCCATGTTTAAGCGTTTTGTTTCCATGCGTGCTCCCAGACTCATGATTGAGCACAGGTTTTTACCTAAGCTACAAATGGCGCAGACGAGATATTGATTGATAGAACCTTGATGGCCTCCCAACTTGTTCTCCCTGTCTCTCGTCACAGCCAAATGCTTGGCGTGGGATATTGATTCAACGAAGTGAGTTCATTGGCCCGCGACCTTGAACCCGGCCATCATCTCAGGTCAGCGGAACACCGAGTGTGGTGCCTTGTAAGTGAGCAGCGCGGCATTTTGTTCCTCCATCATACATGTCTGGTCCCCATTTCAGTAATTCCATGTGAGTCTGGAGCTGACCTGCAGCAAAGATCCTAGGTAGGGTCAAAGAGGTACTCACTTGCAGGGGTATGTTGCCATCATTATGATGGTTCCAGCCCGGTGGTAAGGTTATTTGCACCGAGGTTGTGGAGCTGCACAAGCCTTGCCCAAACAGCTTGTTTCTGCTTCTAGTAGCTGCTCGGACCATTGCAACACGAAATGAAATGATGGCAGGGAGTAGACTCATCACACGGCCCAAAAATGAACCTTGCACACCAACAGCTGAATATGGAGGCTGGCTGGCAAACGAGGGTTGTAAGTCAATGCATATATGAAGACAAGCAGTCCTCCATCACTTGATGAGGGGTCTCCTATCCACGGCTCAAGGAAACAGATTATTCGCCGTTGCTTCCCAGAACTATGGAGCTCAAGATTTGGGTTGAAGTTGCTTTGGTGCTGAGCCATGCAACCGCTGCTGCGGCTCAATGCAGGTGAATAGGAATCCTTCAAACAATTCTACATGCACTTGGATACTGACATCTTAACTTCTTGCAGTACTGTGACCAGCATATCTTACGGTATCGCTACTACCGTGACAGAGTTCTCTAGTTTCCGTTCGTCGCTCAATAGTCGGTTCTCTACTTCAGGAGTTTCCTTCTCTGGGGCTAGAGTGCCATACTACAGCACTCTCAGGACGGGCGGTGATGGTGTTCCTTTCACAGCAGTCTACTACTATGATTCCCACGCACTTTCTAGCGCGGGGTTCGAAGTAGTCTCAGCTCCCATTACCAGTGTCTCGTGCCTCCTACTACTACGGCACTGCCTCCTTCTCCAACTGGGTCCGTATGCAGTCCCCATGGTGATCACTGTAAGTAATGTATAATGTTCCAAGTCTTTGGCTCCCATAAGGTTGTTAACATGAAATCAGGGCATTGCGAGCCATCATCCACGGACTCTGACGCTCCAGAGCCCACGGGTGAGTGTGAGCCACACGATGACCATTGGCACTGCCCACCAGGAGTTCCTGAACCTACGACCCCTCCACCTGGTAATGAGCCAGAGCCATCGGCAACCAGTACGGGTGCTGGCGAGTGTGAACCGCATGGAGACCATTGGCATTGTCCTCCTGGCGTACCCGAGCCCACCACGCCTCCACCCGGAAATGGGACAGGCCCTTCAGAGAGCACGACTGAAGGTGGTCAATGTGAGCCTCATGGTGACCATTGGCACTGCCCACCTGGAGTCCCTGAGCCTACAACTCCTCCGCATAGTCACGAGCCCGAACCCTCAACAACCAATACGGGAGCCGGTGAGTGTGAGCCTCATGGCGACCACTGGCACTGCCCACCAGGAGTTCCTGAACCTACGACTCCTCCACCTGGTCATGAACCAGAGCCATCAGCGACTAGTACCGGTGCTGGTGAGTGCCAGCCGCATGGCGATCATTGGCATTGCCCTCCTGGCGTGCCTGAGCCTACAGCCCCGCCGAGCCACGAGCCGGAGCCTTCGGCAACTCACACAGAAACTGGCGAGTGTGAGCCACATGGTGATCATTGGCACTGTCCACCCGGTGTCCCAGAGCCTACTAACCCTCCTCCTGGGAACGAGCCAGAGCCCACAGAGAGTGGTGATGATCACGGAGAGTGCGAGCCACACGGAGATCACTGGCACTGTCCTCCTGGAGTTCCCGAGCCAACTACCCCACCAACTAATTCTCCGACTGACAATGACCCTCAACCTACGGAAAGCAACGATGATAACGGCGAGTGTGAGCCTCACGGTGATCACTGGCATTGTCCTCCAGGCGTCCCTGAGCCCACTGCTCCTCCAGCGGGCCAGGAGCCTGAGCCTACCACACTGCGCAGTGTGACAAAAGGTGTTTGTGAGCCTCATGGTGATCATTGGCATTGCCCTCCTGGGGTTTCGGAGCCAACATCGCCTCCTTCAGGTTCCGAGCCATCAGAGAGTTCTAGCCCGGGTGAATGTGAACCACATGGAGACCACTGGCATTGCCCTCCTGGTGTTTCCGAGCCTACTGCTCCTCCAGTAGCCGAGCCTACCAATGGTGATGGCAGTAGCGACGAAGCCTGTGAGGCACACGGCGATCACTGGCATTGCCCACCCGGTGTGCCTGAACCTGATCATCCACCTGCTAGCGAGCCTGAAGTGACAGCTAAGCAGAACACCGACAAATGTGAGCCTTACGGTGACCATTGGCATTGCCCACCGGGTGTTCCTGAGCCCAGCATTGCACCATCCGGTGAACCGGGATCTACAAGTAGTGTAGGAAATCCTGCAGAAACTACACCTGTGGCTCCAGTCTCAGGCGCTGTGAAGGGAAGTGCTGGTGGTAGTATTGCAATTGTACTTGCTGTTGCTGCCGTAGTGTTTACGGTGTAATACCACTCAAGTTCGGAGATTTTCAGAAATATTTGTATCATGAGGCAGCAATACATTTGCTCGGACCAAATCCTGAGTGAAACCATGTATGGAATTACCTGAGACTTAATCTAGCACAACCCAAGACAATAGCTTAGCTAGAATCTTTCTCCGAAGACAAATAAATTCCTCAGGCAAACGTCTTCTTAAATTTGCAAGATATCTATCGTGATTAGACTAAACCCGTGTGGATAGCAACATCAACTAACCTCAACAAAGCAATTGTCTGATGATACAAACCCCAATGACTCGAGGGTTTATAAAGAGCTGAATTACGTTACATATCAGACAACCTAGTGAATAAGATCATTTTCCTGGCTATTATTTATATCACCTTGAAAGGCAATTCGTCTACTCGCAGGCTTTTCTGGGTGAGGAGAGCCTAAGTTTACCAGGCCATGGCCTCAAAGGCCTGGGGCCACATCAAAACTCATACGTCAGACCTTGTATGACTGCTCTTCGCGACCATGAAGCGCGAGCCTATTCTGCACTGAGAGTCGAAATATTATGCAACTTCTTATTTTGATCCAATTTATTTTTCTCGGTTTGTGTACTATCATCTTGTATGGCCATGCAATATTGAGGTCCTAAATCCTTACAACACATTCTGGACGGCGCCGTCATTCTCGTCTGATGTGAACATAGAGTCCAGAAACCTGTGCCTTCTCACTGCATCTTCAAAAGTTGGTACAGCACTACCATTAGCAAACCTCTCATAAACCATGCCTATATTCTGGGCATAAAGTGAAAGGGGTAAGCGGTCATGCAGCGGCACCGTACGGATATCTCCAGTCGCATAGTCCTTAATCTGCACCTTGTAATTGTCGGCTCCCAGGTTGAACAGCATACTTGCTCCTGTCACCCGAATTTGGCCCTTTTCTCCCATTATGTCCCAGAGTAGGCCATCTTCCGGTTGGAAGGCATCTCCACCGCGAAGCACGAACGTGTATTTAACCCCCGTATCGGTTACTCCGTGCAACGATGCATAATCACTTGTGACTTTCTTGACCTGGCTCTCAACGATCCGGTCGCCATCTACTAGGTCGAAATAAGGCCATGTAGTCCCTAACACTGCAGAAACAGTTTTGGGCTCACCCAGTAGGGATGCGACAAATTCCATGGTGTGGCCAGCATAGATTATCAAGGTAGCTTGGCCTTTGACCCTTCAACATGTGGCTCATTGAAATACAAATATCGCTTGTCGAGGCGTCTTCCAGTCTCTGGAGTTGTGGAACTGCCAACAATGTGTGAGGCCAGAACCCGACCAATTACGCCACTATCGAGTACTTCCTTTAATGTGGAATGAAGTTGGCCTGCCTGAGCTTGGAGTCCAATGATCGTTCGAACACCCTTTTCATTGGCAAGTTGCGATAGCTCCTCTGCTTCCCTCGTTGTCGCGCAAAGTGGCCATTCAACAAAGACATCCTTCCCTCGTTCTATTGCGGGCTTGATGAGGTCGTAGTGAGTAAAAACAACGGTAGTGCAGACAACCAGGTCAACATCGCCGGCATCGCACATTGACGTGACCGAATCAAAGGCTTTGGCTGATGTAAGCTGGTATTGTTCAATAGCTTTGCGGCCGCTTTCGACTGTGGAATTGCATACAGCTGTGACGATATACTTGGAAGAAGATTGGAGATACGGGAGGTGAGAGATTGGAGACCATCCACCTCCCGGCGAAAGCCCAATCAGGCCCACCCGGATCGATGAATGGGAAGAAGCCATGCTAAGATAGATATGCTTAAATGAATTAATACGTGCCAAGAGCGTGTTTTTCGCCAGTTCTTTGCTTCATTTATGGTCTAATGAGAAGGTTATTCCGGGATGTAATAAATCGCTCAGGTTTCAGGACCATAGGTGACACTTTATAACATGATTACGCAGGAGGCTTGCCGAACATGCATCTTGCCTTGTTCGGTGGTCATGTTCACATCATCTGCAAAAGAGACCATCGAGGCTATGAGGGGCTCGAATCACGCCTTGCTATCTTGCATGGTGGGACCATTTTGGAGGTGATCTAGTTAGAGGGATATGTCCTTACTTGATTACAGTATGGGGTTACTGTCTAACTGCACGAAAACTACTATACTCCGGAGCCCACAGACTTGACCGGCCAGGGCTGTTCAACCCAAGAGCAGAGTATTTCCATTTTTGCCCAGGATTGTCGGCATGGGGCTTCGCTTTATCGCAGGTACCAAAAATCGCCCCTAACAGCAACGATTGAGGAAGAGTGGCGCCGCTCATACCTGGGAGTGGCTAATCCTGCAACTCCCGCCCCTTGGCATGGACAAACCGCCGAACCAGCCCGGTCGTGTTATCTGGCTAGAATTACATAAATTGACAGCGCAGCGTCTGAAGGTTGATAGAGACGGCGTTAGTATGAACAGCGATTTCTGCAGCCATTAAACACCGAACTTGCCATTAGGACCGATGGGCATTCGGCGATAGGCATGTCCATCATCAACAATGAAGAACTCCAGAGTTATTGGTCTAAAAATGGTTCCATAACAGCCAACCCGCCACCCCAGCCAAAACCAGTTCCTGGCTCGACCGTCATGCTCCACGCCGATACGAGGTACTCGGCTCACAGAACATCCCAACGACAAGTTTACCATCAATTAGCACTTAATTTCTTCATCTAGCTGTATGATGCTTATGCGAAAGGATTTTGGGACTGAGGATATCAACTTCGTGATTTTAAGGGAAGGTCATGCAAATCGGTAGCTCAAGATCAAGTCATTCAGCCTGGATAAGGTAGCAACGTTTGTGGTTTTTCCAACTAAAGAAAGGCCGGGTAGGCTGTCTGTACATGAAGAGGGAATGATCTTTAGTACTAACCACTCTGTAGTAATTCGAAGAAAGCAAACCTAAATTAAAGCAATACTCCTTGGCTTGACCTTCCGTCCACCACGCGGTAGTGATAATTTACTAATAAGCTCCGTCTGGCCTGCAAATTGCCCATTCTGAAGAGTTCCCCGATTCTTCTCTAAGCATTATAGAACATTTTTCTTAATGACCAATTCAACATGTTCGGTCCAGAAGGGTATTGAGAACCTCACATATTATCATTTATCTAGACCAGGCTGTTTTTCAAGATCTTCCACGATAGCAGCCCAAGCCTCAGGGGTAAGCTTGCATTCAGCCAGTAATTTCCTTTGCTGTCTTTACCAAGAATAAAACAGAAATTGGAGGGGGGCATTACTCTGGCGTACTAGGCCACAGAAGTAACTTGGCAGCGCGCGGTCATGATGAACCCTGGAAAGCTTCTCAGTGCTTTGTCCAACGCGAGACTTTGATACGGCTTCTGACAGGTCGAGTTCGAAGAATTTAGCTTTTGACCAGTTCGAGAAAGCGACACAATGCATTCCCATATCTCCCAGCATTCTATAGTCCCTGAAACTTTTCTTTTCTTGAAGGAAAATGTGTGCCATGGCTTCGGTTTGTTCAAACGTTCCCATTTCCGTGATGGACTGCCTGACGTTTTTGCTAACCAGTTTATCGGCTTGCTGAGAACTTCGCCTATGCTTGACAGCACATAGAGAAAGGTCAGTGCGTTAGAGGGATAAAAGTGATTCTTTGGGAAGAGCCTGCCTGACAGCACCGGACGCATATTGTATGCATTGGTTATGAGAAGAGTCTTGTTAGTCTTTTTGCGAAGGTGTTGTATTGCATACCGTGTCCACCACGCTACCAGGACGTCGCCTTCACTAACAAAAGGGGTCGCGTTTGATTCCTTGCCCTTTTAGCTGCCTCCATTGCTAGGTCTCTTAGCACTGCATCCCTCAATCGCTGCAGCCATGCAGCAGGCACAAAGATCACCCTCTCCTCTGGTCGATTACTTAGCCATGTATGGAAAATCTGTTTCAGACCCCAGCAAAGTGTTTCTGCGCGACTCATAATGCGGTCCGCGAGTTTGTAAGGCTCAATGGGAGGGTGTTTGCCCAAGTTTGTTAAAAGGTCTTCATCAACACCGCATAAAGGTGGTAACTCTGCTTTTCGTCCCTGAAGGACAAGCATCCAAGCTCCAATTATCCCATCCATGCCCATCCCTACAGCATCTACAAGGGAGTGCAGACAGGTAAGGCTGATCAGTGTCGCATCATGAAACGAAAGGATACGCAGTCCGAGTTGAGGAAGCTCGTGCTGGATCAACCATTCCGAACATAGTGGTTGGCTGGCATCTTCTTTCATTAAAGACTCCAATGCTTTCGGAGAACAAACCACCCGTGGTTTATCGCCTTCAGCATGCGGGATATCACCTTGAGGAACATAGTCGTTGATACATCCATCGATAACAAGATGAGAAAATCGGAGTAGATGCTGAGTCTGGTCTAGTTCTGATGGAATAAGGTACTCGAGATCTCCATCAACCTCAAATGTCGTCAGGTGCTGGTTCAAGATTGGAGGTGAATTTAGCACAACTTACATTTCGTCTGAGTCTCCCAGCCAACCTGCACCATCCATCTTCCCTCAACAGCTCTTCTAATGAATCTTTGAGTACCTGAGCCTCAAGTGGTTCGTCAAACCGAAATATGAAATTTAATGACATCTCTGGATATGGACTCTTGGACTCATATCTATGCAGAGGAATTACTCGTTCATTTGTCATGTGTGCGAGATTTTGGGGTTTGCTGGGAGGATGTAATGATTGTACGAGATCATAATGCAGAAACACGAAGGGAGAGCCCTTCATCTATAGAACCTCAATGGATGTGGTAAGCCTACATTTAGGTATCGAACATGGGTCTGATCCAATTAGAACCAGGAAAACTAGTGACACTGGCCAGCTAGTAAATTGGCTGATGTTAAAAATTCAGTATTTAGTGACTACGAAGATCTACATAGTATATCTAGAGTCGACTAAACGATATCAAGTTTCTCCATGTACCGGTATATTGACTAAGACGCTGTGGGGCTCGAGACCCCGATGAAGGCTTACCACACTTAATGAGGCCCCAGACAGACGTGAGTGTCTCATGTGGATGATTCATAAAATCACTCAGAACCTGTGTCTCACATATGTGATAGACCGAGTGACCTCCGGATTGTGAATTAAGGTGTTGATTAGCGTTTCAGTGCAATTGAAGTACCAGCTTATGGCCTGGAGCACAAGTTCTCAGAGTCTTCTGGTCCTTTATGACCCAGTCTAGCTTGCCTAACTGCTTGGTCTATAAAGTTTTCCTTGACCGCCGCTACTGCGAGCAATACATTATTATGTATGTGTTGGGAGTGAGTTGCGTGGCACAAGGAAATAGTAGTTTATTTATTGGCGGGCAATCATATTATTATCTAATCGAGAATCATTTAATCTGTGTATATGATTTCAAACCCTTCCTTTCTTCAGTCATCACGAATTAGGATTAGGTTGTTCATCTTGAAGCAAATATTTGATCTTTGACTACTATCTCACAATTGTAGCCTGATATTGAAGTAGGGCGAGGCTGATGAAACATTAAATCTTGGGATTTTAAAAGCCACAAGGTACAGCCTTTTCTCTACCTAACAGGCACCTATGAAGCTTAAGCGATACGGGGTGTTACTTATTATTCAGTACAATGAAACGTAAGACCATAATGGATGGACTTGTTCTCCTAACTAATGTGTACCTCAATTCCATTCGCTTCGCCAATGCTGTTGCTTAGTCTTTTTAGGTTCCATTTTGATCTTGCTTCTGTTTCATTTGACAACTCCAGTATAAAAACGGAGGTTAAAGTTATAACAGATCTGGTCCAGATTTATGACTTGGAGGCGCTTGGTATGACGGCCACCTTCGTCTGGTGGCGACACGAGTTCGAATCGTTAACTAACAATGGCTCCCAGAGAATGAGATCAGAGAGGTGATGATACTTTAGGAACCCACTAAGTTTTGGGGAGCGCTTCTGGCCTTGATTGATAGAAAAGGCTTGGAGGCGTGTAGGGCCCTACGACAATGGTCTGTGCATAAAAGCTTAGCTTGAGGGAGGAATGTCTCACTTTGGATAATTGTGTAGTTATGTGTTACGTCCTCTGGAGGCTCGTCCGTCTCCGGTGGCATCCTTTTTAGGTACACGCGGACACAAGTGCAAAGTACAAAATGCCAAGCTGAATGATGGAACTGTACATATTCGCTGCATCTGTGAATAGGGACTCCGCCCTTTCGGCCTCGTCTCCACAGCTCGCCCACGAACCGCTTTCCCGGGCTTGCTGCTCAATCAGCTGTCCGACCTGAAACTTTCTTCTAACCACGTACACGCAATCCGAGATGTTTGAAATTGTAGCAATCAAGGAGCTGGAACCTGCCGTCGCCATTTCTCCTGGTCTGAGCTGCGCTAATCAGACCGGACTCATGTGCCCCAACGTCAGAAGAGCATCGCTCATCCGATCGCAACGCACACTTGGACCCCGTTTTTAGCTCTGACTCGCAATGGGGCACTAATAGCCGACAGTGGCTGGCAAAACGGGCTTGCGACTGGCTTGACGCTAGGTGCCGCCGGGCTGGGCGGCCGAGGTGTCACCGTGGCCCGTATTGCGCGCCTCGCTGAGACATGTGCGTTGTGTGCTGGAGTGATAGCTTCCCGCAGCACGAAGCTAATCAGACGGCTGTCGTAGTTTGTCTGCCTTCCAAAGGTGGGATCGAAGACAGCAATACCTTTTCAGGCAATGAGCAAGGAAGACCACTTCGCAATGCGGACGCTGTGGGCATGCGCTACGGGTTGAGCAACTGATCAAGCAACATTGTCGGCGCGAAAGAATTTGAGCAAATGAAGCCGTTATAGTTGCTTGTCAACACGTCATGCGGGCCATTGTTGACCAACACGCCCTGGTTGACACGCTGGAGAAGAGGCAAGATAAGCAGGGCTGTGTTGGACATTTTCGACGTCGAGCCGCTGCCTCTGATCAGCCTCTGGAGACGAGCCAATCATTAGGGACGAGACGTGCGGTTTGCTCTCCTTACAACGCCGCACATGGGATACGTTGACGATGGCCTGATAAACGCTAGGCGTCCTCCACCGCCTAGCCTGTAAAGCTTGAATTAAATCACTTCCAGTATCTGATACGAGACGACCTCTGTTTAATATATAGCCGCCGTACGCTTCGGTGAAATGGTCCAAGGAACTAGGTGTTTATTGTTACCATATCCATCATACAATACAATTCAACCCTTATTTGCTCGATCGACGAGACCCTCAGAGATGCGAGAATTCCGTTATGTTTCTTTTTAATTTTCCGGATGTGTCGAGGGTTGCCCTCTTCAATATGGGAACGAGGGTGGTTTTCACCATGTAGGGCTGTACCTTGTATCCCTGATTTGCACGAAGTATGGTAAACAGCATATTAATTGGTCTTTATGGTAGACCTATCAACCAATTTATATCATAAATGGCTTCAATAATGCGGGCGGCGTTGTTTGTATTGACTCCTTGTCAGCAGGCGAGTGGCAAGCATGCCTCTCTCATACTTGGTGGCTGCATGAAACCAGTCTCTAAAACATACCAGCCAGTCGTAATGCTGATGTCATATTATAAGGTTTGGGACGGAGTAAGCTAGGATAACATTTACTCCCAATTAATTTCGAAATCCTTGAAGGGGAAGCGTGGTCTTTGTCAGGTTTTGCACATGCTAATGAAGCAGGGGCGGTTGGCGTCAACTAATTTATGAGCATTGGATATTAAGATTTAGATTATCCATAATCTTGAAGTTATCAGATGAACCGAGCGCGTCAGGCTTCCCCGTCAATGCAAATAAGATAGCAGTGTCAAAATCCCTAAACTGCATTCTGTGGACAGTGCTTGATGTCCCTACATTTAAGTCTTTTATTCTATCATTTGCTCAAACAACACGCTACACATATCTCGGTGTGAATGTATACGATCAAGTTCTGGAATTATTTTCATTCTCATTGAAGGGGTTACAATACTGGTAATGGGGTTTTCGGTTTATAACCATAGCACTCTATCCATAAAAGAACAGGCCTGCTCCATGGCCCAAATTCTGCGTTTGCCATGCTAGTTATCTATGTACTCCGTCTTCTCACGAAGATTCAGGTTCTAATTCCGTCTGTTCTTCGTTTATTCAGGTAGATATACCTCTCTTTGCTTGGGTTCAGCGCTCGTGTTAGTTTTTGGTTTCAATCATCCATCATCTCTAGGTTTGCAATTGCCTTTATATCAACAAATTAAGTTTCGATTGAATAACCCCGTATGGATCCCATCTAAGTTAGTATCTACATGAGCACCTTGATTGCCGCGGATCCATCGTTTATTTAATCCTGTCCCCTCTACTCCCTCCTCCATCCCTTTTACGATTCACCAAGTCCTCTTTACTCAAGCGATCGAAGTGGCAACACATCATCGAGTTTCGTGGCATCCGCAATACCAGACAATCCCATATATTGAGACCATGGGCTGGTCTTCGTTATCCTGCCAAGGAAACCCAGGGCTTGCATTTCATCCGTCCTCTTCGGCTGCCCAAGACCGTATGAGTGTATGCTCAAATGAATCCAATACTCGAAATTCGATTAATCATACTCGGTGGTATGGACATTTTCCGTGTGTGGACGAGGCACATCATGGCTGCCAAAAACACAACCCAGGGCGAGAACCTCTCTTCCACAATCCCCATCTACCTCCCATCAGCCAGCCTACACGTTTTCAACGAGCATGTAGTATTTTATCACGCTCGTACCGGCCTACCGCGCTCCTTCTTGAGACTTTACCGCCCAAATTTGTGATGAAATCGAAAAGGCTCCCGCTCTATCAAGGCTCTACTCAAACACTGATACCAATCCATTACTTAATGCCCTACCATCTTGCATATTACCATTTGCACTGTGCACGAAAAGATCTTAGGAACACAGTTAATACTGATACAACCAAAGTCGCCTCTCTATCTTGCAAGGGCGAGTCTGACCTCGGGACCAAGGGTGCCTGGTTGGAATGGTCAAGCGAAGTGTACTATAACAAAGGGACATTTCTACAAAAAGAGGAAGTTTTGTTTTTCATGGACAAAAAAACCTTTACTTCGGATATATGGTTGAACACCTGTCCACATCGAAAAATTTGCATTCGAACACCCGTGCTTGGGATCATGGATGGCTTCACTCATGCACGAGTACAGATAGTTCATAGCCCCCAAGAACCATGGAGGCCACGCCGTAGGCCTCCTTATTCTTTGGGCGCTGATGATGCAGTATGGCCGAAGTTCTGGGAGAGTCATCTTGGGATATACTACGAGAGCGCACCATGTCTAAGCTGCTATACAGATGCAGATACAACCATGGAGGTAGTTGAGGATCAACTTCAAGTGAGACATATTTGCTACAAAGACTTGGGCTCAGGCTATGAGCTTACTGATGCAAAGTGGAGGGCTACTTTGCCAGGTTCCATTCACTGCCCCTCAAGGACAGGTCATCCAAGGATCTATCTCTTTGTAGGCGAGTTCGGGAGGTAGCCGATACAATGGAAACATAGGCAGACGTCTTCTGAGGATTTAGTCTATCGCGACGTTTGAGCTCTCTAAGGAGTTAATCAACCACTGCAGGAACTTAATCAAGAGCTGGAGGGTTAGGTTACGTAATTGAGGTGTCTGAGTGAAGGAAACAGCAAAGATGGTTTATGGGATGTCGCTGCTGCCGCAAAACTTTCGATGTTGTCCACTGGAATGGCTTTACGACTTAGAAGATAAAAATGCAAGAAATTATTACTTAACCCATCTAATTCTTTTTGCCCATCATTATTTTTGTCAACTTCCAATAACACATATTTATGTCGCGGTAGCTTTGTAGCAGTCCGTATAATTTTCTTGGCTGTCCTAGTATTTGTGAGACAAATATGACCGAAGACCTGGGATTATTGGAGAATAGCTGCAAAGCCACTCATACCTTATTTTAGCTTAGAAGACAAATTACATGCAACTTAACAACAAATAGCAGGCCGAAGTGAAGGTACTACAGTGGCACTCTTGGAACCATTGAGCGGGTCTCGTCAACTATTGCGATACTAAAGTAGGAGGTTAAAAGAGTTCTGAAAGCACAATCTGACCGAGTAGGGGAAAGATTGGAAACCGCTGGAAGATTCATGGTGCGGAATAGCAATCAAGGGACCAAATGGGAGTACGTCAACTTGAAAGGGAAGTGGAACAGCTATATTAAGGGAAACACAGCCAGGGTTATGGCGAGACTCAAGTCCTTTTTGGACGAATGGGTACCAAAATCGAAGCGGTCATACTTGCCGATACATCCCAAGACTCTCAGGTTGATGGCCGCAAGACAAGACGAAAGAAAGTCAAGGCTTTGAAAGAAGCTATAGACAACATGGGCACTTGGTCAAGTCCATGGAGCTAGTCTATTGGGTACACATAGTACATATATGAACATATTGAGAGACTATTTTGAGAACGTTGTGCCAGCGCATGCAGAAGAGATACCCTATATTTGCTCAAATGCAAAAAAACAACCCCTGCTCGGGTCCAAGACTCAAGATGGGTAACAATTTCTCCGCCTATGCGTCATCAGGGTATTGCGGCTTTCGGCTTAGCTGCTGTCTCATCCCTGCCAAAACCCCGAAATAAAAGGAAAGCAAAGGAATAACACCTGATAACCTAAGCCTAACCACATCACTTGCAAGCATGGCCGCTTGTCTGGGAGCAGTACCAGGCGAGATCATCACTCTCATCGCCGGATACCTTCCGATCCCTGATATCATCAACCTTTGGCAATGGAGTCGTGTTTTCCATTACAGTGCCAAGCATCTGCTGTTCGGCAGTTCTACAGGGCTTGCGCATACAATGCTATGGGCATGTAAAACTGGCCAGGTCGACGTCATACGAGCGGCTGTTGCGCACGGCGCTGACCCCAGCTATGTATGCATTCACGAGCCGACCGAAATGGCTCGTCAACGACATGATTCACATATGGCCGTCTGTTCCGCATTCTCATCAGGCAATAAAGCATATACTATATCCACATTGGTACTCTCAGCACAGCACTACCACAAGGAAGCTTTTCACACCTTGCTTAGGCTTGGTGCTACTGTCCGAGGCATGACAATGAAGGACCGCAGCATCCTTTTGAGTCGGTTGCTCAAGCCCAAGGGATGGGATATTATGGAGAAAATACTAGAAGAGGACCTCTTTACCGAGATCATTCAACCCCTAGATGCTTTGGTAATAGACTTCATCGCCCGTGGTGCGCCTACGTGGATCATACGTAGTATGCTTGATCGAGGAGCAGACCCTAATACGGTCGTCGTTAAACGGGGAGTCACAATACGTACACCTCTATCAGCAGCCATTGAAAGGGGCTCGATTGAGGTCGCGGAATTATTGTTCGAGCGAGGCGCCAGCCTGAATGGAGTGGAGGATGGCGGGAGGCTATGGCATAGAGGGATGGTTATTCGACAGACCTACAAACACGTACCCGTCTTCGCTGCGGCAGCGCACATGGCAAGAACAGGTTCGACTGACATGATGGACCTAGTGTTACGCAGAGGTGCGGATATCAACCATGAGGCTCCAGTGGGAGTCAGAAGGGCTATCAGGCATGGAGTAATCGACAAGGTTCAAAAAACTCCAATGTTGGCCTACATCGAAGCCCTTTTGGAACTTCCAAGAAAAGCATTAAATGGGAGAGAAGACAGACTGGGTTACTTTTTGACCATGGCGTCAGGCCTCATGTTCTCAAGCTTCAACAGTCGAGATGGACATGGGTGCCTAATCACCACAGACGATTTGCATTGAAGATGCTTTTGGCAGTAGAAGCATTCCTTGGCAACTGGGGTCTTCGAAGTTTTCATGACTTTTGGATACTTACAATGATCGTTTTTGTGCTTGAACGAAGGCTCAGCCTTGTGAAGCCTTGAAAAGGCCAGGGTATTCACATATTCAGGCGTACCAAGGGGCGATGACAATAATGGAAAGCCTTTGCTATCTAATTCTTATGGACTCAAAAAAAAAAAAAAAAAAAAAAAAACCGGTTCTGTACAGTATGTAAATCTCAGAGCCAACTCAGGCTCTCTTTTTCTATATACAATCTTAATTGTTCGCTCTAAATCTTCCTCAAAGATACTTCCGGGATATTAATCGTAGTGAAGTTCCAGGTCTTTCCGTTGTCTGTTGTCGACATTTCTCCACCAGTTGCTCCAAATTCCCAATCGCCATTATGTGTAAATCCTGGGTCCGCCTTGTTCAGAACAATAGAAACGTCTTCCCATGCTGCAAAAATATCAGTAATCATTGAGCCAATATCTACTATCCAGTTGAAAATGGAACTAACAATGTGCAGGTGCAGCACCACAATTTCCAGATGCGCATTCGATTGAGATGTAGAATATTTCTCCTTTTTGTCCTTTGCCTGAGATTGTTGTTAGTAGGTGCATAAAAAATTGGACACTTTTACAGTCACGGGACCTACTTGTCGACACGCTTGAAACCAGTTTTCCATCAATGTAGACGTTTTGATCCCATAAATTTGTGTTCGAGTTCAGTTTATCTGGTGACTGTTAGCAACAAATATTTCGAGACAGAGTCGTGTCGGTTTTACAATGAGTCTTGATGCGAGATCCCGGTGCAGCGGGCACCGGTTTACCATTTTGGACCGTCGTAGACTCTATTGGCAACATCTTATCAGCTGGGACCATCGAGACATCTTATTGGTTTGTTGGACATACCAATGAGGGTGTAAGCAAAGCTGCACCAGTTGCGTCCCAGGTTAGGGCACCAATAGCTGCCACAATATGTCAGATGTGCCCTTCATACCCCATTTCTTTAGATAGAAGTCCCTACTCTGTTGCAGAGTTCTGTGAAACTCCTTGGAGGAAGTCTTTCTGGTCCATCATAATAGCGCTCCACAATGCCACGTCTCCAGTCATGGGGTATGGCGTATCTCCGAGGACGAGGGTTGCAACGGCTTCCTGGATCCATGCATCACCTCTAGTCACGAGTGTGACGACATCGTTGTTTGCGAAAACGGAGGGAACCAGTGTGAACAAGGCCCCAAAGGAGGCGTGGATGAGTCTCATAGTGAAATCCTGATATTCACGCTGCCTGGCAATATACCGATACGTGGCCAAGTTATGTGAAAGACTTTAAATAAAGAGCGAAATGAGAGTCCAGATCAACTGAACAGAAAGCAACCGGATTCGACAGGCTCATAAAGTAGGACAATACCGTATGATGATACGAGCGGCCCCACATGCGTTAGCATTTCTTGGTCCCGCAGACGTCTTGAATAAAGTGATGAGGCCGCAAAGGTCCTTATTATAGGGTATCAATACAAAACAGGTGCCACGTTTCAATGCAAATTGGCCATTTCGTCGTTACATATTACGTGTACATTCGGATCGAGCGGATCATAGAGTGAAAACAATTCCTCGATTGATTCTTTTTCCTGGCTTGGAAACCATGGACCTCTGCATAAACCCCGGCTTATTACCACGTCAAAAGCGCGTGTTTGAAACATGAAACAAATTATAGGAGGTAGCCTACCAAGCTCCTAGTCCGTGATTTTCCATCAGACCTTGACACCATAGTACGTAGTAGCGTATAAGCTAGCGTGTTCGTAATCACGGACTGGTGAAAACACGGGCCAAGACGATCAAGATTAGGTACACAGGCAAATTCACAGTACTTGTTGAGTCGGGTATTGCCGTCACCACTGGTAGAGCGCAGCTAAACGTTTACTCTCATGCCAACTACACTACATTACATCGAATTATGCTGGATCTCAATATCTCGATAACTTGATATCTGGGCATAGATGTTACATAGTTAAAGAAATCATGAGCGGTACCTTTATCTTTCTATGCTGACTATTTGTGACCATAAGGATTTCTTAATAGGCCTACCAACCAGGAAATGTAAACAGAAGCATAGTGTTATGTTGAGCCCACTTCAAGTGGAATTCAACTGGGTCTATTCGTCGTATGGTTCATCTTTAAGGATTGTCATTTAAGCTAGGCGTCCAAGCTAGGTCTGGGACCCTGAGTTGAGTCTCCCGATACGATCTTCACATCCGACGAACGCGTTTTCGGACATTGGAGCTACCCAACAAGACCTCGTTTCAAGGACACAACAACGGGGAATACTTCGAATTGAATGAGAAAAAAGTCACTCCGAGACTTCAAAGTCAATTAATCAAGATATTGGTCCCTTGTGTCCTGCCTCGGCACAATTGTAGACGCGTAAGATTTCAAGAGTTGGAAAACCTCCTTCATTATCTTGGCATAGCCAGCTATTCGTGTCGAATATGCACAATTGATGGAAATAGTTCCATCGAGATGTGAAAATATCATGTATTATTGCAAACCAATACTATCCTGTTTCAAATTGCCAAAATTTGGGAGATGACTGAGCTGAAGCAGGTCATTGCTTTCAGGAACCCAAAGATAAAAAGCGCAGAGACAATCATTATGCTTGGTATCCGAGCATAAGTTTGGTTCAAGAAGAAGCTTACTTAACACATTGTTTATAGTAGTGAAATTTTTGTCGGTGTTACCTGCCAACGCAGCATAATCAGAAAAGAGAAAGAAAGAAAAAACAAAGAACAAAGAAAAAGAAGAAGAGAAAATAAGCGTGAGGTAATTTTATCTCAATCGACCAAGCGAACTAAACCCAGAGTCGGATGAGTTTCGCTCTCATCTACCACCGTACCTCCTCACACTCAATAACGGCCTCTATGGTAAGGCTAACACTCCTCCCAAAGTCGAATCTGGTACTTTCTCGCCTTCTGCTAGGCCACCAATGAGGTCTCTAAAGCGGGACAATACTTCTTGCGTTGCTGTAGCGTTTAGAACAACTGGATCATGCAGTATTTCAGCAAGCAATCCGTGAGGACTGAGCCAGCATCTTATAACCAGCGCCACATATCCGGTATAATCCATCTCCATTCCCTTGAGTTGCAGTGGTAGCTGACTATCAGGTTCCTTCGGGGCCGGATTTATGATAAGGCTGCTGTTGAAACCGTACGGAGATGGCGCCTTGGGGTTTATCTCAGTAATAGCATCGAAGCCCTGAAACTCGTGTTGCAATATATCGGCACTGTCGTTTTGGACACAGTTTAAAAAGTCGGTCACTGTCATGCTTTCATCTTCAACACGTATACGCATTGGCACGAAGTTCAGAGTTGGACCGGGCATATTCTCCACTCCAGGGAAGGACATGGTACGGCCAGAAAGCAGATCGAGTATGAGAATATCTTTGCTACCCGTAAATGAGCTGATAGTGAGTGCCCATGCAGCACGCACCAATGTTGCCATGGTGAAAACTGAGCCACGGCGGTTCAAGAGTGGAACCATCAGGACCTCTCTGCCTGCAATTCGAGTGATATGATCAGGCTTCGGGTTGATGGGGAATGCAGTCGGCGAAGCACCTTTGAGATAATTTTGCCAGAATGATCTTGCTGCCACTTTATCTTGGGTGGCAAGATGATCCATCCAGCGACGATAGGGTAGCTGGGATTGAGTTACATGACCAGACCCATATGCGTCGCACAGAGTCTGCCATACAAGCTCGGCCGACATGCCATCATAGACAATGTGGTTCAAGGCAAAGACAAAGGTAGGCAACTGTTCCCCTTCAACATGGACAAGAGCAGCCCGAGCAAGAGCTGAGCCTTTGGTGCCTGCCTCAATCCGCAAAGTGTTAATATACGACGTAGCAGCAGCCGAGTCTGCAAAATGGACGACTTCCAATTTCTGCCACGTGGTGAGGGTGACGAGCTTTGGGCTGCCATCCTGTGGGTCCAGAACGAAACGTGTGCGCAAGCATGGCAAAGCAGCGGACGCGATATCCCAGGCCTTGACGAGCTGCTCAACGTCTACCTCGGGTGGAACTACATATAGTCGACAAGTACTTCCGAACCCTGGTGTTTGCAAGGCAAATTCGATGTGAGCTTTTTGAAACAGGGTGACCCCGTGATATCCTCAATGGATGATGAGTCCGCTTGGAGCTGCTCTAGAATAGATGGAGGCTGGCTCCCTTTAGAGCTTGAGATTGCGAGCGCTGCATCTGTTGCTTCAGGCGACTTTGGCATGGGATAAAAGGCCGCAGGGACCATTTGCGCAGGAAGTTCATCTTTAAGATAATTGCGTAACTGTGCACATTCTGTATCGAAGGAGGACGGCGTCATGGGCATACCAAAATCTATAAAAGCCACCAGCATCTCCTGCAAGCCCTCGGGAGCAATAGAGGCCACGGCACATGTTCCCTGCTCTGGAAGAAACTTTTGTAAGCGCTTCTTTAAAGTGTCGGCGAATAATGTATTGACGTTGTCAGAATGTGCTAAGATGTCTTGAACAGAGACATCAGAGGAAGCTGATTGAATTATTTCAATAATCTTAGCAAAGCGAACAAGGGCTTCCTCCACCAGAAACTCTTCAATCACATTATTGTCGTATTGAGCAACTAGCTGAATCTCATCAGGTTGAACGAAACAACGAATAGCGAGTGCCTTCAACGAGTCTTGAGTTGAGTGGCCTAGTTTCAGCCAGTTAATCTCGTCTGAACCTTCAGTTTCTGGACTCCGAGCGGATATATGGATATCCAGTATGTTTTGAAGACGACATGCCAGCTCGATGCCCGGACTGTGTATATGTGAAAACGGTGTTTCTCCAAAGGGGCCATCGCGACCATCTCATCCTCTACTTGTTGTAGGAACCTTGCAACAGGTAAGGAGCGATCAATCTTGATTCGCACAGGTGCTATGCTTGACAGAGGTCCCACGACGTTCTCTGATTTAGTGTCATTTCGACCATGCAAGACAAACCCAAACACAACGTCGGAGGAGTCAGTGATCCTAGCTAAAGCCAAAGACCAAGCGACCCTCAGTAGAAGAGATTCGTTGTACCATCCGAGCTGGGTAGCAGATCTTGGTACACACTGGTTCAAAGTGGCATTCGTCCGGGGAATGTAGTCGGCGTAAGGTAGAACAGGAAAAGGCATCCCTTCGTAATCTTCAAACGCCCTCTGGTAATCTTGGTTGGCCAATTGACTGGCTTCTTTGACAAGCCAACGAGAATAGGGGATGAATGGTTCTAATCGAGGTACCGCGTGTCCCTGGTATGCCTTCTTCACAGAATCCAATATTAATTCCGCGGAGTGGCCATCAATCAATGCATGGTGCACCGTCCAGACTAGTGTCTTCGCTTCTCCAGTTGGGGCTCAAACACAATTAGATCACTGAGATGGCCATCTGTGATGGTCAAGCTTTGTAGACGACGTGATTGCGCCTCCACTGAATAAGCCTCGTGCAGTACTTCCCAGTGAAGATTATCAGCGAGAACGACCTGAAATAGGCCATGTTGTGACTGGAAAAGGCGTGTACGCAGAATAGGGTTCCTATCATGGATACGTAGCCAAGCATCACGCAGTTGAGGGAGGAAGCTTGTTTAGGAATTTCGAACTTCCACTGTAAGATGCTCACCCAATCTCTCATTCCAGACTGGGCGATGATATTCTCTTGTACCCATGTTGCTGGTGAGATTTCCTCAATACTTTCCACGTGAACATGCCAGCTGGCAGCAATCTCAAGTATTGATGGAGTATGACCAAGGCCGTTTGTGATATTGGTTTTATACGAAACCTCTTGACTAGTATCAGAGGCTCCGCCAACCAGACGTGGCTGGCTCTTATCAACACTACCGTTGACGTTGTTGGAAGATAACAGCATCTTCGTAGGCTGACTTCTAGTTACATTTATCTTCTTTTCGGTGCTGGATTTTGATATCTGAATGAGTTCGCGCAAGGTGGGATGCTTGAAAATGTCGACTACTGAAAGATTGAAAGACTTTCTATGTGCCAGTGCCACTATTTTCATGGCCAGAAGTGAGTCTCCCCGAGCGTGAAAAAGTTGGCATCGGGGACAACTTGGCTCCCATCGCAAGGTAACACAGATATCCATATGTCACGCAACGCCTCTAAAGAGTTGACTTCGTTGTGGCTGAGGTCTGTTACAGCATTGTCTCCAGTTGCTACGACCTTGATTTGATCTCGGTCTGGCACTGATTTGACGGTCATTACTCCGGGATGGAGCAGCTCGGCTATAGATAGCCTTTCCACTGCTTCTTTCAGAGTTCGACGATCGGCTTTGCCCGTAGGCCCCAAAGGAATATGGTCAACCCGAATGATTGCAGAAGGTAGAAAAGCGCTTGGCAATGTTTCAGGGAGGCGTTCCTTGATGTTCTTAACGAGCTCATTCCAGCTGGTGTAGAAGGTCGGATCTACGTGAAGGAAAGCCACCAAGACCTCGATACCTTCCTTTGGCGTTGCGACGTCAGCAATGACGCGAGATCCGTTGGGTAAAAGATCTGCAATACCGGCCTCGACCTCGAGAAGCTCGATACGCTGGCCGCGGATCTTCACTTGTAAGTCGCTACGACCCCGGCAATAAAAGAGGCCATTCGCATCCAAGTATCCAAGATCACCCGTCCGGTAAAACCTTCGAGGATTTCCATCTACAGCAGGTGCCCAAGCCAGGTCTTGGATGAATGAATGAGCCGTCAGGATTGGTTCGCCGAGATATCCTTTCGAAACTCCCGGGCCTTCTACAATGATCTCACCCACAAAACCTCGAGGCAAACGCCGATGCGGATTGTTGGGATTAATGATATAGACACGAGAATTGAAAGGTCGACCAATACAGCCATTTCCGAAATTAGAGTCTTCGGAAGGCTGGAGTGCCGCACATTCGTTCGTGATCTCAGCCGGTCCATAGGCCAAGAGAACATCCGTCCTAGGCAGCCACTTTTGAACCAAGCCAGTCGTGATCCTCTCGCCGACGAAATGTATAGACTTGACACTCGGAAGCTCCGCTGGGTCGAGTACTTCAGAGAGTGAAGGGTAATATGCAAATGGGTAACGCCGTATCGTGCCAGTGCAGGCCCCAAATCGTTTATGCGCTCTTCCTCGGAGGGTATGCAGAGACAAGAACCAGTGCACAAAGATACCAGAGCCTCAAGAAGAGATACGTCGAATGCATATGAGAGGATGCAACTATGTCTGACTTCTGGACCTCCTTTGTTGCCACCGAGTCTAGCGAAGGCTCTATTAAGGCTACATGCGTTTGCATGAGATATGGGTATGCCCTTGGGGCGACCCGTGGTTCCCGAGGTGAAAACCACATAAGCACAGTCATTTGGTTCCACTATATTAGGCGTCGTGATACCCTCTTCAACTTCGTTATGGATCTGTCCATTGTGGCTCGTGCCATTTGATTCAAAAGCTTCGTGTAGCATTTCAGCATCGACTTGAAGAACGTTGGGAACAAAGGAGGCCGCCCTTCCTCGTTCTCTTACAGAGCTAAGGCACACTTGAATTGTACTACCTTGCTCTTCATTCAACTGGTTGATAATTCGTTCGACCCGGCCTGGGGGCATATCTACAGAAACCGTGACCCATGCCGCCCTGGCTTTGGAGCAGGCGAACATGCATACAGGATGCCATTTGGACTTCTCAAAGAATATTGGAACAAAATTTCCACGTCTGACACCAGCAGCCATCAGCTTATCAGCCAGTATACTAGATGCACGGTCCAGTTCGGCGTAAGTCAAAGCCCCATCCCAAGCATCTATAGCTCGGGAGGGGGAAGTGAGTTTCGGGTCATCAACGCCAGAAGCGTGTCGGGTTCGAGTTCTGGATACGGCAGTTCATGCTGCGCGGCATCCTCCCAGTCGACACCACTCATGAAATCAATCGTGGCAAGTGTCGAGTTTGGTTGCGGGCTGTGAATTTGGGCTGCGACAGCCTGTAGTTGGCCGGCCAGTCGCTTTGGCAGAGCAGCATCATGATCATGGGCAGACAAGCGAGCATCCACGGATATGGTGACAGACTGACTTGCTGCTAGTACAGCTATATGATAAATATCCAGCTGATTGGGAGATGATGATTCGAAGAAAAACGCCGTTGTGAAATTAATTGTTTCGCTTCCAAGCTGTCGCTCAGCCAGAGGAAAGTCTGTAATCGCGCTGACTGTAGAGCAGGCATCGCCAACAATGCTCGTCTTGACTTTATCTATGAAGTCGCTAATCTCAACATCATGCTCGGTGTGCATCACAGAAACATTGGATGAAGCAATGTCGGCACAATCGAGCGTATCTGCCCCGGCATACCGCGCGATGAGTAGTAGCCAGGCACTTCGAAGCACAATATGTTGGTACTCATTCTTAAGGCTGACCGTGTAGGATGGCCTAAGCCTGGTCGTCGCCTCGAAACTACTGGTTATCGAATTGGCCGTCATAGCAGCAACTGCTTAAGGAGTATTTTCTTGTCGTCTCGTCTTACCAGTTCTAATTACCCGCAAATAAAACTCAGTAGATTCGAGCAGACAAATATCTAATCGATTGCACCTAAACCTGCGTTCCTAAATAGGTGCAAGCATCTAAAATTGGTGTGCCATAGACAGCTAGAATGCTATCCTTCAGCCGGGACCTCTGCCCGGCTGTACACCATTGCAAGTTCAGCCTTGCATGTGTGCAGTTAGCGTATGCAGGAGTGAATTTAGCAGAGAGCAGCAATCGCTTAGCATGTCCTTTCGGTGTCCTTTGGTTAGGCACAATATTGCACTTTGATATTGCAACCGGGCATACCATGATGAGATCCTAGTCTTACATGCCATACTACACAACGCAGTGACACACGAAGTGGACCGTTTAGACGAATGGTCGCAATGAAGGATCTGGTTGGTGTTGCCTCCAATGCAACGCTGACAAAAGGCGTGCATGTCAAATTGACACTGTACTGTAAAATGCAACCCTACATGATCGTTGGTTCGAGGCCTAGGGAGGCATGGATAGGCCGCCTGATCCGACAAGGCGTCCTCTTTGAACAAACGCGCACAGAGTCCACCTCGGATAGAATCTGTATTCCGCAGCAGCCATCCCTGTAAGCCGCTCCTATTTTACATTTGCGTGACTGCCAGGTCAGGAGTAGTAGATAGGTGTTGGGGCAGTTCGCTTTATTGCTGAAGCACGAGGTGGCTCTGCACTACGTGATGACAATGGCAGCCAAAGAGGACCCAACGACAGACGGCAGCTCAGGACAGGAATGGACTGCCAACGATTCCCAGGTTGACCCAAGCAGCTCGCAAAACGAGTCGCCGCGGGTCTCTGGCAAGCTTGCTATATTATTTTGTGCTATCTCGATTGGCATATTCTGTGGCGGCTTGGTAAGTGTACAGCGGGATAACACCGTTCGTCGACAGCGTCTTGAATGCCCACGTACTAACAATGGACGTAGGATGCCAATCTAGTCGCACCGGCAGTTCCTGAAATCACCAACGCGTTTGGAAGCTTCGAAGACCAAAGCTGGTATGGCACATCATAGTAAGTCTTAAATTTAAATGATCAATATACATCCCTGAACCCGTTCTGACACGTTGGACTAGTTACTTGGCCTTGTCATCCTGTCAAATCGCCTGGACACAGGTGTACAAAGCCTTTCCAGCAAAGTATGTCTTCTTCGGGGCTTTCCTTGTATTCCAACTTGGCTCCTTGGTCGCCGCTCTGGCTCCAAACTCGGCAGCCGTTATAATTGGACGTGCTATCTCGGGTGCAGGCATCTCCGGGTCTTTTATCGGCGGCCTGATAATCATCACCTACATTGTTCCACTTCGGTGGCGACCGGTCATGATCGCATTCTTCGCTCTTGTACTCGGCTCGACACAGACGGGAGGGCCCGTTATTGGTGGTGCGCTGACATCTCGCCTCTCGTGGCGTTGGTGCTTCTGGATCAATCTACCCCTAGGCGGCCTAAGTCTGTTGCTTGGCTTCTTCGGAGGCAATATCAAGGACCCTGAAAGCAGGCGTGATGGCAAGACAACCAAGCAGCTGCTCAAGGATTTTGATATTGTCGGCTTCGCCATCTGGGTACCGTTCGTGGTCTGCTTGACTCTCATCTTGCAGTTTGGAGGGTTGCGCTACACTTGGAGCAGCGGGCCCCTTATTGCCCTTTACGTGCTGACACCGTTACTTCTTCTGTTGTTTGTATTTTCACAACGGCGCGGCGGAGATGGAGCTCTGACACCAGGCCGAATCATGAAGCAGAGAAGCCTTGCCTGCTCAGCGCTATATGTTATGTCGATGCATGCAGCGAGATCCCAGATCTCCTACTTTGTAGGTTATCCAATAATACCTCGTTACTTGACGATGAAGACTAATATTACCGCTGATACAGTTACCCATATTCTTCCAAGCTGTCCAGGGTGACTCGGCTCTCCAATCAGGTGTCAATACTATCCCAAGCTTCCTCGGCTACGTTGCATTTCAGATCGTGGCTAGTGGGTGCATGACCGCCACGGGTTATTACACACCTTTCATGCTTCTTGGTAGCTCCATCGGCGTAGCTGGCACTGCTCTGCTGTCTACATTAACAGTGTCAACCTCTTCGCCTCGCTGGATTGGTTACCAAATACTAGCAGCTGCTGGCTTCGGCTTCGGCTTCAGCGGGCCTCAAATGGCGGCACAGACTGTTTTTCAGGACCCGCGAGATACACCCGTAGCACTGACCATCATCACCACATGCATGGACCTTGGGGCAGTCTTGGCGTTAGTATTGGCGGCGCCATTCTCGGAGACCGTGTACGGCGAGAACTACAGTCAGTATTGCCTCAGATAACGAGGAGCAGATCTCCAATACAGGAATCACGGGTTTGCAAGCTTCCGTGCCTTTGGAACAAAGGCCCTTGATAGCCCAAGCATATGCTCGTGGACTGCGCAGTGTGTTCCTTGCGTCAACAGTGCTTTGTGCTGCAACGCTGGTTTTTGCCTGCTTTGTTGAGTGGAGGAGCGTGAAAACCAAACAAGAGACAGAAAAGGTGGCTGACGAGCCCAAGGTACTGAATGACAGCTCAAAAGCTCAAGAATCTGGACAGTTGGATAACAAGTAGCGATACGGACGAGTCAAAATAACATTGGTACAGTAGGGTTCGCATAAGCAATTTCTTACTATGTGTAATATTATAAACCCCCAACTCGAGTGGTTCTCCGCTCTTATGTCGGCTTGCCACAGTGTCACACCATTTTGATGGCCGATATAATTGAGGGATGCATCCATATTTCTTTAAACCCAGGATTGCTGTGTTACGTCTGCCATTGACGCACAACTATACCATAGTATGAGAAGTATTCCTCTACCAAGGTCGAAAGTTGAGCATCACCGAAATTAGAACACTGTTGTGAACATTTACAAAGTGGGAACTAGGCACTGGAATTTGCGTGAACCGTTACTATCCTGAGAATCTATGATTGTTGAGTAAGGCGAGATTGATCGTGTCTTCTAAACTATTGTTAACTTAGGCATGCGCTCCTCCATTTGCTAAACTTCAAACAAAAATTCGAGTGCCTGCGCCACTGATAGGCCGACCTTAAAACTAGTTGTTCAGAATAATGCCGGCCTCACTATCACTAGACTGTTTTCCTCGGACATTCTGAACCGAGCGCTTGCTCCTCGGTGTCGCGCTTCCAGTCTTGGCGCTTCCGGTCTTGGCAAGTGGAATCTGGACCTGACCTTCAACCTCCATGTACAGCTGTGTCCTGGATTGTTTGCGCGAGTAACCCTTGATTGGCCTGGCGATGAGCCATCCGCAGATCCTCTGGTGGAGAGAAGCCCTCTCATGGACTCTGTCGCCTGTTGAGCCAGATGGGCTACCGGTTTGGGAGCCGCAGGCATGGCCAATACCATGAAGCCAGCAGTCATCTCTGCCAGACACCAAATACCCAATGTGGACAGGTTGTAAGTGGTATCTGTGGATTCGATATAGCTAAGGGCGGATCCTATGCGCCCGCTGCGCAGGCGAGTGCACTTAAGTCTGATTAGCGCGAACAGAATATCAATAACATATGCTCGAGGGAACCTACATGAGTCCCATGATGAAGACGAGGGAAACACCAAATCTCTTTTTCCTGGACATGTTTAGTCTCCAAATGATGCCTTGAGGCAAGGCGACCATGATGAGGTCGAATATGAGATTGATGATGGCTGAGACGCCTGATAGAATAGACGCATTCCAACAACTCCCTGGAACAGTCTTATCCCAGTATCTCTCCCGAGGTGTGCAAGATACGTTCTCCAGAATAATGTTGATTGCGTAGTAGATGAAGTTGACGACGGCCACGATATAGCATGTCCAGTAGAAGGCATTTCGTTGACCGGGAACGAATATATGAACCCACTCCAACAGAATGACTGGCTTCAATATCATCATGGTAGCGAGGTAGAATTGTACCGTGAGAAAGGTTTCCTAAAGGGTATATTAACATTCTGTTCGTATTCGTCACAAATAGGTTCGATATGTAATCGTACATAATAATGTAGAGACAATCCGGACAAGCGGTAATCCCATAGATGAACGTAGTGGCCCGTGGTGACAGAGGTTCTATAGGCGACGGCACAGAACCCTAGATAGCATACCTAAGCACTGTTAACACTATTCGACCGTTTTGTTTGCTTGTGCGGACGCTTGGTGCGGCATACAATGGCGGGTATGAGCAAGTCTACCTGAAGTTAGAGAGGTCGTGTGCTTGGGGCCAAGGGGTCATCCGTGCTGAACTTACAATCTTGAACTTGAGCCTTCTTGGCGTAGATAAACTTTGCGTAGACCCGGATGAAGATGAACAGCATCGACAGGCATAGACAAAAAGTCACCAACCCGATGATCAGGCCATTGCGATTCGACGGGTGGTCAAAGTTGGGTTCGATGCCAGGTGGTGGATCGGCCGCAGGCGAATCCCCATCAGAAGACATATCGCCAACTAACAACGCGAGGACAGTGTTAGCCGTATGTGGTTTGAAATCGAAGGTCGCCTCGACAGGTGGAAAATGGGCCTAGCAAAAGCCAATGTCTACCAACACGCCGATCGGAACTAGGGTCCTGTCAACGTATGGAGGACAGTCGAAAGCACATATAACCGCCATGTGGGAGCAGGGGCCCAGCTGAAGCCACCCTTCTTCTTCTGTTCTCTCCTTCTTCCTCGACGCAAGGAAGCGCCTCTAATGGAGGGTTGGATTAATAAGAGCGAACCACGCAGCCAACACTTCCACACCTCATAGAGCCACACCCATGCAACTCCCTCAGGTCATGCAGGGTGTCCTTGATCTGGCCAACTGGATTATTAGTAGATCGGACAAGGCTCAGCAGCGGTGGGTCAAAGCGCCGCCGCCACCATATCTGGGTTGACTCTGGATCCTGCACCTGCATATACAGTCGCACTTGCAATTCCTCCTTTGTTCAAGGAAGCTGGAGGTCAATCTTTTCCTCACAATCCATGTCACTCTTAACCCGTCTTTGTCCTAGTACAGCACGCATTTGATATTCTGTGTTTTGTGGTCTGCTTCGGCGCGCCATCACCATGACTTCGTCATCCTCTGATAAGAACGACAGTCCTTATGAGCTGATCTACTGGCCTGTCCTGCCAGGCAGGGAGAGTACGTTCGACTCGCTCTAGAGGAAGCCGGGGTGCCATACAATGACACGGGCTTCCAGGACCGTGCCACTCTGGGGAGGGTTTTCGCGGCTGCAAAGGCTGGGGTGGATGTCAGTAGCGGCATTGGGGATGAGAACATACAGAAAAGCCTCGGTGCTGTCATGGCACAGATTGCGGATCACAATTATGGCGATGCTACGAATGCTCCGCCATTTGCACCACCCATACTGAAGCACGGAGACGTCGTCATATCGCAGACGACGAATATACTCATGTATCTTGGCCCAAAGTTAGGCCTCGCTGCTTCAGCAGGCACTTCAGGCCACGAAGCCGACCCCTACAGGATCAATGCACTCGCCCTCACTGCGCTCGATGGGTTCTGCAACGAGGTGCACAACTGCCACCACCCAATCTCCAATGACCTACAATACGAGCAACAGAAAGAAGAAAGTATCCGGCGCAGCAAGGAATGGGTCAAGACTCGACTTCCCAAATTGCTTTTCTACTTTGAGAGGGTGCTGAAGGGGAAGCCAGTGGTGACGGACCGTGGCTTTATGGCGGCGTGCTGACATATGCCGATTTGGTCTTGTTTCAGGTCAGTACTCTTCCTCTGTCTATGAACCCGTCTCAGTGGCGGCTATAGAGACTTGCAACTAACTTCTTCCTAGGCTCTTGACGGTACCATGTTCATGTTCCCCAAGGCTATTGCGGCAGCCAAGGCAACGGGGAAATATGATCTGGTGTTTCAGCACCACGAGGCCGTGAAGTCTCGACCCCGAATTGCTGAATACCTCGCCAGCGAGAGGAGGAGGCCATACTCAATAGGCATCTATCGCTACTATGAAGAGTTGGATGTTGTTGCAGAGGAAACCACTACCGACTGAAACGTGTGGGAAACCATAGTCCTTAGTTCTTTCACCATTAAATTCATATTAACATTGCCTCAATTTGAATACAATCCTTTACACGCACCATACTGAATTATCGGTATCATAGAAACCATCACGCTCAGGCTCCGGCTGGCTGCAGAGTGCTTTAGTGACCCAGCTGCAGATTTTGCACACTTCTATTTTGAGGCTCTCCTCTTGGTCGCATCGTCATCTCTGTTGGCACGTGGATTACTTATGTCCCCATTGAGAGCTGAGCGCTAAGATCGTGCAGGCGTCCCAACATAACCGAGCGTCAGCCTCCCTCCTCCCAACGTCAACTTAGGTGTCGAGCACTCCCAGCCTGCATCGTTATGCCTTTCTCTATCTTGGACCCCCGGCTGTGTTATGTTGTAACGTGCTGGGAATTTCCGTGCCCGCACAGAGTTCAGGGATCTGTATCCTGGTGTTATTGCTGTCACTGGTGCAGCCGGCCGATCCAAGTTGCCTTGGTGGCCTCAATTGGGCCCTATCGCCGACTGCGCAAACGACCTGCAACTGTAAGGCACAGCACTCGGGTGTCATCCACAAATCAGCCGCGTGGAGAGGGCGTGAGGGGTCTGGGGTGAACTTAAACAGGCTGGGATGTGAGTGCAGCGTTGCATCGAGTGCCTGGACCAGCAGCATTATGAGACTCTGAGTTATGGTAGCAACGCATATCAGAACACCTCGATGCACCACAGATAGGGACTTCGGTTGCCTCGCTTATACACTTCAAGGTGTAATGTATCAGTATCGGAGCCTTACGAAGCAATTGATACATATGGAATTCTCTGCCGACATTCCGTCCATGTAGCCCTTTGACAGATTCTCTTTGGGTATCACTGGGCTGTTTAGGGCAGCCTCATTCAACTGGTCTAACAGGGTAGCCCCATCCCTGCACGGTCAGCTTGTGGTACGGAGTGTGCCGTTATAGCCGGCACGGGATGTGCTTTGAAGCTTGGCCGGCCCAAGCATGCAACATGAATACGCACAAAAGCGCAATGCTACCTCAGGTAGCCTTTCGATTCATCTCAGATCAGGCTGTTGGCCGCCACTGCCCGCCTCTTTCGGGTAGAAGTCGAAATAGCCGATCCTGGCCAAACCTTCAACCTTCAACACTCTGTTGAGAATGCCAAAAGAACTCCTCGGAAAAGTCAAGGCGATCCGAAGTCTCTTCGTCTCAACCTAATTTTAACGTTCACAAGATGTTTACCCGTATATGACTTTTTGAGTAGATGCAAGAAGGATTTTCAGAGATCCCAGGGTTGGGTCTCTTCTGATCCAGCTGTAGCCTATCTTTCGCTGTGGGTGAAGAAATTAAAAGATCCTCGTGATTATTAGTCCCAAAATGTAATTTATAACTACAATACACCACGTTACGTAGACTTCTGATTCTTGAATGGCAATCCCAACATCATGTTGCAAAGTGGATGAGTTTAAGAATTTGCTACGTTCATTTTCTATGCAATATCTTGATTGACCGAACTTTGCAGATTAAGCGACTTAACACCAAGGCAAGTGCCCTGGAAACCTATCCTCAGCAACAGGTGAACGGCTCTTGGTTAGGTCGCCTTCTTGCTCACGGATGTGCGAAGTTTGTTGAGGTTAAACATCCGCGAAAATATGTGATCCTGCAATGAGAGTCAAACAGTGATTCAACCACATAGTTGAGGTCTTACCCAAATTGTCCGCCATCCAAAAGTGTCAATGAAACGAATAATAACCGTTGCTTTTCCATACCAAAACCAAGCTGGAGGTGAAGACTTGATACTGCACGACACGACATTCTCTGCATACTTGAACCGATCCGTTGTATCTAGTGATATTTTAGTCTATGCTGGAATGTTTTCCGATCTTTTCATACCTGGGACTCGCTGAACGTGTTGTCTGAATTCTTCAGCGAGAGGCGAGTAGTATGACAATTCGGGTAGGCTTCTGGCCAAGTCTCTTTTGAGAATATTTGTGCCAACCTCTCCAGAAATGATCTAGGTCGATGTTAGCAAGCTTTGTCGAGATGAAGAAGCCAAACTCACTGTGATGACTTTAACACTTCGCGTTGTTAGCCTTTGGCCGTTAATATCCGTCCTTTTGGACTCACTTGAGCGGCGCCAACTCAACACGAAGTGTGTTTGACCAATGGTGGAGAGCAGCTTTGCTAGCGTTATATGAAGCTATGAAATGTCAAAAAGTGCACTGCAACTCGTCATTGATGCACTCACATCCATATACATATGGAACAATGCCTCCAATTGAACCAATGTTTACAATTGTTCCCGCTGATCTGATCAACATATCGTGGATGGAGCGCACCAGTCTCATAGGACCGAAAACATTCACGTCAAACATCCTTTGTACCTCTTCGACATCTGTATCGATGGCTGTCATGGTATATGCTGATTTGTTAACCCATGCAACGCTTCCAGTGCAGGCATGCACTTACCAATGCCTCTAGAGTCCTTCGTGTCAGTTACTACTCCCAAACAACGGATGCTAGGCTTACGCATTGTTCACCAGGATGTCAAGCTGGCCATGGGTTATAGCATCAATGCTATGCTTTAGGTTCGCAATAGAGTCATCCTTCGTCACATCAAGGGAAACCAAGTGATGCCTGCCGCATCAAGATGCTCACTTGGTTCAGAAGGAAGAAGTGTTGCAATGGGATAAATGCCACGCGACTTATACTGCTTCACGAGAGCCTCGCCGATGCCACCTTGGCCGCAACTAGAGAGTTAAAATGAGAAGAGAAAACAATATGCGTGGTATGAAGAATCACTTACCCAGTAACAAGTGCATACTTGACATTATCTGCCATGACTGCTTGACTTGGGTTCAGTCCAATGGAAAATGCGTTCACTATTATTTGTGTAAGAACACCAGTCTTGCGCAATGACTTGGATGTTGTTCAGGTAAAGAGACTGCAGAAGCTGCCTCAGCCTTGTCTTATGTGTGATTTAATGGGGGTGAATATGTGTACCTCTAAACTGAGGATGCGGGGAAGATCAGGAAGCATAAATACGGCCTATGCCTCCCTCTAATTGCAGGTCATATGCTCCCTCTCGTTATCATTGATATAACTCAGGCAATAATACAAGTGCTAGCTACGATGAGCCTTGACGGATATGCCTTTATTGTTGGTGGTGGTTTGTCTTTCTGCCTCACGTGTGGGCTTGCAATTTACTGACCATGATACAGGCGACGGGATTGGCAAGACTTGCGCCGTTGCGTTCGCCAAAGAACGCTGTTTAGGGATGGTTATTGCTGACATCAACCTGAAAGCCGCCCAGGATGTTGTTGCCTCCAGCACAGGTGCTGCTACGGCCCCTGGATTTCGGGCCGAGGCGGTCTTTGTCGACGTGACAAAAGAGGATTCAGTCAGAAATGCTGTCGCACGTATGGCTGAACTGTTCCCCGGATAGACTACTGTGTCAACTCCGCCGGGGTGTGTGCAACTCTGACAGCAACCACATCTAAACGCATGCTGACTCGGTGTCCAGATTGGTGTGGAAGACGCACACGAGATAGCCGACGCCAAATCGGCAGAGTTTATCCGTTTCATGGACGTCAACGTCACGGGTACTTTCTACGTAACCCGTGAGGTCTCCAAGGCGATGAAGTCCCAGTCAGCCCGAGAGATACGAAACAAGGTACCGGTGCGTGGCTCCATAGTCAACATGGCCTCAGCCGCATCGTTTGCGGCACAACCATGGATGGTACAGTATACCACTTCCAAGCATGCAGTACTGGGACTTTCGAAAAATGCCGGTAATTTGCACTTTAATCTGGCTAAATGGCACCACAGTGCTAACATGTTCGTGCATCAGCTCTTGACAACGCAGGACATGGGATCCGTGTCAACTGCGTATGCCCATCCTGGGTGGACACTGCAATGGTGCGTAGGGCGATCGAGAACGTGCCAGGACTTCACGAGATGATCCAAAAGGCTGTGCCCATGGGGCGCCTAGCTCAAGTGGAGGAGGTAGCGGATGCGACTGTTTTCTTGAGCAGCGACAAAGCAAGCTTTGTGACTGGATCTGCCTTTGTGATTGATGGTGGCACCACTACTACCTGTCATGTTTAGCGTATCATCCATGTAACAGTATCGGAAAGAATCAATGGTTCATCTCTAAGATTTGGGTGTGATCAGCCACCCGAAATGTCCCTTTCCCTGAACATCAATGTGACATCGGGTAGACGAACTCTGCAGGACGTGGCGCGTAAGCCATCCTCGTGGACAGTGCGTGTCAATGGGACAGGCAAGCATTTCAGATACTACATGATGTAACCCAGTGGGGAACTAGAAGATCCGCCCGGAGCTGATAGCAAGAGCTCCTGCAGGATGCATGATACCGAAGGCAAAGGTTGCATATGCTGGATTTATTTAAACACACCATCAAAAGAAAGGGAAGGAGTCAATTGTGTGCCATCCAGTTCATAGCGTATGCATGTCCTTGGGGATGCGATAGGCTATCCAAACATCAATCAGGGACGTCGCATTCAAGCTGAAAGTGATATCCGTCTATGTCGGTGGCTACAACCTCGCGTCTACTCCAATCTACTCCAGGTATTTTATTTTGCCACTCCTAAAATAAAGACCTATCGCGGGCATGACTTCTATAAGTGGAAATATGAGCGTTGCGGTTCTTAACATGAAACGCGAACTCGCAGGCAATACCCGAGCATAGGATAGCGAGGGCCATGCTGCTCTAGCGCATGGATTACTGAACAGCAGCCTTAGTTTGGCGAAAGCGATGTGCAACCCTGTGCTTTGTGCTGACCTTAATACTGCGGTTACAGTTTGGAAAGTAAAGATCGATTACAAGGCAAGATTACATGTCTGTTGCTAGTAAGATGCCGTATTACACTTTGTTGGACTGTGTTGTGAAGAAATGATAAGTAAAAAAGAAATTTATAACGTTATATGAAAGTAATACAAGCTATTGCTCGACTGAGGGCCTTCCGCCATGTAGGTACATTCCTACTCATTGAAACCTTGAATTATCTCCCGTGGGCGTGCAAATGATAGCTCCGTCAGTGTCTCGTCCCACAACTTCTTGCCAATCTCGTCACCCTCAGGCTGATAGACAATTGGGGCTTTTCTGGGGGCTGTTAATAAAATTCTTGTAGACACGGTGATAAGTACTCACGGGCGAATGCCAGAGTCCTCCACGAATTGACCGTGAACCTCTTCATTCCAACTGACGGCAGCATGCACGATGGATCGAGCACCTACGTGGCATGGTCTACCCACACATCGTGACACGGCATGGAAGATGGACTCTTTGAAGAAGCCATTAACCTCGCGTCCAAGCCCTGATCCGTAGCAATATCCAGGATTGGCCGCGTTTGCAATAACTATCGAGGCTGGCACATGCTTCGCAAGCTGTGTCAAAAAAGCTGCATCAGCAACTTTGACGTTCCATATCTCTCAAAGTAGTCCCATTTTAGCATTCGTTTCCTGAAAGAATTCAAAATTTGTGAAGAAGACCGTTCAGTAAAAGCTGCCCAGCTTGCAATATCTGAAGAGACGAACACGAGGCGCGCAGGGTCTGATGGCAAGCTCTTCTTTAGAGCTGGAAGAAGCAGAATCGCCAATAGGGTTGTTGAAAGGTAATTGATCTGGATATCCATTTCAAAGCCTGTATCTGGATGCATGTCCTCTGTCAACTTGAAAATCCCAGCGTTCATGATGGCAATGTCCACATGGTCCAGGCTCTTGGCCCGCTCCGCAATTAGTGTTATAGACTCATACGAATTGAGATCCAACGGCCAAACCTCTACTATGCAAGACTCATCTAATCTTGACTGTAGCAGAGATTTACGTGCAGCTTCACCCTTGGTGGTATCTCGTACAGCCAAGATGAGTTTGCTTAAACCCAAGTCAAGAAGCTGACGCGAGGTCTCGAGACCAATGCCTATGTTTGAGCCAGTGACTATGGCAGTTTTCCCCTTCAAATCCACATCTGCAGCCTGTAGAGGAGTTGGTGTCACAAAAATCTGCCTGTAGAAGAACTGTAGGTAGCTTGCATGCTTCTCTGGCGATATATCAAACTTGGGTGTCGGCATTGCGCTCATATTGCGGTTTTGGTTTTTAGCTCAAGAGCAGAGATATGGTTAAAAGACGTGTTATACTGCCAAGAAGAAGGCTATTAAGCCGATTCGAAGTTCATAACCACTTTCGCACCTGTAATTGCTCCTTTGTGGCTCAAACGTGATAAGAAAAGAAAGATGCAGGTCTCACAACGTAATCGGACGAGACGTCTAGGTTTGCCTCTTACATATGTGAAGCGGCACCACCTCTCCACTCCGGGAGGGAGTGACCGATTAATCCGTCTTTTCTACAATCACACGGGTATTAGTTTAGTTGCTCCGAAGATTACAGTACACAGCAAGATCACCTCAAGCGCGCCACAGCATCACTCGATGGCCTGTACTCCTACGATGCGGCATCAGTTGCCTCGTCTTACACGAAGGTGGACAGTCACGCTAGCTAACTACATGAACAAGATTACGGAGTATTCTGAAACACATTCCTTTAGATGAGGGCGACTAGAATAATATGTTCGTTGCTGATGAGCTGAAAGGGTTCGATAAGTTCATCTTCCACGCATTCAACTAAGTAATGCTACGTTCTAGGCTATGACAGTCCTACTTATTAACGTCCTTCGTAGTAAGGCGCCAATTCTGCAAGATACTCTTCGAGTTTCACTCCGTTTACTTCCACAGGCTTGCTGTCCAGTAATATCCAGATCATACGGCCGGGTGCAGTGCCGTTAGCTGTGATATTGTGCCACTGATGTGCTGTGGCACGCTGAACGCTGATGTCCCCTGGCGCATGATTCGTTCCTCGCCCGAGTCTAGAATGAGTTTGAACTCGCCCTCAAGCACAATTCCATAGTCAAGCGAGACGGCGCGATGCATTGGAGACACAACATTGGGCCCAAAGTCAATCATGCGGACGACTGAGCCATTATGAATATGGAGTCCTGGCTTTACCACCAATAGAGGTTAACATTTTAACGGAAACAAGAGATGGGCGCTTAAACTTACCTCATTTTCCTTTGCGTATTTAACATCTTGGTCGTCTTGAAGATCAACAGGAGTTTCCTTGGTTGAGTACAGGATGTTGGCAATGGCCTGCTGGTTGCCTATGATACGGTGGTGATCACCACAGTCAGTGCCAAGGAAGATTGCCTTTCCTTCAGCGTTGTGGCCTGTGATGTGTCGTACATTGCGACGCAACCCGGGAGCAGGCCATCCAGTTGAGACGTACCCGGCACTGACGTGCAAGTATGGATTGTCTGCTGGAGGCTGTTCTGAGGTAGTTTCCTGGGCGGTCATGATGACAGTCTCTAAAGATATTGGAATAAGTTGAGCAATATTTGGGGCAATGAGACTAAGACACAACTGAGGTCAAGACCTTTGCTCCATGCTTTTAAAATCAGCACGTCTGCCATCGTCCAATACGAGATACCGGTGAAAGCCTTGTGGCGATGCCTAGTCCGGTGCAGACAACATGTCATGCACTTTGCCATCGAGAGTATAACCGGAGATGCGTTGCATTATCACAAGGTGTGTTGCATTTGCTCCATCACACTTACCCTGGTAATCCGCTCGGCACAGTCGTCAGCCTTGAGAAACTTCTCGGGGAACAAACTTGCGATTCAGTAAGCCGCGCAGCTAGGGCAGGGCTCTCAAGATTACCCCTGTAGACAGATTTACTGTCATTTATGGAATCCTAGCACCCGCACTGTGTTGCATTGTGGGCAACTAACCGCCAACATGGTTAGGCATTTGTTGCCTTGCAAGGAGTCATGCATACACCCTCGTTCACCCACAAATACAATCTTGCTATGTAATCAGATGGTGTGTTGCATCGTTGAGTGTTACAAGGCAAAAATTACTGCCCGGACTAGGCAAGGAATCTACTTGTGAGGCTCCAGATCGCGAGGGACTTCAGTAAACACTGGTTCGAACGAAGGCGAGGCAACATTGTGCAAGGATTTTCACCTCAAAACGGTTCCAAGCTCCGATGCAACCCATACAGTTGGTCGTAAAGGTTGCACGTCAAGCACCAACCGTGTCTGCATTCCTAGCCTCGCTCGGTCATTCGTCGAAAGTACAGAGACCTGTCCTCACATGTTTGTTATGTGTATGGCAGTTTTTAGATGGCGAGACCAATGAAGATATTCTAAGCGTAGATAGGGGACCAGCTAAGGCTAACTTGCCTCTTCAGCTTAAGTTGATTAATAAGATCTAGTTTACATATGTGTGGTTGGCGCATATGCAGCTATTCCCAGGTGTCTCTATATACATTGTTGTACCATAGCCGCGAATCTTGCCACGAGCTCAACTCGCTCATACTGTAAGCTCCAAGATGGAATACGAGTCAGCTACAATGCTGGCGTTCGAGCCAACCAATATGGTTGAGAGTCAGAAAGATTCCGTCGATGACGGCCTGTTAGCACACACGCTCGACTTCAAATCCGGCTACGCCAAAGAGTCTGATGATACCAGCGGGCCATCAAGCTGCACCACGATGGAGAGTGATGCCACGTGCATCGTAGGAATGGGTAGGTGCTCACAACTTTGACGTACTGCATTGCTAACATCCTTCCGCAGCATGCCATCTGCCAGGTGGAATAACCTCATCATCAGATTTGTGGGATTTACTGTATGAAAAGAGGTCTGCTCAATGTGAGGTTCCGAGCGAAAGATTCAATATCGATGGTTTCTACCATCCAGATGGAAGTCGAGCAGGGGCCACGAATGTAGCTGGAGGATATTTCCTCAAGGAAGACGTGCGCCAATTTGACAATGACTTCTTTGGCATAAGCAATCTAGAGGCAAAGTACATGGATCCTCAGCAGCGGAAACTCCTCGAAGTTGTGTTTGAATGTTTGGAGAATGCAGGCATCTCCATGGGAGATATATCCGGCACCAATACAGGGGTGTTCGTCGGGAACTTTACGCTCGACCATGCAGCGATGCAAGCAAAAGACTTAGATTACACACATCGCTATGCAGCAACTGGATCAGGAACCTCTATCTTGTCAAATCGTATCAGCCATGTATTTGACTTACGCGGGCCAAGGTTTGCACCATCCACCAACTGAGAGAGTAACATGGTAGCTAATTTATACTCACAGTTTCACATTGGATACTGCGTGTTCATCCACAATATACGCTCTCCACCAAGCAGTAACCGCCATTAAGAATGGCGACTGTGATGCAGCTATTGTTGCAGGTGCAAACCTCATCATGTCACCAGAACAGCACGTAGGAACAATGAAAGGCGGGTTCCTTTCTCCAACCTCAGCCTGCCATACCTTTGACACTTCCGCCGACGGGTACGCTCGCAGTGAGGCTGTCAGTGCCATCTTTGTACAACGTGTCTCCACGGCTTTGAAGAAAGGCCAAAAGATCAGGGCAGTAATACGTGGTACTGCCATTAACGCGTAGGTTTCCTCTTCAATATTTCAACGATCTCCATTGGTCACATTTACCTTTCATCCCTGGTACCACCTTATTATTATGCTTTTGATTCACACCCTGAATAACCTATCTTTACAGTAACGGCAAGACGCCCGGTATCACGCTGCCGAGTGCCAAACAACAGGCGGCAGTCATCCAAAAGGCATATCAGAATGCTGGCCTTAGCTTTTCCGACACTGACTATATCGAGTGCCATGGCACTGGGACTCCTGTAGGAGACCCTATCGAAATGGATGGCATTGCAGAGTGTTTCACGGCTCGACAAGGCATGCCTCTGATCGTTGGAGCGGTATGTGGTGATAATCTCTTGAGAATCCCTATAACTGACACTGTTCAAGGTGAAAACAAATCTTGGTCATGCCGAAGCTGCAAGTGGCATAACCTCAATCATCAAAGTTGCACTTGCGTTTGAACGTGGTATCATTCCTCCGACTTACGGGGTGAAGACGCTCAACCCGAAGTGTAAGTTGTTGATTAAGAGCCTAAGGTATTCCACTAACTGATGTCTATCAAGTACACCTCGAGTCCCGTCATATGAAGGTGTTGCATAACCCCGAACCATGGCCACGATCACTACGCCGAGCAAGTGTCAATTCATTTGGCTACGGAGGCGCAAATGGCCATGTCATTCTCGAATCTGCTGAGAGCTATTTGAACAACCCCCTACAAGGGGACTCTATGCATGCCATCAGTGACTTCAGACCAAAGAACGGGAGCTTCGTCTTTCCAATTTCCGCTGCATCGCAATGGTCTCTCAAGGCACGCCGTAGTCAAACTTTCGATCTCATTCAGAAAATCGACACGACAGCAGTAGAAGGGCTGGCGTTTGCCTACAGTACGCAGGCTTCGATACTGCCTTTTCGAGATTATGTCTTGATCTCAACAACTCCTAAGCCGGCAGTAGTGGAGGTGGACGAAAGTGTACAGCCACCTCAACGAGTACAACGTTTGCCACTGGCCTTTGTATTTACTGGTCAAGGCGCACAGTATCCTTGCATGGCCAAGGAACTATTTGCTCATAATTCAGTTTTCAGGGCAACGATTCAGATGCTTGATGAGACTCTACAATCATTGCCTACAATACACGCTCCCAGTTGGACTTTGGAGCAGACAATACTTGACTCTCCTGCTACAAGCATGATTAGCCATGTTACCCGAAGCCAGCCTATTTGTACTGCTGTGCAGATTGCTCTTGTTGACACATTATACTCCTGGGGTCTTCAACCAGCAGCCGTTGTTGGTCACTCATCGGGCGAAATCGCTGCCTTATACAGCGCTGGTCTCCTGACAGCATCACAAGCAATTATAGCTGCATATTTTAGAGGCTTTTCTGTGAATCAAATTAAAGAAAGAGGTCTCATGATGGCAGCTGGAATTAGCTCGGAGACTGCTTATGCCATGATCGATCGGATGAGCTTGAAACATGTCCGTGTTGGATGCGTTAATTCGCCAGAAAGTGTTACACTCAGTGGCTCAAAGCATGACATTCAGGTGCTTTACGAGGAGCTACAGAATCAGAAAAAGTTCGTCCGAAAACTAGAAACAGGTGGCCAGGCCTACCACTCGCACATGATGGCTCAAGCTGGCGAGCTATATGAAACACTTCTTTCGCCATTTCTATCGTACAAAGACCCCAAGCATGTATCAGATATAAAAATGTTTTCGTCGGTTGGCCTTACCTCTAAGGCGATAGAGCCACTGGACAGGGTTGCTGATATGGCTAAATATCTACGGCGAAACCTCGAACTGCCAGTCCAATTCAATTCTGCACTATCCACCCTACTCAAAACTCAGCGGTTCCATATCGTGGAGATTGGACCACATGCTGCGCTCAAATCCCCAATCCAGCAAATACGGAATAATTGCAGGGCAGAAGAGAAGAGTGATCCGTACACTCCTACATTGGTTAGGGAGAGGACGCCAACATTGCGCTGCAGAAGACAGCGGGAAGACTTTCAACTCACGGCCATACCCTCAACTGGCTTTCTGTTAACAATTTGCATGCCGCGGCTCCCTTTCTGTCCCAGACTTACCACCATATCCCTGGGATCATTCAAAGAGCATCTTATGGAGCGAACCTCGTGCAAGCATTGACACGCGCAACCGGAAGCACCTTCGACACGAACTTCTCGGCACGCGAAAGGTGACTGAAAATGGCATTGACTGGAACTGGCGTAACATTCTGAGGATCTCAGAGATGCCTTGGCTTAAAGACCACAAGCTCGAATCGAGTATTGTCTTGCCAGCAGCCGCATACGTTGCGGTCGCTATTGAGGCTATATCACAAATGCAAGACCTGAAGCAAAGCCTTCTTGACAGAGAATCAGCATCTTTTGAGTGTAAAGACATTAGTATCAACGCGCCACTCATCGTACCCGATGACGATAGCGATGAAGCACAACCTACCGAGTTACACACCACAATGGCGCCTCGGAAGCTTTCGAACTCGACTCTATCGACTTCTTGGTATGACTTCACGATATCTTCCTGGAGTCCCAATCAGTCTACACTGCATTGCACAGGTAGTATCCGTGTATTCCAGGAGGCAATGCTAGGCTCTAGGCAAGGGGCGGTTCTGACCACCAATACGGAAGCTTACGAGACATGGGCTATGGGTCGCTGGTATGAGAGGACTCGGGAGGAGGGGCTGAATTTTGGGCCTCATTTCAAATCCTTAACCAGCCTTCAGACAGACGGTAGTCGCGTGAGAACAGATTCCATCGCAACTACAAAGCTTGATCCTCCATCTACCATAGACGCCGGTACATTCTACCCCTGCATCCCATAACCTTGGATGCTTGCTTCCAAGCTGCCATAATGGGTGGTACAGCCGGGGATTTGAGTAAACTACGGGCGTTTGTACCGGTTTTCATTTCCCACTGCCGCATCCAGCTACCCAGAATCACGGATGAGGAGGACTGCAGAATCCACTCACGTGTGACCAAAACTGGCTTTTCAACATGCAGAGCAGACTGTACGCTTCGGCAATCCGACGACACGCCGGTCGTAGATATCCAAGGCCTCCGACTCTCGCAGTACACTGGCAAAGCACAGAAACAACCTGTGAAAGACTTGTTTGAGGAAAGACATCCAACTCTCCGAGTTCAGTGGAAGCCTGACATTCTCCGATTACACCAAGGTGTAGAGACTGAGCTTCGTGCTTATATCAAGGAATTCGTAGCCACTAAATCTGCGGATGCAAGAGACAATGAATCTATGGTTGCCATTAGCGCCCTCTTGGATTTAGCAGGACACCGGAATCCACAAATGCATGTTTTGGAACTGAGTTCTGGATGTGCCTGTTGCTCCAAGAAACTCTCGACATATTTGGAAATAGAAACAGCATTTCCACGTTGTCAATCATGGCTTACGGGTAGCCTAGATGAACATGGTAAATTGCTTCTTGAAGATGATGTCAAGAGCATTCAACCTTTCGATGTCATTGTGATTCCTGAGGTAAGTATACTGTTTCGCCCCGTCATTTATAATTTCCAACTATTTACTGACTCGAATCAGCACTCACTATCGGAGCGTATTTGGGAGCATGGCATCCAACAGATACTATCTCTCACTTCAAAGCAGAGCGTAATAATCACTCGAAAGTCTGCTGCGGCTTTTTCCAGTTTAGAAGCCGCAGGACAAGTAGTTTTAGAGCTCCAAAACGGGATACTTCTTGCCCTTCCTCCACATGAAACAACCCTTTTGAAAGGAAGAAAAATACTAATCCTGGTAAGTGTTTTCTACTTCCGTCTGTTTTGTTCTAAACAAGCGTGCTAAATGTCGCTAGAAACCAAACGAACCTTCTGAAAGCCTGGAAAGCTTTGCAAGATCTCTTATCTCATACTTGCAAACAAACATCGGTAAAGAGGAGCCGATTGTTATATCATTAAGCGAAATAGACAGCATCGAAATGTCCAAGGATATGATCTGTATATCTCTTCTAGAAATGGAGCGTGAGTTCTTGGCAACTTTAACCTCCAAAGACATGGATCGTCTTCGCAAAGTCACTGATACTGTGACGACACTGGCGTGGGTCACAGGCGCAAGCATGATCTCAGATCCAAATCCTGACCTCGCACTGTCCAGCGGGCTTGGACGAGCATTAATGCTGGAGCAGCCTTCCTTGCGATTCATAGTTGTTGATATTGGAGGGTTTAACTCTACCGACGAAGAAACCATGCGTACAACGTGCCGGAATGTGGTGCAAGCTCTATTGCCTCGCCATGTCGCAGACGACACTGAGTTCATTCAGGAGAACCGCATCCTCAACATAAGTCGCTTCGCACCAGATCTCAAACTCAACTCTCTATTCCGCAGACGTTTTGGAGACAAATCATTTGAGCCAACTTCGCTTGCTCAGCTTGGTCTAGCCAAGTTGTCGATCAGCCAAGTCGGTATGACAGACACAATGTATTTCCAACAAATTTCCGAACCTTCCACCCCACCCCCAGTCGGACACGTAGATGTCAATCTCAAGGCTGTCAGCCTCAACGCGAAGGACATCTACGCTATGGGCGGTCGTGTCGAAACTAAAAACTCGACTATATCTCTTGACTTCTGCGGCATAGTCTCAGCTGTTGGGCCAGACGTGACACATCTGAAAGTTGGTGACCGTGTAGTTGCTCTGGCACCCAACTGTTTCCGTACAACCGAGCGAGTACCCATCGGCTCCGTGCACAAGATGCTCCCAGAAGAAGAGTTCACTGTGATCCCAACACTCATGACAATATACGCCACAGCGCTTCATGCTCTTCGAGACCGTGCCCGCCTACGTGTTGGCGAGTCAGTCCTCATTCATGCCGGCGCAGGCGCTTTTGGGTTTGCTGCCATCACTATGGCACAGTCTATTGGAGCAACTGTTTTCACTACATGCGGCTCGCAGGAAAAGCGTGATTTCCTTACACGAGAGTTGGGTGTTCCGCCAGACCACATATTCAACTCTCGCGACGCCTCCTTCGTAGACGATATCATGACAGCGACTGGTAAGGGCGTTGATGTTATTATCAATTCTCTCGTAGGTGATTTGATGCACGAGAGCTGGGGCTGTCTTGCTCCGTTCGGGCGATTCGTAGAGATCGGCAAGAAGGAACTCATCGACGCAGGCAAGCTGGACATGGGTATTTTCTTAAAAGGAGCCACATTTACAGCCTTTGACCTCTCCGAATACTACTTTGCAGAGGACGCGATACACCGGCAGATCTTTTATGAGTAAGCCATCAATCCCTCCCCTAAACTGCGTCTCTTGCCTGCAGTACTGACGTTTTCCCTCATCAAACAGTCTTTCCGCTGATGTCGTGGAGCTTTACCGAGCCGGCAAGATAAGGCCTCCACCAATAGTAGTATATGACATTGCCAATATTTCAGAGGCATACCGTTATTTCAACCACAGAGATAGAGTGGGTAAAGTAGTGGTGTCCTTGGAGAATTTCCAGAGCCGTGTACCAGTAAGTAGATTACTCGAACCTTTATCAAGCTTATACTGACATACGCTCAGGCTGCACCGGCAAAATACACCACTTTATTCGACTCAACAAAACTTACCTACTAGTCGGCTGCCTAGGTGGCTTAGGACGAAGCTTAAGCCGCTGGATGATGGCCCGAGGTGCTCGAAAACTTGTCTTCTTAGGACGTTCAGGCTGTGACAAACCTGCCGCCGCGCGTCTTGTATCCCAACTACGCACCTTTGGCGCGAGTGTGACTGTGGTTCAAGGCGATGTCTCTGTATCCAGCGACGTGCAAAAAGCAGTCTCTGCATGCCTAGCGGTCGGGCCTATTGGTGGTGTGGTCCAGGCTGCTATGGGTTTACAAGAATCCCTCTTCACGACCATGCCCAACGAAGCGTGGCATACTGGTATCCAGCCGAAATGGAAAGGCACATGGAATCTTCATAATGCGCTTGAGGGACATGAGGCGGACCTTGACTTCTTTCTTATGACATCTTCGATCTCCGGTAGTCTTGGCACTGCTACGGAAAGCAACTACTGCTCGGCGAATGGCTTCCTCGATGCGTTTGCCCATTATCGCAGGGCATTAGGCAAACCGGGGATTTCTTTAGGATTAGGAATGATCTCAGAAGTTGGCTATCTGCACGAACATCCGGAAATCGAGGCAATGCTTCTTCGCAAGGGATCCAGCCCCTCAACGAGGAGGAGCTTCTCCAAGTTGTTGATATGGCCCTCTCGGGAGCCGGAGGAGAGGCCGATTTCATCCGTGGAGCTAGGCCATCTTCAAATTCAGCCCATATCCTTACTGGGCTTGAGCCTCTTGGTGTTCGTAAACTCATGGCACAAGGATTCGATGTGGGCAAGGGAGCCATGGGAGACGCGCGCACGGCGGTGTTGACCGCATCGCTACAGGCAGAGAAAAATGCCCAGGATCAGGCCCAAGAGCAAATACACCAAATGCCGCCCTCACAGCCGATTGGATACAAGACATCCCGGCAGATGTGGTGGCCACCTTTGCGTCCCAAGCGAGTGCTCCTACCCTGGCTGCCGCCATTTTGAACCTCATCAAGGGACGCTTTAGCAGCTTGATTCTAATGCCCCAATCCCAAGTTGACGAGGATAGACCACTCCCTTCGTACGGGGTCGACAGTATGCTTGCTGCAGAGTTTCGCACATGGCTCTTTAATGCTTTCAGGGTTGACGTACCATATCTTGACATCATTAGTCCCCAAAAGACTCTCCTTCTTCTTTCTCAATTCGTTGAAGAAGCGTTGAAAGGTGGCTGATTCGGTGTCCTGTGATTACTTTGCAGCCTTAGCTAGGATAAAATTGATAAATCTTCCAGTTTTATCGACATGAGTCGCACTAGCGCAGAAGAAATGTAGTGATCTATGACATATTTACTCAGTCTCTGCCTGTTATACGAGACAGGACTTAATAATAGGAAGTGAAAATGTCCCAGACATACGCTACATTATATTGAATTACACCAGCTCACGATACCTCAGTAACATGGTAAACCGATGTTGAAACCCCAACGGTACATAGCCAAGAAGGAAAAGGAAGAAAAAATACCATACAGCGTGTTTTCACCCTCTCCATACCAATTTTTTGTGGTGTAACGGATCTTTTCAGGGGCCTGTCAATCGAAATCTCCCTACAGGATATCGCTCCCAACTCTTTGGCATGTTGTGACGAGAGGTCAGTTAGGTTTCATTCTTTCCTGCTTCACCTTGCGCTTTATAACACCGTTAATCCCGAGATTAGAACAAAGCTTCTCATATGTACAGCACTTACCGGATCATCGCTCATGACTTGTGGGTGTTGGATGCGGCGAGTTTTGGAAGGTTCCTCGTCGCATCGCCAGAGCGGCACTCCGGATGCTGCCTGTCCGACAATCATGACGGGCTATATTAAGATTATTCCGCTACTTCTTAACTATAGAGCCGATATTATTACTCTAGATAAAAATAGATCAATATTATTAATTATAGCAGTAAATGCTGGCTATAGCGAGCTAGTGAAGCTACTTCTTGAAGAAGAAATTAACTCTACTACTGCGGATAATAACACATTCTTATCGCTGGTTATAGCATTAACTAAAGGCCATGACCAGGTGATCGAGCAGTTATTATGTGCAGCTTCTGCTCTCTAGAGTCCACATCGATCTGAACTATAAATACCAGAAGATAGCTGTGAGCTTAGCATTGTTTCGATTGACGCCTTCGTAGGCGAGCCTCATCAAGAACTGCACATGGCACCTGAGCCCCTATTCTCGAACCTTGGTGTTGTACTTCAATTTATCATCTCTAACGCTAAAGAATAATCAAATATTCGATCCATCCCTCTTCTGTCCTTATGTGTTCATGGCTTCTGCAGCTTCAAATGAGATGATGTAATGCCCCGTTCCGCAAACATTGATCAGATACAAAAGTTCATCTCTTGCGTTACGCTTTTCAACCCCACTAAATGGACCTATCTTTGCCCTTATATTTCCCGGAGCCTCCCAAGAGAACACGTCATGCGGCACCCATATTCTGTGAATGCGGGGTTGTCCTGATATAATTGAGATTATCTTGCTAGATTACATTTGTTCATTTCAGAGCTGAATATCTGGCTGTGGGCTGACACGACTTGTCAGCGTTGGGTCCAACCAAAGTACCAGCTAGCGATGGCTAGACATACATACATCGTGGACCTTGTCACGTATAAGCAGCGGCATGGAATTCTATGAACCATGTTACAGATCTGGCGACGAGGGTGCCCAGTAGTGTAAGAATCCTTTCATGCATACCGCCGCGGTGGCAGCGGCGTAGTGCTGCCACTTCTTGTTCTTGTGGCTGTCGGCGTAGTCGCAAGCGGATTTGATGACGAGGCAGGGAAGCACATCCCAGACACCGGCGCCCTCCATCTCAAAGGCGGCCACGTGTTCCTCGGCGATAATGGCATCGCGGTGGACACCCGACCTTATGACGGTGTTGCCAGAGGCTATCAGGCCGAAGTGGACGTCGGGCTGTGGGGATTCGCCTGCCAAGCGGGTGCGTGAGACGAGTTTGCCGTTGCAACCGAGCTTATCGCACGATTCCTGGTCACGGGCGTGGATATAAGAGGACTCGAAGAGTCGATCATGTTGGACACCTGGATAGTTGGCATGCAGATCAGGGTCGGCGCGGAGCTTATCAAGGTAATCGACCATGCTGGCCTTGAGGGCCCTGCGGTCACGAAGCCCTTTAAGCTTCGCCAACAGGGCGCGGATTTCCATGTTGGGCCGTCCAAGCGAGTCAAGCAGGGTATCTTTACGCATGAAGCGGTGTGGTTGCTGGCGGCCAAAGTCATACTGGATCACTGCGTCACTGATGACGACGTCACCGAGCACGATTTCAGGTTGGCGGTCGCCGCCAAGGGAGAAACGCCACAGATACCGACTACAAGTGCAAGCTTAATGTTAGGGAAGCTCGTTCGGCAGCTGCTAGCTACAGCGGCGGCATTCACAGTGCCCATGCCAGGCATGTGGGCGAGCACCACATTATGGCGGCCGATCGCACCGGTCGAGTAGGCGTTGGGATCGCCAGAGGCTTTATCATAGGGTGGGCCATTGTCGTCCCAGTGGTGGTCAAAGACGGCGGCGACAGCGTCGGCCTCGCTAGTCAAGGCGCAGATCACGGCCACCTCAAAGTCGCGACGCATGGCGGGTCGCCGTGGCAGAGTTGTCATTGTGACATTCCTAATAACGCAGGTTGCACTGTGCGTTTTGTAATGGCCTTTGGCCTTCATGTGCTGTTCCACTGACTCTGGTGTTAAAAACTTCTCATCACAACCCTGACATGGAATATTTGGCTTGTAGTGTCTAAGAGCCATCATATGCTGGTCTGCTGCCATCTTTGTCGTAAACTCTTCATGGCATTTCATGCACTTGTGCGGCAAGAGCCAATGTTGCTTGCCATCCTTGTGCTGCTTGAGATCATGCGGATTAGCAGACACATAACTACACACCTTGCATTTTGGCATCATAAAATAGTTTTCTGTGCTCAGGTTAACAATAGTTGGATGTGGAAGTGGGAGGGTTGGGATCGAGCAGAATTGTCCTCTACCCCGCCACATATAGCCTGCCGGATGGCAGTTTGATTTCTCCACATGGACAAGTGTTGAAAGAGTGAAATTAAATAGATAGTTCAAATATTGTTATTATGATAATTTATCTGAGTGCTGAACCTGGATGCTGCACTTGATTCTATGGCACGCCAATTCCCTCTCGAGAGCCTTTAAATCAAGTAGATGTTTCTGATGTATGATCCAGAGACATAGCATACCGTATCCGCGTATCTATTGTAAAGTGTCGAAGCTATTAAAGCGTGCCGAGAATCGATCGCGCCCTCGACTATTGACTTGGAAGCCCACTTCGAAGATGTACTGCAAAAACTCGAGGCTCTCACTCCCCGCGTTACTGGTGGCCCTAACCCTGATGTGACCCTGCGTCTCTATATAGAGGAAGAACGACTCAGCACTGAGAAAGCTCTCTAATTCTGCACTTTGATTGCAGAACAAATCGAGGGTATTCAGGCAGACCTTCAGAATAATCGAGATCATGACTCCACCTCTGGGGTTCCTTGGCCCACGTGCGTGTGTGGGTTCCGAGGCTGGTTGGCTTGGCCACTAATTTCCCGAACCAAGAGCTGTCATTGATCCACTCAAAAAGTCGAGAGAAAATGCTGGAGATGATTGGTCCATGGTAGGACTCGTGCATCACGACCAATTAGATTTAGTCTTGAGTTTAGAAACGCGGAGAACAGTGACCTCCACGTTGACTTCAACAAAGCCATCTCACTCCTACAAATTGTTCTGACGAAATTAAAATGGCTGACCCTATGAGCATTACAGCTTCAGTCATTGCTGTGGTTACAGCCGCTATTTAAGCAGCGATTACACTCAAAGAAACTGTTCAACGCTATAGAGGGCGCGATAACACTTTGCAGAGATTGCAAGAATACCTTGAAGATTTGATAGCACTCCTGAAAGCACTAGAGGATATCCAAGCCCTCGAAACACCAATGCTGTCATTGCTTCAAGGCCCTAGGGATTTCATTAGGAGGGATCCGATTCAACCGAATGGGAAGATAGGTCAATTGTGTTGGATAAACCGAGTTAGAGTGCGCCAACTCTCCGGGAAAAGGGTAGTATACAAAGTCAGGTGGAAAGGGTGGGAGCCGATGTGGGATGAGTGGGTAGCGGAGGAAGATATCTGCGCGCAGCTTATTCACATATTTCACTCCAAGGAGTAATTTACATGATTTTGACATTTTTGAAAGGTTTAAAAGTTTACTACATCCAGGTTGTAAAGCCAAGAACTGGTGATGCAGCAGTGATTCCTGAGCTGGGATGCTGGAGCTAGCTCAGACACGAGCTAGCATAGAAGCGGCTTGATGCAAAAGAGCCGACTTGATTGCTAGACTATCATGGTGAGCCTGTTCGCGTCTGGGTTAGTTCAAGCATCCTCGCTCGGATAGGCGCTGGCTCCTGATGGCTAGCTGCAACCCCTGAGATAGTTCGAACGTCTTGGCTCTTGCCTGAGCTAGCTCAGGATTGCACCTACCTACTGGGTACCGTCTCGTCGTCTCAAGCACCGTCTGCTCAAAGTGAGAAGTGTTAGTGCTTAGGCAGATGGTGTTTAAGCAGGCAAACGGTACTTGAGCAGACGGTGCTTAAGCGGATGGTGCTCAAGCAGGCTGATGGTAGATAGTGCTTGGGCAGATCGCGCTTAAGCAGACGGTGCTTAGGCAGACGGTGCTTATGCAGTTAGTGCTTATGCCACATCAACTACAGCATCCATAGCAGCCACAACAGCAGCCACAGCAACCACAGCGTATACAGCAGCTTCAGTAAGTGCAGTAGCTTCAGCAGGTGCAGCAGCTTAGTAAGTGCAATAGACATAGTGGCTATAGTAGCTATAGTAGCTACAGCGGGTGCAGCAGGTGCAGCAGGTGCAGCAGCTTCAGCAAATACAGTAGGTAGCTATAGCGGTTAGCTAGAGCCACTGTGCCTGCTGTAGCCACTGTAGCGCACCCACCGTGGCCGCTGTTACTGATACTATTTACCCTGGAGCTGCGTCTGGCTTACCTAATTGCACGGGGCCCCGTGCATCTATGGACTCCCGCGTGTGCATTTTTGTGCCGGTTTAACAGTAACCAAGCGTTGCTCCAGCAAATTCCACAGAATGGTGCCTTTTTCCCTTTCCCAAATACCTCATCAATTGTAGCCATTGGAACGCTGCATTAGACGACTCGAAAGTCTACATTAAGCTTCATTCCCTAATCCTCTACATTGTCCAATATGCCAAACTGCGCCTATTCGCTACTCCTCATTCAACACTTCCCTAAATATTCTCGGTGTTCACTCCGGGTAGTTAGCGGACTGGGCCAAAACGGTATCCCCACATCATGGTTGTCGGAGGCAAAGCCGGGATAAGGACGGGTCCATCCGGGGTTAGATCGGCGCTTGCATCAGAGCTCCCAATTGAACATGCTGTAATATCTGTCGAACGCGACGAGCTCTTCGTCGTTGATAATAATCAAGATTCAATTTATCGCGTTGCCCATTCATGGACATTGACCTTGGTTAGAGCGAACAAGCAAAGAAACCACGCAACAGACCAAGATGACATCAGAAACACCTATAAACCTCCAGCCTACGCTGCAGGCGCTTCCTCCTCCACCGTCCCAGAACCTCCGCCAACAAGTCAGAGACCTCCTCCAAGGCTCTTCAAATGAACAAGTACCCATCCTCGTGGCTCTCGATGACGATCCGACCGGAACGCAAACTTGTCACGACGTGCCCGTCTTGACCGTCTGGGACGTGGCGACTCTGACGGCCGAGTTCAAGAATACACCGCCCGGTAAGGGCTTCTTCATCCTGACCAACTCGCGCGCGCTGCATCCCGTGCCGGCGCGCGCCCTGATCACGGAGATCTGCCAGAACCTCAAGACCGCGAGTGCCGCGTCGCGAACAGCATTTGAGATTGTTCTACGTAGCGACTCAACGCTACGGGGTCACTTCCCGCTAGAGGCTGAGGCCACAGAAGCTGTCTTAGGAAAGGTTGATGCGTGGTTATTGTGCCCGTTCTTCCTGCAAGGCGGAAGATATACCATCGGCGATGTGCATTACGTCGCAGACGGTGATGTCCTGACCCCGGCTGCGCAAACACCGTTCGCGAAAGATGCGACGTTCGGCTACAAACACTCCAACCTCAAGGACTACGTAGTGGAAAGAGCAAGGGCTCTATCCCAGCAGAGAAGGTAGACTCGCTCAGTCTAGAGACAATTCGCACAGGCGGCGTGGAGGCTGTATTGAAACAATTACTATCTGTGCCACGAGGAACCGTGGTAGTGGTCAACGCTGCAGCAGAAGAGGACATTGACGTGGTCGTATTGGCCCTCCTACAAGCTTCAAAACATATGAAGCGCTTCCTGTTCCGCACAGGTGCCGCCTTTGTGTCAGCCAGACTCGGAATCTCGCCCATCCCACCTATCTCTGGCACAACACTCAACCTCGACAACAAGGTTGGTGGTCTCGTCATTGCAGGATCATATGTTCCCAAGACAACCGCCCAACTTGCATCTCTGCGCGAAAATAGTGGCACCCATCTTACTACAGTGGAGCTCAACGTTCGCAAGCTGCTGGAATCGCCAGAAGCAGCAGAGGAAGAACTCGCCACCGCGCTGCGTACAAGTGAGGAAGAGATCACCCGCGGACAGGACGTCCTTGTGATGACGAGTCGAGAGTTGATCGTAGGCGCGGACGAAACATCGAGCTTGAACATTGGCGCGACAGTCGCACAAGTGCTGGTATCGTTCTTGGTCAGACTACAAACGCGACCGCGATATGTGATTGCAAAGGGCGGTATAACATCCTCAGATATGGCGACAAAGGGTTTACGTTTCAAAAGGGCCATGATTGTCGGACAGGCAGCATCAGGAGTGCCGCTGTGGCGATGCGACGAGGAATCCTCCAAGTGGGCGGGTATCCCATATGTCGTCTTTCCAGGAAACGTAGGGTCTAACGATACTTTATACGAGCTTGTTAAGTCTTGGAGGGCTTCATAGAATAGCATTTGAGAATGAATATGTAGATAATTTGAGCAAGCCATTCACCAAAAGCTCACGTTTTTACCGTGTCATGACCAGCTTCATACCAGATTATCCATTGATCTCTACACATGACGCATCTCTTTTACATCAGTGAACCATAAACATGTGAATTCGCGGGGTTTCTCAAAGCAAGCCAGGACCCCTACTGACGATCCTCCACAGTCCTTCTCCTAATACCTAGATTGAGTCTAGTATTGAGGCTTGTCCAATCATCAGGCACAGAAGAGCTTGTGAATGGCGACAGCTCTGCTCAATATGACAACGGACTTCTCACCGACAAGTGGACCCACCTCTCACCGGCGACCCGGCCGATGCCCCTCCGTGACTCTGGAGGAGCGTACTCGGCCCCGCTTCCGCTGGGAGCAATACAGCATACACAGACGCGACGCTTGCGAAACTTCGTGTTAATGGGCGGGTTTGGGGCGTTAGTTCCCGTTGTGTGACGGCCTAGTTGTACCCGAGGTTGCTTAAGAGTCCCGTTGTATGCGCGATCGGGAATGAGCCGTTGAAATCTCCGAGAGCTGGTGTGTTGATATACAAGTCTTTGCTCATGCTTTCAGACTGATTCGTTTCTTCATACTTCATTCAGTGTATTGATTCTTAAGGAGAAATCTCGTATTCATTTTCAGGTCTTGAGACTGAAGCCCCTCATTGTTCCATCTCAGCTACTGAGTACTCCCTCTTGACGCCACCACCACCACCATCTCTATAATCTCTCACCACAATGGGTAGCCTCACACCATCCGACCACATCCTTATCACTGGTGGTGCCGGCTTCATCGGCCAAGAGCTCGCCGTCGCCCTTCTCCGGCACCCCAGCTCGCCGTCATCACTACGACTCACCCTCACAGACGTCATCACCCCTGCCGTACCAGCCAGCATCGCTCAGCATGCCGACCGCATCACCAGCATTAAGGCCGACCTTACAGACCCCAGCACTGTCGCTTCACTGTTCAAGGACCGTTTTTCTGCTGTGTATCTCCTGCACGGGCTCATGTCCGGCGGCGCTGAGGCCAATCTCGAGCTTGGATGGCGTGTAAACCTCGATTCTCATCGCAATGCGATTGACTACCTGCGCGTACACCACCCCGGCACCGTGACTATCTTCCCTTCGAGTTTGGCTGTTTACGGACCCAGCAAACAGGGCGATGTCACTAACGAGCTGACTACGCCACTGCCACAATCGAGTTATGGCGCTCAGAAGCTTATGATCGAGATTTACCTCAATGACATGTCGCGCCGAGGTCTGCTTGACGGTCGCATTGTTCGTCTGCCTACCATCATCGTCCGCCCCGGCGCCCCTTCTGCCGCAGCAAGCTCCTTCGCCAGCGGCATCGTCCGCGAACCTCTCAAGGGCGAGGAGAGCATCCTTCCCGTCTCTCGCAGCCTTGAGATGTGGGTATGCAGCCCGGACACCGTCGTCGCAAACCTGATCCTCGCCAAGGACGTGCCCGCGGAGAAGTTCGGCGGCAGCCGCGTCGTCAACCTACCCGGTATCACAGTCACGGTGCAAGACATCCTCGATGCGCTGGAGGCTGTTGGTGGCGCCAAGGCTGTGGCACTAGTCAAGGAGCAGCGAGATCCCAAGATCGAGGCTATTGTGGGGACTTGGCCTGCACGCTTCGACACCAGCAGGGCCCAAGCGCTGGGCATGCAGCCGGACTTTGAACTTGCGGAGAACGCAAGGAGGTTTGCAGCACAGCAGGGTGTTTCTAAGTAATATAGGATTGACTGAGTGAAAGATTGGTAGGGACTAGTACATTATATATCACGAATTGATCTTTAGCGATTGTCATTTTTCGATTCGTACTTGATTGTGATACGTTTATGCCTTCATTGGTCCTATAAACCGCATCAAACACTTTCTGGACACATATTCACATAAGGCAACTGAAGTCTCCATATTCATCCTTAATTAGGTATTTTATTATGCTGAACTATATCAAAAGGTATTTGCGGGTATCTCCATCGCAATAACATGTCCGCTCATCTTCAGACGAGACTCATCCCAAGTTCTAAAATTGATATAATAATCCCAATCGGGAATGTAACAAAATATGTCCTTTTTCCAACGCGGAGGGGGTATATTCTTAATTAAACATAAAGGCCGTTCGTAAGTCGTAAGTAATGCAGTGTTTGATGCTATAAGCAAAAAAAGCATGAGCTTCACCTCTCTCTGGACTGTGCCCTGCTGCTGCTATTGCTGCTGCTGGCACTGCGGCTGGCGTCCAGTGGTAGTAGGCTGCTCCTTCGACTCGCGTCCAGAGCCTCGAGATCGGAGTACTCGATGGGGCACTCCTCGCCTGGGTAATCAGGCGGGCTAGAGGGACGTCCTGGTAGACGGGAGGGCTCTCGTTGTCCCAGCTGACGCCCAGTCCGGGGTAATCGGTCATGTTGACCGCGTAATGCATGCGCAGGATGCGGCCTGTGCCGGTCTGCGTTGCCATATCAGGCTTGCCCACAGGCGCATACTCCTTCGAGACGATCATCTCGACAACAAGCGAATGGGTAACCTCGGTGCCGTCCTGGGACTTGGTGTCGCAGGCAAGCTTGACCTCGCGGCCATTGGGTCGCACTTGGTCAACAAAGTAGTCGAATTCGAAATCGACCGTGCCGTCGACACCGGTGTAGTCCGACTTCCATCCTGTGTGAATGTGCTTCTCTCCCAGAACGCGGATCTCGCTTCGTGGGAGACCCTTCTTAGAGGTGTCCTCGGGAGATGCGGGGTGTGGAGCGTGGGCCTTGCATGCGGGGGCAATGGTCTTAATGGTCTCCTCCAGGCGCCAGGTTAGCTTCTTCAGCTTCCACATGTCCACGGTCTTGACACGTTCGTTGTGGGTGATGAGCCCATCGAGCTTGAGAGTGACTTTGTTGACGCCATTGGGACGGATGACGGCAGAGTAATGGGCGCTGGCCTTGATGTTGGTGGGAGGGAAAACACGGATCGAGTGGTGGGGAAGTCGGGCTCCGGAACGGATCGCTTCACGTGGAATGTGCGCATGTACTTGACTGGCACGACGGAGCCACTGGCGGGGTTCTTGACGACAGAGGCCTCGGCCTTGAACTCATAAGCAAGAGATAGAACTGGCGTGTCCATGGTCGCGGGGAGGTGGCCTGGAAGCAGGACTGAGAAGGGGAACTGGTGGATTCCTCGGCGCAGGACTGTGGGGTGAGCAAGGAGCTGCCAGCTCTTGATCTCGGTGTACTGGTTCTGGCATTCTGAGCAGTGGTTGTGGAACGGGCGCTTCTGGGTAATATGGATGTTCAGCGCGGCAGTGAAGGCGTCAATCTCAACGACCTCGTCCTTTACGTTAAGGATCATCTGTCCGGACACCAGGGCGCCGGTCGATTCCTGGGGAGTTCCATGGAAAACGATGGGTGGGCTCTCGACGCTGCAGTCGATGGCCACGGAGGAAGTCGACAAAGGTGAGTGACGGCCAGTGTGGCCGTGGTGGTCCTTATGGGACTTGGCGAATGGTAGGGAAATACGGTGATGCTTCTTCAGAGCATCGGCCAGGTCAGGCAGCTTGACGGCAATAGAGTGGTCCTCGCCATCAGAGGCATAGGGGCTCGAATGGCGGGAGGCCTTCTTGGTGTGCACGTTACCAGAGGCCTGGCGGAGAAAAGTAGGGACTCGGTGAGGCATAGTGGCGGTTTGTATAAGAGAACGGCCTGGAGTAAATGGTCGGTCCCGTGGGTGATGAAATAGTTGGAGGTCTCGACGACGCTCCTCGGAAGTGTGTAAGTCGATCTAAGAAAACCCCTGTCTTAAGGCGTCTGGGGTTACTGGGCAGATCCTGTTCTCCCCTCCTCCTTCGCTTCGAGGCCTTGGGAAAAGACCAAAACAAGGGTCAGGCGAGCGGAGCAAATGGCAAAAGAGCGGCGTTGCCAAGCAGAAGAGTGTTGCGAGCGCGGCTACCGCATGTCCCTCCGCTTGATGCAAGGGAGGTAATGTAGGTGGACGGTGTGCGCGGGGCAGCGAGCACCAAGAGTTGAGAAAATCCGGGGTGACTGCGTTAGTGGCTTGCTGCAGGGAAAAGGCGAGCGCTGCAGAGTGTCGTAGTCGTTAGGACCGATGTCGCCGGTGATCACGTCAGGTGGCTTGTCTTGACTTGTCCTCCCTGGTCTGCTGTGCGGCCTTGGGAGCTGCTTTGAGGCACACGGGACGGTGTCTTCTGCGGTGAATGTGCGAAGAGGCGGCGGGTAGTGGTTTGAGATATTCTGCGTAGAATATCAGAAAAGACGATTTTGTTTCTGGTAAGCTGTGTTAAGCCTGCTGTAAGTGAAGCTGGGCAGTGACTTGAGGCTGTGTGGTTTAGTCGCGTGTTCCAGGTAGAGCAACGACAGAACTAAGAGATGTATCTTTCTTGCCAAGTAGCAGAGATGAGACGGTGATCTTCACGAGAAGCAATACAAAAATCTGAAGAAAGGCGAGAAGGCGTCACGAGTCGTTCATATACAGATCTTTTCTCTCAAAACCGGCGCCGCCTGCCGACACACCCCTTAGGCCAGCATGAAAACTATGTGTCATAGTCGCCAGGGCCCGGGGAATAAGTGGCCCAGGCTGGCGCTGTAGAGAAAAAACAGAAGGGCGAGGAGAATTGTGGCACGCGCTGGATTCGGGGGCGTGCGGGTGGAGACAGGCTTCGCCCTGGACCGTCGCACACACGGTCCGGCGACGGGTGTTTTAGTGGCATCAGAGGGGGTGTGCGATTATGGACCATGCCTTGTTGCGTATGGGTTGTGTGATGTTCTGCACCGTGGGTTGGTGTGGATCGAAGGATGCAGGTTCTTGAGGTCAATGCTGGGATCGTGACAAAAAGCACGACAGTCATGGCCATGGCCATCCAGGTGCTGACAAGACGCCGTGCCAGAACTAGGAGAATTACTTCATTTAATAGTCGAGCTGTCCATAAGGGTAATTAATTGCTACTGCGAGAAATCTTGAATTGCCCATGAACAACAGGATCGAAGCTGGGACAGCGGCAGCCGGATCTGAGCATCGTCGGCTTATACCCGGCCTCTAGATGCACGTCCCGATCTGGCGCGAATCGATACGGACTGTCCGTTTCCACTGTGACAGGTACCTGAGGACATGACGCCGGCGTGCACTAAACCATTCGACCTGAGGTATTCCCAGACCTAAAACCTCAGCCGCGAGGTTGTTCGGCCCCAGGCCACGTTCCCCTCGAGCGGTGTGTGTCAGTCTGGCGAGATGGGGAAGCAAAGGGCTGGGGAACAGCTGCCATCCTCCACCGCGTGGGCAAGCATGTCGTGGATCCGATTCGATCTTCCCGTCGAGAGCAAAAAGTGTTTGCTGGTGCTTTCGGTCAGAGTTGCCTGGGGGCTTGTCCAGGGGCCCCACTTGGGCTCCTCCGTCCCCGAGCAGAGCCTGCCGTCATGCCCGTGCCAGGGCCGGGAATGGCGACGGCAGAGGCAAAGGTAAAAATAGGGGACGCGGTGCTTGATGTCGGCAGAAGCAGAGTGATCGGCGTGGAAGGTTTATGGAAGAAGCATGCCAATTGCTTTAGATCAACGTCCTTACGCTTAAGCCTTTGGTTTTTTTTCTGTTGAGTTGAAGCCATCACCAACCCACCAAGCTCTCGTCCCCAACTAACAGCAATAAGCATATGACTACTACAATAATGACTACAGGCCTACATTTCTTCCTTGCCAAGGCTGGATATAAAGCGACGGCTCTCGACGGCTGGAAATGGGGCCTCGCTCCAGCCCTTTTGCAATGGATCTTAAACGACTTACAGGGCTGGGTTGGTTCCATGACCTCGTGCAAGTCAAAGAAAAAAATAGCCAAAAAAATCCACTCTTTTTTTTCGTCACTTAAACTCGAGGTCACCTGGCCCAGCAGCTGTGGGTCCCCTGTAGCCTGGGCACAGACAGCGCTGGGAAAAGTTTTTTCAGTGGCCACTGACGAGGCACGCCCTTCCGTCATTGGACGGCGTGCTTTGCGCATTGCCGCCTTGGGAAAGAAATTTTCCTTGGATTTCCCTTCCTGAAATTTCCCAGGCTAAGGCCATTTCATTGCTCGTACCATGCCCGAGCCCAAGCCCATGCCATGCCCTGCCATACCATGCACACACACGTATAGGGACAGCCAGAGGTGTGTGTGTGTGTGCGTGTGTGTGCCAGGTCCAGTCTCACCGCGCCTGTTGGTTGCATCCGTCCCGTAAGCTGCGAGAACCTGCTAGACACTGCCGTACTCGCTTCTCGGCCGTCCAGCGGCTTCTCGGCGATTGTTCGTCATTGACCAGACAGACATGACAGACCCTGGACCTGCTTCCGCACGTTGGCCCTGCTCAGTTGCTCTGCTGACCCTGACATCAGCCCCAAGGCGGCTGCGGCTCCGTACGAGCCCTTCAATTGACATTTGTGACTGTGCCGCCAGTCAGGCCTTCCGTACGCCCTCCGGTGACGGACCCATCGCCGCCTCGACAACGACTCACGACTTACACCTCACCTCGTAACTCCAGCGTCAACCGCATCCGACATGCCATGATGATTCCCCGTCGTCGTGCCCAGATTCCCATATGGCTACTCCCCTTTTCTCCCCAATGCCGGTTACTGTGCACACCTGCATCCCACACCGAAGTCACGTCACGTCATGGGCCTCCATTTGCTCATCTCCAGACCAGACCGTCCCTCCCCGCATTCTCTGCTCGTTGCATCTCCGCGGCAGAGCCTCTGTCACGCGACCCTCAAATGGCACGGAACTAGTCTTTGTAGCCTTACTCATTCATCAATCCTATACGACTTGGCGAGCCAGCTGAAAACACGTCCTCTTGCTCGTCTCCCAATTGCGCTTTGTGCAGTGCTGTATGCATCACCAACAGCCTTTTGCGTCTTTCTCGTCTCAGCGACCGAGCCCACATTTTCTCGCCCACATCTTCACCGAAATAGGTTACGGTCCATTTTTGGCCAAAGGCTCGGCGGATTCCGCCACGCCCTTTGACGCCCTACGCAAGCGTCCGACAAATTCCAATCAGTTACTGTAAAAAAAAAGAGGAAAAAATTACGCCCAATTGTCTTTACCTAGTGGCCTGTTTTCCTTTCCATCAAGCAATAAATCCACAAAAATACGTAAGCATAACTGCTGGAACCGCCGTTGCTCGGCCTTACCTAAACCACTGCAAACATGGTCCTGACCTGCTGTAATCCACAGCCTCGAGCACGTTTCCTTGGTTAATCCTGTTTCAGCGCATGCATCCTTGCAGCTGACGAGCACGATGCACCGAAAGCTTCTGGTTCTGCGACGGAATACGTGACGGGCCCTTCCAGCCAAACGCAATCCCGGTACCTGGATGCCAAGGGGCGTGGCCGATGTCCAGCGATGCACGGGAACCATGCGAATGGAAAACGTGATTTCGCCCCTTGCATGTCGTGACTGTGGTTCCCTGGCCCACTGAGTCCAGAAAAACTTCCCTTGTCTTGGAAAAAAAGCTGATGGAACATCTGGGTCTTTGTCGATGGGTCTGCGGCTCCTCGCGGCTATGCGCGGTCTCCTGAGTCAGTCCACGCCCTGTGTCTTCGTTCACGATGGGACTCGTCCGTGAATCGAATTTCTTGCACCATCATCGTCCGAGATTTCGAATCTTCTCGACCGGGGAGCTAGCAGAAAGCCCGTCTCCATGCCTTGCTCGTTACATGCCATATCCACATCGTCCACCGCTCAGAGCGCTTCTAAGCGGCGCCCTGGCTCCCCAGCGTCGAGGCCATCGTGTCCCACCGGCTCGACGCAAGAAGCTTCTCGGGTGCCAAGTCTCCTAGTCCGTGTCGCTCAGGCGGCTCTACCCTTCTCTTGGCGTTTGGCGGCTGCACTTGCATCCACCGTGAGCCGCTGCCGTCTCGGTCTCCGTGCCGGGCTAAATCGCCGGAGCTGAGGGGACCACCCCGGATTGCGCCCGGCCGGGGCCAAAATGGTGCACCAATAGCTCCTTATGGTCGAATTGTTCTGGCGACGAATCTCACTAGTTTTCCTTTTGCCAAGTGTACGCTATGATATTTCAATCGTAGGTTATTTGAACCCAAAGTGAGTGTATCGTCCACCCCCAACCAAAACCAACCTATACGTATATAGGGTATGTACGTTCCTCCGTCCCTAAACAAATAACAATATCTCTTGACCCATGACAATAAACAAGTAATCCCTGAAAATAACGTTCAATCATGTGCATATTTGCCCTTACTTAGAAGATTTTGTCTAGATCCCTCAACCCATCAAGATTTCCAAATTCTGCTATCGCGTCAGTCACCCTTACTCCACCACACAAAATAGATATAACGTCTTCGTGTTCTCGAATGTGAACAAATGTTATGTTAAATTATTTACTATCCTATCTATAAAACATCTAATGATCTCTACTGAAGTGGATTCTCTGATCTTCTATTTACGCCTGCACCTAGTAAAGCCCGTACTTTGCATACGCTCCTTCGCGATATTAGCGTGTTTGCGATGGCCAGAAACACCGGTGTTGCTATCACGATACTCAAGTTCTGCACCGGCATTTTTTTTCTTTTGCGGCTAATTGCTCAACTACCAAGAAAACTCAAGAGTAGGTTACCGTGTTTCCTCCTCACGGCCACGTTGAGGCAATTATTGCCATTCCGGCTTTGAATCCATAAATCGAGTTTCGGCTCCAACAAGCCGTCCATGTGAGACTTCTGAACCGTTGTTGGTGATTTTCCATGAAGAGATCAATTTTCCAGTTTAGTTCGCTTCGCACTCAAGAACCTACTGATGAGCAAACTCATTAATAGATCCGGGCAGGATGGTCTGGACCCAGCCTTGCCTTTCGGAGACGGACGCAAGTTTCCATCAAATCAATCGCTTCGTGAATCCTTCCTGTGGAATGATAGGTCCAGGCTAGATTGCCCATACTTTTCAGCGTATTAGGATGATCTGGTCCAAGCTTCGTCTTGCGGATCTCCATCACCTGCGTGCCAAGTTTTTCTGCTTCGTCCCATCGACCTTCGTCCCCGTATATTGTTGCAAGATTGGACATTGTCGTTAGTGTAGAAGGATGGTCTGCTCCAAGCTTAATTTTGCGGCTCTCTAATACCTGCAGAAGTAGTTTTTCTGCCTCCTTCTCTCGACTTTCATAGCTATATATTACTGCTAGATTGGCCATGCTTGTAAGCGTGTCAGGATGATCGGCTCCAAGAATCTTTGTTAAAGCATCTGTTGTCTGAATAGAAAGTTCCTCTGCCTTCTGCAATCGGCCTTGCTGGCTGTAGGTTTGTGCAAGGTTACCCATGGCTAATACTGTAGCTGGATGATTCGGTCCAAGCCTCGTCTTGCGAGTTTCCATTACCTGGCTAAAAAGGCTCTCCGCCTCTACCCATCGACCTTTATACCTATAAATTGATGCAAGTTCCATCTTAGCGTTCAGTATATCTTCATCGTCTTCCTCAAAATCTTTCTTAAGAATATCCAAGACTTGCAGAAAGAGAGTCTCTGCCTCCCCATCGACCCTGCTTTCTATATGTTAATCCAAGATGCATCATGCTTCTTAGTGTATGGTGGTGATCGGCACCAAGCTTTATTTTGCGAGTTTCAATAAAATGCACTTCGAGCTTCTCTGCATCCTCCCATCGGCCTTGCTTCCTGTACGCTGATGCTAGATTTATCATGCTTTTCAGCGTAGAAGGGTCATTTTCGCCGAGTAACTTTTTGCTTATTTGCATCGCCTCTGCGCTGCGCTTTTCCATAGCATTCCAATTTCCTTCAAAGTCGAGGTATTTTGCTATGGAATTCAGAAGGGATGCTTTTGCCTCCACTTCCTCCGTTGAAATAAAGTCACCAGACTCCAATATAGCTTTTGCGTGGGATAGGTATGCAGCACACATCGCTCGCGTCTCATATCCACTACGTGGATAAAGATATGAGATGGCTATTAATGCTTCCTTTCTAAAGCGACCAACTGTATTGTTGTTAGTCAGCCACTTCCTTGTTACTAGCTGGACTAGCCTATGCATATCGTAACTTCCGTTCTGATCTTCAGTTATAAAGGAAAAGGCTTTGAGCACTCCTAATGCTTCTGTAAGTACTATATCACTAAATGACTCTTTGTTTCCTTTCTGCGTGATATAGTGTGACAGAACTTCGGCGGGGATATCCTGACGATCTAGGATACTCATAAAGGACAGAAGCTCGGTGGCTAGGATATGCTGTTGCCCGATTTTTTGAAAGGACAGAATCCATGTTTGTGCCACGGCCTGCGGAGCTGAAGAGTCTCGCCCAACAGTCTTAAACTCCTTGCTCAAAAAGTGGATCATTGTCTGATCGCTATCACCTAACAGCTGAAGATACTTCGCCGCTGTTATGCATGTCTCTTGAATAAATGATGCAGCCTGAGCAAGAGCCAGTGGGAGGTGTTCTAATCGGGACGATAATAATAACAACTCTGCAGATGTTGTAGTCGTATCCTCTAGTTTCGTTCGAAGCATTTGCTCTGACTCGTCTTGATTCATACGGGTCACTTGAATGGGTTGCTGACCTTGGGCTAACCTGACACCTAGTTGCTTATTCCTTGTTGTGGTAATCAGAGACCCGTGTTGGCATTCAGGTAAATAAATTGATAGGTTGCCGACCACGCTTGGCTCGGCCGAACTCGACGAGGCTATTGACGGTGCATCGTCGAAAAAGAGCAGGAAGTCATCTGCGTTATCCAGGACCATAAGCCATGGCTCGCAGCCTTTCCTTTCCAGCCAATTTTTACCAGCAGCAATAAATCAGTCTTAGGATCAGCATGCCCTGGAATCTGATACTCTTCAGCAATAGATAGGTAGGACTGGCGGAAGCGATCGGCATTGCTAGCATGCACCCATAAAATGGATATAGCAGAATGTGTTTCTCGCAACCAGTAAATATATGCTAGAATAACTTGTGTTTTCCTGTCTGGCATTAGTCTCACTAAATAGTATATAAAACTAGAGCACATACCCAATACCACCTAAGCCAAAGAGCGATACTCTTAGATTAAAGGTTCCATCTGCCTGTTTCGAATGGCCCAGCTTATCTTTAAGCTGTTGTAAAATGTCTGATCGTCCGATGAAATCCGGGTTGCGAGGATATGGCGAAATAACTATATCCATTCAGCACCTATAAATTTCGTTCCTTGTTCTGTTTACTTACACTTAGCAGCAGGTCTATCGACGGCCTGGTTGGTGATTGATGGCTCCCAGAATTCTAAAAGACTCTTCGCGCAAGCTGCTGCTGTTGCAGCCGCATATCGCTGCCACTTTTTAGTCTTGTGACTATCAGCATAGTCGCAAGCACCTTTGATGACGATGCAGGAAACGTTTCCCAAACTCCTGCACTCTCCATCTCGAAACCGACAATATTTTCCTGTTTCGCAATCTGATCACGCTCTATCCCAAACTTCATCACTGTATCGCCAGAGGCAATCAACCCAATATGAAACACGGGATGGGTTTCATGCTGCTCCAACCGGACGCGTGATATGAGCTCACCATCACATCCACATTCTTCACATGTTATCCCATCACTTAAGTGACGGAAGCTGGCCTCAAATAGCTTATCATACTCAATACCAGGATAATATGCTTTCAGATCGGATTCCTTTTGTAGTTCTGCAAGATTACTGATAATTTTCTTATTCAGAATCAATCGATTGCGTCTGGTCTCTAATCTTCCTAGCAATGCCCGGATCTTGATATTGGGCTTGCCTAAAGAGTCTAGGAGTGTATTCTTACGCACAAAGCGCTCAGGAAGCTGTCGACCAAAGTCATACTGAACAATGCCGCTGCTAATAATAACATCCCCGAGTATAATTTCTGTATCCGAGCCTGATATAAAAGGCACAGCGCCACAAATACCTACGACAAGAGCTAACTTGATATTAGGGTAACTGGCCTGACAATGCGCCGCAACGACGGCAGCATTTGCTTTCCCATGCCGGGCATATGGGAAAGAACGACATTGTGACGGCCGATGAAGCCGGTGGTATAAGCATTAGGATCGCCAGGCACCTTGCCGAAGGAGTACTCATCGTCCCAGTACTGGTCAAAAAGCGCCTCGACCGCGTCCGCCTCTATTGTAAGAGCACAGATAATGGCAACCTCGAATCCGAGCCGTGAGGCAGGACGTGTAGGTCCCATCGCCATGAGGTTCGAGCTATGTATGATTATGAGTCGACCAACCCTCACGGCTAGAGTCCAGCATTCGTCTTGTCACGAGGGACAACATAGCTTGGCAGAGGAAAACTCGGGCTATCAGTGAGGGGCAGGATTGCTTGATTGAGTGGATATTCACGTGGTCATACAGCACAGTACCCCAGTCAGCTGTTACGCAGGAGATTTTACACAATGAGTAACGCTCACACTGTGAAGGCTAAGCTGTTCAGGGTACTAATATGTGCTCGAGGATATGCTGAAGGGCTTACTCTGTCCATGTCAACCACAACTGGCCTTTATCATTCTTTCATGGGCCAAAACCATCGACTTTGGGCGGATTAGGACAGGATTTTGCATCCTTAGGTATGCGCATCTATCACCACTACAACTAGGACCCGAAACCGAAGATAATATTGTGCAGACCTATTGTAATTGTTGTCGGCTTTCTGCCGTAGAGCAATCGATAACTTGTTTAAACTATCTGGCATCTGTGCAATCAATGCCTTATTGTAGCATTGACCAACAAGAGTATAGAAGAATTCAGTCATGCAGCACAGTTATACAATGTCCTGCTTTGTGCTCAAACTGTACAGTATTAGTGCTCATAATTCTCAGAATAAACACTGTAGCATCCCTCTTTGACCAAGAAATACGGGGCGGCCTCGCGCTTCGAAAGAGCCTCTATGCAACTTATCGAACTCATTCTCGCAGCAACACATATGGTAACATCTTGGGATTCTGTTTTGCATAAGCAGGCTTTGAATCTCATAAGCTACCAGGACCCTACGTCTTCAGATTTTTGGTGCCATGCATTCATTGTGTTCCCTCCGACTATCCTAGTAGCTCAACTCAGCTGCACACTGGATTACCTGAGCATGGCTCCTGAGAAAGCTCCATTCCAATATCGCCCTTTACTTGAGCCGACCGAAATTCGCGTGGCTGTTCTTCACCGAGGGTCTCATAGTGACCCTATAGAGTGTAGTCTTCTCCACAAAGTGCTCAATGAACATTCGTACCAGGCACTGTCCTACGAATGGGGATTGCCCAGTGAAGACGAGCCCCGATTATTATTAATGGCTCACGAGCTTCCGTTAGGTCAAATCTTTATGAGGCCTTGAAAGCTATCAGACGGCCACGTGAGGACGTAAACATATGGGTAGATGCTCTCTGCATCAACCAAGGAGATCTCCAAGAAAGAGGGCGTCAGGTAAAGATCATGGGCGAGATATATCGGGGGCTGAGCGTGTCATCGTGTGGGTGGGCGTTGCTAGCAGTGACAGCGATTTCGTGATGGATATGTTAGCAGACAGAAGCAAACTACAACAACTTATAGAAGGACGCCAACTTCAGACGAGCGAACGCGAGGCACTTATTGCGTTCTGTAATCGGTCATATTGGAGTCGTGTATGGGTGCTTCAAGAAATTTACCTAGCTCAAACCTACACTGTACGATGCGGCAACAAGTACATCTCCGACAAAGATCTCGATGAAGCTCTTACCACTCTTTTTACTACACTAGAGAATACGACTACTGCAGGGCCATAAGAGACAGTGCTCTCCATCAACACCGAGTGACCAAAAGCTTTCGAAAAAGCGGCTTATCACACTTCAATACTTTAGAGAGATGGCTCAAAGTGTGCCTCTCGCGGAACCTCCAGGCAACACAGTCGCGAGACTTTATTTATGCACTTCTGGGTATTTCTTATGATTGCCAACATGAAGAAATAGTTCCCGACTATGATAAGCCAATATTAGACGTTTATTTCGATATCGTCAGCTTTCTATTGCAGTCGTCATTCCTCGATGATCTCGCTGGTCGAAAGAATAAGGTCATATTTTTGCATGAAATCGCTATGAAGTTGGAGCTTGGGAGCAACCATAATATGGACGATATAATGTCCGAGGTTACAGAGGCAGCTGGGTTGTAGGCAGGAGGTCGACTGTATCGACCTAGTGGGCATGGGTAGTCTCCACATTCAACTCCTGTGATCTATCGGCTGAGATGAAGGATAAATAGGACTAGTAGGAACTAGGATTTAGAAATCATTGAAGTTCATGGAAGCATATGGAGCTCTATCGGCAAATCTTGTGTTTCTCAAACGGAGACTAAGCTGTGGATTTGTAAGACTCCATGGAGTAAATTATGTAAATAGGCCGGCGGAGGGTTGGGATCAAATTTGTCAGCGATAAGTCCGTCAGGTCGGCCGAGTATGTCTCATCGTATCTTTCCTATAAGACCCAAAGTTGTATCGAAGGTTATGTTTTAGTTTAAATTCTGGCATTCGTTGTGTTAACTAACCACTATTATCGTTCCGCAGTTCCACATCAACATTTTGAACCAAGAAAGTTACTAGCTTAAGAGCAACCTAAAACAATGTCTAACAACAATGAGACAGTAGGCAGTCGCAATAGCGATGTAATTCAGCGACTTTACGATGCCTTTGAGCGAGGAGACGGGCCAGCAGCTCTCGCTGAAATGCAAGAAACTATTGAATGGAACGAAGCAGAAAGCTTCATCTACGCTGATCGGAACCCTTATACAACCCCTCAAGCCGTAGCAGATGGCGTATTTGGCCGGCTGGTAGCAGATTGGAAAGATTACGAAGCTAAAGCGTTCGAGATTCTCGACATTGGGGATACTGTGGTGGCCCTCGGACGATCAAAGGGCGCCCATCGAGGCACGGGAAAGCCGCTAGATGCCCAGTTTGCTCATGTGTGGCGTCTGAAAAATGGGAAAATTGTTGGTTTTCAGCAATATATTGATACATTACAAGTGCATCAGGCTACTATATCTTCAAACTAAATGCATTCTTCTTTAATACTTGTATTTCGTTGAACCGTGACCGTATGAGACACTGACCAACGGCGTTTATGTCCGACGCCGCTCATTTGCTATATAGCTTACCCTACAGGCATTCAACTTTTGTTTGTAAGCCACAGAAAAGCCACCTTCCTCTGAATTCATCAACCAACTCCTTGGCACCGAACAACGCATCACAATGCCAGCAGAGCTCTAGTCATCGACACTAGCCTATACACCTTTAATATACCCAATATGTCAACACCTACACCCAGAGGAACAGGCAAAAAACACGCCGCGGGACCACACGCAGAAAGACCGGTGAGACAGTTCCTTTCCGCACCTCCAACCATCAAATTGTCATGGTCTTCCCTCAAATTCGTATCCAGAAAACCTTCAAGCAACATCTACTTATTAATTTTGAGCTAACTTGTGAAATAATGCCTCCGCAGGTTGGTGAGTGGTACTGTTTATTCACTCGAATCGTTTACATGCTAGGAATGAAACAATTTTAACAGTGAGAATGCCCACAGTTACACATGTAAAGCCCGTCATTCTCGTTGCGACGAAAAGAAACCAGTCTGTGGTAACTGTGAGCGCTTTAATCTTCACTGTCGTCCTTTTGACTTTATCGCTCGGTCATCCTGGTGTAACACTACACAGGAGTCTATGGTAGATCGCCAAGCCGAGACATCTCTAGGCGCAACTGAAGCCGATTTGAACGTCACCAACGAATCTGGGATTGCGAAAGTCAGTTTACCAGAGAACGAACAAGATACTTCAGGTTTAATTACATCGCCACAGTCCACCTGGGATATCTTCAACACCTGGACGTTTGGCTCGGATTTTGTTGATTCAATCATACCTTCACCCTCTTCTCCATCCTTGCTGCAGACGTCTGCTTTCCATCATGAGGCTTCCATCACCCTCAACGACAGCAATACATCTCAACCGATGGAGGAGAGACAGCCGCAAACCGTTACTCTTACCCCTCAAATGGCACGTCTCCTTGCTGTGTACCAGACCGGTGTAGGGACCTGGATGGATATCTTTGATCACACAGACTCTTATCAACGAGAAGTGCCACGACGGTGCATGATCTCTCCCTTCTTCTCAACAGTGTCTGCGCCTTCACAGCTAAACACCTTAGTCTCCTTCCTTCAGGGGACATATGGGAAGCGGCGGCAAGCCATTACTATGGCGAATCTTTGCATCGGCTCATTCAGCATCTCAATAGCCCCTGTCACAGGCGGATGCACTGACAGCGACTATACTACTTTGCAGCTATGAGGTCATTGCATCACCAGGCCAAGAACATCGGAAACACCTTTACGGGGCTATGATGTTGATTCGCACTCACGGTGTTGGAGCGCGCTCGCTGGGCATGGACCAGACGAATTTCTGGATCTACATTCGCCATGATATCACAGTTGCTTTGGTTAATGAGTCCTGTCTGCAATTGAGTTTGGAAGAATGGGATGTGCCGTGGCACGATGAACTTTCCTCAGCAGCTGTTGAGGAAGACGTTTTGGGCAATCAGTTACTATGGATTGTGGGCAAAGCCATTAACGAAATCTACTCAAAAGACCAGACCACGGGCCTGGAAGCCGCCAGGAGAGAGTCGCTGCTCGCAGAAGCCGCAAGATGGTACAATAATTTACCTGTGGCATTTTCCGGGGTCAGGTGTGGCGATCCAGATGATAGAGGCTTTGTGAAGATCTGCTTTGCAGTTCCTGCAGCAGGCAAGACTCCCGTATTCTGTCTAAAAGGATAGGCTTTACTCTGGCCATGAGCTAATTTGTGGTGTAGCTGCGGCAATGATATGGTATCATTTAGTTCACATCCTTCTTTATGCGGAACCAACGTTGCAGGACCCTGCCCACGCAGCGCAGGTATGTCGACCTTTCTATGGGCATGATGACTTCTGACGCCCCAAACTCAAGGTTCAACATCACGCTTTAGAAATCATTAACATTGCCTCGTCGGATATGCCGGGAAGCGTACAAAGCTTTTCTGGCCAGCCTCTTTTCTTCGGTTAGTTAACCCTTCGACCAGAATCACCAAAGTCATTTGTTTTTTAGTCAGCTCGAAGTCCTTAACCCCAAGAGCCTGTGAGTTTTATGCCTCGAAAAGACTGCTGACGACGATAAATTTCTTGTGTCTAGCTGCAAAACATATCAGTGGTATCATTCGTAAAACCAAGGCCTGGTCGCTTATGGAAGATCTAGAAGTACGACATGGATTTTCCACAAGAAACAGGTTAAAACAGCTTCAGAATCTTTTCGAGGCAGAAACTGGCCATTAATTGAGATAAAAGCAACACTTGCTCAAGTATTACAAAGATAGACCCATAATGAGGCCTACGCCAGAACCCATACTTTAATACCAATTTAATAGCTACCTTCTAGAGACGCAATTACAGCATCTGCTTCTTTGCTACACATTTTGCATGGATCATTTGACAGGTGGCCTATCTGCACATAATTCGCTAAAAATTTGGCAACTCTTGTGAATCGGAAAGATTTATAAGTTTATACAATCCATTCCCTAATTCCTCAAAATTGATCCTATGGTACTTCCTAATCCCTATTGAACATTGAATGCAGATCTAACAGGCCCCTGTTGCTTGTGACATTACTTTTCCTGTATACCAGCCCCAGTTTGCCTGAGTCGCTCTTCCATTTGCTCTCGAGGGCTCTTGAGATGGACTTCAGGAAATCTAGCATCAGATTTCCATGCTACAAAGTCAGAGCCCCCACAAGCCACCGCAGAGTTTCCTTTTCTAGCTTGTCGACGATTTGCTTGTGCTCTGGGTCGTCTGCAAGATTATGCAGCTCATATGGATCGTTATGACGGTGGTAAAGCTCTGGCGGCTCGTACAAGCGGTACACGAATGTCCATGTCTCATCACGAAGCGAAATCGCCTTTCCTACTAGAGTCGTATCCTCGTGCTGCAATCCTGCCTTGATGTCGTATGGATAAGGTGCTTGCTCCAAGAGGGGCTCCTCTGAAGTCAAAACCCACCTTCGGAGAATGCGTATTTCTTATGTTCTGTTGCGTCACCGCAGAGAAGAGGGACCCAAGACAGCCCATTATGAGGAAAAGTTTGCCCAACACCAGAGAACTCAAGCATTGTCGGTACCAGATCAACCATTTCAGTCATCGCTGAGATCTTTTTCCCTCTGGAAGACCAGCACCGCCAATGATGAGAGGCTCATGGACTAGGGTTTCTGATAGACCGGAAGGCCATTTCTCGATAAGCCCATGGTCACCGAGATATTCGCCATGATCGGTGTAGAACATTGTGACTGTGTCCTTCCACAGATCAAGCTCTTCAACTTTCTTCATGATCCGCCCGAACTGATCATCCAGACGCGTAATCATACCATAGTATGTCGCCTTGATCTCTCTCCAAACCTCATCTGTTGCTCGCGCCGTACCGTATCTTTCTCTGATTGTCTTCATGTATCGCGGTTCATAACCAGTCTTCTTGTCCGGTGTTGCCTTGATGTCAGACAAGCTTGACCCTGTCATACATGGAGAAATACGGCTCTTCCACTTGAAAAGGACAGTGAGGAAATAACAAAGGCATAAACAGAACCCATGGCTTATCTGTGGGCGGACAGCTAAGCCAAGTAATTGCTGACCGAACAACTGCCTCATCATAGTCCACTGCTTGACTGGCATCTCGCAAGCCTCGATAGAAGAGCCGGCCCCAGATACTCTCGTCTGCTTCCTGCTTTCTGTCACCGGCAAACTTGGGCAAAAACTCCGGGGTCTCAAGGAAGCCGTATTCCGTGACGCTAAGCTCCGTAACCGTAGGTGCAAATGTGTCTCCACGAGGAGCAAGACAAGCTACGTGATACCCACTCTCCTTGAGACTGCGGAAGATGTTGGGTTCCCATGGTTTAATCAGGTTTTCGAGGCTACGGTGCCCGCTCACATGGGGATAGGTCCCCGTAAACATGCTACAACGCGATTGCGAGCATACCGATGCCTGGGTAAAACAGTTGGTGAAGAGGCTCCCTTCGCAGCAAAGCTGTCAATGTTGGGGTCTTGATCTCGGAATTTCCAGTCGTGCATCCTAGAGAATCATAACGGAGTTGATCTGGCATAAAGATAATGTAGTTGGGCCGGTCTCCGCCATTTTTAGAATTGATACTAAGCGGTATGGGCTTAGGATCAAGCTTGTGGTCGATAGGCATGACTTTTGCCTGAGTGAGAATGATTTCAATGGAAATGAGTAGCAATGATCAGAGATTCCGTCCTGGCTCGAGCCAGGACGTTTTTATTCGCCATATCTCGGTACCGTTGGATGTTAGGATTCCCCAGATAACATCGATAGCGTCAAACCGGAGCTCGGTGCCGACCGATGGACGGATCTCGTATGCGCTAACAGACCCACGCACACATTCCCAACCACTAGCAGTCGCATTCTTTAACTCGCTCGCAAATCCCGGAGACCGGATCTCGTACTTTTCCTCTTGTCATTCCCTATGTTCGGCTGATCAAATTGCTATGGCCTACCAGATCCCCTCCAGTCAACCCGTTGCAGTATCAGAACAACAGGGTTTACGAGACATTAGCAGGCCGCTCGCTTGCCGACAATGCCGCGCTCGCAAGGTAGGTCTACTAATCTCGCATCACGACATCCCGGCTTCGGCTGACATCTTCTATAGGTAAAATGTGATAGACGTATCTCCGGTTGCGTTAACTGTGAAAGGCTTGAGTATGTGTGCAGCTACAAGCCACGGAACGGACCAAGCATTGAAGAAGCGAGCTATGCTGGTACTCAAGACTTGACCGAGGCCGGCACTCGAAGACGACGCATTCGTCGGGCTTGTGAAACGTGCCGCTCCATGAAGATTAAGTGTAATGGCGAGAAACCATGTGCACGTTGCAAATCTGTCAATCGTCCCTGTCACTTCAAAGAGTCTCATACTGTGGTTGCGCCAACCGCATCTAGGCCACAGCGGGTTATGGACATGGGTCATCCGAATTCCAATACAGCGTACGACAACTCCATTCCTACTCCAGGTACAACATGTAGTAGCGGAAGTAATGCAACACAGTACGTCAAGCAAAGTGCATTTGTTCATGAATATGCAACTCATCAAGTACAATAGAACATTTGACCCAACCAACAAGGAAGCTGTCCGGGGATATCTAGACATGTATTTCAACTCTTTCGAACACAAAGACTGGCCCTTACTACATCGGGCAACAACAATGTTCGATTGGCAGCAAGGAAGCATAAATGCTGATCTTCTAAAGATTATCTGTGCCTCGGGGCTTCGCAGTGTCTGTGTCGAACATCGGCCTTCTTTGGAGCAAGACTTAGTCCTGGCAGTGAGATGGGCACGCGAAGTCCAGGACAATTTGTTGAAGCGTTTTGAAAATCTGAAAATACCAGATCTTCAAGCACTAGTACTGATAATTCGGCTACGGTTCACTTCGTTAGCTTCTCAAGGCATTTCGATGCTACTCTCCCTCGCCGCACGGATGGTATTTGCCAAACGTTTGAACTACGAGGTACCGGAAGCTGACCCTGTTAAACAAGAGGGTCTACGGAGGTTAATGTGGGCCGTATACGATCTAGACAAGATTTATTGTGGCGGTATCGAAGATCTGACCCTTTGTCCCACACATAGGATGCATATACGTCTCCCTAATAATGACAGCTGCTTTCAACGAGGTTTGAAGTCAAGATCAAGCTTTCTGAAGGAACCTGCCGCCGATGAAGAAACGTATATGGATTCTTTGGCATACAGAATGAGGCTTCTGGATATTCGAGACCGAATTCTAAGGTGAAGATGAATTCCTTGCCAATATCCTTTTCTAACGGCCCAGAAAATGTTGATTTGAATTCGTCGCAGGTATACAAGACGTGTTATTCTTGAAAAGTCAAGTCCATCAAATACACAAGAAGAGATGCGTTCCCTGGACTCTGATCTGAGATCATTCCGCGAATCTTTGCCGGACGACCTTCAAGAGAATAGCAACAGACTAAACCTAGTCCATCATACAGGTGATCTCAGAAATTACCTTTCCCTTCACACTATACTTCACTTATGCCGATGCGACCTATATCGGTTCCTCATTCCTGGCATTAGAGAGGCGATCTCACAGGAAGCTTTCGCACAGACACCTCCAGGCTACGTTGAACTCTGCCAGCACGAATGTCTCAAGAGTGCCATTAAGTTGTGCGACCTATGGTCGCAGGTTTACAGCCTAGAATCTCGTGGCTCCGTTCATCATCCAACCCTCGCCATTGCTATTTACCAATGCACCAAGATAATTCAGCGCCTCTACCACCTTGTACCTGAAAGTACAATTTGCACGATAGAAAGTCTAAAATCAAGTTTAACAGAGGCTGTAGAAATGGTTCTTCCGAGCCAATATACCCATGAATGGGTTGCACCCTGTGTAAGATCAGCCGTTACGAGATTACTTGTGAGTTTCGGCTGACGTAGAACTTAGGTTCTTGAATTGCAGCGATTGATACCGCTTATAGGGGTGCAAGGCCGAGCATCCACCACGCCGTAAGTTTTCAAGACCTTTTGAGTAAAATAACGCATAAGCTAATCAGGTTGACTTTTTCTAGTCCTGCAGCAGACGACCACGACCCTCGCAGCCAACTACACCGGCGATCCAAGTATGCTTTAGGATTGCACGGTACGGAAAGATCAGATGACACTCTTTCGGCGTCACCAGAACGGCGAGGCACGGACTGGTCCAACCCAGTAAGGCATATTGAAGACGCTGAATCTTCAGTACATGCTCCCTTAATTAGCAGCATCCCACCAAGTGCCCCAATTGAGCATCACGATATGCTTATGTTTATGAACCCTTTCGAAATTCAACTAAACCCATACTTTGACATGGATGTTTCATCTGCAGGATCTGTCGGGTTCAGATAAATACCAGTAGACTATGACGGTTCAATTTCCGAATACCATACGGTATGTTTGACACAAGAAAGTGGCCGTGTTTTATAGCATCAATGGCGATAACGGATATGCTGTGACCGATAGCAATGCAGTGTGACTTCTGCATATCATCCCAAAAAGAAATACTTAAGAAACAATATAGCCTATGGAATTCATTGAGTATCATTGGGCAGGGCTATCACCTAGAATACCAAGCATTTCTAATGGCATTATTCTCAATTATAATACGTTCTCCTTGTTTTTAGAAGCCCACAAATGCTCGAGCACTGCCTTAATGGCATACCCTTCGCAATACCTCGGTTAGATTCTCGTGAAATTCATCAATGAACGGCGGAAATTATTCCCTAACGTAGTTGAAACAACGGGATCTCAGACTATTGATGGAAAGTCGCGCCAGTGGCTGGCAAACAGAAAAGGATGCCATGGATTGTTGATGGGATTCTTTATGGATATGCCTGCGCCAGGGGTAAAGAGTCGGGTTCGGATCCCGTCGGATCTCGTACATCGGATCTCGTTGTTGGACCGGCCGCTACACTGGCTCGACTCGGCACCAAGTTAAGGTTTTGGGGCCATCTATTGGTTCTATCATCTTCACGAGATTTAGGACCAGAATTGCGTCTTTACTTGTGGGTCCATGGAATCCTGGCATTATCTGGCTGCTGCACGGCACGAGGACATGGCAACACTAAATGCATCTACCTGGGTGAGTATAAGACAAAACAAATCGCACCTGATGCGGATATTTATAATGGCTTTAAGAGTCTGGGTGGTTTCCAATGCGTTCTCATATTAAGCCTCTGCAATCAAGTGTTTCGGAAAATGTCTGTCTTTGGAAAATTCCGTCTCTTTAATCGACAACTGAGCCTTGCTGCTCTTTTGATCTCTGTCTCAACGTTCAATTATGGCTTTGACAACCAAGCGTTTGCAACAACTCAGGCAATGGACGCATTTACCAGGCAATTTGGAGACTTAGATGAAAAGACTGGTCGATATGCTCTAGAACCTTCATGGCTTTCACTGTTCAACAGCATAAACTATGTTGGCTTCGCTTTTGGTGAGTGTTTCCAATAAATGTTTGTATCTACATGCTCACCAGATTTAAGGCGTTCTGGTAGGGAGTTTCATTTCAGTCCGCTGGGGACGCAGATGGTGCATGTTTGTCATGAGCTGCTATGCCTTGGTCACGGCCACGATTGCAGTCACTTCACAGAACAAACATCAGATTATGGCAGCACGCGTACTCAATTATGTGTATGTTGGTATGGAATTGGCTGTTTGTCCAACTTTTCAATCCGAAATCGGTCAGTTCTCTTCTCTTATGGGCTTACTTCAAGACTAACTTCATATCCAAGTTCCTGCCCCTGCTCGAGGGTTCATGGTGGGCGCTTATCAACTCAGTCTTGGCATCGGCGGCCTGGTAATCAATTGCGTTTGTTTCGGCACCAGCAACCTTTCGAGCAACAAGGCCTGGAGAATACCCCTTGGGCTGTTCTACATTGTTCCAACTATTATACTAAGCCTCGTATGGTTTATTCCCGAGTCGCCACGATGGCTGTTGCGTCAAAAGCGAGACGAAGAAGCACTACAAAGTCTCCGCAAACTTCGAAAAGGTGCCTATACCGATGAGCAAATCAGCGACGAGTTCCATGAATTGAAGACATCTCTCGACAAGGAGGTAGAACAGGGTCGATTCGTCGAGCTCTTTAGAGGCATCAACCTCAAGCGTACTCTAATTGCAGTAGTTGTCAATGCATTTCAACAACTAAGCGGTCAGGCCTTTTCTTCCCAGTATGGAGCTATTTACGTCAAATCTTTGGGCACGATTAATCCTTTTGGTTTCGGTCTTATCAACTCTGGCATAAACATTGTCACTATGATTTGTGTTCTACTTCTAGCTGACCATGTTGGCAGACGGTAAGTTCTTCAAGGTTATCATCTCCAATCACTTCGTCACTGACATGTTTATTAGATTCCTCCTCATAACTTCGTCTTTTGTTATGACGGCTGCGATGATGACTATGGGTGGACTTGGAGTGAATATGCCGGTGACTGACAGCAGAAAGAATGGAATCGTCTCTATGATATCTATCTTTGCATGCGGATTTTCGATAGGATGGGCTCCTATGACATATGTCGTTACAACGGAAGTTTCCGCTTTGAGGCTGCGTGATTTGACTGCGCGTGTTGGCTTTACTGTCAACGTCATCTTTAAGTAAGTCCTAAACGTGTGAAAGAGATCTCTGAAACTAACATTTCTACTCCCTAGCTTTGCGGTCAACTTCATGATCCCATACCTCATTTATGACAAATATGCAGGCTTGAACAGCAAGGTTGGTTTCATTTTTGGAGCGATAATGACAGTTTCTTCTGCATTTGTTTACTTTTGCGTTCCTGAGTGTAAGGGAAAGACCTTGGAACAGGTGGATTTCCTTTTCAATCAGGGTATACGACTAAGGGACTTTGGCAAGACAGACGCGGCAGAGATGATGAATGCTACGGAGACTTCCGAAAAGCTCGAGTCTGTATAGTAGCAGTGAATATATGAATTATGAGGCTTGGGCACCCATCAACAAGCATCCCTTGTAGCTCAGTTGGCTAGAGCGTCTGACTGTTAATCAGTCAAACGCTCTAGCTGCCTCACGGCTCGGGTTCGAGGTTGCTATTATCTATGCCCTTACAATAGAGGCGGACGCGGTCAAGATACTTTTTAACCAGTACTAAGATAATAAATACTCCTTCAGCAAAGAGCCTAGCAATCCTAATACTTATACTACCGGCTCTATTAGTTATTATAATATTATTCTTTTTATATATACTTAGTATAAAGAAAGTAAATACTATTATTATTATAGTATATTATTAAGCTAATTACCCTAATATTAAGTTACCTCTTATTATAGGTATTTATGGCGCTATACCTTTTATATCGGGCTTGGATATAGAAATTATACTCAGGGATATTATTATTAGCAGCGGTATCGTTCAGTATAACTTCAGTCGATACCTTGGTGATTGGTGTTTCGACATAGAGAGGTAGCAATGATCAGGGATGTCATCCTAGTTTCAAGCCAAAGCATTTTTTCTAACCATATATAATATATTATTCATCATAATTTAACACAATTTCTTGTAATCATTTACGTATTCTCCAAGTCTCGCCAATCATCTCCTTGAAAATTGTCATATGCCTTGCCCATATCCTTCTATTCTCTTTACCTCTGATCCATTCTTTGAACCATAATAAGGCTGAAAAGTCATGCCTCATTTCCTCCTCACTTTCGGTACCATCAAGAATTGTCATATTTTCTCCGAGACCGAGAATGAGCAGGTATAAAGCAGCCTCCCGGCTCAGCCCTTTATCTAAGCTGGCCATTACCTCTTCGATAAGAATGGAGTCAAGGATTTCCTCACTGTCCTTTAAAACCCCAAATGCTTGATAGTTTACGCCCTTTGCTCGACAAAATCTTCGAACCGATGTGTCGTAGTCATTTTCCGGCGTAAATCGGTTTTGCACAATAGATGGCTTTACGTCAGCCAGGTCGTAGAGTCTTCGCAAAATATGCAGAGGGACATTCGATATTCCGATTGTGCGTATCTCGTGTGGCACACTGACTTCTCTTAGTTTCCAAAAGACAACACCGACGCGAAGCTTCAAGATGGAGGTCCAAAGTGGTAGATATCACTTACTATGATGATAATGTACGCCAGGCTGTAAGAGTATCTTCAAAATCCTGGTAAGGAGAGTGAAGGAGTACCGAATCCAAGTAAACAGTTTCAGCCGCTTGTAGATTGGATAATTCCTTATGACGCAGATTCTGCAAAGTCTTGCTTATTGACGAATGAACCTGTTCCGAGACAGGCGAAGAGGGATCATAAGGAGCTGTACCAGGTTCGTGCCCGCTAGGAGGGGTAAACTTCGACTGAATCTGCCTGCGTTCAGTAACTTGGAACAGGAGCACGCTAGAACTTCTGGCTATTAAATACGAGCACATACCCATATCTCACTACGTGTCTTGAATTTACCACAACGGAATGCCTTGCGGATAGCATCCCCACAAGGTTCTCACGATAGCTTTTCGGTTGAGCCGCGGTGTCAAATGATGTGAAACCATTCTCAATTGCCCGGAATGTGATTTCGTGGGTCAAGTCTTTCTTCCATGCTGTACCATAGAGCAACTGCTGGACCGGGTGTAAATTTGGTGCAGGGGCAGTCGGTGGATGTGAAAAGACGAGGGCGCGCATTTCAATACTTCGCCGTGGTTTTGCGTTTTCGATCGGATTCCTAAGCTTGAAGGCCGCGTGCAATACCCTGCCCATTGGGTGGGTTAGCAGAATGTTTGTAAAAGAGAGACTTTAACATAAGCTCCATACGCTTGGCAGTCACATCCTCCTTGGAGTCATGTATTTTGAATATGAATAATTCATTTGGTTGCTGTTTGGATAAATAGTACCACTTATAATAAGGTGTATATCTTCCAAAGAACGTCTCTCCTTGAAAGTTGGACCGGATGTTGTCTGACGCAACAAGATCTTCTTTCGTAAAGGAACGGGCATCTGTCAACGCCAAAGGGTAATCATCAACTTGCTCGAGAGGTCTCCACATGCTTTCAAAGTGTTAAGTGTTACTAGATGTATGTGCTGTTTGTTGTGGTTGAAACGTACTTGATTATTCTTACTCGATTACGGAGTAGGTCATCCGCTTCATCCTTAAAGTATGCCTTCACTCGCAATGAGGCACCAACATCACTTTCATCTGTGTTTACTTAGCCAGAGTCCTTTTCACCTCTCGTGCTTTGCTAATTGAAGACAAGACTTGCCAATGTGTGGATATACTGCGGGATTCAAAGCATCAGTTGGGCTGTTGAGATTGACCTCACGTTTTTCCTTAAGATCGCCTGTCTGACTATCTCGTAACTACAGACTCTTAGTACTCTAGGCAACAGAGTAGATGCAAGCATCTAAGGAGAACTTACTCTCCAGTTGTAGAAATAGATCCAGTCAACATCATCGAGGGCTTGTTTCAGTACGCCCGCACACTCTCTTGCATAAACCAGTTCGACGGCTTCACGGTCATTCCAAAGCCTAAAGGATGTAGGACGGTCCATGATCTGAAACCCATGTTCATCTAGAACAAACTGTCGTTCAACCCCTCATATCATGTACTAGATTGCCTTTGTGTTGCTTGAAGACAAGATTTGTTCTGTCTGCTGGGCCGTATCCGCTGGGTAGCTGCATGAAAATTTCAAAGGGTTTCTCGACTTCATACAGCTCTTGCCACTCAATAAAGTCAAAGTCTGCGACTTGGGGTCCAGTAGCTTCCTCCATCGTGTCGTCAAGGGGCGTCTAGAAGTTTTGAACTCCCTACGATGCCGAAAATACCATAGAACGAAGCCACAACACAACTGTACCAAATCTTCTCTATGCTTGCTCTAGAGTAAGCCCCTCTAACAGAAATGCCGTTATGGTTTCTCAGTTGGGTGATCCTCTATGCTACCATGTTGCTTACACTATCACGGAACTGCACTTTTGATAGCCGTTTGCTTTCCCCGCCTTTGGGTGTTACTTTCCTACTATCGTTGAGAATCAATCCAATCTGAAATCAGCCGCAAGCGAGCGGGCACCTATCATAACGAGATCATGGGATCAACTTGGTGTCACCTGTGACCGGTGTGGCATACCCGCATACCTGCTATGCAATAACTCGAGAGGATTACATCACTAGATAGAATTATGTCTCGCAATACATCATCACATGCAGTATTCTCTTACCGAGTTAGAATGACCCTTTGCACGCCGCTGGGTATCTCGTGGCGTGGATCATACCAAGCACATCCTTCCATCGAGAGGGATAAAGCCATTACTTACTTACCGCTCCAGTACCCAGTGACTAGAAAGCAGGATGGCAAGCCTTATGACATAGAAGATCATGATAACTAAGAAACAACTAGTAATACCGATTCAAATTCTGAATATTGCTTGTACTAAAACCTTGTCTTCTTGCGTAAACACACTGGCCCTTCGCCTTACATAAATCCAAGTGAGCGCTTACGAACATTCTTTGAGGCGTCATCACCATCCAGTTCCTTAAACCCGCTTCACTCCTACTGGGAAGTATTGTGTCATTTGTACTCTGGCCTTGATCAGTACTTAGTAGCTTGAGTACACTGGGAGAAGGGCGTAATACCATTTACCCCGTGTGATTATAGTATATGCCCTCCTCGTAAGTGAACATTTCCTCTCCGTCAGAGGAATCGGAGATGTCAGAGTTGCTCTCTAGTTTTTCGTGTCGCTTGCCAGCATCTTTCTTCTCCTTTTTAGCTTTTCGAGAATAGCTACCCATGGTTGGCGGCGGGAGTCTTGAGTGACTATATCAGCCTGTCTCTTGCTGCCCTGTTCGTGATCCATGTTACTGGTAGTAGACGCAAAATCTTCAGCTGTAGAGGTGAGAATCCTTAAGACCGCTACTTGTGAGATGAAAATTGTGCAAGAATTCCTAGAGCGGGCAGCCTAGGGGCTTTGTCTATTTAACATCCAATTGGTGTAGACTTGTACCTCTGCATATGAGGGGACTTTGGTAAGGTCCAAGATAAGATGGTGTGAGGAGCATGCAGACTGCGTGATAGTGTGTCTATCCATGATTCGTCTTTCAATGATGTAGGCTTAATATGGAACATATCCTGTGGCGCTATTTTGGTGTGTGGTATCACTAATTACTGGCAGATCCCCGTTAGGGCTGCAGAGGTCTACGATTCCATTGCTTGGGTAGTCAGTGAGAGGTGTGTGAGCCATGTGCCAGCTGGCAATACAGCAATACATGAGAGGAGGACGGAAGCATCAAGGAGATAGAGCCTGGCGACCGTTGCGTTGCTTACTGCAATCAATACAACCAATAACAAGATACTAGCCTCTGAAACTTGTGAATATCTGGGTAGACACCAGAGTCAGAGGACTGTTAATAAATTCCCTTACTACAATTTCGTGAAAATCCAGGGCCGCCTCCCATTTCCATCCATTTGAACCCGACAATCTTCTGGATTTCGTTCGCTTCGAACACAAATTTATATGCGCCAACTGCCTGCACGTAGCGGGACCTCCTTGCCTCCTCCTCATCAGTCATAAGCCAAGTGAATGTGTCGTAGTGATAGTGTTCCAGATTATACACCTGATCTGAGCGGTCCATGATGCGAATTTTCAGCGATCCGTCTTGGACGAACACATCCACGTAGAAAGACTTGGATGTCCAGTAATATCTTCCTGGTATGCGCCCAGAGGCTTTGGCGATGTTCCAGATACCCTGGCCGATGACAACTCTTCGGATTGCCTTTTGTATCGGCGGGATGCTCGTTCCATAGCGGACTGAGTTAGCTGGACGAAATCGTGGTTTCCAGAGCCTCCAAGCAGCTTGTCAAGTACTGCATTTGCAATGAAATCTGAACTGTCGCAGGATCCTTTAGTGTTTACAAGAACAAACACTGCGATTTGTGACTCCGGAAGGAGAATCGCAGTAGAAGTGAAACCTGCTAGTGAGCCTGTATGAGAGAAGAAAGTTTGAGCATCTGTGCCCTTGCCGATGATGGGTGGCTTGTCAAGAAGATCTCCATTTGGGGATAAGACGCCCGGCCACCCAGGCAGAGATCCCTTGACCCAGCCCAGAGCGTACTGGTTGATGGAATTGATCTTCTGTGGCATGGGTACATGTCCTTGAAAGAGGGTACCAAGTTGCTTGAAAGGAGAGGGTGCTGTCTTTTCCCCATTGATTTCATGTTTCATAGCGGTGAGAAGGCTCCCATAGTAGAGCAAGAGGTCTTTGGTGGTGCTGCATACACCACCAGCCGGCCCCATTATGGTCGAGGAGTCGGCAGTCTGGGATCTTATAGGTAACAACGTCGCGTCGTTCAGTCCCATGAATCCTTCGGCTATGTTGGAGTCTTCTCTCCATTCAGGGTCTAGCCTAGTGCGGTTCATTCCTAAAGGTTTAAAGAGTATCTCGCCTAGTTTCTCATGAAACTCGACAGTGGTTTTTCGCTTTATTATCTCGGCAGCCAAGGCATATCCCCAGTTTGAGTATCTCCAGCCTTTGCCTGGGAGGAAGCACGGTTTCATGCCATTGATCATAGAAATCAAAGATGACTTGTCGACCAAGGGATACGAGTTGCCCTGGTACCAGAGAATATTAAATGTTGGCAGGCCTGATCGCATGGATAAAAGGTCGAGAATGGTGCAGTCCAAGGTTTCGACTTCAGGAATGATGCTGCGAACGTTGTCATTCCAAGACAAGACCCTTGTGTCTACAAGATGTCCTATGAGGGAGGCAATCATGGACTTGGAAAGAGAGCCGATACCGTACAAGGTGTTCCAATCAGGTGCTTGTTCTCTCTGGTGGTCTTTGAAGCCATATTGCCCGTCGTAGCACTCTCCGTTACGGATGACACCGACGGAGGCTCCTGCGGATCCAGAGGCCTTCAGGATATTCTCAATGGTTGTTTGCAGAGCATTGAGCTGCTCGCTAATCTCGTTCGTCATGCTGGATACTGGAACTGGGCCAAGGTAGGGATGCAAAAGACTGCTAACCGGGGACAATGCCGTTGGGGTTGGAAAAGAGAGACCGAAGGCAACTGCGAATGTGAGTTGGCGGGGTTTTACAATGAGGCTGGCTTATTTCAGCATGTCTCCAATAACCGACAGCAGAAGAACAGTGTACCGCACCTACTATATAGTAGGCCAGGCGCCTCAGAATTAATTCCATAATCACACCCTTTTCAAGGCGCCATCCGGCACATAAGGCAGTAAATATGATTCACATAGCTGCGACGGCTCTAATACACCTAGATTCAGTCTGTGCCGAGGAAGCAGATAGTGGTGTGTTCTCTACTCAGTGTTGATTCCGATGCCTTACTGATAGCCTTGGCCGTATCATCCCCGCATGGATGGACAAGTCGTTCAGCTCACCGAAACTACAGTGAGGCTGACAAGGACGCATTGCAGTAGGCCATGCATTGATGCAAGCTGCCAGAAACGATGGCCGTTACAGACGTTGGAAATCTCACCTGTAAACGGCTGAATAAATCATGAAGGTCATACACTACCCCAATATAACGGGCTTTGGAGTGCCAGAAGTATCTCTTAAGTTTCCTCTTCTTAATGGATAATATGTAATGTAAGAATATGATGATATATTTTATTTATAGTTTTCATTAATTTTGTTCAATCACGATTGTGAATTCAGCAATCAGTGATTATATATTAAGTCCTATGAGATAAACATTTATAATAATGCAAAAGTATATATAAGTAACTAAACCTATAGGTGTTTCTGTAATTTAGAATGCTTTGAGTACTAAAAATATACTTCAAAAGTATTATTGAAATGCATTTGATGGAGTTGAAGTTTAGGGCAGCTGGCAATATATACGCTCAATCGCGACGCTCTTTGATAGTCCTAGACTTCCCATCACCAGACAAGCTCATTAGTTGCCGCTTATAGCATACTTTGATCGTTGGACAGTCTATTGGGGCTCGCGCATCTGAGTCGTGTGGCATTGATCCTATCATTTTGTCATGGGTGGTGATCACATGTGGTAGCGTTCGGCAGTTCTGGAGCGCGCCCATCCCTCACCGAGTAGGCAAACAGAGCCTCATGCGAACCACAATGTGGCTCGCCCAGCGTCCCAAATCCATGGACACCATACCCTCTCGACACCGACTTCTTTTGTGGAGTCCGCCCAATTCTTCGTCGGTGCAAGGCAGACCGTACCAGAGAGCACAATCGAGCTTTCCCTTTGTCCCTTTCTCATTCGTTGCCTATCAGCGCACACATATGATCAATTGTTGGAAGGACCAAGAGTTTACCACCCTCCTTGTGCTCGTGTCATGTCATCTTCCCATGCGTCAGAGCCAACTGCACTATCTCTCATTCCGTGTCAATCATGGAGCAACAACGAGCCATTTCCAAAGCCCGCTGGGACGAAACGTTCAAGGCTAGCTTGGAAAGTCTAGGGTCCAAGAGTGCACTTGTTAGGCGCGACTTGGACCATAGGACCTTCGATATTTACCTGCGCAATTTGCTAGCCGTTACACAAAATAGCAAACTTGCAACCATGATATCAGCTGCCCAACCGGTTGCAAGCTTGCTAGAACAATTCACTCGAGCAATAAGCATTATGGCGCAGACTCAGAGCACAGTCGCCCTCGTTTGGGGGCTGTACAGGCTTTGCTAGAGGTTCGAATATACCATTGTCCAGTAGCTTTCAATCATCCATTTCCGACTTGGCAATTTTGAGAATTCTTTTCTGCTAACAGTGGGAGGATGTAGGTCTCAAAGAACTTCACAAATATACTTGGAGCTATCGCCGAAATGCTGTCCGAGCTTACTTCAACGCTGCCCAAATTTGAAGCCTACATGGGAATATTCCCAGAAGCTTACGAGCTGAACGAACCGCTTCGTGAGATATATGCTGTTTATATCAACTGCTGTATTGAGGCCATTCTGTTTCTCAGAAGTAATCGATTCAGTACGCCACCCTAGCCGTCTGGCATTCAATGGCCTGCCTTGTTGACATATATCGCAGAGATGCTGAAGAATATCCTTTTACCTAAAATCCGGAAATCGTTTGAAGCTGCGAGGGAAGATTTAAAGCGTCACAGCAATAGTTTTACGAACAGTGTTAACGTTGCCACGGCACGGCTTCAACGGGCCACATATAATACTGTGACAAACACCCATCAAGAGATAGTGAGGCATTTCCAAAGACCTGCAGAAGCAACTTTGTATGGTGTAAAGTTCTCTCCCAACCCCAGCTTCCAAGGAAGAGTAACCGAGTTGGAGTTGCTGGACAAGTACATACGTCAGCCCAGGCAGCGTGACCCAGCCAATATGACACCACAATCTTGTATGATTCGTGGTATGGGAGGTATGGGTAAGACCCAGATTGCCCTCCAGTACCTTTATCGCCACCAAAAGGACTACACCCATATTTTCTGGGTAGAATCTGAGACTGGACCCAAGATCATCAAGTCTTTCCACAACTTCGCTCAAACACTGATGCCCACCAAAGTATCAAAGAACCAAGCACTCAGCTTTGGCCTGATGAAGAACTGGTTCAAACAAAGTAATAAACTCAATCGATTTTTTCATTTTACCGCTAATTGTATCATTTGATAGACGACTCGTGGTTGCTCATATTCGACAACGCAGAAAATGCAAGAATTGCTAATTATTGGCCTTCCTGTTCACATGGGTCGGTTATTGTCACCACTCAAAAGTCAATGCTTTCACATATTGCGTCCAGTGAGATTCACTTGACTGGTTTTGGCGAGGATGAGGGTAGTGAAGCCATTCTCAAGCACTTCCGTCAAGAGACTCCGGAAATAGCATCCAAAGACTCAGATATTGCCAGAAAAATCTCAAGAGAAGTAGGGGACTCCCAATACTGCTATTCCATGCCGCAGGATTCGCAACCCATTCCCAGTGTCGGTTAAAGGACTTACTGGAATTGCTGCAGCAACCAACTTCCTACAAGGAGATATTAGAGTACGACTCCAGTGATACAAGTACTTTTCAATACGAGATCCCCATGTCTAGGCTTTGGGGATTGGCATTGAAGGAGTTGTCTCCAGAGGCAGTGCAAACACTGCGAATTCTGGCCATGTTAAGTCCAGATGGGGTTCCCGAGGCCATGCTAATGGGGACTGGATAAACCCCAGCTTTCATTCCTTCAAAATAACCAGAAAACCAGGTAAAATACCACCCGCAAATCTTGGCCTCTTCTGTTATCACGTGTCTTCACTATGTATAAAATATCCCAGAATAGCGCGTGAAGGCGTGTGCCAAGTGGCTGCGCTACATGGGGACCCGTCTCTTTAGTTGAGAAATGGCAGAATACCACTGGGCTCTCCGAACGTACTTTCTTTTTATGAAACTTACTTGTGACTTTTCAGTTTCCTGCGACTACGCCAAAGCTTGTGTGGCCGGCATCTCGTTCAGATCAACAACAGCATGGGCACGTCTGACTTGCTTTCAATGCATAGATCTCTAAAAGCCTACGTCATACAGCACATGGACTGGTCTGAAGAACCCCTCGTTCTGCAACATACATTTGACGCGACGGTTGAGATCGTTCGCAAATCTTTCGTGCCACAGTCCGCGACCCAAAGCCCATCAAACGAGAATTGGGACACTTGGAAAGAATACTTACCTCAGGTTCTAAGCCTAGAGGCATTTTATAAGGCGTGGAAGAATAAAGTAATGCCTTCAACTACCTTTGCATCTCTTCTTTCGGATGCCGGTACATACCTGTTTGAAATTGGCCTTCGGAATGACTGTATAGCAACTTTGGAGATTGGCACAGAAGTTTGCAAGAGAATGGAACAAGACGATTCGATAGTTCCAATATATGCCAATGTCTGTGCTATACACGGGGCTATCCTGGCTGGGATTGGCCTCAGTGGTAGGAGACTAGCCCGTGTTCCAATCGAAAAGGCATTGCAGTTGAGACAACGGCGTATTGAAACACTTACTGGGTCGAACTCTACTACTATAGACGACTTTTTATTACTATCCAACGGCTGGAATGACCTAGGTGTCCTCATGATGCAGAATGAAGAATTCGAGGATGCCATGGACTGTATCCAGAAGGGATTAAATATCAAGCAAGAATGGATCACCGAGAAAGATTATCCTCAAAAGTTTGGTGAGAGCTATAAAAATCTTGCTTATTTGTTAGTGCACCAGGATCGAAAGACCGAGGCCGTTGAGTCCGCTAGAAAGGCATACGAACTAATGAAGAGAGCTAATGGTGAAAACGCACAAGCGACCCTTAAGGGAAAGTTTGTTTATGGTTGCATCCTACTAGCTACCGGTGACCTTGAAGCTGCCAAAAGGGTTCACAAAGATGTCCTTGAGAAGCGAGGTAAACTGTTGGGCGAGGTATCCTTCATTACAAAGGACAGCAACTACGTACTAGGAGAGATTTACCGCCTTTTGGGTAAGCCTGATAAAGCTGAGTAGGTTGACTCAAGATCCCAATGGGTTGTTCTATCAGCTGATATGAGAACTACAGAGAAATGTTTCGCAAAGCATTGCAGGATGTCGAAAAAGCTGGTTGTGGGTGAGTCGCCTCGGTGTATCATTGCTCCACAGAAAAACGCTGATATCTTGTTCAGAGAAGAAGCTATTGCGAGAACGCAATACCACCTTAGCCTTGTCTTGAAAGACAAGGCAGAAGGCCATGAATCAGGAAGGGAATGGCTCAAACAAGCCGAGGAATTGAGTCAGAAGGTTCAACTGTACAAGCAGGCCATTGCAAATCAGTTAACAGCTGAGCAACTTCAAGAAAGCGATATTCGGATCTTGGATTTTGTTTCCTCCATTTGGTCAGGAGGCCGAATCTAACTGGTTCGAAGCCGCCTTTTCCGCTTGATATACGAAAAACAGTGGAGTAATTTCTTTATCTAACGTCGCTAAGTGATCCCGGACAGGGTCCTGTTTATTGTATATAGTTGATTTAAAAGAGTTCTCACAAAGTGGACTCTTAGACAGTTTGGTGATCATGGCTGTATATTAGGCTTCAAAAATAATTATTGAGGTCAGAAATCAGAAGCAAAATTATCATTGGGCCCAGGTAGTAGCTAGGACGAGTGAATAAACAGGGCTATTCTGTATTAGTAGATATTTTGTAAATAAGACGTCTGTAGTAGATTAGCTAAAAGTATGAAGTCTAGAGGTAGGTATGACATACCCCTAGTTGAGAAGTGGTAAAGAAGAAATTGATGAATTAGAGATGATTGATCAAATAGAGTATGAGTATGGAATTCAATAAATCAGAAAGAAATAATATAACAGTCTCGGACCTGGATGAGAAAACTGGCCGGTATGCTCTAGAACCCTCGTGGGTTTGGCTCTTCGACAGCATAAACTAGCTGGCTTCGATTTGGGAGTATTTCCGAAATAGAGTATAATTGGCTCCATACTCATTGGATTTAAATTGTCTGGTAGGAGGCTTTGTTTCAGTGGGTTGAGTGCGAAGATGATGCAGGTTTTGTCATGAGCTGCTATGCCTTGGTTACGGCCACGATTGCAGCCACCTCGTAGCACCGACGTCAGGTATGACAGCACGCGTGCTCAGCTGTTTGTATGTTGGGGTGGGACTGGATATTTGTCCAACCTTTCGAGTCGAAATTGATCAGTTGTTTTTCTCATGGGCTTACTCCATGGCGGTTCCAATTTTGTAGATTCATTATAAGAAATACGAGGCTTGGGCACCCATCAACAAGCATCCCTGTAGCTCAGTTGGCTAGAGCGTCTGACTGTTAATCAGGAGGTCGACAGTTCAAGCCTGTCCGGGAGCAGCCTGTTCTTTTTGTCCAATTTTTGCGGTATTTTGAGGTTTGGAGCTTTGCTTTGTTGTGGAGTTGTGGAACTGTCTGTGACACATGGTCCCTCAAATTGCGGATCTCCTACCATGCCTTGCTTACCCTAGAATGTCACAACGGCGTTCAATTTTCTCTGCCATATAACTGCTGGAAAAAATAGGCACATAGTTTTTAATGTTCATCTTTTTCTTCTAGGGCTGTCAAATTCCCATCAACTATACGTTGAGACGTTGATATATTACTGGTTTCGCGGGCGAAGTGAAGACCATGCTTAATCAGGAGATATATGAACTGACGAAAAACATGAGTACACGTGTACAAAATTGCATTGACGTACAAGATATTGGCATATACATAAAAAGTAGACTTGTTTGATATCTAGTTGAGATGAAAGAGCGAGTACAAGAGCTGTCAGAATGTCTTGTTCCATATGAAGAGTACAGTGACGATGGTGATATGACTTGCACAACTGGGCCCGATTTCTCTCATCCATATTATCGCTTGGTTTCTCTGGTACACAGGGTATGACTATGTGCAAGGATAAATTCTCGATCGTTTGCCAACCACCTTGGGGACGAGAGCGACCAGTGTTGGGAACAACTGGTATGGCCACTCTGCTGTACGGTTCCAGAATTGCTTTAGTAACAATATTCCAGCTATTTGGTTTTTTATTCAAATAAAAAGGCCGCATACACAGGACCAGGAGAGTTCAAATTGTTCTGAACGCAACGTCAATGGCAGTTCAATGCCACTAACATTGAGTGAGTCAACAATTTACCAGTTGAGACCAGGCTAATTTTAAACGACGTCGGGTCCAGGGAGGCAATTCACGAGGCTCGATTTAATACTATGCATGTAGGCAGTACATCCAGAGCAAATGTCACTGCGGTCGGTGTTCTAAGCATTGAACCGATTAACAAACAGACACAATACCCCACTACATAGCAAATATACGATCCTAGAAGTATACCTAAGATCATATTAGGTCAAAGTATGCAGAGATAAGATATGAGTGAAGTTAAAACGCTATACCATAACAAGCATATTATACGTTAGACGCGTAAAAGTTTCCACTTTTGGGATGAGTGAGCTCGGGACTCGCTAGCAAGGGGCATTTGCTTAATCCAACTCTCTAGAATTGCTGGCTGACAAATTTTATGATCACTATAGGGCGTATTAACGCTGACAACCCCTCAAAACCCTAGGCGTAGGCTGCAGCAGTGAGGAAGATAAATTGATTGACTCATGATAACAGGAGCTGCTCGCCTATTCTACTTTCCTGGGCTGTTCTGCATGCATATGCGATCGTCTCTGGCTTGATTCCGTGGTCCTCGGCAATCCTTTACGAGTTGGAGATTCATTAGAACCACTTACACTACTACCTCAAGGGGTGATATCTGTAAGAATCTGTGACGCCAACTGGTACTAGAGAATTCTTTTGCTCGGTTTTGTGACGCAATACAACCCCAACCGCATGAATATTTTTGTGGTTCAATACGTCGAGCCTTCATCATGCAGCTGAAAAGTCTCTTCCAACGGCCGCCAGGCTACGTCGTTGCTAGTATTATAGCTTCCTTTGGTGGCCTTCTCTTTGGTATTGACACCGGCATCATTGGCCCTGTTACTGTCATGGAAGACTTCACCAAATATGTTGGCCACATCTCCCCAACTGTTCATGGACTCATTGTGTCCTCAATTCTCATCCCAGCCGCATTGTCCTCTATATTTGCAGGCAGACTTGCTGATGCTACGGGTCGGCCACGAGGAATCGCAATTGGTTCTTTCATCTTTGCTGTCGGCGCTACGATTGAGGGTGCTTCTCAGCATATTGGGATGTTCATAACAGGACGCATCATTGAAGGTATTGGTGAAGGCTTGTACTTGGGCACTATCGTGGTGTAAGTTACCGTTAATCTCCCATACTGCTGTCCGAGTAAAACATGAACTGTTGAAGTGGATATTAATGGGATGTGTGTGCAGTTACATTTGCGAGATTTCTCGCCCAAAACGACGTGGGGCGCTCACCACCGGTCCACAGCTTCTCACTACTATTGGTCTCGTTGTGGGTTTCTTCACCTGTTACGGCACTGGTAGGATCGCTTCATCCTTTTCATGGCGCATGCCGTTCATACTGCTCGCTGCATACGCCTACGTCTTCTCTGCCGTCTCCTTTCTCTATCTCCCTGCTTCACCACGTTGGCTTACGCTTCGTGGAAGGACGGCAGAAGCTGCGGCTGCATGGGAGAAACTTGATGTTCCCGCCGCTGATCGAGAAAAGATCATGGTGCAGCTTGAGACCGCTGCGGTTCAAGAGAATGTAGTCGAGCTTCAAGATGTGGCATCTAGCCAAGTTCATACAGAGCAGCAAATCCAGAAGTCAAAAGGTCAAAGCACTTGGAAGTACTTGCTCCAGATGCGCGACCTCGCTTTTCTTGGCCCTTTTCCTCATGGGAATGCAACAATTGAGTGGTATTGATGGCGTACTCTACGTAAGTTATTTGTGACCTACCTAGAGCTATTATCTTGTCGCATTTTGTTCGATATCTATGAAGCTAACCGCCACCATCGTGCAACAGTACGCTCCCTCTTGTTCCAACAGGCCGGCATGTCATCAAATCAATCCACATTTCTAGCTTCAGGAGTTTCTGCTATCCTGATGTTTGCCGTTACCATTCCCGCCACGCTCTACGCTGATAGATGGGGTCGACGAACAAACACAATCTTGGGTGGGCTAGGACTGACCTTCACCATGTTCCTCATGGGTGGCCTCTACGCTGGAAACGCAGTTCATGCCACGACCGGTGCCGGCCGCTGGGTCGTCATCGTCTCGATTTATCTATTTTCTGTGATCTACTGCATGTCGTGGGCCGTCAGCATGAAGATCTATGCTGCTGAGATCCAACCACAACGAACCCGGGCCGCAGCAACAAGTATGGCACATGGCAGCAATTGGCTGACAAACTTTCTTGTCGCGCTTGTTACACCGACCTTGCTCGCTAACACCAGCTATGGCGCGTATTTTCTGTTCGGAGGATGCACGCTATTTACTGCTCTTGTCTGTTTGGTATTCATGCCAGAGACCAAAGGCAAGAGCTTGGATGAGATAGAGCAGGCTTTCTATGGAAACTCTGGAAGCGGTTTGAAAGGGCTAGGTAAGACGATTGAAAGAAAGCTTTTCAGAAGACTATCGACTGGGATTGCTCCTGATCATTGCCACTCAGAACGCGAATAGTCATGATTAGCGAAGGACAAATTTCGGAAACGGAAGTATAGGAGTTGGTATAGGACCTGCAGTAGCCAGAAGTTTCTTGCAATAGACAATAAACCATCTTTGACGACAGTATGTTGCATAGATTTCCAGGACACTCTTGGCACTGCCCCAATTCTTCTGGGCCTGGTTATTTGGAGTTAGTCGAGGATCATTCCCAAACATAGGATCAGACCTGCAAGTCAGAAACAGGGTTCTGACAAAATACGTTGCGGTGTCCTGGACGCTGAGGACAACCCTTGTATCATTGTTGGTCAATGCGCGCAAACAGTCAGCAGATATTCTCCAACCCAAGCGCACGAGCAAAGCGAGTTAATACCTTGTACTACGAACCGCCCTGATACATGAAATGCCACAAAGCACCATGACCGAAAGTAGTAGCACAAAGTATGATCCTGAAGCGTTGCGCATTCGCGGGTTTGTCAATCACAGCACGACGGCTGCCAGTGACCTGATTCAATGGCCTACTGGCATGGAGGAGCATCAGCTATGGACCGAATCTTTGGACGGTACTCAACTCGAAGTTCGTCGGTTCATCCCCAAGGTTGTCGTGGACCAGCCTGGTGATGCATCTCAAAACCGAGCTGTCGTCTTCGCCTTCGGTGGCGCTTTTGTAGGCGGCAGTGTCGATATATTCCGCGGCTTCATTTCAATATTTGGCGAGCTCAGTGGTACCCAGGTGTTTGCTCCCCAATGGCGTACCGCCCCGGAGCATCCATATCCAGCTGGTGTGGAGGATGTATACGCCACAGTTCAATTCATCCAAAAGAATGCAAGCCGGTTTAATATTGACCCGGCACGCATAGTTATCGCTGGACTAAGCGCAGGTGGAACGCTTGCTGCTGCTGTCTCAATCTTAGCTAGGGATCGAAATCTCCAGCCCGCAATTGCAGCACAAGTCCTAAGATACCCAGCGTTTGACGACGCCGCGGTGCTGAAGCCCCATCCTGCACGTAAAGAGCCTGGATGGTGGACCCAAAGGGACAACGACACTATATGGAAGGCTTATATGGGTGGGATTGATAGAAGTAAGACCCTTACCGGCTTTTTGTTTCACTTTGACACAAATGATCAAGAATATTAACTTGTAAAGATGAGAGAGACGATCGCAATACTCCACCTTACGCCGCACCGGCTCGCTCTAAAGACTTGCAACATCTGCCACCTGCTCATATTGCTGTCGGCGAATATGACCTGTTGTGTAATGAGGACAGGTTGTATGCCCAACGATTGAGAGAATCAGGAGTCGAAGTTGAGTACTTTGAATATCCCCAATCATCTCACGGATTTGATGGCATTCCTGGAAGCGTTCAGGCTAAGCTGATGTGGGATAGAGAGGCAGCTTTTGTGAGGAAATTCTAGTGGATTGATTGATACGGGCAATACTAGTAATTGAAGACATCGACTATACGGTCTACAAATAGCCCTCCAGGGGTCTACATATATTTGTGCCTCAACCAAGCAAAGTATCACTCAGATATGGTTAGGTACATTCACTGCTCAAGCTCAAACATCGCCTGGGGAGGGTGGCACAAGTCGCTTACGGGGCCCCTCAAGGATTAACTGTTGGATTAATCAGTTCCCACTCCAATCCCCTGTCAGTAATTTTGTTTTCTTCAGCTTGACCTGCAAGCGTAAAGTCGCCGACCTTATCGATAGGATGTTATTCGGCATCCTCAATGCATTCACATAAACAAAAAACATGGGCTGACAGATAGTATCTGTGTGCATGTCTGTAATATTTCATGCATGATGCGGCCCAACATACCTCAACCTTTTGAACGTAAAACAAGTTAAAGTATTTATAGCTCCGAATCAAAAGTCCAGCTTTGCAGGCTTCGATTTCGAGAAATGGAGTCAGAGGCTCAAGTTCCCCTTTATCTCGGGGACCACCCACGGCGGAGGAATTATTGGAAGCTGCCAAAGAAGAAGACAAGAGTCTGTTGAACGTACTGCTGGATCGCTTCAATAATGGTCTTACTGCCTTACTGTTAGATCCTCCCAATGCGGGTATCAACATACGAACCGATGGTGGTCTTACTGCCTTGCATTTGGCCGTTCGTGAGGGCAATATTGAGGCGGTAGAAGCTCTCCTGGACCGAGGTGCTGATATTGAAGTTCTAAGCCCAGGCTTGGAGACGCCATTATACTTTGCAATGAAATCAGAAAATGCCCAGTTGGTCGAATGCCTACTAAGACATGGTGCGGCTCCGAACGCAGAGACACTTGGCCTCATGCCTTTACAGATGGCTGCAATTGTGGGTGATGAAGAGATGGCTCGTCTACTTCTCGACTACGGTGCTGATGCGAGTATTACAGCTCCTGGAACAAGGGAGCCTTTGTTTCTTGCTGTGGGGTACAGCAAGGCAAATGTCCTTAAGCTGCTGCTCGATCGAGGGGCTGATCCGAATTCATTTTCGTCAGAAGATCCTCCCACCGTTCTGCATTTGGCAGCACAGGCTGGCAATATTGAAGCGGTTCAAATATTGCTCAATGAGGGAGCCAAGGTCGACCCTCGGGATTTTGAAGGCGCTACACCTCTATTTCGAGCTGTTGATGGCGGTCACTTGGAGGTCATTAAGATGCTGCTGCAAAGAGGTGCAAACACCCGTACGTGGAGATCAGACGGTGTTTCGGTCCTTGATCTAGCAGAAGGCAACAAAAAAATCCTAGAGCTGCTCCAGGAAGAAACTGTATGGCAAGGACCACGCGTTCGAAATACAGGCACTGGAGACCAGGCCGAGCAGCCGGCGACAATCCTAAAGCCTCTCCCACAGCCACCAAGCACTGACAGGGATAAGATGGTCGCATGTCAAGGATTTGAAGCCATCGTCATTGATTTCTTCATCGGCGGCGAGCATGAGCAAATGGTACCCAAGACGGCATCTATCTTCGAGCTCCTTTATAGCCACGGGCCACGAGCATTCAGCACCGAGCTCGATGGTAAAGTCCCAGACTTCACATGGTATCATTTACCAAGCAATAATGTATGAGAGTCACATGTTTTGAGTCTGTTTCATTACTTTGACGACTGACTGATTGACTACAGATGGTCTGGGCTGAGGTGGGTAGAGCGGCATGAATCATCGTATGGCCTAGTTATTAACAAATCACTTTGTGAAGACATTAATCCGGCGCATCACCGCTGAAAAAGGTGACATTTCGGCCGAGGTTTACGAGGAGGCGAAAGCAGAACTAGAACTTTCGCAGCACATAGCCGGCCGGGTATCTCAAGTTTCTGGAACAAGTCTACCGACTTTACGGTCACATAGCCGTCGAGTACCAGTGAGTAGGATTTCAGTATAAATGCTCTCTTTGGGTGGTGATAAAACTAAATGACTGAACAATAGGGTCGAAGCTCCTTATCTTTAGATGATAACGATGATGGAATAGTTTCATTTGTAGGTTAATTTTTACCATGGCTATTGGACGTCAGCTCACAACAGCGAAGATGCCATTCCTTCACTATGAGACGTACAGGGATATCGGAACATGGCTGATACAATAGATGGAGCTAAATCCCGTAAAAGGAGTCACATACGCCGCACAGGTCCTCCGATGTTCTCAAGCCTTAACCCTCCACCCAAGGTGAGCCGTGGAGCGCCTGGAGTTCCTTCTATACGACCATCTTCTGGTTCCCCAACCTTGACATCTTCTGGCTCGAGCATCCCCAACGGACTTTTAGCTCAAAAGCTCTACACGTGTTTCGGAGCCTCAAGTGGAAATTGCGTAAATGGCCTTTCGGCCGAAACCCGAACGTCACTGATGGTTCCACGACGGCAAGTTCTGATCTAGAGAGGCAGCCGGACCAAGAGAGCCACGGTGAAAACAACACAGCCGATGATATGCATGGTCAACCTGCAGGTGGCAATGTGGAATCAGAAAATAAACAGCCATTGCGAGACGGAGAAGCCCAAATGCCGCCAGCAAATGCGACCCTCCCGGCTGCTCAAGCTCGAAGTCAGGGGCGTGGAAGTAACGACACGTTCAAAAGAGCGAATTCTCCTGTCAATTTCGGGGATCAACTCGCAAGCCAGGCAGGAACACGCCGGAGAGCGCCAAGACCAGAGAATTGATGAAGAAAGGAATTTTGAGGCAGAGTCAAACTCTTACAATGGGTCCACGGGAGAGACGAATGCCGATCAGAGATCATTCAGGAGTCAACATGCACCTCAAATACCGCCGTCACGCCGGGTTGAGAAAGAGAAGATCTTGCCGCCTACTCGTAATCTCAATGAGCATCTCATCCGTGGTTATTATGAGCCTGGATTGCTAACTTATCAACCCCGACGCACCCTCGATCAGTATGCGTATGCTGAGATCAACACTTCGTCTCATCGTGAAAACGAACAGGTTGTGTATCGGTATACTAAGGATTCACATCTAACAGACACGAAGATCTTCATGGTGGATCAACTCTGGCTATGGGTACTCGACAAAAGTTTGTTTTCCGTCACATGCGTCTGATAGCAAGAAATAATGGCTAACTTTGACCAAGATACTATTGTCACATGTAGCCCACTTCGATGGGATGCATGGACATTGGCACCGAGGGGTATTAGGCTTAGGGCTCCCCATATGCAAGCACCTAAACCGACATTTCTGAAGTGGCTTGGAGGCAGAGGCGGAAACACATCACAAAAGCCGCATCCCAAGATGAACTCATTAATGCTAACTTATGGGGACAATCGACCAGGCGGAAAACCAGGAATGAGCAACAATCTAATAGGCGGCAAGTTTATTCCCCAGAGGCTGATGCATGGCCAGAAGTCAACCAAGACGACCCTCTCAGCATCCCGCAACGCGTAACAAGATACCTATTTCGACAAAGTCGCGGTGCTATAGGGTCCGTTCATGACCTAGCCGGTCTTATCACCACCTGCTGTGTTGATGTGTTTGACCCTTACCAAATTCCTGATGAGTTTCTTTTCCTTGACTTCTTTGAACGATCCATTGGTAGAGTGGTATGTCTTCAACCAGCTTTTTTCCCTTGAGCAGTGCGCATGGCTAATTTTATAAGAATGACAAAATCGCGAGCCACCTACGAGCATTCAAGGAGGCGTTAAGTGAACTGAAGGACGGACAAAGAGAGCACGAAGTCATGGACATCACGGACGAAACCGGACTTATGATCGAGGTTGAGGATATACTCGACGAGTTACATACTCTAAAAATGGTCTTGAAAGATCAAGAGGGCGTCATCACTGATATGAATCGTATACTTGAAGGCTTTACAGTGGAAAGCCGGAAATCACCAAGGGTGGAGACTAGGACACTCGAGAACCATCTCATTCGTATAGAACGAATGGAAGACGCAGCCAAGAAGGCAGACACATCGGTAATTTTGACCATCTGTATTTTCCTATGGGAGATATGAGACTAATATGAATTGGTAGCTTCACCGTCTAATGGATCTCAAGCAGAAACAAGCTAGTTTGACCGAAGCCTGGTATGCGCGAGAGTCAGCTCGAGACACTGCTAGACAGGGCAAGACCGTCATTGTCTTCACAGTGGTGACTATTATTTTTGTGGGTTACACCACATACTAGACCTGTTTCTTTTGGATACTGACTGGAAACAGCTACCTGTCTCATTCATATCTTCGGTCTTCTCTATCAACACAAACGGTTATCCTTTTGATGCGGATGACAAGATCCCGTTTGACTATGTGATGAAATGCATCAGTCAGTAGCTTCCCCTCGTTTGAGTGAATACTGAATTACTGAACGTGAAACCACAGTGACTATCGGACTTGGTCTATCGGTGCCGTTGATCATTATTGCATTCAAGGTGGATAGAATCGCGGAGACGATATACAAGCTTCGCAGATTCGATGAGAAACTGTGGGAGAAAGCAACGATTGCAGCCATTATTTTGGGCATAACTGCAGCAATTTTAACCCCAATTTGGACGTCTGGACTGTCTACAAGCACCAAGGTGGCAATCACTGTCACTCTTCTCGTACTGGCACTTGGAGTCGCATTTGCAATTGGTGTTTGGTATCTTATTAATGTGGCCCAGAAAGCAGTTGGACCTCACAGTGTCACTTCGACTAACTCGAGTCGGTAATCAGCTAAAGATGGCTGATTTAAGGATTAGGATGAATTGTCAAATCATAGGGGTTTTGGGCTTGTATATAAGATATTTTTGCAGAATAGCGTTGTTTAAGATAACTGCGAGAGCACACGTATTGAAAGGATCATCACCAGGAGGCCAATAGCAGTCATCATCTGCAGACTGAATGAGAGCCACCCTAACACCATTGCCCTGACCCCAACACTACCGCTGGCAGCCCTGTATGTGAATACTTCAGCCATTGTGGCAGCCGCAGTGGAGGCCATGTGCTGCCAAAAGACCGCGAGCAAAGCTATAATAGAAGCCACTGTTATGCAACCCAGTGCGACGTGTGAGACGGTTCGAGAAGGAAAAGGCTTGACTTCTCTCTCACTTCCTTGTGATTCTGCGTCTTCATGCCAGCCAGGAAAGGTGTAAAGCAGGACGAATGCAATAAAAGCAAACGGAATCGATATGAAACTAGGCACATCGCAGGGCGTATCAGTAGAGTCCTCGAACCAAGCACGTAGACCTAGAATGGGTTTGTCAAGACTTCTACTCACATGAGTCCCACAAAGACAACCTCTGTTCTGAACTTATTCGCTGCATTGATCAAGTTCAGGAGTCACCTAGTCCATTAGGCTGAGACTGTCGGATAATTGTTGCCAGCCGCGTTGCACTCCCAGAGCAGATCCACCCAGTAGTGCTCGACACGCACATGCCGAAGTATCCAGACCGGACTTGAAGTGATGCGCTGTCCTCAGATAAGGAATAGATGACTGATGACGCATTGGCATTGACCTCAATAGGATTTGGCTCAGGTGGCGAAGAGCGATCCGCGTATGATAAAGAGAAGAGGTAGATGTTGCTGAGGTTTTCGCTCGTGCAACCCGCAACCAGAACAGCTAAACCGATGAAGTCAAACTGTGTCAGGCATCCATGCTAAAGCGTTGGCCAATTCAAAAGAGGGTGGTAGTTACATTGCAGTACAAGCGAGATCAAGATAAAGAACATCAAGACATGATGATAGCCGATGAAGGGGATCCTAAGTCACGAATCATCTGTCGTCAGCAACAGAACTTAAGGTTAGTGGACAGCAGAAGACATGGGAAACAAACCATCTATGCCAGCTTAATGGTATTCCCATTATGTATAGTTCTATGAGCGATCGTTCTAGTCGTCGACGGTCTTTTGCTTGCGATGCGTCTCTTAGATTCACCAGATTTGTCAAGCTTACCCCGTTACATGGTGTCGTGTCACGTGTTGCTCAAATGTTGATGGCAAGGGACGCAATAGCTAGCGATGGACAGGGTAGGGCCAATTTAAGCACTTGAGGATTCAGCAGGATAAGAGATGTGGATAAACTATCCTGTATCAACATGGATTTTATGCTAGCCTATAATTATCCCGGCCTTAGTTTTAGGTTGGTATACCCCGTATAACAGCGCTGATTGAGATAGTTGAACTAGAAATATTGGCATCAATGCAGTGTATAGTTGGATACAAATGTAGCTATAAGTATAATTATAAGGCCTGGTGTGGGTATAGGTATAGGCGTGGAACCATCTTCTTCATTTCCTCCCGGGATTCAGGGTAGGTACCTTAGTAGACTTCATGGAGACAACATGTACAAAATGAGGACAAAAGCTCAGCCTAGATTGCGATTTCGATTAGGATACAAGCCTTGGCCTTATTAAAAAAGCTTAGGAAATACCTTCAGTTTTTAAACTTAACAGCCTGTTATTATGAGTCTCTTGTATTTTCTTTCGGTGCTCTTTAAGGTTTTCTTAATTTCTGACTGAGATATCTTCGCTAGTTACGAGGAGTTTCTCCCTTCCACTGTGACCACCAACACCTCTCTGCCTGCCTCGTCACATGAAAATTACATAAGTTAACCCCGCCATTTCTCGAACCGTAGACGCTTAGTTCTTGCCTCTACATCCTGCTAATCAATCAGCTTGATGACTTACCCGCCCCTTGTGTCTGGGTCTGCTCTGATCTCAGCTATACGGTCCTCTTTCTGCCCACCAGTGTTCAATGCTCTAGACCAAGAAGGTTGGCGTCGCGCCTAATTACGCCCCATCATCCACGGCCGCCTCAGACTGCAACAGATGAAGCCCGACTGTCGGACTTGGAGGGTCCGCGGCGTTCCTCCTGGCTTTTCCAAGCAAGACTTGGAGGTCGTCCTGCGGTACCATCCATCTTTACAATGCCCTGGAGCAGATGCGCAATCTATATCCAACCCTCTCCTTACAAGTAACGGGAGCACCATTTTTACTTTGGCCGTCGACTTTAAACCCGGCTTTCAGGTTGCCACAGTACGTTTTGGTCAAGTGCCGCCTCTGTTAGACACCCTGAAAGGGCAATTGACAATCGATATACCGCTGAAGGTGGTGAACGATGCCCATGTCACCACCGGACCCCAAGCGGCGGATGCGAAGTGTATGAGAGATACCGATACAATCAAGACGGCTAAATTGACGATTGATTCGGCTTTCGATGGTTTAACAGTTTTGCATTGCCCTCAACCGGACCGCCACAATCTCGACATACTGGCTGTATCCGGTCTTGGAAGCCATCCTTTTGGGTCGTTCATTAGCAAGGAAGATGGCCATATGTGGTTGAGCCAGAGCCTTCCGCAAGACTTGGCGTCTGCTCGCGTACTCATCTACGGATATAATACGACTATGGTTGCGAGCACAAGTTTTGCTCATCTTGGAGCATTGGCAAGCTCTTTACATTCTGCCATCAGTCAACTTCTTGCGTCAAGCCAGTCAACGCCTTTGATATTGATTACGCATAGCCTAGGTGGTTTGCTAGCCAAGGAAGCGATGACGAGAATTTGCAATTCTGGTCCTGCGTCCGAACTAATGAAGCGCGTTATTGCCATTTTATTTTTCGGTGTTCCTCATGATGGTATGGATATCGAGTCATTCATACCCATGGTTCAAGGACAGCCCAACGCAGCGCTCCTAATGTCAATCGATAGAATCCATTCCGAGGTTCTGCAATTACAAAAACAGAATTTTAATCAGGTGCTGCAAGCGTCACCACACGTAGAAGTGTATTGCCTCTATGAAACTTCCTCGTCTCCAACAGCTATCAAGGTTTGTATTTCACTCCGCCTACATTGCCTGCTTCTGATTCGAATATATTAGGGCCCAGACGGAAAATATACGATGAATGGAGCCTTGAGGTGCCTTGTCACCGTTCCTCAGCAACAAGTTGCCTTCCCGGGGTTCCTCCTCTGATGCCGCTTTCGCCATTCCTCGGACACATTCTGAGCTGGTCAAATTTCTCTATCATGATGCCAACTATGATACAGTCCGCCATATCCTGGAAGGCATCACCCAACGACATACCAGTAACGTTATAGAACCCCTTACAACTACCCTTAGCCCAGGGTTCCTGAAAAATGATACACGAAAGCAGCTGCTACAATCACTACGTTTTAATCAAGCGCGAAGTCGCGAAGTGACTATCGATGCAGCACACGGCCAGACTTGCCGCTGGCTTCTTCAAAATCATCAATATAAGGACTGGCTCGATAGGCGCAAATTGGCAGACCACCATGGATTTCTGTGGATCAAGGGTCATCCGGGCACCGGCAAATCGACACTGATGAAGTACGCGTTGAGTGTATCAAGATCAAACCATGGCAGTGACACATTAGTTATTGCTCACTTTTTTAATGCTCGTGGAAGAGATTTGGAGCACTCGACTATTGGTCTCTATAGGTCTCTCCTCGTGCAACTATTTCAAGCCCAGCCCGATTTACTAAATTCATTCGATGCATTTCTGAAAGAACGAGCCATTGAGGTCGAAGATGCTTTACATCTTCTGCCCTCCAATTTATCACTCCTCAAGGAGCTTCTGTCCATGTTAATCAACAGACAAAAGCATTCATTAGTCTGTTTCATCGACGCATTAGATGAATGTGCTACCTACGAAGTGAGAGATATGATTTCGTATCTTAGAGCCTTGGGTGAAAGGGCTGTCGAAATGAACATCGAGTTCCGGGTCTGCTTTGCCAGCCGACATTACCCTTACATCAAGATTGATCGAAGTCTAGAACTAGTGTTAGACGATCAGCGTGGCCATGTTGAGGACATTGCTACCTATATCAAATCGGTCTTAGTGGTCAGGGAGATGGACACGCCTCGAAGCTGAGAAAGAAAATACTAACCAAATCTAGGCGTATTTTTATGTGGGTAGTACTTGTTGTCCACATACTTAACGAAGAGTATAACGGAGATATTACTTGTCTAAATAAGAGGCTCGATGACATACCGATGGGTCTACATGAACTGTTCCGGGGATCATCTCCCGGGATAAGCAGAATTACGACAAGTTTATATTTTGCATTCAAGTTATTTTGTTTGCCTACCGACCACTACGTCCGATCGAGCTGTATTCTGCTGCCCAGGCTGGAACTGGCGATTGTAAACCTCGGCCGGCCAGGGACGATGATTCGGCGCTTAACTTGCGGGTGTTTGTATTGAGCACATGCAAGGGCCTAGCACTTATCACAAAGGAGGATTCCACCGTGCAGTTTATTCACGAGTCTGTGAGAGATTTCCTTCTGAAGGGCAATGGCTATCAAGAAATATGGCCCGGCTCCTTCAAAGATTTCGAAGCTCATTCTCATAATCAACTCTCTGCTTGCTGCAGGCGGTACATTGCAGTGGCCACAGGAGTAGCTATAGAAATCTTCACAGGATACGGAAGGGATGGAGTTTCTAAGACAATTGAAATCGGCGGGCTTAGGAAACGATTTGCGACTGCCATGCCGTTTTTGGAATATTCGGTTGGGAATACTCTGAGCCACGCAAATGCTGCTGAGGGTGGCGGCATTTCACAGAGACAGTTTCTTGCCGATTTTCCATGGGATGATTACGTGCTATTTCGGCAAATATTACAGGATGAATGGTTTAGGCCCATGTTTGGTCATTTTCGCGCACAAATCTATGCCCGGGATAATCTTCAGCATCTGATACTTGGGTGCTCTCCAGATGTTTCTTTTCTCTGTGAGAAGAAAGGTTATCCACCAGCAGTGCTCAGTGCATTCATCAAAGGTAACCTTGAGGCATTTCAAGCTATATGTCAAATACATCGGCGCAATATAAACAAAGACATGGAGCATATACCGATGCCAGCTCTGTCAATGAGCCAGTTTGAAGAAGAATTTCATGATAGATGGATGCATCACTATCTTGATCTTAACAGCATTTTTTCTTGCTTTGCGGCCCTCGCTGATGATAAGATATGCCTGACAGTGCTCAAGTCAGGCATTATACCCTTGAAGTGCAAAAATCGGATAATAACGGTCGGTCCGTGCTGTCAATAGCTGCGGAGTTCGGCAGGGAAGAGGTCGTGAAGACAATACTTGATCATCTGACACCATCTTGGCAATTCAAACTTCCGACACGCTTTATACCTAGGCATTGGATTCAGGGAACAATAATGATGAGTATGCTCTTTTGTCAACATCAATCGAGATTGATAGTAAGTGCCGAAGGGATGGCATTACTGCGCTAGGGTACGCCTGTAAAGAGGGCCACACATCCACTGTGAAGCGACTACTGGAAACAGGCCTAGTTGATCCCAATTCGCAAGATATCAGGATGCGCACTCCCTTACACTACTGCTCTTCAGGCCCAAATCCGTCAAACCTAGCAATTGTACAGCTACTGCTAAAGACTGCTAGAATTGAACCAGATCTAAGAGACTTCGATGGAAGAACTCCTCTTTCCTTGGCGCTGGCAAACCGCAGCTCGATGGCCATAGCAGCAGCATTGCTCGAAACTGGTAGAGTTGATCTTGAAGCAAAATATATCTGTGGCTTTTCACCATTAGACTATTTCGGGAGAGAAGAGATTGCCAGGTCACCTATGATACAGAGGTATATGAGATAAACAATCAGGTAATACTCTCCGAGATTGCCTTTTCCTGACCTAGCGAATGTTCTGCTCTTCTTCAATATTTCCTTCTCATCAATTACGAAGTTTCAGAGCTCTCTAATTCCCCATCGTTCTATTACCCTCTTAGAAAACGGATCTTTCGATCCTTTGCTCATCATACCTAACAAAATCGCTTTAGTTGGTTCGAAGAACCGCTAGCGACCAGACTTGAGCTGTTTTACCACTGTCTGTCATTATATCCAGCACCTCGTTATTTCAAGATGAAATATTAAATAGACAGACATTGAGCGACCTGATACTACTCAGACTACGCCTTATTGTCTACGTCCCATAGACTATTAGCAGAAAGCAAGAGTATGATATCGAGGGTGCTCTGGCAGCGTACTCCGGTAGGGTATACCAAGCCTCATGATATAGCATAAATTAAAGCATAATACTCTGTACTTGAATGTTTCTCAAGTAGTATCGACATTGTATTTAAATTGTATTATGCAGGGGACCTGGCATAACCCACCGCCCTCGGAAGTGGGATAGTTTATATACACTCATTGGCAGTTGAGTCTGTTATGGTTAAGCTCAGTAGGTTTTAGTCACAGCTTAGCGATGTGTAATCAAAGTGCAGGCTGCGTTGCTCGATGATCAGTTCTGGAAGCATCAACGGACTTTGGTGTGGCGACTTTTCATTGCGCGCACTTTATGGCGATCTTCCGCTTTCACCGGTTACACTTGTAGATGAGTGCATCAGTCCCCAGTTGTTATGATATCTCTTAGTGCTTGGATCACTCGAGGTGAGTTCTTGAGTCAAGAGCCACGTATGTAAATTCCTTCATCGTCCATAAGAGTCGTCCATCTAAGCATTCTATTACCAAGTTCGTACACAATCTACCGCTGCTTGCAACTTGACATGCCTTTATGCTCGCCTGGATGCCGCCGAATGAACCCCGAACGGAAAGGTTATAGGCTCTGGCTGAAAATGGTGCAAGATTCGCCCAGTTTGTACATGACTGACTTCAATGGAGGCATATCTTGAGGAACGATAAGTTGAATTGGCAACTCGGAAGCCACCAGAATCAGGGTGACTGGATTTAGTCCCACATGCACAACAACAACAGCCTAATTAGCGAGATCTAAGTGGTAGTAAATAAACGTCTTGCATTAACAGCCCACCGTAACGGCCAGGGGTCAACCAACAGAACCCTACGAGCCTACAAGGTAGTCTAGGCATCTTTCACGCTAAAGCTGCAGTTGGTGTAAACGAGATTACATTGGCTTTTCGTCGTCGAACCATCTCGGAAGCCATTTGGGAATCGACAATTCATGATTTCAGCGCCTTCGTAACACCGTTTCAACAATATTGTTCTCCATGGCATCCACCGGGAAAAGTGCTCGTTTGATTCAGCCCGAGGCTGTATCTCAAGCACCAAGTCTCGCCGAGACTCCGCCCTCAGCCCAGCAATCTGGAATGGAGGAGGAAACTCTATATCCGCCAATCCACAGCAATGCGTCAGAAGTGGCCGTCGAAAATGAGGTTGGTGTGACAGATGAGAAGCGGAACGGCGCCAAAGCAGGGGAAAGAAGAACCCGGCGCAACCCAGCCAGAGCAAGGAGGCCAAGATTCCCAGCGAACCACACCAGGGAGAAAATATCCTGTGGTCTCTGTCACCTGAGCTGCTGGATCTGGTTCTAAACAAGGTCCAGGACAGACCAACCATCAGGGCGCTGGGGCTGACATGCAAGGCCTTGTATTCCATGCTCATCCCACGGCTTCACCATCGTGTTTCTATTTCCTCGTATTCTGACGCCGAAGTGGTCGAAATAATTCGCACCCTTGGGCGCTATATGGACAGTACGCAAAAGATACAGCTAAACAGAGAGGTCAAGTTCAAGAATCAGCAAGACTGGTTCCCGACTGGCCTTGATGAGAAGTCCAAGCCACTTTGTACATCGTGGGTGAGGCGGCTGGCTATGGGCCCTCCTGCTCTCAATAGGAATGTGCGGTATATTGTTTCCAGATGTGTAGAGGAGGCACTTAGAAATCTGGAAAACCTAGAGACGGTTCAGTGCTGGATAATTACCAAGTCAGTGTACTCCATGCGTTCAACCATTTCCAACGAACTCTATGCTGCATGTTCTCAAATGCCAACTAACAATCAATGACAGGTCGATTACACAGGGCCTTGCATCTCTGAAAAACCTGAAAGTACTCGATCTATCTTTCACAAGGAATGGAACTGATGAGGATCTGCTCGCGTTGGCTAAAATCAAGGGCCTAAAACACTTCAAGCTGTCAGACGCTTCCTTCGACCCAGAGCGACGCAAGGCCCTACAGACCATGATTATAAACTCGGCGTCTACACTTGAAAGTCTCTGTGTTAAGACCTGTAATCGTAGTCCCATGGGACTTTTGCTACTTGACTGGGCAGAGAAGGATCCGACCTTAGCAGCCACCACATATAGAAAACCCGTTCTAACAGCTTTGAGATCACTGTCTCTGGATAGTTACACTATGGGGTTTGAAGGAATCGACACGATATTTAAAGCAATAGACTTTACTCAACTGGTTGAGCTCAGGGCCTGCAGAATGGATCAACATGACAGGTACTTTCTTCGCAAGTTCGTAGCTTTGGTCAAGGCTGCAAAGTCGGATGGCACTGGCATGAAGCTGCGGCACTTATGTGTGGAAATGTGGAGGGCCCCTTCTGCTGACGATACAATAGCGGATGTTGCCGAGAAAATTGAGGAAATATCTGAGCTTGTTTCGTGTTTCGACAGCTTGGAAAGTCTGAAGCTGGAGAACTTTGGAGAGTATCCAAGAGCTCGTATCACCACTAATCCCGGACTCGCAAACTCCCTGCTTCAGGCTATTTTGCGAAATAAAAACCTGAAGACGCTTAAGATTTCTCACAATCAGCCTGAACATGAATTCAGGATTCCGTACCTTTCACCGGAAAGCGTGGGGGCATTGATTGACGGCTTACATCTACTACAGAATTTCGAATTTGCACCGAAGGAAGGGCAGATAGTAAGTAGCCAAATGGCTTCTGTCTCAGACTTCTTTGAGCGCATCAACTAACCCTCGCTGGAACAGACTGGAATAGCTCAGTCATTAAGTCGCGGAGCTCAACTGACTTCAATCGTGTGTTTCCCTTATTACAGCTGGAAACCTCCCTCCACTGTGAAGAAACTAGGTCCGCACCACAAAATCCTACGTGCTATCACCAACGCGTTTTTGAACTCTCCAAGGGTCGTGGAATCATATGCCAATGCATCCAGGGGTGGACATAGCAGCAAGTCTAATGGCATCATCAACCGGCCTTTTGTATGGGAACATCATTGCAAGCTTAGGATGCTACAGGCTTCTGAGAATTGGGAACTGGCATCAAGATTTCCAGAGGAGCAAGAGATGGACATGGCAAAGCCGGAACAGCTATGGAGCGAGGATGGAAGACGTCAAGTGTGGTATCGAGAGTCTAACCAAAAATGGAGTTCAAGAGAGAAGTGGCTGAACAAAGTGAGCAAGTAAGGATAACTCCCAACGATTGTAATTGCTTTGGCTGGCCGACCGTTGCAATTCCGACAATCCACTTGCAATCAGTTCTATTTAGCACGTAAATTCCTATCGATAGCCACTCTAACCTTTGACATATTATGATTGTGAGCATCATCACGTACGTTAATCCTAGGGCTTGGAATGTGGTTGACAGGTCACTAGGCGAAGTATTGAAGTTTACACCAGATTATATCGAGGTAAGACTACCTAGGAGCTTCACGCACCACCGAGTTGCTGGCAAATTAACCACAATCAGACGACATGAGTGCCAAATTTGAAGAAATGGCCGCTAAATCAGGTGGTGGAATTATTCGCTTTCTAACCAATCATGCTCTATACTTTCGGCCTAGTTTCTCGCTTGGCTCGACCTCGGCTGACCTATGGCTGTGAAACACTCCATCAAGGACTCGTCCCCGCAGACATGTTCACATGGGGTCGCTGCATTCATCAGTCTGCTAGGAACCCTAACTTTGCCGTTAATTGCGCCAGCGTCATACTGAAAATCAACAACATCAAACCCAAGCCACCAGCAACAACAAGATGGAAGCTCCAGGCCAAGTCACGTCCGCTACTCTTGTAACAACCGCAACAACTTACCTCGACGCCATTTCCCGGCTAGACACTAGCTTACTTTCGTCGGTGCTTAGTCACAATTATAAACATACGTTTGCTCCATCGTCTGCCGGCCTGGGACCTCCTGTTGGCCGCGATGAATTCGTTTCACGATTCGGCACTCTGAGGAACGTCTTGCGAAGCTACCCTATCGGCATCAAGCAGACTTGGCCCAACACCTCCGTAAATCAAGTAACTGTGTGGGCAAATAGCGAGGCCGACTTCCACCCGCACGTTAAGAATGGGAAAGACGATGAATGGTGCTCCAAAGGTGAATATGTATTCATCTTCACAATGGATACTCAAGGGACGAAAGTCGAGCAGGCGGTAGAGTTTGTTGATAGCAATGCTACGCAGGGTATGCGGATTCTGGTTCTTAAGGCATTTGAACAAATAAAAGAGAGGTAAAATAGGAACCAGTATATGATACATATTAGAGAATGTGTTTAGAGTGTTATGGGTCGTGTGAAAATTACATGTCTAATCTGCCTCCATGAGAAGATTGAAGTCCTACGAGCGCTGCAATGCGTGAGGGTGCCTGACATTTGATTGATGGCGGTATTTTTATTTGTGTAAGGTGTCAGATATGCTTTCGCAAGCATCAAATGTAATTATTTCGTCAAATATGACAGCATGTATGAGTCGCCATTCCTAATGGAACGTGCAGAATCGCTCCGTTTATCGTTTTTGATCGTATGTGCTGCCGTCTGCATTGGCCCCGGCCGGTTCAAACGATTTGGCCTACCACGTGACATTATGATTCAGAGCATATTCTTGAAATAGGCTTGTGGGAACATAGAAACACTTTCTCTCTGGGTTCATTTCGACATTGAACACGATCTGCTTATTCCAACACTTCCTTCAATGTGCAGTATTATAGCTAGAATTACTTGATCCAAATCCCTCACCGCGAGATGACGCTGGATGCTCCCGCCACCACACCAATGGATTCGTTTGGGAAGACTTTTTACATCGAACCGAAAGCCCGACACACACACACAGCGATTATGCTTCATGGCCGAGGGAGCGACGGAGAAGAGTTCGCTGACGAGTTTTTTGACACTCGGATGTCTGACGGAAGCACATTCGCTGAGAAGCTGCCAAGTTGGAAATGGGTCTTCCCTTCCTCCCAAACGCTATGGAGCACTGCATTCGAAGAAGAGATGCCGGCATGGTTCGAAGCCCACTCACTGACCGACATCACCGCCCGGCAGGATCTACAGATCTCGGGAATCCAAGGTTCAGTGAAATATCTTTCTAATATCGTGGACCAAGAAGTTACGAGACTCCAAGGCAAAGCAGATCAAGTGATTATGATTGGCATCAGTCAAGGTGCTGCTATTGGACTCTGGACTTTATTCAACTTAAATGTTGCTTCGACAAAAGTTGGTGCTTTGATTGGAGCTAGTGCATGGCTGCCGTTCGCCAATAATTTGAAACATTATTCTTGCCAAAAGACACACAGCCAGAGCGATAGCCACTCGACCAAAAACAAGATCGAAGTAGAAGATTTTATCAGAGAATTGATACCTACTCCAATACCCCGGGCATCGCCAGTAGCAGCGTCTGGCCTGATTAACAACACCCCGGTGTTTTTGGGACATGGCATTGATGATGCGTATGTCGATGTGGAACTTGGACGCCAAGCACGCGATGTATTGGTCTCCATTGGATTTAACGTGGAATGGAAGGAGTATGAAGGCGCAGAACAGGAAGGGCACTGGTTCAAGGAACCCGAGGAAACTGATGATATTTTCCAGTTTATTCAAAAAGTGATTACAGGGCCGAAGGTTACCTAGAATTTCTATTTAGAAACAGAATGAGTAGCTCGACACCTGTCTATTATTTATTAGTTATCAAATAGAAATTATCACATAATTGCACCATATTTGCTCATATAGTAGACTGTCGACTAAGAATTCATACCATGAGCCAGCCTTTGATATGGGCGCCTACACACAACACGCTTTTTATCATTTCATGCTGCCTTTGCTATTGATCAAGTACACCATATCGGGCCAAATAATCTGACCATATTGGATATTTCCCCGATTTTCGATCAAAATTAGTCATTTACTGACATTTTGCGTTCATCATCCGCCCCGTATTGCCAAGACCCAGGCAATGCAGGTTTGCCCAGGCATCACCAGGCATCCACCCATGATGATCTTCAAGAGTCAGAAATCACAACTTATAAAGCCACAGTTCATAGAATCTCCATGTTTCCACCCTTAACCATTTAATTAGTCTTGCATATCATTTCGGCAAATGAGCCTAGAAAAGACAAGCCAACATTCTAAGCATTGACACCCCGTCTCAGTTTTGCGTCGAGTCAAATGGCCAACGACCTCATCAGCTCTTGTCAAGAAGGTAATATATCATAAGTTTACTGGGGAGATTATTGTGAAACCAAGGATCAACATGTTTGAGCCTTCCAAACCGATGAACTGGCAGATGCAAGACGACTTCATACACCCAACCGAGATGGTGCATGCGTGTATCCGTGACAATAACATTTTTAAATTGCGAGTGCTGCTTCAGTCCCATCCACTGCCAGACTTAAATCGTCTCAGTAATTGGGGTACGCCACTTCATGTTGCAGTCTACTGTAACAGTCTTATGGCGGTTGAGATGCTTCTTCAAGCTGGCGCCAATCCATTAATAGATAGCGACATCGAACAATCAGAGTGGGGTGACTTCTTAACACCTCTCAGTCTAGCTGCTCGAGAAGGACATCGAGAGATAGTCCTAATGCTGTGGCACAGCAACTTGCCTGAGATTCATATAAAGAACCATCAGCCCTTCGAGACATGCCTTGCTCAGGCTGCTTACCAGGGTCATGTCACCATAGTCACCGATCTATTGGCTTGGTGGGACGGATGGCCTCAAGCCATCTTGAACCAGGTTCTCCATTATGCCGCAAGTCGCTGGGAGTATTATGTCGTTGAAGAGCTCCTCTCTAGCTCCTCTTTTGATCAAAAAGAGCTTGACTCTGCTCTACGTGCGGCAACACGACATAAAAAATGTCGAGGACTGGCGAAACGATTATCTATGAAGGTATGGACTACTTCCACCAAGAACAACTCGTTGCGCTGCTGATACATGCTGGATCTAACCCGAATGCGCACTGCGAGACAGAATGTCCTCTCATTGTGTCAGCTGTGGGCTTCCATGACTTGGTAGGGGGCGTCAAAGCATTGTTGGAGAATGGTGCGAATCCTAATGCCGTTGACGAAAAGGGACATCTGCCCTACATATTCTGGCTTCGCCTGTGTTGACTAAGAATGAGCGCGCAGCTACAAGGCGGTTTTGCGAGACTGGAATACGGCTTCTACTCAAACACGGCGGGTCTGTCTGCCTACAAAACAACTCAGGCGATGCTCCTATCCATTTGGCAGCATACAACGCACCGATAAGAATATTCAGACTCTACTTGTCTACATACCCAGGAGGTGAGACTGCAGGTGCACTTGGGTCGGTCAACTGTCATGGCGAGACTTTGCTACATTTTGCCTGCGCTGGAGGCCAGCTTGAGACAGTAAAATATCTCCTGGCACACGAAGGCATCAATGTAAACGCAAAAACCTAAACGGTTGGTCACCTTTGATTTGTGCTCTCGCTCCAGCACCACGAGATCCAAATTCTCCTTCTCCATGTAAGGGTGTATTTGAGGCTGTACGTATTGCGCAGCTCCTTCTTTCTCACGGCGCAGATCCCCTTGTCACCACTGCAGAGGGCTGGAACCCATTGCACTGCCTAGCATTCTATCCAGATAGTGGCCGGAACACTGAAGTGCAAGACATGGTTGAGCATCTTATCAGAAGAGGCGTTAACATGGAAGCTCGAGCAACTTTGTTGATATATCACGGGGCTGGGCATTATTTGGGGGCTTCTTGGGGATTTCGGGTTTTCCAAAAGCTCAAAAGTCTACCCAAATATCCAAGGACTTGGAAACCAGGATTCCCGCTGCTGCACTGGGCAGCATACCATGGGGCTGTAGGGGTCCTTAAAGTCATATTAGAGAACGGCGTTACTCTTTCTATGCTGAATTCCACGGCAAGGACAACGGCTAAACAGACGGCACAGGCATCGCCACGCTTAAGATACCACGGGGTATTCGCAAAACTATTTTAAATCTCCTGGAAACTGCAGAAGATCAAGACTGGGATTCGGAGGAACAATGACCGCCTGAACATATTCTCCTACTACCAGTCATAATTCTCAAAAGAAATGATTTTGCCAGTACCTTCAAGGTAATGTATAACTAGGGCTTTTCTGTATTGAGACAGCTGAAAATGTAAATTCAAGGGTGCTGTTCGTAAAACAGTGTGCAAGCTGTGTAGGCAATGATGCCAATGCTGGGCTGGAGATATCCTGTATCACAGGGGCTCATGCTCTCTCAATTTCGCCTGATAATACAATATTTGGGGAAATGGAGGGATTCAACGGATTGGAAGTAGGTTTGGTGACAACAGCCTAGGCCAAGTACCAAAAGGTGTCGTGATTGATGATAAAATTCCAGGGACGATTTAGCCTACAATCCAATGAGATTGAACGTCAAAATTGGAATGCGACAAGTTCCTTTTGTATATATGATAGCACCTTAGATAATAACTATCGTATTTGTAAGCATAGTGACACTTGTATGGTTGAGCACACTCTTGGTGGGAACCGTCATGCAAATAGCAAAGCTACACGAGCTTGACTCCATCAACACGCATTTGTCACAGTAAATGTAAGCTTAATCACTCAACCGTTTTTATTTGCAATTGAGTTTGAACCCCAATATTAATTACTCAATGCCCCACATCAGACTGAACAATCATTAACATGGCGAGGTTGCAGCATGCTCATAGGTGGAATATATGTTATTGTTCAGGGATCGGTTCAGCAAACCCCGCATAGCCGGGATATGGGAAACTGTCGACTCGTGTGGAGTAGCTCTCGTAATGAATACTTGGAATGAATTCTAGTGGACCTATAAAGGTTGGAAGGAAGCGATGGGTGATCTTACATGTGAGATTCTTTTATTCTAGTTTGCTCTAGTAGGCCTGTTGTTGTGCTATCGAGGGAATTGGCATATAATTGAGCCGACAGAATGTTGTATCAGCATATTATCATAGCAGGCTTCGCTGCCCTTGCTTCTGCCACAAATCCTCTAGCCAGGCTCTACGTTGCTTCGTACGCTGGAACTATTTCGACAGTTGAACTAAAGTCTGGTGGCCGGAATAAGCCTTCGGTTCTCGAAGTGACTTACACTACCACTGAGTGTGCAAAAACCCCTCTTGGCTCACTCTCGACCAACAGAAGAAGCTGCTTTACTGCACCGATCGCGATCTCACGACGCCCAATGGAACATTAAATGTTTTCCAGACCTCCCGTGATGGGAAGCTCTTACACCTGAGCAGAGTCCCAACTATCCCCGGAACTGTCAGCTCCGTGGCCTATGGGAGGAACAAGAATGGCCTGGCCATCGCTGCGTACCAGACGTCAACGTTTCAAACATTCGATGTCTCTGACCCGAAAGCGCCGTCAAATTTACAGTCATGGAGCTACACTCTGGAGGCTCCGGGCCCTGTGCTGCCCAACCAGGAGGCCCCACACCCACACCAAGCAATTCTAGATCCAACAGGGAACTATGTTCTTGTGCCTGATCTAGGAGCAGACCTTGTCCGTCTCTTCCAGGTTGAATCTCGCTCGTTGTCGTTGGTTCCACTTAGTCCTCTTGTCCAACTCCCTCCTGGTACTGGCCCAAGACATATTGCTTTCCACACCACCAAAGCCAAAAAGAGCCTATTGTATGTTCTAGGCGAGCTGGCCAATACGATCACGACCTACGAAGTCTCGTATCCTCGTGGCCAGGCTCCGCGCGCCAGCCTGCTCCACACTGTCTCTACTTTCGGTGAAGGCAATTCAGCACCAAATGGAACAAGTGCAGCTGAGATACAGGTGACGGTAAGTTGGGGACTCTCAATTGAGTATTTTCACATATATAATAGCAATGCTAACACCTACCAAGGGAGATGGAAAATTTGTTGTCATCTCGTCGCGTAACGACAAGAAGTTTACGCTACCTAATTTCGACCCCACGAATAGCACCCAGATCGTCTCCGACTCCATCGTTACCTTTGGGATCAACTCTCGGACCGGCTTGCTGAAGCTGTCACAAGTATATCCTTCAGGTGGTCGTGTCCCACGTCATTTTGAGGTGAACAAGGCAGGCACACTGGTTGCCGTAGGGCTTCAGTCGGATTCTCGCGTCGTGTTAATTGACCGGGACGCGAAAACCGGAAATCTGAAGGGATTCAGAGCGAGTGTGAGCATTGCAGGGAAATTGTGGCAAGCATTTTCGACGAATAGACTACGATTGAATGCTTCGGTATTGGGAACTAGAAAACACGCCGCAATATTTTCATCACCCCATTAGATTAGACTACATTAGTCGCAAATATTGCCTCGAGAAATGATAGAATCTCCTCGAGTGTTATGGAGCCCACATATAAATAGCTGTGCAACAAAATCATCATTTGCATGTCAATGGCACTGAGGGAAAGTCACACAATCCACTCCGATTGGGACCTATAGTCATAGAATGCTCTTTTAGGTAAAGGTAGCAATGTTGACTTCAACTTGAACTAGGAGATTGTTACGGGGTTGACGTATCTGGAAGAAGAAGTATGCGAGGCACTGGAGCAAACCCAGCTTACACACACCTTTCCAGTCCTTCTGTAACTTGCATACTTGACACCCACACCAGAACATTGACCTCACAACTTTAAACTCCTTTAGCTGTAACTACTGCTGGATTCTCTCAACATGATTAAGCAGGGTGGTTTAAATCTATGACTTCACGTGATGCAAGCGGGGTAAAGATACCTTTCGTTTGTTGTTGGCCTGACCTTGACTCCATTCACACCATGATGAGAAATCGCCCAGTAACGGTTCTTGTTGTTATTCTTCTGCTTCTGCTGATAAGTAGTAGCCTTATTTGGCCTCATACCTTTAGTTCTGGCACTTCCATTGTTAACATGAGCGTTACGCATACCGTTCTCTTCCAGTTCAAAGCAGACGCTAAGCCTGATGATGTGAAAGCGGTGAGCTCTTCGTCAGATCATCCCCAAAAGTTTAGAGCATGTGCTAACAAGCCATAATCCTATAGGCTTGCAGCCGATTCCTTGAGCTCAAAGATAATTGTATCCATCCAACTACAAAGGAATCTTATATCACCTCATTAAAAGGTGGTCAGGACAACTCTCCAGAGGGGTTGCAGGTATGCCAGGAATACCCCAGGACCTCATCCTCCCAATTTTCATTGACAACCCTATAGAACGGCATTACACATGGATTCGTCGCGGAATTCAAATCTCTTGAGGATCGCGACTACTATGTTAAGAGCGACCCTGCCCACCTGGCTTTTGTCAAGAGCATTGGCGGCCTAGTTGACAAGGCTATTGTAGTCGATTTTTCTGATGGGGTCTACTAGTCGTTGCTGATACAACCATCAAGGCACTCCAGAGTATTACATGCAGAAGATTCTTACACTTTGTGTTTTCCGGTCAAGAGATCAGGAATCTGGTCCGGGTAGATTGGATGAAGTGGTCAATTCATAATTTTAGACGAGGTATTGAGTGCAATTGAAGCAGCATGTTACCAATAGCCTTTAAGTCATCTATGGGGCTAAAGTAATAGGTGTCTTAAGGACTGTTAGGAATCCCTCATCTTCTCTTTCATCAACCGACCCCTTTGGAGTCCTTCATGATCGCGGGTTTCTACGGGGGCTAGACAAGACCCGAATCTGCATGGACAATATTGTGCCCACAACTAATATTTGGTGGGTCAAGATAGGACCAGAAGACGACGACATTTGCCATGATCGTCAGATACAAATTGACCTTTGGTGATGAATTGAATCTTTGACGGAGTTTAATCCGAAAAATCTTCAGCCACACGTTTAGTTCCTCGATAACTAGACTCAACCCGTCCAGCTCCACGTTGAGTGCCCCGGTGCCACGTGGAGCATATTCCTCAAGTACCGAGGACGTGTCCGTCTTCAAACTGACATACAACGGGGGCAATAGATCTCACCACGACGTACAGCTTCGTATACGTCATCATAGTCAATATCCAAGAAATCCTCATCGGACCAAGCTTTAGGATCAAGCTCCCGACCAACCCAGTTCTCGCGCATATCTGCATCCTCCTTGAAGTCAATGGCCAAAAAGTCAACGCCAGTGAGCCCAACCATATCGTCGTCCTCTTCCATGCGCATTTGCCACATCTGGACCTGGTTGTATCCGCCATCGCCAGCATCAGGGTCTTCGTAATTGAAGGTATGGAGCTGAATCTTGACAGGCATGTTGTTCCATTGCTTCTGCAACAATAATACCTCGTTAACCCAATGTTGAGAGTTTGGCATAAAGTCATTGCACCAGAAAATAAACTTGATGCTTTTGACGTTTGGAAGCTGAGATTTCATGTCAAGAAGGTCCGATACCAACTTTCTCGCAAACGCCCCACCACCTTCTTCGCGATCCCAAAAATCGATGGTTTTCCGTCCTGCACCATCATCCAAGAAGGTAGGCTGTGTCTGAGACACCTCCACAACGAGCTGCGATGTACTGAGTTTCATCCTGCGCGAGCAGCCATCAAGATATGGCGCAAATTTGACTGTCTTATTGACATACTCAGGCGGTTCCTGAACAGGTATCACTATTGTGTGATCTTTGTAAAGGCGTCTCTGAAGATTGTCTGAGATCTTTTGATGAACATACATGAGCGGGCATGTAGTTGGAGTATAAGCCGTCGCCATGGTCAAAAGGTTACTGTGAGTCGCGTCTTCCATGATATAGTCCCATATTATATCATGGATGTCTCCAGGAAATTCGGAGAGTGTCGCTGTAGTCTGGGCCATGTCGTTATGGCAATGTCTTAATGCTCTCGAGCTGTTGGCAAACTGAGGGTAGAGTGTGCGCTTTTAAGCAGGAGATTCACGCGAGACGTTCACGGCCATATCGTCTCATCTGCCTAGAGTGGATACCATAATTTAGCTCGGCAACCACATAACATGTGCTACCAACAGTACTCGTGAATTTCCCGCCTAATTATCCACACAGCTGGCTGAGTTACTCAATTAAGCCTGGCTCAGGAATGGTTTTGCAGGGGCTCGACATGGAGGTGCCAATAAAGATGCTGTGCATCAACACCTGGCGATGGTTCAAGCGTACGTAGTAAAGGCCAATTTGAGAGCTTTGGCTTGGCTAGTCGACGTCTTAAATTTAGCCATAGGATCAATCTTTTCCAATATTACGCCAAATAGGTATCTCATGGCGATTACAGAGACGGGGCGGGTGAAACATTCGCATTAATAGATTCCGAGAAGGCCTTTGCCACCACCTCAACATAATCTCTACCTATCCCTCCAAGGTGCTCCTAGCTATGCTTTGTTTCATTGCCATAGTCCAGTTCCAAATTCAAGCCAACAAAATACTTCTTACGCCCAAGCCGAGATCCTTTAGTAGCTTGCTGTCTTCTCGTCGGATCCACATTCTTGTAGAACCAATTCTTGTCATGACTTGTTGTTCCATAGCCTTTGACAACTGCTCGCCGCTTCCTTCTCGTTCTCTTGGTAACTTACTCCCTGGTCCAATTCCTGTCCTTCCGGCATCACTCCTAGTAAATGCAAAAGATACCATTCTCCGAGTTCACCACCTACGTTTTCTCGCGCAAGCACCAACCAATCCACAGTCTCCTTCCCAAAATATTCCTCAAACCCTTCTCCACAATAGGAGAACACGAGGTGAAAAGTCGTTTCGCCAACTTTTAAATGAGCCCACCGGGACTCACTTGACGAAGGAGGCGAGGTGCTGACCATACCTCTCAACTTCAATGCTGGAGCTGTAATACAGAGAAGCCCTGGGTGGAGTTTGGGGGTAACTTGAATAGTTCCAATGCATCTTTTTCCGAATTCAGGCCAAGAGAGGCAAAGGAGAATAGGCCGTCTATTTCTGCACATTGCTCCTCCTGGTTCCTCGGAGATGCTGAGTTGTCAAATATTGTCAGAAGCTCACTGCCAACGACAGTCACGGCCTTCACACGCGGCTGGATATCCTCGTTCTCCTTTCCTACACCATCAACAAACCCTAAAGATCCAGGACCCCATAGCGGTCCCTCCCATCCGCACCAACTCCAACTAGGAAACCCTTCTCTTCTCCTCATGCCAACACGGCCCATCCACAGCAAGCCAATATTGAATTGGTCCCTTGGAATTCCCCAATGGAAACCAAAGGGATACAATTCTCCTTGAAGGGCTTTCAGAATTCCATCAAACGCATTCAGCGAATCGTTAGGATCTGTCATCTTCCTATACATGTACAACACGAGAAGGTTACTCCACTCCTTCATCCTCTCCATTCGGCGGGATTCACCCACAAAGGGATTTCGTAGCACACCGAGTCCATAGGTTTCCTCAGGTTTTTCATTGGCGATAAATGCATCATCCCAGAAAAGATTATGATTGTGAGAGCGTGTTTCATTTAGAGATTCGCAGCATGTCATAGCGTTGCATTCGAAGATAACTTGGTGATCTGAGAAGTAAATGTTCCTGGGGCTCAGAAGTGCTTCTTGGAATGTCCATGCTCTTGTGCCCCATTTCGTGACCCAGATGGTTTGGTTTAACGTTAAACCTGTTGTGACAAGTTCCACCTCTTTATCCTGGCCAGGCGAGGTGATAGAACATGACAACTGTGCAAATGTTGGAATAATGGGATTGACACGTGGTAGTCCACTAGTAGCTGATGTTGAGGAGAGTGCAACCAAGGTACTGTACGCGCCACGATAAATGTCGCACATGAGTGAAATCTGTTCGGCTTTTTGCACAGGGGAGGATTGATCTATACAAATGGAATCAACCCATAAGTAATTTTTGCCTAGAGCGATGGTGATGAGTATCGCATCTTCAATAGTTTGAGGGAGAGATGAGAGGGTTGTGCCAAATTGATGGATAGATTGGGGGCAAGGCCCCAAACGTAGGAAAGAGCAAGATAGTCGCAAGCCATGCCTGGATGACGAATAACGCGACGTGACCTGACATCGAGGAGGTAGATTTGAGAGAGCTCTGGCTTCCAAATTGGCTTGCAGGTTAATGGATGTAACTTGGAGCAGCGACTTATCCAAGACTCAATCATCGAAATTGAGTATAAAGATTGAGGTAAGTGTCTTCCACCAAGAGCAAATCCTTTGTTTTGCGTATCTATGCCAACTGAGGCATGAGACTCTTCCTTGGCCTCTTCTTCTTCCTCTTCTACAATGCATAAGCCATCACCTCTCTGCACCATCTCATCCACTCCCTCTAGATCCCTGGGCGGCCACATTACCAAAGTCAAATACCGAGCATATTGTCTCTGACCTCCTCCATGGACAGGGTTTACCTTATCTTCTGCAAAATGGCCACCCAATCGGGAGATCGTAGGAAATGCAAATATCCACAATTCCTGCTCATTATTCATAGGAGAAGGTGAGCAGGAATATAGACAACGGCATACAGGACAGTTTTCGTCAAAAATAAGAGAGCTCACCGGCCCGAGGTGACGCCAATTTGTTTGGTCGTCGATACGGGCTTCAGGACTCAAGGACTTGAATTTCCAGAACGCCTTTTCGCAATCATCCTTTATTAACAAGGTAACGAGATCAAGGGAAATGCATCGTTTGCAAGGTAACTCGAGAAGCGCCGGGTTTGGAGCAAAATCTCTTCTCTTTGGTGAGAAGAACCAGCCATACTCGTCGTATTGAAAGTTATCTGGGCACTGTGACAGAAGGTGACCGGTGGTACGGCAGTTGATACAGAGGAGCCTACTCGTGGGCGTATGTGCTTTCATGATTTGTGACATGTTTAGTGGGTGAGAAAGAAAGCAGAAAGGTTCTCCCTTCAGCCCTCTTAAAGATATAACTTGCACCCTGGAGTAAGCCCCTTCAGCTGCCCCACACTTTTTCTAATTATGAAGCCACATTAAAGAGTAATATATCAAGGGTCTGCCTGAAAAATTCCTTGTCGTCAAATAATGCCTTTGGTCGTAGTATTGGTGTTCAATGCTGTCTGGTCAATTTAGTACTTTCAGCTATAGTGACGTGCTAGGCATAAACCATTGTCACAATACTCGCAGCCGGGTGGTCGCCCACATGAGCTAATCAAAGTAATTCACTGCATAAATTCTTATCCTTTGCTTCCAACTTGATGAGCCTTCTAGGACCACTCTTACTCTCTATTACTATGATCCAGTAATTTTGTCATTGCGCCTGTCCAGCATGTTGGAGCTCAGACCGCTTGTCCGCCATGAAAAAGGGACTCGTCCAGTTGGTCAGTGTACACTCATAAGGACTTTGCATACCCTTCATCATGGTTTCGTTCCAGGCCTTAATATCATCGAGGATGGTGAAACAAGAGTTTTAAATGAGGATGCATACCCATGTCGTTTGCCGGTATACAGGCAGAATACACACATCCGGGAGGGGTGATTTCTATTTCTTGTTCTTTTTCTTTCTTCCTATTCATCAAGCAGTACCGAACCGTCTCCCAAATACAGACCTGTTTCCTGCCTTTCTCAATCGCGGCGGCACGGGAGCTTCCCTTTCAACGTTAATGACCGTTACCCGATTCTGGGTTTGATTCAAGCGGCTCAGTTGACACTGTTTCCCGTAGGCCACAATGAGAATCTTGACAGACGACTCAGGGCCATGAACCACATCGAGAAAGGCTTCGAAAAGTTGATCCAAACTCCTGGCCTCTTCCTCGTTCCGAAAAACGTCCTCTGCCTCTAGGACTACAAAAAGATTACCGATACCTTGAAGTAGGTGTACAAAGAGCCCCAGCCATTCTGCAAACGAGTGATGGGCCTTCAATTTCGCGACGTTAAAATTTCCAGGGTCGGCCATGACGAATGCTGGGTTCACACTCATTGACTGTGATATCATGGACTTGATTATATCGATCGTTTGGGCGCCCACAGGATCACTGTTTTCCTCTGCGTCAAAGCCGGACAAGTACCAGACCACCGGCTTACTCCTGGCTGGAGATGGCCTATTAGTTCTGTAGCTATCTCTTTGACTCTTGCGTGCGCGCCTGCATGGGTTCGGAGAACAACGAGGACGACCTCGGAGCTGAGATCCATTCCGTAATAGTTTTAAACAAATTCACTCTATTGTGACCGACTCGATTGTTTCTCCAGGGTGGAGCACGGCGAATTAATGACCTGTGTTTTTGAAGATCACGTTGGGGGCAACGCCGTAGGTAAATGGAATCGAGGACTTGCTTCAGATGTGTGTCCACCACGAGTGGGTGCATGCTTTTAACATCGCCATGGATCTCGTTGAGTTTGTGCGTATCACCTATGTGGTCCACCAAAGAATCAGAGAGTTGCAATCATAAAGCTGATAAAGTATCATGAAAGAGGCTTAAAACAATCTAGTCTGACTTACGGCTGATTACTTGTAGGATGGTGCTGACTTTGTCGTCCAGCTCCGCCTGGCGCTGAGTGAATCGCTGTTGCATGCCAAGCAGCGTTTCTCCTTGTTTGTTAACGCGCTGAATTATCTGATTGATTTCCCGAGTTTCTTCCTTGGCTGAAATGCTCGAAATCTCGTTTATCGATTGTGCGCAGTCACGAATGCTCTCGACAGTGTCTTTGTATGAAAGCTCAAAAGGTTTGAAGAGAGCACTAAGCGCGCGCCCTGCAGGTCCCATTTGGTACCATTTGACTGCCTGCCGGAGGAATAAAAGAACTTGTGCGTAAAGATTTGCAACAGCGTCTCTCATTCGGTCCGTTCGATATAGATCAGCCGAAATGTGAACTGTGGGCAGGACGTCCGCGATGAGACCGAGAGCTTGAGAGAAATGGTTGACGAGATTCGCATGATTGATAATACCCTTTCCATGCGCTTCAGATATACTGTGCATGATACAACTCTGATGGAGGAATGATGCCTTACCATTAAGATAAACTTCGTCAACCCCCATATTAAAGAGACATATTCTGGGTGATGTTGAGCCAGGGTGTCGAATACTTTTCCATAAATCATAACCCTGCTTGAGAGACCTCTCACCGTGCGCACCAGCCTGTTGTTACTCTTTGACAATTGAACATATTGTTCTTCAGCTTGAAGCGTTGCTTCCAAAAGGCTCGTGAGTGTGGTAGATGCGCACTCTTGCAGCCATTTGGAGGCGTGCGCATCCCCTCGAAACTGCTCCTTGAGGCTTTCGATTGCTGAAGAAAAAGCTTCCGATGCGATATCTCTGGATCTAGAATTTTTATAAACAACAGACAATTCTCGTAAAGGAATAATGAAAGACGCATAGCCTAGACTGTACAGTACCTTGGATTAAATTTCACATCCTCAGATGATGGGGCTTGAAGAGAATTTTGGACCACCATCGTTTCACATAATGACCATAGTTCAAAGATTGATGCTAAGGAATCCTTCGATGTGACTCTCGGTTTTCAGCTGTAGGCAAGGATGTCGCTGTGTGGCTGTGCTTGGGCATGTGACCTTGGACGAATACCCGGGCTGCATTTTGATGCCTGAAGCGACACGAACGCGACTTGACGGATTCCCACTTTGTTGGCTAACAAAGGACGCATTCAAACCTGCTCAATGGAGCAAATGCTTCGAAACGGCATCCAGAAACGAAAACGTCCCCAGCACAGTCCCACTTTCGCACTTCGTGAAGATTCTACACGCGAAGGCCTAATCCCATCAAAAAACGAGCTCAATCTCCCAGACAATCGGACGTGCCTGGACCTGTAGGACATCTGAGAGCCATTTCCAGAACGGCTGGTGAGCATATGCCCATCATAGTACTGTTTACTTTCATAACTGGACGTGCTCAAAAACTAATGGGCAGCTCAGAAACGTCGCTGCCGCGAAGCTGGAGAGATACCATCGAGACCATATCGTCGTCTCCAAGCTTGAAATCCCAGTCCAAGCGACAATCTTCCTCTCTTCGACTTTTAAAAGCTTTAGAGGCTGCGACCGAACTCTCTCCTGAATCCAGATTGCAGCGCCTAAAAGACCTCAGGTCCAAAGTTCAAAGAAAGACAGAACTGGGGAATAGTGAAGGGCTCTCAAGAAAACCACCAGATCTCCAAATACCCACCCTCAACACCTCGGGCCTTAGTTCAGAAACATTGAACAAGTTTCGTTCCCATGACCCATCAACAGACTTCCGACTCCCACTCAAGCGTGACCAATACTCATTGAATCTGAATGGTTCAAAATCACAACAGCCAACAGAAAACTCGAACCAATATTCGCAAGGCGGCCAGGAATTTCCTCTCAAGACGACTGACAATGGCCCCGGAATGCTTAAAGAAATAACGATTGAGTCTTTGGAACGTGCGCAAATAGATAATAACATGGACAAATCGCCTCGGTCGGTAGGCCGCACACTCCAAGTCCGGACCACAGTTCATTACACCATCTCAGAAGACTACACGAATGAAAGTAGAGCGGTCGATAATCGACTTTTGCCCTATCAGATAAGCATCCTACAGCAGCAGCAGCAGGGCGTAAAGATGGAAATGGCGAGTTTACGTTGAATGCGGACACACATGCTGACATTACAGAGGAAACAGCTACTGAATATTGGAAGGCGTGGCCCACGACTGACAGCGGTCAATTAAGCACTTCCAATGATTTAAATGATTTCGATTTCGATAAGTTTCTACAAGATGACAGCGGCGCCGAGCACTTTGACTTTGACAGTGCATTTTTGGATTGGACGAGACACGCTGACCTGAACTCGAACATAGTCTTTGAGGCTGTGTGAACTTAAGATCTGGGATTGCTATGCTTTAAACTAAGTATTTAAATGACTCATTCTCATTTACCGTTGTCCTACTCCAATCTCAGCCCAGAAGCCTTTGCATACTCGGTTGCCGAATGACCATGCGCGTTCTCGACGTACTTCTCGAATTCATTCGCAATGGCGATTGTTTGTTGAAGATGCCCGAGACCTAATGTCTGTTTCCTAAACCGTGCCAATTGCCGTGCTGTTGTTATGCAGTTGCGAATCTGTCGTCCATTCAGTTTTTCGTTAGCAAGCACGCCGATATTGTCACGGAGTTGCTCAACGTGTATTTCTTCGCCTGTCAGCATCCCAATTCTGGTAGTAGACTTTTGCTGTTTCTCTAGCATGTTTATAAAGTTATTCCATATTTGTAAGCGGCCTTTGGTATCTAGAGGCGGATAATGAAGGGCCAGCTGGACGCGTGATTTGAAAGCCTCATCGAAGTGACCAACTGTAGTGAAAAGGTTAATAAGATGAGGATTGTGATTAAAAAGAACACCGCGATTTTCCACATACCTCGATTGGACGTTAATATCAAGATTCCCTCATAATATTCGAGAACTCGAAGAAATACTGAGACCAGAGCATTCCGTTGGAGATCGGTTTTTCACGTTCTTCCAAGAAGACGTCACTTTCATCGAGAAGTACCACTAACAGACATTAGAAACATCATAACAAATCCAAATTAGGTTGTAAAACATGGAATGCTTACCTGATTGCCATATACTTCCAATATAAAGAACTGACCCTAGATATTTTTCTACACTTTCTGGATCAGTGCCGATGTCCCCACAAGTCACTCTGTACAGAGGTTTTTCAACCAGCTCTGCTATGCTTTCTGCTGTCAGAGTTTTGCCAGTTCCAGGTCCCCATGAAGAAGAATAATAAGTCCTTTTCCCTTATTCTCTATGACATCAGTCGACATGTTGGTTGTGGTGTGCATTGAAACCATTGCTTCAACCAGATCCTTCTTTTGTGTATCAAGAACAAGTTGCTCAAAGGCTTTTTTGTTCCATGACACGGGCCGCAGACATCTGACCAAGAGAGTTCTCCATTTCTTATCATGGAAACCAAATCCCATAATTTGTGCTGGCAGTAAAAGAACAAATGGACCAGGCGGGGGTTCATCACGCTCCATTGTCTCATAATCGAGCTCATGACTGTCTGTCAAACTCTGCCTTTCACTCTTATCTGGGTGTAGCTCCTTGTACGTCTGTATATCAACCATATAACGTGGGTTTGACTGTAGTTTGTCAGCTGGTACTTCAATTACTGTATGTCACTGGGATTCCCCGACTCACAATTTGGATTTCAAAAGACGAAACTGGCGCCTCATAGGCGAGAAATCTCTTCTTTCGAAAGCTCCAAAACATTTGCCCTCGTTCACGTAAGGAACTTTCCAGTTTTCCGCTTGGATCGTAGCGGAGAGGAAACGCTGGGAGGTCCGTGATTGGGATTGGATCGTTGTCGTTTGTTGGCCAGTCAATGTTTATTTTCACCCTTTTCTTTTGAAATGATCCGTTGAATGTCCAGGTATAACAATCAAGCATGAACGTAGTTGATGGTTTGGAGGGTCCCTGCCTGACAACATAACAGACATGCTCTTTCTCCTCGATTCTGACAATGAGTTCGTTGTGGGGAACAATTTACAAAGATGTTCTGGAGAAACAAGCCCGGTTGAGAACATCTTTTCAGCATCTTTGTAATCGGATTGGCAAAAGTCCTCGGCATATTGGAGGACCAATAATATAGAATCCAACTCATCACCAGTAAGAATCTCGTGGGCGCGACTTCGAACCTCTTCCCGTGCGTAGTAGAATTGGAGACATGGTGGCTTTAGGGCTTCTTTCCAATCAGTTAGTATGTCCGGAATATGGACAGCGAGGGTAGTCATTGCTTGGGACAACGAGCTGTTGATATCGAGCTCTTCTTTGAAAGGTAGGGCTGGATCGCCGTTCTCGAGGAGAACCCTCAGATAAGGCATCAAAGCCAAAGGCACCTTTGGGTCTGATATGGGGAGCTCAGCTAGCTCGAAGTGATTTTTGTGCAGTTCGTGATATTCTTCGCAGTCATACCGACGAATAATGACAAGTCGTCGTTCTCGGCTTTCCTCCAAGTATTGATGAAAGTTAGCTATAGGCTGTTTTCCTCTCAAGAGACTAGCGCCACTGTCCCCAGCGAAGAGGCGTGGTTGGTCTGAGTAGAACTTAGATGTGGCATGCTCGGTGTGTCCTTGTGATCTGCGCCTGCAATGAACATGATGGAGGAGCAGAAATCTCGAGTCAGTCTTGGACGAACTTTGTGGTGCTGAAGTCCGTAATCGCTTAGCAGGATTCGCATTGAAATCTGCTGTCCCTTGAGAGCTCGGAGATGTCGATCGAGGATGCTTGTGACTCATATAGTCGAAGGCCTCTGATATAGAAGGATCAATCTCCGTGATTTGGTGCAGCTGCTCATCCATTGTGTTACAGAGGACTAGTAGATGCAATGAGCTTCAGATTACCAAGGCCCCAGGGTCAGCGCGAGGGGCGTGTGAGTTCCCACGATTTCCTTGATTCCGCCTATTGCTTGATTACCTAGTTTGTATAAATCGAAGAGATTAATAGTAGGCGGTCTCTTAAATGGAGCAATACTAAGTGATGCGTGAGCAAAGAGGAAATGATGTGGTTAGGCTACGGTACACCAATGAGGCTGTACAAAATGAGCAGGGTGTATGGAGGATCTGCTGTTTCGGTTTTCAGCTGTACGTCTAAGCCACAATGAAGTACCTGCCTCCAAGAATCATCTATTCCCTTCATCTCCAAGATAGTATGGCCCATCCAAAGATATATTCGACCGGAGTCAATACCCGATACATGCAATAAATCAAGATGAGAGTACGGTCTAATTGTAATCCAACTGTGGTATCCCGGCGACGTTATGGGAGTGCTGTCTCTTAGACAAGCTCTCTGTGGGGTCGATGTGTAGACAGTTATTCTTCAAAAGCTTTGGCCCGCTCTAACGGCGAATAGTTTCTCTGCGTGGGCAAACATTATGGACGCTTTTGATAATAAACACGTATCTCCTCCTTGGACATTAAGAATCTAGTAATATAAGGAAACTTGATGGCTTAATACCACTTTTTTCAAATGCTGCCTCTACAGGAGCGTCTTCCGACTCCTCAGAGACTTGCTTACCCTGTATTCCCCATAATCGTCAGTAAACTCAAGAAGGTACACAAGAGACGTCACCTATACGCTGTGCCACACCTGCACAATGATTAATATGTATTGACAGTTTCCCAATCACGCATATTTCTCTGAAGTTTGCCAATGCGCTCATTCAACTGGCCTCTCACAGCTCCAGCTTCCCTCCATAAAATCACCAGCGCAACAATGTCAGGCAGCGAGGCAGATTTGGATGTCACCAAACAGGCACACGTAAAATGTGGCTTGTAGGCTTGGCTGGACGCAAGGTGAATCAACGTGCAAGGGCTGATCGGGGATCTTCAGCTACCGATTCCCACTAAAAGCACAATTTTCCTCCGAAGAAGTTTGTTGGAACTCCGCCAGTCTCATTTTCCGGCTCGAGGCATTGTCGCGCCCTCTCCTCAGCGCAGATAGCTCTGCATTGAGTCGAAATGGAGACAAAGGCGCCGGTGTCTTGAAAACGAGTCCTCCTTTTTGAGGCCATCTTCGTCTTGATATTCTGGTCATTAGCGTTACTTGCACCATACATTTTCGCGTTTACGATGCGTAAAACATTCGATGGAATGGCAGATCACGTACCTTTTGATTTGTCTCTTTTGGCGTCTGGATTTTCCTTGTGGTTCAACGTCACCATTATGAACTTCCATCAAGATCTTCTGCTTGGCCTTGCTCTTGATTTCAAGTGGTTCACTCCATCAGTAGTGCCGACATTTATACCGATTGCTGCTCGCCTTTTTGTCACTCGTCTCCTGGGTTGGAAACTCAGTCATGACAGAGCGGAATTACAATACATGGCAGGTGTTCTGTCGGTTTATTCGTCATGCCAAATCGGGTCATTCCCAAAGCTGCATGACAACCTTCAAAATCCCGCCACTGAATTGTCCTCATACAGATATAATGGTCTCCGAAAACTACGTGCGTTCCGAGTGTTGCAACTGAGCCCGTCCGATTCCGATACAGCCCCACTAGTCAGCTCTATAATGGAAGAGGAGCTTGACGTCTGCTCTCCTTTCGAGGCCCTATCTTATGCCTGGGATGACGAAAAGGGTGATGGAATGAGCGAGGCCCTAGCCCAATTCTTTAATCGATCATGGTTCACAAGAATGTGGCCGATACAAGAAGTTACGCTTCCAAGCCGAGGAAGGTTCCAAATGCTATGCGGTACGACCAAGCTTCCGTTCGAGTATCTCCGGTTTGGTTGGGATGTCTTGAAAGATCTTGGTGTTCTCCCTACAGTAGTCAACTTGGATCAGGCCGTCGCACTACAGTTCTACATTGCAGATGCCCTGAATCTAAAACGAACCGAAGGGCGTATCGCGACGAATGCTTTCAGCGTGCCGCTCATTACCGACTTGTCCAAATTTTCACTTTGTGGAGTGATGAATGCCACCAGATATAAGGCATGCAAATATCCTAAGGATAAGTTCTTTGCACTTTATGGGGTATTTCAAGAACTTGGAATATCATTCGATGTTACCCCTCTATGTACAACAAGTATAGCGGCTCACAAATTATGAAAGCAGTCATGCTGGTGTGTGTTAAATATGATGGAAATCTTAATATCCTCCGTCTGGGTCAGCTTGCGGACCCATACCTCTCAAGTAACGACTTTATTCGAACCAGACAAGACCCATATGACAGCTTCTCAACAGCAGTGTTCGGTATGACCAGGCGACTAGGCGGCGGCCTTTGGAACGTATGCAACTTTCGAGAGTTCGATTATACTACGGGAATAGAGTGGAGGAACACTCTCCCGTCTTGGGTCCCAGATTGGACACAGTGGACGAGGAGAAATCTGGACCCGATACGCGACATTCGTTTCCTGCATTCATACTCGTCTGTATTTGTTCAGATTTCTAATTCCATAGCGCCTACCCCTACGCCGACATTATTGCCCTTTTTGGAGACAGCAGTTGTGCAACTTGTTCATCTGATACTGGATGTCGTGGTATTGCTGCTCATTATACAATATCGGGTTCAACTTTGACCCTTGAAGGGCAGTTCCTAGGATCTATTACAAATGTTGGATCGGTTGATTCAATGGCAGTACTTTGGCAAGTCCTTCTCCCAAATTCTGAGCTATCTATATCGCGCGCGAAAACTTCCATCACACAATGGGTCCTGAATTTCCGCCACGGCTATCCTGATCCTGCTCTTGCGGCGCTGGTTGAAACCATGATAAATTTTGTTTGGAGGTCTAAAATGGCACAGGCTTTCATTTCGCTGCGGATGGCCGTAAGAACACTAGGATTTACCGATATTATTGCCCATATAGGTGCTGTTGCAGGTGTGGGATGGAGTGGTCCTTGGGTGAAAGAGCTTCTTTGTATGCGACATTCCTCGATAGCGTCATGTCCAACCGACGGATTCACAATGAGAGCGCAGTCGAAGAGAGGCGCATATTCCGAGGTTTCATTTATCACAACGATGTTCAATAATCTCCTCAACGGACGAAAATCTTGGAACTCCGACATGTGGTACGATCTTACAGGCACTGCTATGGCGACCCTGTCATACCTGTTGTGGGACTGCCGAGTATCTATTGCAGAATCTTTATTCGGAGGGAAGTATGAGGAGATGAACTGGCGGGTCTTTGCCCCTCTATACATCTATATCATGTCATCTCTCGTGCAAACGGTGGCTAGTGTCATTGGTGATACTGTATTCGTGCTGCTTGGCCAGGCTGTCACTGCTTTGTCAGGCATTTGGGGCCTTTTCATTTTTCTCATATGGGCTAAGATGGTGACAAACCCGATGCTGGTTATCTTTGGACTACGAGCATGCTACAGATCCCCGTGGCGGATACTAGGCGGTATTTTTGGATCGGAGGAGTTTCGACCAGCCGATGCCTATACTCCTGGTATGCATTTCTTTTCAACCGAAATTGGATCTACAGGGAATACCAGTGGCCCGGTGCAAGTAGAGGATTTGTTGGTCATGGTCAGAGGTTGCTGTGATTACTTGATTCTGAGGCCAAAGGGCAAGGATTTTATTGTCGTGGGTTCTGCTTACGTTGGTAATATGGCATCAGAGGTATCAGACAAGGACGGTTCCGAGTGGAGTAAAATCACTCTCCAATAGACCAATAGACATATATAGCATACGCTGAGAGGTGACAAATGGTGGCACCATTTATTTCTTGTTTATTTCGAAGTTGCTGCATGGAATAATAAGATTAATCAACTTACACCAAAGAAATGCTAATCATCGAGAAGTGCACTGCGTGCTTGACCCAACAGATAAACATAATCTATGTACTCATTGTGTTCATAGGCAGTTACGACATTGCGATTTGACCACAGGAAACACCTAACAAATATCAAGAAATCTTTTCTTTTCCTATTTCATCCACAAGTCGAGCATTTAATCAACTACCTGAAATATGATACACGATCAATCTATGACCTGCAGAATGAGACAACACGAGGAACTCAATAAATGACTTGTTAGTTACATTTCTAGACATTCTTAGTAACCACTGTTACACTAAAACGCAGGACGAAACGATGGAAGCAATCCCACGAGATAACCACTAAGTAATCCCAACTTATTGCTCAACACTCTACTACCCAGATGTTCACCGTTATTGGCCCCCATAGTGAAGAAGAAGAAGCCTCAGGTTGGTGCTAGAATGTCTTCGTGTGTGCACATAGATGATATATACACCAAGGAGGTTAGACACTCCAAAAGGGGTAGATATCTTTTGCACAAAGTCTACCAAGTCCGACACAACTCTTGCTCTGCTATACTGAATGCGGATGGATGGCTTAGATGAATGGAGATATCCGGTTGCCGCCTACCTTGGCATTTGGATTTGACTATACTCTGTATGTTCATAGAGCTTACGTTATACTCAGCCCACATAGTATGCATTAGGACTATCATTTCAAGGACACTTCATAGAAGCCATGACTAGCCTGACTTAAGGGTTTTAATAACATCTTCCCTACTCAGGTTCTTAAGATTGAATAATTATCAGAACGTAAATCTTGTTTGCTTGAACCACTTTTCTTTGCTCGTGCTGTCCCATCCTCTATCCACTGAAAGTCTATCCATGCGTATAGTCCGTAGTTAATGAGGAATTGGCATTTCACCAAACTTCAATCCAACCATATGCGTGATAATGCCTTTGTACAAAGCAGTTGTTCTTTTCTCTTGGAAAAATTCACAATCATGTCAGTTATATCCAATGTGAAGTTGATATTTACTATATTATATGGAAATGATCTGACAGGCTTCAACCTGCATCACGTGGTTTTCGCTTCAATAGCTCTAGGGACCCTGCTTCGTCATCTTCCCTGTTACAACTCGAAACTAGGGCTCCATCTATTGTGCCAAATATGACATCAGAAGATTCTCCTGGCTCACCAAAACCCAAGACGCTGCTGGTCTACAGCCAAAAATCACCCGAAGAAGCGCGCATTTTTGGCCTCAGAGGAAGTGACATCCAGGACATCAGGCCACCACCAGAAGAGGAACCACCAGCGTCGCCTGATCAATGGGGTTTCATAGGCCCGAACCCAGAAGGGATATGCAAATATTGCCAGCTTATGTTGCATCCCGACGTGCCAAATCTGATCAGACATCAGCCGAATCTCCATAGTTTGATTGAATCGGGAGAAACCTGCTTGATTTGCAAGTGGTTGGAGGTCAGCTTGTTGAACTCCCGTTGGCTGGTCGCCCGATACCAACAGGGTGATCCTGCCTTACGTGATAAAAACAGTACCGCAGCCCCTATATGTGTTGAGTTGACCAAGAGGACAAATTTCACCTGCGCGGTTGCTATTGTTGGACATCGGAGTTTGCATTTTAACAGGGGATCCCCTCTGACTATCACAACACCGTCTCGGCTGGGTAAGTCTCATTTCCCACCTCGCTTAACTCATCTCACACCTCGAACAGGCGAACTCGCCAAGCGACGCTTTTGGGTGCCTCATGATGACCTGGATAAAACAATGCCACAACTGAGACTAGAGATACTGAAGACCTGGCTTGACAAGTGCGCGAGTCATGAGGCCTGCTCGGCATCTCTTCCCAAAACGCGCAGTGTTAAGCTCCCTACTCGAGTATTAGACCTTACAGGGAGTCCGGATGTGCCATCGGAGCTAGCTGACGTCGTCATTAAATTGAAGGAGAGCCAAGAGGGAGAAGTGGGCACATACACTGCCTTGAGCTACTGCTGGGGTGGGGATCCAGAGCTGCATTTCAAAACGACGCAAGACAATCTCGGCGAGCACAAACAGGGCATTGACTTTGCCTCCCTCCCGTTAACACAAAGAGAAGCTATACTGGCTACTTTATACCTAGGCATCCGATATCTGTGGATTGATTCTATGTGTATAATTCAAGACTCTGCTCATGATTGGGCGGCAGAATCGGCTAGGATGGGTTCTATATACTCAAATGCATGCCTCACGCTTGCAGCGACATCATCCGATAGCCCCAGTGAAGGACTGCTTCACCCCTTCCAAGGCGCACAATGTGTCGAAATACATGGGGAAACAACCATTGTTCGTATGGAGACACACAGGACAATCGATAAGGCCTCGGAGCCTCTCAATACCAGAGGTTGGACGCTCCAGGAGGCTGTACTAGCATCTAGGCTTGTTTGTTTTGGTAAAGAACAGTGGCTCTGGAAATGTCCTACCCGATATGCCACAGAAGACGGTTTGATTGATGGGCCACGACTCCTCGACAATAACACAATGCAATGGGCTGTGTTAGTTAACCAAGGCCCTGGGCACGATGGCAAAGATTACTTGAGGCACTGGTACAAGCTCGTTTCAAACTACTCCAAACGACGATTAACATACCAAAGCGACAAGTATAACGCTATAGCCGGCTTGGCTAATATGTTTGCAAAACAAACTGGATATCAATACTTGGCAGGGTTGTGGGCTGAAGATTTAGCCAATGGCCTCATGTGGGAAGCAACGTCGCAAGGCGTCATACACCAGCCCGGGAGTATACCATCCTGGTCTTGGACATCAGTAAAGGCGAGGTAAAAGCTTACGAGTTTACCAGCGAAGTAACAAACGCAATGCTCGAGCTCCTTGATGCTGATCAGCAGTGGGAAGGAGTGCCGCTTGCATCTCCGCTCAAAGTTGCCCGTTTGACCGTTAAAGGAATGATGCTTCAGGCAACATTGGGAAAACGGACCATGACTCAAGAGCTTCGACATCATATCATTGCAGCATCAGGAAGTGAGGAGATTCTTGGGGAGGCCTTTCTGGATAGTAAGCTGCCGGCTGAGCAAGAGTTTTCAGCTGTTCGATGTTTCTTTGTTCATGAAGTGCAGAAACATCCACAGGATGCAGAATATTTTGTTCTGCTCCTTGTCCCCGCGCCCAGTGAGAATCAAGACGGCAAGATTGATGCCTATAGAAGAATTGGCATGGGCGTTCTATGGAAGAAATCAAGATTCAGCGACAATAGAGACGAAGGAAATGACTGTACAGCAAGAGCAGCTTCCGCTAATGTGGTACTAGTATAGAGGATAAATGATTGTCAGAATCAATCAATAAAAGATGTCCTATATCTCTATAGAAAGAGGACAGCAACAGACCCTGACTATCCATTTAATCATGGCTGGTCATTGAATTGAATGGAAGTCATTGTATAAAATCACGACGTCAATTGGATAAACAATAGTATCCTCTACGAATGCTAAGATATGTATTTATAATTGTCAAAGTTCTACTTTGTGTCAACTTGAGGTGTAGCCTTCGCATTATCTTTTGGAAACCTTCTAATCACCTGTTTCAAGGGAAGCGCGCCATAGACTTTCGGGATTAGTTGTGCAGAGTCAACGGTGGCTTTGAAGCACTAGCCATGGTCTGTTGAGGCGTTCATCAATGTAGAATAGACCGTTGTAAAGTAGTCCCAGCTTAGGGATATGCCATTACGACAATCTCGAAAACTATGGCCCTTTGTGTTTTGAAAGGTAGTTTGACTGTGGACTTTGCAAGGTAAAAGCAACTATCCAGTCTCCGTATTGGGTCGCTCTGAATTAGTTAATGCGTTTCTGTCAGCACTGATCTAACCGCCACTCGTTCAGCGGCTACACCATTGGAAACTTGAACTAGAATCCAGGCATGGAGCCTGCCAAGAGAAGCTTTAGGCAAAGGCAGTGTCAATCCCCGAGCGAAGCTCGTGTCTTAGAGCCTAGGCCAATCGGAAAACACGATTTTTAAGGGTCATTTGTTGAATACGAGATGTGGAGACGGCACGATCGGCAAATACCAATACGATAATTATCATACTCTGCTATAGGTTGACGTCTACTGGGGATTGATGTCATTGTTAATGCAATAGTAAACATATATAAGTCGCAAGGTAGGCTCTTTGGTTTTAAATGAACCTTCTGAAGCAGTCAGTCGGGCGATTAGCATTCTCGTTATCTTACCAACTTCATTGAACAGGCTCTCAAAATGGTTTCTTTCAAAGCAATTGCACTTCTGGCGACTTCTGCCCTTGCTGCCCCCTTGAGCGAGCGCCAGATCGACATTCCTGAAAGCTGGACCTGGTCGATTGAGGGTTGGGAGGCTGGTTGCATTCGCACTTGCTATTATCGCTTCAATGTCTCTATTCCTTCTATCGAGGGCCAGGTTCTCGGAGCCAAGGCTTACTGCAGCGGTGAGGAGTCTGGAAATACTTTCGCCAACTGCCAGATCCTTGAAGGCGTTAACAATGGCGTGGCCGCCAAGTTGCTCGAGAGACCTACTGACGGCTCTGGTTTCGGTCCTCAGCAATTTGCTGTGAGCTTTGAGAAGGCTTCTTACGAGGGCAGGTGAGTTTACCTTTCCTCATTTTGGCGAGGTTGGTCCGTGATCAAAATACTCACATTATGTGTAGCCCCTACTACAACTTCACTGCCTACAACTCTACGACTTACAATGCATTTGTAGCCCCACAGATGTCCTTCACGATGAAGCCTACAGAGGTGTTTGGAGTTGCCTAAACGCCTCATTATTCTTTCCATAGGCTTATGAACCCACACGGTGACGAATAGGAGCTAAAAGGCTTGAATCTGGTATCGTAAATAGTATTCTTGAGTGAATGGACTGGTCATTTGAAACGATTAAATCATGTACAAACCTGCCATAGGGGCGACAGAAACGCTTATGAGATAGGACAGGCTTGCTTAAGAATTTGTAAAAATATAATAATATGCACAACTCACTATAATGAATGCCATCATAGAGAATTAATGAAAGAAAGTTCACTATGAAAGGCCTAGCCAAACATGATCTTATATGGATCACCAATGCGCTGAATCAATCGACCTATGATTAAAACACCACTATTCCGTATGTAATCAATCACCTTTCAAAAATGGATCAACTGTCGAACTTTGGGTTTTTGACGCGCATGACGAAGTGTGATCAATTCACATGAAATATACCAATCACACGGCTTATAGATGGATGCCATAGCTACCAGTCACTATTTGTATCACAACCCCTTACCAGTCGAAACTTCACCACGATCCATCTCCTTCTCGTCGTTATGAAGGTAACCCATGCCACTTGCTGACCCTATTCGGGCTACCAGTGATCCTAAGGGCCTGAATGGCTGGATAGGCCCGTTCGACTGCCCACCACTAGTGCGACTGTAACTGCGCTCCTCATTGTGTCGTTCTATTGTTGAAGACCCAAATCTGGTCCCTGTCCGGGAATCATTTGTGGAACCTTCAGGCTTTTTCTCATTGATAATGTGTAGAACATCATTTTGCATTCGATCGACAATGGACTCTAACAGAACTTGCTGACGGCACAAAGCCTCTGATGGATCTCCATCATCCTCTTCCTTGTAGATGTCAGGCAGTCGCCACTTCATGTAAGTGTTCATATGGGGCGACTGAATCTCGAATTCGCTGTCGATGATTTCGAAATAATGATAGCACAAGCGGCAGGGTGGCTTGCTTGTTGCAATGAACATGGTATCTTTCCAGTACTCTTCAGAGTCATAAATACCATTCTGAACCAAGAAGTCATGGAGACGAACTTCAGCATGGACAACGCGCTTAAAAGGTTTCTGCGGGATTTTCTCCTTAATGTTCTCGTTCAAACCAAAACCACGGAGTTGGTCCATGTGCGGTTGAAGGTTACGAAGGTCCATACCGGGAAAAGCTACAGGCATCATTTCCTCTGGCGTTGGAGTTGGCTTCGGGATTGAGAATCTGGGCGAACGAGCTGAGGGCACAAAATTAACAGTAAATCCAGTAAAAACAGCTGACCATTCCCTGGAAGCAGCTACAATTACCTCGGCCGCATGACGGTATGCGTAAAGGCGGGCGAAGCAATGTCGAAGTCCACACCAAGGAAGTGCATGATCAGGGTTAGCGCCATTGGCGAGATCATCCAGCTCCTTATCGAATCCACCATCTTTGAAAGCTTGTATAGCCTTGATGAGAGACTCGCAGTCTTTGAGGACTGTGCATAGGCCCAGTTAGCAACCGTGGTATTCCAAAACGACTTAAGAAGTGTCGCGCTCTCACACTTAGTTTTTGCATTAGCGTTCAATAGCATTTCATGAGAAATTTGTGCTTTGTGTCCAATATTGACAAGCTTTTTAATCATATCCGAAGCTGCATTATACAATGTTAACATTCTTGAATTGACATGTCTGTAAAGCAATGCTTGAGACATACTCGGGGCAGGTGTCACAGGCTCGTTCCTCTGGGCAGTGCATTCGCTGCTAGTATTGACAACACTTCTCACATAATGATCCACCCTCTGATAGTTGAATTCTAGGATACGCCATAGCACCTGCTTCTGAAGTGGTTTCTCCGCCAACCGGTCAGGATTAGTGCCAACAAAACCAAGCAGTTTCGTAAGAAAGGTTTTAGTTTCCTTCAGCTCCTCCTCCTGTCGATTGTTTGATGCGAAATGGTATGCAGGGCCATTAGATCCCTTGAGAGCAACCAGGGCAGTGATTGTATTGCCGCCCCTCTGTTGGTCGCAGATCAAGGCAAGCTTGTTGAGGAATATTTGAAATGGGCTGAGGCGGCGGTCACTTGTTGTATTGCCGGAGACATATTTGACGTTGCGCAGTGCTTTGCAGCTTTTGTCAACCGCAAGGAGTAAACAACAGAGCAATATGAGCTGGACCTCCTTCGCTAGGCGCATGGTCATGACATTTGTCGTCTCGGTAGCAGAAGGCATGATTGCTGACTTATAGAATGCTTGAGTGTAACCAGCGTTAGGAATGATGTTTTTAGTGTTACTGGACTTGAGATTATGTGGAAAGGGAATGTCACTTATAAGCCCATGTTAGTATATAAGTCTGCAGCATAGAGGCTCAGTGGACACAGGTTCAGAATTATCCAGAGTAAATATGCAACCCAAGCGGCAGCTGCATGCTCCCTTATCAACAATCGTGCCGCGGTCGGCTGTAAGATTCTGCCAACAGGACGCTTAGCAAACTGCTCAGAAACTGGGTGAAATACCTCAATGATACTCTCCCAATCTATGGTCATGTAAAACCCGCCTTGCGCCTCAATGCAACCACACCTAGGCCCATGCCTCTAGAGATGGAATCAGAAAGAGCACTTTCGATTGATTCAGGTGCCGATGCATAAACACTCTGGCCGGCCGAGAATGGGCTACACATCAAGGCTGCGATTGGGCATGAATGGTAGGAACCGCCTCATTGCTTGATGGGTTGAGAGTTGAGGCTGCACTCTTCATTCGCCCGTTGCCAGTATAACATGGTATAAGACGTTGCAACTCGTTCATGGAATTGGTGCCTGAATATATCCGAATGCTTTGTTGCGACTCGCTCCGCATTGATTTCTATGGATAATTGACGTATCATTAAACCAGTGTGAGGCGAACTGCATGTACTTAGCCCCTGTGCTGGCCAGGCGTCAACATGGCGGTAAGTTCTCTGCCTCAATTCCATTCGTCAATTTTTTCGCTGGTCGGCCTCCTGCATCAGATATTCCAAGGCGCAGGCAGCATGCCCGGCCTCCGACCTTAGCTGCCGTTGATCTTGCCGGACTGTCCCTTAACAATTCTTAGATGTTTGACCCTGTTCTACAATACTATCAGGCTTCCTTAGAGAGAATTTCCTCCAGTGCTATCGAGTAGCTGCTGGTCCGGTCAAAATACAGCTGGCTATATTAAGTCAAGTCTCCATGGTTTTAATGATGACAAGATCCCAATTCTCCTATGCCAATCCAGGAGCATACTTGGGTGTACCAGATACCTTTAATTCGAGAACTACAGGCCTTTGCTTACCTAGTAGCTCTTCACAAACCGTATTACTATCATCGCTATGGCATACATTATGCCCCACGCAGAAATCTGTACGTTTCTATTCTTGCAACCATGGATTCACTCCTCCTGTTCACCGTACTGTAATCGATTTTGACTGTGAATCAGCGTCTTTAGATCAACAGATGTTCCAAGACCCAGATGACTGTCAATTGGGTCTTGAGAGCGACCAAATCATTCAAAGTATCATGAATGATTATGAGATCACAAACATCTTAACAAAAGAACACCACTCACCTTTACTGCCCGGAGTTTCATGTGCAGACTTCGCAGATAATGGCATGTTTGATACTAACACCTACTTTTATTCGACATCGTCTACCGAAACAGAGCAACTCAATGTTTCACAAAGTAATTTAGAAACCTCAGAACTCAATGTTGCTGGATTCGCTCATGAACATCCAGAGGCTTACGTAGCTCTATAGAGCAAGCCACCAGATGATCATGCCAATCCAAACAGTCTCGAACTATTTGCCACTCCTTCTTGCTATAATGGCACGGCCGCTTCTCTTGACGACACTGCATCCTCACCACAGGCGAAGGAGTTTTCCGACATTGTCAACGAAAAGAACATAGAAAAACTTTCAGTGGATCCAGAAGTGGCTTACATCACCCATTATCAGTCATATGGAACTTTTGTTTGTTTATGGACTGAATGCGGCAAGTCATACAGCAGTCTGGGGAAAGCGAAGTAAGTGAATCCCGTTGACCATGGAATAGGCCCGAATTTTAAAAAGGGAAATTGGACGTCATTGGAGCATGCTTCTAACAGAATGGCTTAGGAAACATGTCAAGTCTCATACGAAACCATATCAGTGCAAAATATGTCTTTTCGGGCGGCAGAGGAAGCTTACGTCAAGAAACATCTGAGGAGTCATGTGCCTGAAACTAAGCGCCAAGTGTATATATGTACACGCTGTCATAAAAGGCTCAAAAGCAAGAAAGATAATTATGAGAGGCACGTCAAAAAGTGTCTCCTACGATGAGAACTACCGTTTATGTTTGAATAATTTATTTCAGGTCATCTTCAATGGTTTGGCTTGTCTATCTCGCCATTCGCTTTATGTGGAGTTCATTCACTAGTTTAGTTGTAGTCAGCTCTTTAGGCATGCAGGCATCAACGTCGTACAGATGCATTTAATACCGTTGCCCTGTCTCGTTTCACTCTTTTCATTCTGCGTTACCCAACATTCTTAAGTGGCCTGTAACTGCTGGAAGAGAGTTGTGATACGCCTCGCACCATGCACACCCAATTGCTCAGTGCGGTATAAGTCCAACTTGGACATGGCTCGGAAGGCTTGATGTTTAAACAGAGCCTGGGAAGGCTTTGTGCAACAAATTCATGAGTCCTGTCCGCTACTGTAAACAATTCAGAACATCGTTGACAAGACTCTGCCATAATAATAGTTTTTTTTTTTCTTTTTTAATTTCTTTCATTGTCCCCTCCATATTGCAACTTAAATGAATCATTATAATATCCTTCGAAGTAGAAAGCAAACGCATAAGCGTGATTCTAAAATTCATGAGGAAAACAATCACGCATATCTTCCCTCCCAAATACAAGTCTGCTCTCAAATATGATGATTTTCCAACTCTGAAATCGTCTCCCACTCAATTAGCAGGTCAAGTAAGGCCTCATTCTCTTCATGGACAGCTTCAAACAGGTTTCGAGGTGTCTGGTCATCCTTATTGGTAATGCTCAACATTGCGCCCGCTTCTAAAAGGGCCAGTAACTTAGAGGAAGATGTATCTTCTGGTTGTGTATCAATGAAATGATGCAACACCGTATTGCCTTTGTTGTCTTGTATATTCACATCACCCCTTTCTGGGTTAACAGAATTGTGAGGTCTCGAAACTCCTGGGTCGTAATCATCTCATTCTCCACCAATATGTGTAAACAGGTCTTACCATCCTCGTCTTGGGCTTGTAAGTCTGTGCCTCTCTCTAAAAGTCTCTCGACCGATTTATAAGAAGTAGCAACTTCGAAGTTTCGGTTTTGTAATAAAATCATGAGACTATCCCTCCCTTGTGCGTTCCTCAGAGTGATATCCAAGCAATTGCACAGTCTGTTTACAATCTCGTCATCACGGATTGCTCTGCTGCTCAGCATATTGATGATAACTTCTTTCCATTTTTGTTCGCTCTTCTCATCCTCGTATTCTTCATCAGTTGGTGGTGGATGATGGCACCAAAGCCATCGCAAGTGCTCATGTATTCGAGAATCTTCGAGGCGTAGAAAAGCACTATGCTGATAGATATCGAGCCATTCATCCACTTTGATCTCTTTAGGCAGTCGATCATGGATGAAATTGATAATCTTTATATCAGCTTGGTTCAGGATGAAGGTCCCAAGTCTTGCAACGTCGATGGTGATACCAGCATCAATGAGTTTTGCAAGGCATTTGATGACATTGTCGCTATCATGTCTCACCGAAGTGCTAGAAAGCAGTTGCCACGGCCCTTCGTTCGACTCCTCTCCAATTAATGGATCAGCACCATGCTCCACAAGGCTGGTTATAGTGCTCAATTGAGCTTGACTAGCTGCGATAGCAAGCGGCGTTTGCCCTCGCTGATTACGGACGTTCACATCAGCTCCTGCTTTAACTAAAGATTCGAAGCGAGTTTTGCAGGAAATATCTCGCCAAGGAGCTGAGCACAAAAGAAACAGTGGTGTGATGCCGTTCCCAGTTACAACGTTTGGGTTTGCGCCGGCATTTAGCAATTGACGCGGAATGCTTTCATCATATTGGGCATCCATCGCAAGGTGCAGCGCAGTGAGTCCTTGATAATTTTGAACATCGATGTCGCCGCCAATACTATTCAACAGTTCATGTGTTACTCTAGGCAGTTTCTCTCTGATAGAGACCATGAGAGCTGTACTTTGAAGGTCAACGACTTCCCGGCTGCCGACCTTTCTGAGCAAGAATAATACATTTTGGCTTGCTCCACGCTGGGCCAGTAACAACGCCATATCTTCTTTGGAGGCATGAATCGCAGCGCTTAAGGGTGTCCATTGCTGAGGAGGATGAAAACGGTCCAGACTATACGTCAAAGCTTCGATGTCGGCACCATTTTCTAGTAAAAGAGCCACGGCATCACGTCTACCCAGTCTAGCAGCCATGGCCAGTGCTGGCTCTGCCTTTTCATTACCTCTTGAATCGATATTCCTCCTCTTCTGATCGATGACGGAATGACCACCGTATGCAAGAGAAAGCTTTATGGTTGAAATGCTGTCTCGTAATACTCCCCAGAAGATGGCACTGGACCCCCATTTTCATAGTTCTCGAGACTCGAGGTAGATAAGTGGAAACTCTTATCAATATTCCTTTCAGCTGCGTCTTGTGCCATTAAGACATCTTTCCGATAGAGGACTTCGTTGGCAGAATCGCGAAATCGCTTAAACTTGGTCAGTCGGCTGAGATCACAAGGATCGAGTCTCCAAAAGAACTCCAACAAGATCTCATCAGGAAGATCAGTCAATAAGGAAGTCCTTAGAGCCATGTCTGAGGTTTCGTCAACTTATTCGACCCTGATAATAAATAGTGAGGCCAGAAGAAATGACTATGACGAGTTAGTATGGCTTGATAACTCTGATCATTACTTGCGCCCCTATCCTGTCTTTAAGTCGAATTTGTGACGACCTGAAATTTCAGTCAAGTTCTTTGTGGCCATCAGTTTTTTTATTAGCTCTTTGATTTCGAATCATTTCTGGCATTTCTTTCAGGGCGAATTCTTTATTTTGTTATGGAGAAAGAACTCGACAGCTGAAAGAATTTCATTACAAAGGCTAGTCCAACATGCCCACAGTACCTGTTGGTGCAAGTTAATGCAATGTTGTTTTGTATTGGCCTGTACCGAATCTCCTTAGTGTTGTTGATCTGAGGTAAACTTCAATTGTAATGTCGCAATTGAAAAGAGATTATGTATAGTCGGCTTCTCTTCTTCTTAGTATGCAAACGAAATACCTAATTCACTGTAACTGACGCTGTCAGTTTAAATTTTGCTTATTAAATTCACGCTTTACATTGATGTGCTGCAACGAACATGCTTAATTTCGGGTGGTGTCAGAGTTGGACGGCACTGGATAAAAATTTAAGAAAGCAACTCAATATAAGTCAAGATCTCAGAATTCTTTGAGCATACAAAGAATTCTGTACAGTATCAACTTTTATGGAAAGAGATTACATTTTTACCTGAATAAAGCAAGTAGCACAGATCCATTAGTAGTCTACGTCGATGTGGCTTTGAATTTCAGCTTTCAGTGTTGTGAAAGTACAGTAACAAAGTCGCGTATCGTAGCAGTTTCAGCACTGTACCATCTCCAGAGAAAATTGCCATCATCATGGCTCGTGCCAATTAAACTCCTTTCGCTTGCCAAATTAACCAGTCCAAGTGGTGATCACTTCAAAATAGTCGTAACTGATGTGATGGATGAAGAGCCAAGGCTTTTCCTTTACTATACTGCACTACCTCATGGCAAAGTGCAGTATTTCCAATATCTTCTAGATTAGGGGAAAATGGTGTTTTTCTTCATATTGATGCAAAGTACCTGGTATAAAAGGAATATAAAGCTTACGCAGCAGAGAGTTTGGAGGAAGATCAGCCTGAAACGCCCAAGGGACTTCCTTTAACTAAATGCTTGGAGTATATGAAGTATTTCGGGTTTTAAATGTGAGTAAATTAAGTTTTTATTACAGCACCAAGGGTATTATTTGCGGAATTTGGAGCTTATAGTCTATCATTATGAAGGCTCTCTGTTCCTGTACTAAATGCACATCAACACGGCTTCTACAACATGAGCAAATGGTGTAGGATTCTGCATATGGACTAGTTTTTGTGTGAGTTGAGAATTCCAATCGCAAGTGTGTATACCCAAGCATTTTCAGTGAATTATCACAATACCACGCCTAAACGTGTGTTTGCCAACAAATCATTTACCGTTTTTCTTTTTGAGGAATGCGTGGCGAGAGTTATGTTAGTTAATTTCAGTATCTCATTGAATGCGCAAAGGCCACATAGGGGTCGCGAGCTCCACAGCGTCTCAGTCAACCTATCAGTACATAAAGAAACATAATATCGTTCTGTATGCTGGAACTTCGAACACCAGCCAATTTACTTACTAGCTAATGTCACTGGTTTTTCCCCGGTCTTAATTGGATCAGATCCATGTCCGATACCTATTGTAAATGTGGCCTTCGAACATTCAATCAGATGAGTCGATTGATCTAAGTGGATAGGCGGCGACTTCTGTGTCCTTCAACATAATAAGTAACCGAGGTGGCTTAGACCAGTGCTTTATCCTCCAATGGTCTCACCGCTTACTTATAGTGTCGGGAGCATATGGAAGTGGAGGGTGGTTTCCCAACAATTCGCAATTGCCTTCCATATGGTTGGATGGCCAGCATCAGCCACTCAGCTGCACAAGGCTGGCGGCTCAGGCAGCGACAATCACTCGATCACCCCTCCTTGACTTGCGTTATCATGGAAGTCCCTCAGTTTACGATTTGAATAGCGTTTACCTTGTCCTTGATTGTTACATAAGAATAGAGAGGCTCAAGAAATAATGGCGCGAACCTATCGCCTTCGCGGTGTTCCTCTTAGCTGGGATGCTAACCGTGTGAGGGCTTTCCTGACAGAGAATTACCTTACTGAGCCCCAATGTGTTTACTCGCTTGCTCGCGAAGTTCATGGCCGTTCACAATCAGCCACGGTTTCTTTCCAAGATATAGTCAGCCCATCGTCTCGACAGATTCAGATACCGACCGCGGTTCAACTCGCCCGACCGCAGGTGATAACGATTGATGATGATTTCTATGGCATCACCACCCTATATAGGCCACCTTCTCAAAGCCACAAAGTCGAGTGAGTCCAGCTATCTGGCACACAATAAGACATTGGACTCAAGATAAACAGCATCATCGCCCTGTCTGGCCTTGGTGGGCATGCCTTTGGATCTTTCAAACAGAGAGGAGGGAGCACATGTGGATTCGTGACTCGCTCCCGTATGATCTTTTTTAGGCCACAATCAATTATTTGGAGTGGCCTGAGTGATGATCTATGGCTGTGATTCTATCGTACCGGGAAGCACTAATTTCCAGAATCTCGAAGATCTTGCTATATCCTTCCGCGACTCACTTCTTCCTATCGTCGATACAACCGACGCCGTCGCTCCTAGGCCGATTATCATTGCTTACAGCTTAGGTGGTCTTATCCTCAAACAGGTTGGTAATTCTAAATTATCCTTACCTTTAAAATAGCATTAACTATATAGATGCTTATTTTATTATCCAAATCCGAGGAAGACGAGAACTTAAATCTGCTTAACTTGGTTTATGGTATCGCCTTTTTGGAGTTCCCCATAATGGTATGGAAATCGGCTCGCTCAAACTCATGGCTGCGGAAGCTCCAAATAGCTCGTTAGTCGAATCTCTTAGCCACGTTAACTCGCAAATACTGGACATATTGCATCAGGATTTTCATAATGTGTTAGGAGAGAAGGGCGGATCTGAAATTATCTGTTTCTATGAAACCAGTGAATCACCAACAGCCAAGAGGGTATGACTCCGAACTCAGATCACATGGGAAAACAAGCAGTAACTCTGAACAGAATCTTGATGGCACCTGGAAAATGAACGGCCCCAACGCGGTGCTGGTAACCAAATCATCCGCTACGCATGGCCGGCACTGGGAGATTGGGCCAGAGTATATTTGTGCTATAAATCGCCCACACTCGGAGATGGTCAAATTTGGTCCTCATGACCATGAATACGAGAAAGTGGTACAACGCCTTCGAAAATTGGCTCAAAGAGCAATTAAGGCACCACGACGGCGTGGACGAAACCAATCTAGCAACACCGCGGCACCGCAAGATGAGGAGCCCGAAAATGCCTCCAGGATCTGCGCCTATCTGACCCCGCTGATGATAAGCGGCGCATTGAGGCAACCAAAGGAGGACTTTTCCGCGACGCTTCCAATTGGGTTCTCAAACATGATTATTTCCAACGATGGCAACATGGCGACAATGCTAGGCTACTCTGGATCAAAGGCGATCCGGGTAAGGGAAGACGATGCTCTTGATTGCTATCGTCGATGAGCTAGAGCGACAGATATCACAGCAAGAGCAGGATTTCCGTCATATGACTACGGTTTCCTACTTCTTCTGTCAAGGCACCGACAAGGACCTCAACAATGCAACTGCCGTACTAAGAGGCCTAATCTATTCGCTCGCCGTTAAGCGCCCATCACTTGTTTCACACCTTCGCAAGAAATATGACCATGCTGGTTCAAAGCTATTTGAAGGTGCGAATGCTGTATTTGCACTTTCAGAGGTGCTAAAGAGCATGCTGAGTGATAAAAGCATCACGAGGGTCTATCTCGTGATTGACGCGCTCGATGAATGCATGACCGATCAACAACAGCTCCTGAAACTAATAACCGATATGTCTGTGACATTCTCTCAAGTTAAGTGGGTTGTATCAAGTCGCAATAAGCCCGAAATCGAGCAGCATCTCAATATAGACGGCTCAGGGATGAGGTTGAGTCTTGAAGTAACACAAAACGCGGAAGAGTCATCTCGTTCTGTGAGTGCCTACATCGATTTCAGGATTTCGCACTTGAAATCGTTGCGGGAAAACCAAGATTTGAGAAATAAAGTGCGGGATACACTGCACAAAAAGGCGAACGGCACGTTTCTATGGGTTGCTATTGTCATCGAGGAGCTTCGGAACGTGCAACCCTGGCATATAGAAGAAGTGGTCGAAAAAGTACCCGCTGGTCTAGATGAAATTTTCAAGACAATGATGGCGAAAATGCGGCAAGACCAGAACTGGGAATTGTGTCGGCGTGTCCTTTCAGCCGCTACGTTAGCATATCGTCCGCTCCACCTCTTCTAACTGCCTGCTGTATCTGGACTGCCAAAGAACATCTCAGACAATACAAAGTATGTGCAAAAGCTTGTGGCTTTGTGCGGCTCATTCCTCACGGTCCTGGATGATAATTTCGTATACATTATCCATCAATCTGCTAAGGACTTCTTGAAAACGGCAAGCGCTGAGTTATTCCCTACTGGTCCCGCAGAAATCCATCGCGCAATAGTATTACAATCACTAGAGGCTATGCAACTCGTACTCAAGCGTGACCTCTATGAGTTGCGTCATCCCGGATGCCTTATCGATGAGCTCGAGGAGCCAGAAGTAGATCCGTTAGCCGCTGTACGATATTCTTGCACCTATTGGGTCAACCATTTGTGTGATGGATACGGCATGAATCATCCTGAACATTACTTAGAACAAGTCCGAGAATTCCTTTGCCGATTTTGTCTTTACTGGTTGGAAGCATTAAGCCTCATTTGCCACATAGGAGAAGGCGTTCGTTCAATACTAAGACTGGAGAGATTATTGAAAGTAAGTCTTTATTTTATGGTTTGCAGTAACATGAACAAAATTAATAAATATAGGGAAGATCATCTAATCATAACTTCGTAGATCTTGTTCAGGACTTATGCCGGTTTCTTCTCCACAATAGATGGATCATTGAGAATGCTCCACTTCAAACATATGAATCGGCTCTCGTCTTTAGCCCAACTAATTGCTTGATCCGAAAGATATTTACAAAAGAAGAGCCAAAATGGGTAGTATTAAAACCTAGAATGGATGATACCTGGGATTCTTGTCGACAAACACTCGAGGGCGACCTCGACGCTGGGGCTACGGCCGTATCGTTCGCTCCCGACGGCCGGCTTCTCGCCTCAGCATATAACGATGGCACAGTCAAGCTTTGGGACCCAGATACAGGGACGCTCCTCGACACACCTAAGCGCTATGTCCCTTTTGTTCGTGCTATAGCATTTTCTCCTGACGGCCAACTTCTCGCCTTGGCATCACTTTACGGCTCTATTGAACTCTGGGATCTAAATATAAGGATGGTACGGCAGACATTTGGGGGCGTGGCGCTTCCGCTAACTCTATATCGTTCGCTCCTAATAGCCAACTTCTTGCCTCAGGATTTAGAGATGGCACAATCAAGGTCTGGGATTCAGTTACAGGGTGCTCTGCCAGATGGTCGAGGGTAATGGCGGTTTAGTTGACTCTATAGCGTTCGCTCCTAACAGCCAAATTCTCGCCTCAGCAACTGATGAAGGCACAGTCAAGCTCTGGGATCTAAATATAGAGACACCTTCTCAGGCACTCGAGGACCATAGCGGTCCAGTCTGGGCCACAGCATTCGCTCCTAATAAGCAGTGTTTTGCCTCAGGATCTGAGGATGGCATAATTAAGCTCTGGGATCTAGGTACAGGCACACTCCTCCAGACGATTAAAACCGATTCTATAGTTGAGGAAGAGCCACCCGATGGACCTTCCTCATACCTACATATGGTTATCAGCCGTATCATATTGGATGACGAGAGTAAAGTGTCGTCTACAGCGCTATATTCCAGCCCAGAAAGTCGTTCCAACTACGCAGTGGGCAGTTATAACTCCTGGATCACTCATTATGGTTCTAATATGCTGTGACTACCACCTGATTATCGGCCTCATTCTTCGGCAATGACACTTCTAACTACATCATCGGCGACAATGGTCACAGTAATGGCTCTTGGATGTTATTCTGGAAAAGTCATGATTATAGGACTACTAGAGGCGGTGCCGCCAGAGACGCTTCAGCCTTCGGGTTGAAGCTCGTAAACTGCATGACAGAGCCCTTCCACCGTCAAAGCGGGTGGCTGAACGGCTTGACGCAAGCGGGAAGACCTATCAAAAATAAAAATGATAAATAAATGAAAATAAAATAAAAAGAGGAAAAAGAAAGCCATACAGTACATCGTATGATATTCCATCATTGATTCTTTTAGTTTGGTATAGTAATACTACGCTATACAGTACATATAGATGAGATCAAAATCTTGTCAACCCAATGCAGTAGCTCAATACAGATGTGAAGTTGCCCATTATTCTATTGAGATTGGAGTGGAACCTGTGTATAGTCTTTTCTCTTCGATCCACTAGGGACAACAGTCCATTTGTCACGTAAAATTTGTGCCTGTCTTTTTTTTCTTTCTCATTCCTCAATACTCTTGTTGAAATACTCTGCTCCTGGTGTATAAATTATCTCACAGTGGGAAGTGTAGTAAAATATTTTACAGTGACCTTGGCTTCTATGCTTAACTTCAGATTGAGATTGTTAATCGGGCCTAATATTGGGTGTCTTAGCCGTTGATACAAGTCACATTGGGGCTGTGGCCCAACACCGCACACATGTGATATATTAGTAATACTGATTGACCATTGAACACCCCATTTCTGGTTTTATATGGGTTTTGGATAGCGATAATGTTAGGTTACCCTTGTGGGCTTCAGATGTAGGTCTCAATCAAAGTAGGCCTGCCATATTGGTCTTACATGGAGGATGGCAACGGATGACCGAGATGTTTTTAGATCAGGTATCCCAAACATAAAAATGAAGCATCAATAATTACGTAAATACATGGTGAAGTTTATCATGAACAATTTGAATCCTTTTCCATCTGACAATCTATCCATTATCTTTCCAAATTTCTTGTTTTTAACCAGGAGATTACCCTACCGAGCGGCTCATTCCTCTTCGCTCATCCCATAAGATCTGGTTCTCAGGAATACTGGACTACTCGCATCTTGATCATTCTGTTGAAGTACTTTTTATCCGATGTCGGCAAAACCTGGCAACATTGTAGAACGCTTAATGAGTTCGCGTCATACGAACGCTCGGATCTTTGACTATGCGTGCGTTATCTGTGGAGTTCTTTCGAATGTTTTTGCCTTGATCGGCATAACATCGTCTTCGTTTCTCCCACCGATTTCGCCTTCTTGGCGTGCCGAAAAAGTGGTAAAGCACTACCAAGAGCACGAGACTGGTATCCAAGCCGGTGCAGCTTTCATTATTCTCGCTGGCCTGTTTTACTTTCCACCAACAGCAGTTATATCTGCTCAAATGAGGCGCATACCAAACATGCCTGAGGCCGCCATCACGCTTCAGACGATTGCTGGGGCTGCTGTAGGGATATTCTTCATAGTCGGCGGCATAGCATTGGCTCTAGCCGTCTTCCGTGTTGACCGATCAGCTGAAATCATGATTCTTCTCAATGACATGGTCTGGCTCAATTTTATTATGGGCTTCCCGGCTTATGGAGTTCAAGGCATTGCTGTCGCTTGGGGGCTATCACAGATAAGAGGCCCAAGCCTTGTTTTCCCAAGTTCCTGGCAATCACCCCAATCATTGCATTGCCCTTCTTTCTGCTGGTGCTGCTCACGCATGGTTTCAAAACAGGACCATTTGCATGGAATGGGGGTTGTCATTTTGGACACCCACCGTCCTTTACTTTGGACAGGTGACTATTGAGTATGTAGCTCTCTGGCGTGCAATATCGTCCCAGCCCTACGAAGAACCCACCACTGCGTCTAATGCACATGATGGCTCGCCTGGGTGCTCATCAATCTCCCAAATTGATACCTAGCACTTTTTGGAAGAGTGCTGAATGCTAAAAAATCATATTTCGTTGTGCCCCAGAGGCTATAGGGTCTTCCGGCCTAATGTGGCCATTACCACTGCCGTGATGCCCATTACGAAGGTTCTTTATGAGATTCTTTTACAAAATTCAACACCTGTAAGAGTAGAACATCAGATTCAGGGATTTATTAGCGCCGAAAAAGGAGACCTCATAGGAAAAAATGGGAGTTGGAGAGCGACATGGGACCGGACGTAGCGCTCGAGATTACCAATGCTTGGATGCACACGTTTTTCAAACACAATGGGATCCGAAACGAGAGCAGCCACCATGTATGGTTGGAAGATTTTTCATTTGTATAGTTCGTAGAGAGTCAGCAGCTGGATTTACTGAACCGTACTACCACGATCTGTATTATTCATACTGGGGGAAGGGCTCTTTATGTTATACAGTGCCAGGAGGCTCATAGATGCAAATTACTCGTTTTATCCACCTGCTACTTTTATTTGCAACAGCCTATGGAGTTGCAGGCAAAGCAATCGAATGATCTTCTCGCGATCACTCGTCATTACGTTTGTTATGTAAATTATGATGGTGTCCTATTCACCTTCCGCACGAGCAAAAATATTTTCAGGCTTCGTCGTGGTATGGAACTCGACATCATGGTTTTCCTCGCCAGCAAATGCCATATCTTCCCAAAAAAGATACTCGTACATGTACTTTCCCGGTTGTCTGTCAGTAATCGAGAAATTCTCTATATCATGGAAGGCATTCAACTCTGAGAAATGGCATCAGTGTTGTCTAGAACTTGGCTCAGGAAGTTAACCTCAGTTTCAATTATCTTGCGGAACCTAGAAGAGTTTTCATTAAGACCTCGTTGCCGGTAGCAAGACTGGACTACGACTTAGAGCTGCTTATGAAACCCCATAAATCATGCTGTTGTATTAACAGATGCCCTAGCCTGAAGTCACACTTTCAACGTGACGATTTAACCTAGGCAATAACCGTTCTTCCCGAAATTCATTCTTGTAGCGTATCAATCCTTTCAAAACTTAAAGGTAGGGATGTTGATTTCAGATACAGTCCAAGTCTTGCCTCCATCGGTCGTTTTCATATCTCCCGTTACCCCTTGGCCCTTCCAGTTGGTGCGAATGTAATTCGGGTCGGGACTGTTAAGAATTATCTTGGTGTCAAGCCACTCTAATCATCGTGTTAGAAAGCTTTATATATACGGAAACTTGGGGCACTCACTATGAGCACCAATAGTGCCGCAGTCCTGTGCACCACATTCAACTGCACTGCCCCAGCCCATGGCATGGTGGCCCTGGCTCGTAGACAAGGTAGAGACTGCTTTGCCGTTGATAGAGGCAGTTTGGATGTATTTCTGTGAGGCATCATCGAATTTATCTACCTATGCGTTAGCATGTAAAGCACTAATTGTGGCTATTGATGTCTAACAGTGCATTGTAATACGATCGCCAGCCTTGGCAGGAACTGAAGGTCCCTGAACAGGCATCTGAGAGTTTTCTGTAGGCATAGTCAGCACATTAACCCGGCGTCAATTGCACAGGTACGATAAACAAACCTCCAGTCTTCACCAGAGTATAGGCGAAGATGTCCCAATTGTTGGAATTCCAGTTATCAGCGATAGACTGAATTAGATCGCCTTTATCAGTCCCCATGCCAACCCAGAGGAGGCAACACCAGTTGAGCCTTGGGGTGTGTTAGGCAAAACCAAAGTTGACGTTGCCTCGCGAATCCACGACCCAGAACCAACAGGTCCAGTACTGAATGCCGGGCCCATGGCGGCTTGGACTGTGCTTACAGCCGCGGTGACAAGCACCAAGACGCACTGATTCAACGATGGCATATTTGCAAATGTATCTGGCACAATTCTTCTGAAGGGTGTCCTGCCGTTGAATGCCAAGAATTTAGAACCAAGAGATAGGTTCTTGATGCTGTATTTTATATTTCTGCCCCTCACACGTAGTAGCTACGGTCTCCTAGCGACTCTGCTACCATTTCTTATACGAAACATCTTCGAGCTATACCCGTTGGCGGAAAAATTGCCGAGAGGACACGACATCTACATTGTCGTGGCCGAGAACCAGCTCAGTGCCAGTTTTGTCTCCGCCAATCGATAATTTATTCGAGAAGGCAGCCACCAGGGTACGAGAAAAGATTGGATGACGTCCATCTTACATTACTGGGAGGATGTCATGAGAGCCCACTTGGCCTAGGGATGTCCGGATTTCTGAAACCCCTATTTTCCTCAGCGTATAGCTCAAAAGTCGAAGTACCGAATTAACCGAAAGATGGAGCAAGGATTGCTGTTAACTTGAGGTACTAGGCTCTGAATGGGAATCTCGGGAGCGGAAACGCGAAACGGATTATTTGTCGCTGTAGTGACTTGTTTTCCACCTGTACAATCTCAAGTTTGCGAAGAACTTTTGACATAGACACCCATAACACTGCATTGCAAATTAATCTGGGGGCATACTTATGCTAGTTAGAGCATAGATCTGCTGGAAAGTCTAGTTTAAGCCATTTGTGTGCCTATTTTGGTCAATACGAGCAGCTGACCTGCTACATCATGGATGGTTGCTCGTGGGGTATTGAGTTATTGCAAGGCGAGGACCCGGACTATAATACGGATCCTATTAGGTGAGTCGTGAATTCTCCCCAATCGTCGGCTATTCATCCGAGGCCATGCGACACGGCAGTCAAGGTTGAGCTAGCCATCTTCAGACCATGCCGACAGGTGGAGGCCAACTCCTGCGCCATCTTCGCAATTTTTAGGGAAATCTTCCGTTTGCTGATGCTGATGGGCGCAGCGTAAAGACTTAAATTGCATGATGTGGGAACGTGTTTCAAGAGATCGCCGTTGTCTCAAAGTCAATGCCGATGTGGGAACTAAAATGGATCCCGGCTAGAGCAGCGTATAGACATCTTATGCCATCTTAAACTAGCCCGATGATAATGTCCTCATGTAGAATCACTAAAACGGGTTGGATAAATATCTTACTACATCTAGCTTGATTCGAATATTCCTTCAAAACTACGCACTCATGTATACAATGGCCGGCGCAGCTTGAGCTGAATGGAAAGTCCATAATAAGCCGAGATGAGCTCTGCCAATAAGTAAGGGTTCAATTTTTGGTCATCTATCATATCTATAACTCGGGCTAGCTCTTGAGCGACTCTAAAACTGCGCCTAATTAACTCTCAAACAATGTCAGCCTTGCTGCAAATTGTGGAGGATTCAAACACTTTTGCCATAGGTGAGATCATTGCCAGGGCTGAGCGGACACAAAACAGAAAAATAGAATCAATGGTGAATAGAAATGGGTACGCGGTTCTGGAATTTGTTGATCATGATATGGGCACGGGGTATAGTATGTAGGGCCTAGATGGAAACCATTCCTCGGGAGTAGAATACGTCTACTGTCTGTAGGAAAGACATTGTGGCAAGAATTTTCAAATGCGAATGATAAGCTTAGTTATAGCCAACGTAGGGTAGCTCAAATAATTTATCTCTTACTTTTCTTCGCCTCTAAAGTTTCCTACGCGTTCAAAACGATTTTCTGCCCGTTTATCCTCATCTACCAAGTGTAGTTCTTCGAGATAGTCCTTAAAATCTTTTGAAAGCTCCACCACTGCGCGCAAATGTTCCTCAGTCACAAGAATTACACCCTCCTCGTCCTTCTCTCCTTCATACTCAGCCAGTGAAACAGCAGTTTGAAAGGCTAGAAAAGGTCAGTATAGGCGATACCAAAACAGCCATTGAAACGTACCATTTCGAATCTCACGTCCGTTCCACTTCAGATTGCTCATTCCTGACTTTTTAATGTAGTCTTTAGCAGCCCAATCAAGTCGCATATAGCCTTTGCGGTCGCGCTCTAGCTTCTTAACAAAGGTTTTCCAGACCATCTGTCTTTGCTCCTCGGTGAAATCGGGATAGTATATCTGCACATGGATACGTGATATAAACGCGTCATCAAATGAGCCCACCCTGTTTGTTGTCAAAAATAGGATACCTTCGTAGTATTCCAGGGCTCTAAGGAAGCCTTGAGATGATCGTTAGCAAATTCGGACCATGAATAACATAAGCCGATCCACGGTAACTCACCAGCAACTAAACTGTTACGCAATAAATCATTCGTGCTCCTTCTTTCCATGAATACATCGGCCTCGTCAATAAGTAAAACTGCACTCCAGCTCTGGGCAAGTTTAAAATGACGTGCAAGGGTGCCTTCGACCTGCTCAGGGTTGGTTCCGACATCGCTAGCTGTCAAAATCATCAATGGTCGCTTTGTGAAAGCAGCGATGCATTCTAACCAAACCATTAACTATGCAAGCACTCAAAAATGTGTGCCATTATCTTACCTGCTGTCAAGGTCTTCCCTACTCCTGGTTTACCATGAAGCAAGAACGTCAACCCTGTTCCTTTGCCGGCAACAAAGTCAGCGCTCCAAAAGGCTTCGGCATTATTTCCTTGGCCCGGTTCATGCGTGCGAAACTTTTCGAAAGCGAAGTAAGCGTCTGCTTTTTCGATCATCCAAAATCAAGTTTTCAACCATCGTTTCATCGAACTGGGGATCAGAAAGGTTCTTCAGGTGGACTAGCTCTGCTAAGTTGTTAACCTCTAATCCTTGGGTGGAGGTGATAAGTAGTACTTGCCCCATTTCCTCGTCTTAAAGACAAATATAAACATTTCCGATGGACATAAAAGGCACTGGTGATCGGTCAACTCGCACCCGCCCTTGAACTGCGGTTCTATGTCGTGGTAGTCTCCAAATTTGGGCTCAAAGATGGTTTCAGGTATCGTCAGTCGGGTTGCATGACAGACTGGGCATGAACAGCGCAATTCCCTTTGCGAAGGTCGTCTATTGACAGAATTTCTGGTCTAGGCATATAATTGAGGGATGTATCAGCATCCGCCATTACAAGTCCATTGATCTAATTTGGGCTATTTTTAGTTGCATAGCATAAACGATGGTGAACAATTTTACTCACCCTGTGGTATGGTACTTGTAAGCTCTCACCACTGTGATACATGCATTGTTTCTCGAGGAGACGAGAATACATACGACCATAACTTGTTAAATCCCGGATGACTTCGTCTTTCTGATGATCCACGTCGAGTGTCTCGATTATTCTGAATTGGGCGGATTCAAAATCATTTTCTCCGTCAAACTTATCATAGACGATCAGGCCGGGTACGCGTGTGATATCAGTTCCGTCGTATTTGAGGCTCCAGTAATCGACAAGCCAGTTTCTGGGCGAGGGATCGAAAATACCGCCAGCGACTGATTTGATAATTCCAGCTTTCCAGTATTTTTCGCTGCGTGATTTCGTTATGAATGTGTTCCCGGGTTTGCTCATCACCCAAAAGTGCTCATATGTAAAATGGCCTCTTTTGTTTCTTTCCCTCTCGGCTCTGACGCCATCCATCACAGTTTCGTCTAGAAACTGAAGCAAGGCCCTCAAATGGGAGGTTGAGAATCTTTCGCGTACGCAGACGTTTTTAGGATCTGCGTCTGCACGTTCATTGGCATACTGGGTGAGCTCCTCAAAGTGATGAACAAGGACACAGTATGGCCACTGGATACGAACTTCGTCACTGAGATCCTGGTTGGGATAATATTGAACTACCGATGTCAGAGCTTTGAGTATTGCAGGTGAATATATCTTGATTGAAAACGTTGGTTCGGTGAGAATTTCAAGATTTCTCTCTCTCATGACTCGCAGCTGGAATAAACCTGTACGTTTTGACTACATCAAAGATGGGATCATGGACATTAGTTGAGAGAAGATCGCTGTGAGGTGTCTTCGAAACATGCTCCTTAAGCAGTTCGTTCGTCAATCTATGGCGATGTTCCGTGCGGTATCCTATTTGAACATCCAGTTTCGTTGAAGGTTCCTTTCGAAGATCCAACTCAGGTTGGTTTGCATGTTCGACAACTACTGTCTCTGACATACTGACAACAAAACTTGTGTGTATTGTGTAGGAAGAGCAAATTATTTACAATCGAAGTATACGCGGGTACAGTTTCTCGATTGCAAATTCTAAAGAGAAAAGCCAGGGTCGTAGTATGACTGCTGGAAGGGATAAAGGTCATAATCTGATTCGATAGTACCCATGAGGCTCAGCTAAAGAGGCGAAGTGAGGGGTTGATTATAAGGCAGCTAGGCAGACTTCTCCACACCCAACCAGGGTCAAGATCGGCTGCAGGGTTATAAATACGTTTTGTTGATAGGTTGTAGGTATTTCGTAGGATTTGCACTCTCTAGTTTAGTTCAGGAAGCGGTACACGATACGGATTACAGATAAATCAATCCTGCCGCCAAGAGAGTTTCCAGAAGTTTCATGATCTTGAATGCATCTTGAGGACGTATAAGACTGTGCCATCATGCAACAACCCGATGATGCTCTAGTCTCGCAAAGAATCGTACGAAGTATGAGTACTTAAAACCTCGTTTTCGCAATAAAGAGCTCTCTTGACCTGCCTTATTCAGCAGGTAATTCCTCGGAGGCTTTGCTAATACATCTTCCTTGCGTTACAGTGTACAGTTTCGAGGTCGAGGAGAGAATCACCGAAGAAAATCCCGCGTACACGCTTACAAACATCCTAGCCCAAGAACAGGGTGACCGCCAAGATCTGGTGGCTCCATGGCGACGTTTCTTCGAGAGCTCTAATGAAGACGCTGCAGATACGTACAACTACCTAACTCCTTGCCCCTAAGCATAACTCCTGACGAGTTCCAGTGACCCGAGCACCGAAATCCTCAGAGTTGAATCACTCAAACTGAAAGAAAGATGGGCTGCTTTCTATAAGGGCTGTCCACCTGAGGACAGTCTTGATTTGACCTCGTCCGAACCTACTATTGAGGGCGTCTTGAAGATGGTTGAGCAAATGCAGAATAGCTGGAAAAGTCAGCGGCAAGGCACGTATCGCGACAAAGCAATGAGGATGTTCCATAAGTTCTGTGGAGGCATCGACTCTCACAGGTCTCTTTTACAAATTCTGCCTCAGGGAAACGAATATGTATCAATTCTCTCAGGAACACTGACTGTTATCCTCAAGGTAGTATACAATTAGCCATTGAAGTCAACAACTCACTGACTACTTCAAAGGCAAGTGTCAACCACGAGCGTATTATCTCAGGATTATCCGAGGCACTCTGTGTCATTACGAACCATTCCAGTGAATGCCAAATAGAAGGACGCATATTCAATACCCCAGAGATGAAAGCAGTGATTGCAGAGCTATACGCTGAGATTTTTCTTTTCCTATCAGACCTACTTGATTACCTGCTACAGAAGAGGCGCAAAAGGCTTCTTGATTCTTTCAATGAAGATCTTTTCAAGAAGTTTGAAGATCAAATCAGCAACATTGAGAAGAAAGCTGCCAAAGTGCAGAGACTAGCCGCTCAAGGTTCGAGGGCCGAGCTGAGAGCCACCAGACTCGAACTGGAAAACGTCAAACAACACATCATAGCCGGTCAAAAAGGAGAAGCTAGACTGCGAGCTGAGCTAACCGCACGAGCAGACCGGCTAGAGGCTGAGTTGGCTAGAGCAAGAGAGCAAAGAAAACACGAAATGCTTTGCATGAGACAGCTTTCCACATCTATCAAGAAAATGTTAGGAGATAACGCACAACAAGCCGTGGTTGAGGCACGCACTGCGGCAGGTGAGTAGGTTCACTATCCAATGAGCCAAGTTGCGCACATTATTTGGCCAGCCCTATATCCTCCTTCTTTGTTGTTTTGTGAATCATATCATTAATTGGTTACTAGTAGAAAGCTCAGTCCCCATGCCTTGTCTTTTGTTGCAGCCAACTTAGCTGCCCTGCCGGTTGCAGCAGTTTCTGTCAGCAACACATATACAGCGGATGAAGTCCTTCTTCACTCTAAACATTTCGAAGACTTCTTCGAACGAGACCGCGTCCGCTTAACTGAATTACAGCAGCGACCGGTCATGCAGACTCGCCAGGTGATCGGTAAACTATCTGACTGGGTGACAGCAGATCCGAGTGTGCTCTGGCTTGAAGGCTCCCGGAGCCCAGCCATAATCCAAACAATTCAGTCTCTGTCTTGGCGGCTAAGGTGATTGATTTGGCCGACCGCTCTAATGTGCCTATCTTATCCTAGTACGTTTGAGGCCTTTTGTTATTCATACTAAATGGTGCCTCACCCGCTTATACTTGTGCCCAAATAGTTTCTGCCATCTCCAAAGAGGACATTCCCTGAGACCTGGCAAACCTTCTCGACAAGTGCAGGGATGCATCGCACTTGTCACAGCTCTAACTCGCCAGGCGATGGAGCTGCTATTACCAATATTCGAGTCAGATGTGAACCTATCAGAAGTTCGAATGAGCCTCGTCACGGGAACAATGGACTCAATGCCTGAGACACTTAAGCTATTCGCTGACATATTGAATATCCTCGATCGGCAGATCCTCTGTGTTATTGACGGCCTCCACTGGTTAGATGACCGTAGTGCCAACTCCATTTTGATGGATTTGGTAAAGACACTGCGACAAGCTAAAGTCAAAGTTCTTTTTACAACGTCAGGGAGGTCGGCTTGTCTTAGACAAGTAGTCGATAGAACAGAAACTTTACAGGTTGGAAGATTCGACATGAGGGAAGTGATACCATAGTGAGTGAACAAACATTGGGAATGAGTAGCTGAGCCTTGGCACATCAGATTCTGGATTACCTAGTATGAAAAGGCTAAAGATAGCTTCGAATCTGTATGTCGAAATGCAGCCCAAGAGGTTTCTGTGAATGTACCCTTCTGACTCTGCAGATGCTCCACCTGAAAGTGCGCAACTTCTCACGGTTGACAGCCAAATCTACTCAACAGTACTCATACCACAGCCCAAGGAACCCTTTCCCTCTTTATTTCGCCGTTTCAATTCACCATGAAGCTTTAAATATAGTTGTACTGAGATCCAGTTTTAAAATTTACTATAATAAATATTTCCAGAATTGATAGGCAAGTCATTCGGCTCCATAATTAGATGAACAAAAATATTATACAAAAGTAGTAACATAGCCTATGTTTTAGTAACTCATAATTGCAACACTGTGTTTATTTATTTTTCTTATTGTCTTAGCAGCGCAGGGACTCATTTGTCTCAACACTCTGATCTCACTGGCAGTGCGCTGGGCGACTCAGCTCGACTTGATGCCTAATCAGGTAACACATATGTATTGGCTATTTCCCATTGAGGCTTATTTGGCTTACCCTCAACAATCTGCCCATTCGCCTCCTCAAATGTATTAATATGCCTTCGCCAAGTCTCTGCAAGTCCTGCAAAGCCCTCAACTTAACTCGAAAGAGTTTTCTTTGCCATCGCGGTGGTGAATGGGACTCAGATCGTACGGATGTGGTATTGAGCGGTCAGTGGGGTGACCTGAAGGCGAGTGCACAAACATGTGAGCTCTGCCACCTATTGAGTATACTCTACGACGGAACCATGATGATTTCACGCCTAAAAAAGGTCACCTTGGAAGTGTGCTTGGGTTAGAAGTGTTGACGAATACGCTTATGAGATTTCTGCACAGATGAAAGAAGAACTAGGCTCGGCTCTATGCCCAACCTTTACAAATGAACCGCTGATGCCCAGTCATTGCATCCAAATGATTGAATCCAAACCCACCGCGCCATTTAGAGCCACAATATCTCGAGAGACCATCGATATTGGCCTGCTGAAAGGATGGATGGGACTCTGTCAGACCCGGCATGGTTCTTCCTGTACGTCTCCAGCCTTTCAGACATCAACTGATATTGTGTCTACATTGATGGTGGATGTTGAGGATAAATGCCTCGTATTCACCAATACAAGTATTCCTTATGTAGCCTTAAGTTATGTCTGGGGCAAAACAAATATGCTGAAAACACAAACACAATTCTTGGAGGCATTTGGTAGGCCCGGAGCATTTGAGCAACGGAAGCCTCCACGGACTATTTATGAAGCTATGGAAGTCACCGCGAAATTAGGATATCGCTATTTATGGGTGGACGCATTATGCATCGTGCAAGATGAGCTGGAAATGAAGCACCAACTAATCCGATCTATGGCTGCTATTTATGGACAGGCCGATGTCACTTTGGTTGCGGCTTCAGGACACCATGCCAATGCCGGTCTCAGTGGCTGGACTCAAAAGTCACGCGCAGAATTTCCGATGCAATCAGTAACCATAGCTACAGATCTAGTGCTCGGTGTCATACGAGACATAGAGAATCCCTCGAAAGCTGTGATTGGGCGCAACGGGGCTGGACGTAAGGCATATCTACTGATTTTGGTACTTCATCTACTAACATAATATCTAGATTCCAGGAGGGTATATTCTCAGCTCGATGCCTAGTTTTTCTGAACGGATGTGTCGTCTTTTTCTGTAGACGTGCGTGTTGGCGTGAAGAGCTCCTGACCGAAGGTGTCCAAATGTCGGAATACCCCGGATCGTTAATTTTGGGAAGACATGTTACAGGAATAACTGCATCTGAATTCTACGAATATCTCGTCCGACAATATGCCGGGAGGCGGTTCACTTTCCTAATGATGTTGTTGAAGCGTTTACCGCATTGCAGCTCAGTGTTCTTCCATCGCTTAGAGGAACCCGTAGCTTCCATGGTTTACTCTCAGGACTCTTTGACAGACACTTGCTCTGGTCGAGGTTCTATGGATCCCATAAAAACTCATACGTCGGTCTGGCAGTCCAAGCTGGTCATGGATGGGCTGGAAGAACGAGCTAAAATTTCCTAGCAGGGAACCGGTATTGTCGTGGCTTCTAGAGAGCACATGGGTAGATTGGCACATTACAGAGGATGAAGGCCTCATCCCTATCTGGGATCCAGTCAGGGACGCTTGTCTCCAACCAAATGCAGACCTAGGGAGGTTCTCCGAGGACACCACACATTACGGTACCCCTTCACCAGGTAATATGTTTGGCCGAGAGGCGGTTGTGCCGCCACTACCAAACCGTCCCCGTCAGCAACTCCAAAACTTAGTCGCCCAATTGCTTCCTCCTGCCTAGTGTTCACCACTGTGTTTGTGTCATACACCATCACACTCATGCAACGAAATGGCGACAATAATGATCTTCACATGATTATTCGGGACAAAGAAGGCATAATGTGTGGCTTCGTTTTCGACTTTACGAAACTGACAGTATGATGCTACAAGGAGACAGTTTAAGCGTCGACCTTGTCTTGGTTTCATACGCGGATTCTGTGCCTGAAGGCCAATGTGACGTTCTCCATGACGCTCCCGCTCGTTACTCATTCTTCAGACGGAGCACATCTAACCCAGAGGTTTTCAATGTAATGCTAATTCTTCAAACCGAGAGTGATGGGGAGATTTATGAGCGAATAGGCCTCGGTATTCTGCATGTAAATGCACTTTCGGAAGGGTTGAACCAACCAAGTTGGAAGCAAATTTGTCTTGCATAGTACGGGATCTGTTTTGAGTACTGGGATTTTTATTTTCTTGTTGTTTATTCATTAAATTTTTTTCTCCCTTGAGATAAAAATAGACAAACAAATATTGCCATAGCAGTCATATTTTTATTGTGTTCTCACAGTTGTTTGGCCAGCATCCAAAGGGTTAGACCAACAATAACGACATGGTCCGCACAAGGTATAATGGAATAGGCGAAAGGGGAAAATTATTCTTAGTGATATAAATTATTTTGAAAATTAAATTAACTTCATTTTTGTTATTGCTTGTTGCTTCGTGATTTAATACAGAACAGTACATATATGCCTCCGAGTTGATGCTGTGGTCGGGATAGTGGCCGGATTAAAGTTCCGCAGATCCGCCGAAATTTCGGAGCTACAGACTTGCATTCTCGCATCTCCAAGCTGCCTGAAGCTCGTCACAATCCCGGTCTCTCTCCACGCGCCCGCCCCAAAAGCTCACCTCGGCCGTGGCTCGCAATTTCGATTCCCTAGCCAATTCACATCCTCTCAATTCAAAATGACTGGTCGCGGTGGAGGCGGCGGTCGCCGCGTTCTTCTCCCTCCTATGTAAGCTTGGTCCAAGCGCAGCTGTGCGCGTGCGTCGCATCAAAGGGATGTTGCTAATTTGTTTGCAGTAACATGATCTTCAAGCTGCTGCAGACTGTGAGTTCTTACTTTGCTTGACGTTCTTTGTCGGTTCGATTGGGTTGGGACGTGTGTATGTGGAAGAAGCTGGTGGTTTGCGCCATCGTCAAGAGAAGGGCATGGGCATCACGATTTCTCGTCCGATTAGTTCGACACGATTCGCACCGACAGCCTGTTTCCGACGCAGAGACTGGAGATCTCGAGAAGTTTGGAATTAAAGCACCAGCCTCGCCATGCTTCGCTACACAACGACCCCGCACTACGACCGATATATTGATGGACCCAACAAAGAGCTTGTAGCTGACCATGATTTACTGTAGCACGCCACCGTCAGCGTCTGGCTGTATGAGCAGCTCTCCATCCGCATCGAGGGAAAGATTCGCGTTAGTCCCCAATCCAACTGAAGCACGTGCGATGGCTAATTCATTGCAGGGCTTCGACGAGTTCATGAACCTTGTCATCGACGATGCCGTTGAGGTCACACAGGTCACCAAGACCAACGATACCGAGAAGCGAAGACCCTGGGTACGAACATCCAGAAGCAGGGCCCAGAGCAAAGCTAACATATTTTCGCAGGCCAAATCTTGCTGAAGGGAGACAACGTTTCTTTGATCCAGAGCGTTTCGAGTTGAGGGGTGCCTGGATCAGAATAATCCACAAACGAATGCTCTTTGTCAAGGCGGTTATCCAACGACAGTCGGCGCAACCGAGCGGGTGCTATTCACAGCAGTGTGATCCGCTTTCGGATCTGGAGTGCAGCTGTCCAAAAGGGTCATCTCTGCGGTGCTGCAGTAGGCAACCGTACTGGGGAGATCAGTGGCAGCGTGAAGATGGCAACACTGCCGAGCTGTTGGAGGTATACTTAGTTAGCCACTTGGTCAGATACCCGAATGAATTATGAAGATTTCTGCAAGTATGAGCAATAATTGCTGTGCTCGTGATGGACACGGTGATGGGTGTCTTCAAGTGACCTGATGCTCTAGAGTTTGTTAGAATAATGCTGCATGAAATCGTCCTAATCAAAATGAGTGTGATTTTGAGGTCTGTTGGAATCAATGGGTCCGATTCCTTCATCGTTCTAGTCTTAGTGCTTCGGTGATGTTGATCTCAGTTACCATGCCTACTGCATCATGATTATTTTATTTTCTAAATATATTTTATTCAGGCTTTCTATCTACGCACGTGGTTTTAGAAACTGCATATGTATAGAATTTGTCATTTTTAAATGCTGAAATTAGGTATTACAGATTATTGCAGAAGCCATATCGGGCGAGATGTGTCTTGATATCTAGGTCCAAAAATGCCATGACGTCGAGTACAGGGTAGGCTACTATAGGCCCGAAACCACCGAGCGGATTATCATCACCACCACCAATGTCAACACTCTACAACCTGCTTGCGTAATAGCTCTGCTACCGCTCTCAACCCGCTCTCTCATTCTCGTGAGTGGCATGTTCACCACGCGCTGAGATGCGCGAGTTCATGGACTATGTCCACAGCGCCTTCTACGAGGCCACGGGCTGGAACCGCGAAAACTCGTACGCCGCGCTGAATTCAACCTCGGATGGTATGCGCTCCTCCTCGCTACTGGATGCGCGCGCATCTTGCTAACTCGTCGAAGCTCTTCTCAACTTCCAGACGCCGCAAGGGTTACGGCTCTCACTATCTGCGCTCGCGAGCCCCAACTTTGCGACCTCCTACCAGCTTGGTTCCGTCGGTGTCGTCGATGGCTCCATTTCGTACCTCTTCTCTTCGGTGCCGTTGCGCGTACTCCTAACGCCGCAGTCCGAGAACATACCCCTACCTGATCTTCTCCGTTCGTACAGACCCCTAGCGCCTCTGCCTCGGCGGGACGGCAATCTACGACAGACGCCGGAAGACAAACCCGAGTCATCCTTGCTTTACGGCCGCCTATACCTCCCACAGTCTTTGCTCGAGGCGCTCGTCGTCCGGCGCATATCTCCCGCCTTACAAGTACAATTCAGCGCAGTCTCCGCCAAGCATCTACGAAATGGGGGCACGGCAGTCGGCTTGGCGCAGTACGACGTGGGCAAGTACGCTATCGAGGGTCTCGCATCATCGGATGGCGGACTTCTAGGACTCCGAGGAGTCTACAATTTCGGTGGAGATGCGCAGAGCAAAGCTCTTTCAGGCTCTCCCGAGACCGGTAACGGAGAAAGAGAGCGGATATATGGACGGTTCAGCACAGGCGCCGAAATATACTACGGAACCCTGAACAAGTCTGGTGGAATGAGTCTCGAGGGCAGATTTGCTACATTACCAGCCCACAATGGAACCCCCTTGTCGGCTACAGTCACGATCAACCCCTGATGGGCAACATTGCCGCCACGTATGCCGTGGTTGCCGGCAAGCACTGCAGTCTCGCTACGCGATATGAGTTCAACATCTTTAGCTACGAGAGCGCCTGGGCCGTCGGGATGGAGCTGTGGAGAAAGCCATTCGCGCGCCCACCACCTGAGGATGAGGCTATTAAACCAAGGAAAAAGGAGCGTAGCTTCCAGGCCAAGATGGAGTGGAGGCTGGACGACCCGGAGCCGGTACCCGAAGTGAAGCCTGTCGTTGAGACGACGCACGTGAACAAGCCTGAGGAGTATGCCGGGGTACTGAAGACGCGGCTAGATCAGAATCTGCGGATTGGCCTGCTCTGGGAGGGCAGGGTTAAGTCGTTGCTGTTCAGCCTGGGCACCGGAATCGACTTGAGGAAGCTGGACAAGCCATTTCGAACTCTCGGCCTGGAGATTCAGTTCTCGTCGTGAGATGGCCTAGATTGACGAGACCAGATATTCTGGCCTAGAATAATGACGAGAGGAAAAATTACAACATGAGACGACCTACGAACCACGTGTCGTTGAGTTATGGTTTACGATGCATATTCAACATGGTTAAGTCATGGTTTGCAGTGCGTATGCATATGTCATGTTGAGTTCTCCGGTGCACAGCTGAAACCTCGAAAATGTTTTTTTCCTGTCTCCCAAATAAACATGCCGATCTCTCTGTATTGAGACAGGCTCGAGTTTGTTTGGATTTAGATTTCGGCGATGTCTTCAGCGCCAGCTATGCTGTGGGTGTGGATGCATCATCACACCACATGAGACGAGTGAACAGGTACTACGTAAGCAGAGTAAATATAATTGAACAGTATCATCTTTATGGAATCATGAAAAGGAACTATTGTTCTACAAAGGTTCTTGCAGTCTCAGTAGATTCACCAGGGTTCAGCACACCAGCATGTTGCTGATGCATGGTGATGATGCCACAACATCCGGAGGAAGACGTCTTGTGAGAACCCTGATGGACAGCATCTCACACCAGTTTCGGGTTTTGAACTAGAAGAAGTTTCTGGGGAGCTGCTAAACTAGCCAATCACGTCGGGTCCAATTGCTCAGCTTCCGCCGTTGAGCATTCCTCTGGCTGAGACACTCGCCGTTATCGCCGGCAAGCGTGAGGCATAAGGGTATCAAGGCCGTTTGTATCACCGAGCGGAATCAGGCTGATGAACTCACCCTTCCGGACTTTTGTTTCTGGCGGTGCCCGTGGGGATACTCGGTAATGAGCCGTTGGCTGACAGCCCAACCCACAACCCACAATGCCTTAAGCCCTCGAGCTAACACCAAGAGAGAGAATTGATTCTGGGCTAAACAAAAGGCCCTCTGCTCACTCCAGGCTTAACCCTTTCTGACGTGGCGTGAGGCACGCCCTTTAGTTTAACCATCAAGGTTCTTGCGCTTATTCTTTTTGTTGTCATGCTTGTTCTGTCGTTATCGCTGTCATCATCTTGCTGGTGCGGTGCGGTGCCCAGCCCGACGTGGGACAGGGGTTCGTCCATGTCTCGGGATTATCGATCGCCAAGCATGTACTCGAACTGATCTGTTTACGAGGGTCCTTGAAAATGACATCAAACCGGGCGGACGCAGGCAGTCGAGCACAAAGTCGATGAGTCGCTGTGTCCAATTAATCTTCAACAAGATGCATCACCATCGACACTACTGTAGGCAGCATGTTAGATCAGTGACGGCTTGCGCCATCCGTTTCGGCCAGGCTCTCGCTGTGCAGCTAACCAGACGATCCGTGGCAGAAGCCGTAACTTTGACATGCGTGGAAACATGCCCGTGTTTCCCTTGACTTGACCCTGCCCCTTCAGCTCCTTCTCCGTAGAAGCCAACCTTCTCCCCGCGTGACTTACCTTCTTTCAGCCCTGATCCAGATACCAGCCTTGCCATTCGTATAAGAAAACAGACAGGCCTCTCTGCCGCCTCCTCCCTCCCGGCATCTCATATCCGTCCTGTCGACCCTAGTATCGACTAGATCCCGCTTCGAGCCCACACCATAGTGGAACCCACCCCGTCGCGAGCGTCCATCAAGGTTGACCGATTACCCGGAAAACGTGCTGGACACATCTTCAGGACGATATCGCATCTGCATATCGACTTCGTCCTTGGTCGTTAAGAATCCAGTGTGAGCCGCGAAACGTGGCCAAGACATTCTGAGGTTGAAGAGCTGCACACTCGACACGACTAGGACATTGCCTTCTCTTGAAGCTGCTGGGGTTGATCGCTTGCAGAAAAATCTCTTCGTTTGACCAGCGGGTACTTCGTCACGTCATCGCGAGAGACGGGCTTTCGTCAGTCACCTATATCACCAGCGGCGCGGTCTCCGATCCCGTCAATACAACTATCATATATCGATCCAGCAGAGACTCGACTATCAGCAGATATGGCAGACGTAGAGGATAGCTGCAACGGCGAGGCCGTCGATCTCGGCCACCGCGGTCTCCGTATCGCCTCCATCTTCATCATCCTTGTCGCCTCGGCCTTTGGCGCTTTGATGCCCGTCTTCCTCGCCCGCCAGGAGAAGATGCGCGTTCCTAAGCTGACATTTTTCATCTGCAAGTACGTTGGTACGGGTGTTATTATTGCAACGGCATGGATGCATCTTTTGGAGCCTGCGGCGGACAACCTCGGCGACGAGTGCTTGGAGCCTCAGCTGGGAGACTACCCTTGGGCGTTTGCGATTGGCCTTATGACGGTCATTGTCATGTTCTTCGTGGAGATGCTCGCCATGAGAGCGAGCGGCGACGACCACGACCACGATCACAGCAGCCTGGGCTCTGGTGGTCACCCTAGCAAGGAGGCTGTAGGAAACACCAAGACTGCTGGCATTGATGACAGCGAGCAAGGATACACTTCTCCCATCCCCATCGACCGATCCACAAGCCGGTCCCAGATCCCAGGTCCTATGAACGACGTCAGCTACCCACCTGGCGGCGAGGATCACCTCGCCCATGCCCACGAGCACACCGAGGAGACTCGTACAACAACCTCGCCGGCCAACTTACCGCGATCTTCATTCTTGAATTCGGTGTTGTCTTCCACAGTATCTTCGTTGGCCTCACCCTTGGTACTACTGATGAGGTTGTCATTCTCCTTGTTGTGCTCATCTTCCACCAGATGTTTGAGGGCTTGGGTCTCGGCTCCCGCTTGGCTGTGGCTCCTGGCCTAAGGACAAGCAGTGGCTGCCCTACCTCTTGGGTTTTATATTTGCGATTTCTACCCCCGTCGGTATCGCTGCCGGTATTGGAGCACGCCCTAACAACGCCAACACCCAGAAGCTGGTCAACGGTATCTTCGATGCCATCAGCGCAGGTATTCTCATGTACACGGGTCTGGTGGAGCTGCTCGCGCACGAGTTTATGTTTAACCCTCACATGCGCAAGGCACCGCTTAAGATTGTGTTATTTGCTTTCGCGTGCGTGGCCTTTGGTGTCGCAATTATGGCACTGTTGGCGAAATGGGCATAAGGATAGGATTGGGAAAAATTGGTGAACGGGTATAGACTTTTGGATATGTATTATGGATCGCAATCGTATGCGAATAGGATAAGGCTTTAGCTTGACTTGATTAATTCAGCGAACTCAATTACGCAATGAGATATGAGAGTGACACGTCATGGCTTGTTATCTTGTGATGATACCCATGGTTGAGGTTTGAGCCATACACTTCTAGAGCACATCAACAAGACGGAATGAACCCGAAACAAGGCTACCGGTACAGAGAACCAGTTAAAACAACAAACTAAATGGTGCTTTCATTGGTCATCAGCACTGCAAACAAACTGACAAGGCCTACCCGCTGAGCATGCATGTGATGTGGCGCATCCTTCATTGTGGCGGGGTTGCAGCCTTGATTATCTTTCAAATCAGGTTTGCAGCCGTTGATTGTGACATTGCCTGATATTCTTTGCTCTCCACTTGCTCGTCTTCGTGCCGTCGAACCAGCAATGTCCGATCCACTATCGTTGGTGGGTAGTGCCGTTGGCATTGTCTCGTTGGGCATACAGGTTTGTCAAGGGCTTGTGTCGTACACCCGCTCAGTCAAGGGACGGAACAAGGATATCGAAAATGGGCTCAAAGAAGTGCAAAGCTTAACTTCCTTATTCAACTCCATAAACAGCATTATTCCCAATATCGATCAGGCATCGATTGACACAGCTGAAATCCGCAAATGCTTGGAAGCTGTTGAAGCGAAACTCCAGGAGTTCAAGGAGCTGCTTCTCAAGTTGCGAGGATTGCCCCAACAAGGCCAGATCCGACCGAAAGCGAAAGAGGTGGTGAGGTCTCTAGTGTTTCCGATCCACGAGGGCGGACTGTCATCGCTTCGTCAAAGCGTGCAGTATCTGCTGGATAACTTGAATCTGGCTGTTACTACCACATCACTGTACGATCAAAGATCAATTGGGGGTTCCTTCGTTCTGAGTACTGACGCGCCTATTTCTCCATAGCCATTCTAGCACTTCGCAGCACAAGATAGTTGCAGATATTAGCGTCACAGTCAAGGATATTGAGAGTATTTCAAAAGACCAGAAGGACAAAGTGCAGGGGCTTAGCGACCAACTACACAACAATGCGGAACAACTGCGACTAATACAACAGGCGGTCACGGATGCTCTCCAGGATGTGTTACAGTATTTTAACAGAGCAGAATTTGCTATTCGAGATCTGGAGAACAACGTCACCGGAAGGTTAACAATGGTGGACAACAACATCAGCTCGACAAATTCTGCAACCCTCGGAAAGCTTGATGAGCTGATACAAAAGATCGACTTGCAATCAATTGTGACTTCCGCAATGGTTGGTCATCTCATGTTTACTGCCTCCAGCGTCTATAAAAAGCTGATCTGTGTCTTTCTTTAAAGGCAATGCAAATTTCGCAGCTTCGAGACATAGGACACCATGCGTCACGAGCACAACAAATAGAGCATGTCCGTTCTTATAAGATACCGAGCCATAAAAAGCCATCTCGCCTTAATAAAACAGGGTAGCATCGCCTGCAACAATATGCGGGTGCAAAAATAGGAAAAGAATCTCCACGTCTTTCTGTTATACCTATTGGAACTTCAAATTTACGTTTGAGCAGCAAGGTTTCCAGGAGCATGACCGACGCTGTAAGCTCTACAAGATCGATACACCAACAAAATCGAAGATGAAGGCCCAGATCCCGTTAAAATTGGCTTGGTTCTCACGACGTATTACCCTAGCATGTATTGAATTGGTACTTGGCACGAGCAGTCCTGGCATATCGGTGGCCTTTAAGAATTTTGTCCCGAAACAGCGAGATCCAGTTCGCTTAGAGATCGAGAAGTTATCGCATTGGTTGAAAAGAGGGCGTCGGTTTAAGAGAAATCAACTCAAAAAGGTTCAGTCGATTGAGCGTACCATCCTCTCACTCTACAGAGATGGTAAATCTTCACCTACTCATCGATGCGAAAGAGGTGAAAGTCATGCAAAGGTGAGTGTATCCTAACACCATTTCCGACCTTACTGCTCATATAAAACAGGCCTGGGCCACGGAAATTTTAGTCTTTAGTACCATTTGTCATTTTTCCTTATTAGACCATTTGGTCCTAGGGAAAATGCTGCAGCTTTACAGGTCTTGGCTGATGCTGCGAAGCCAGTTGACGAAGCCATGTGAGGCCATCCTTCGTAAATTGCTTCCAAAACACGAGTGATGACTCATATTAACTCGCGCTTCTTAGAGACCTTTCATCGCTATCAACTACTTGGTTCGGGGATATACAGCCCTTTTGGGTCTTATTCGAGTAACCATATCCCACCTTAACCAATACTTCGATGTCCACAACACGCGAATAGTACATCTGAATAAGATAGATTCCTGTCTTTCAATTATCAACCATACTGAAAATATAGCGGATGGTGAGTTGAACGCTCCCTACGTATTATACTTCGAGGTGGCTGACTCAAGAACCACCGAAATAGTGAAGGAGCTGGCACCTTTGGAACAGGCTATTGTATCCCGTTCCTCATAAAGCTTGAAGACTGTATCTCAAATCACCCCAGAACGTTATCTGGGAAAGTTTTCAACTTTACGCCTATCCAACTGTGCATAACTTGGCCAAAAGGACTACGAAGACTACTTGAACTCGAGGCACAAGGTGTCGTCCCCGCGTACCGGCAGTTCAAGCAGCGGAACAGCCCCATCGCCCTTGCGCTCAGGTATGGTAATTCTGAATCCGTGGATCTGCTCATGAATGCAAAATGCTACATTGGCTCAGGAGTGCTTTCAGAGGACCGATTGTGTGGGTCACTCTCCAGCCTAGAAATCTTTGTCTCCCATCTCGCGCGTCGGAGACGAGAACTACTCAGTGTGGCACAGGAAAAGCTCGGTAGCCTGGCCGATTTTGACCAGTCACAAGTTATCGATGAAGGTGCATCTATCCTCTTTAAAGCCCTTATCAATGCTGGTGCAACTGGTATTTCTCATCTTAGCTTCAATGAGAAATACGCAACGGTTTTTCATCATCCTGGAGTTAGATTGGATCAGTTCCTATTTTTTATGAAAACGGGTTTAGGGACTGTCGAACACGCGACCATTTTGGACGAACCGCAATTATGGTCACGAGACGCCTTTTTGGACAGAAGTGAATCTGAAAAGATGGAAACACCCGTCCGACTCCCTGGCATGGCTTGACGAGCATGGTTTCATGGACCAGACAGCAAAGGATACACTCAGGATAGGTATCAACGAAGCTGCTACTGGCTGGGATTATCTGGCTATAGGATTACTCTCCAATATCTTCCGAGGGCCTAGAATGACAATAGTCTATTTCAGCCCAGCAATGGAGAAATTATCAGGGGTTAGGTCCAGGGACAATTGTGTTTGTTGGTGTAGTTCACCATCCAGGGGCTGTTCTCCGCTTCAATCATTCTGGAAGTCGATACCATGGTGGGTGAAGAGGCTTTCTCCTCACAGAGACCGGGCGTCTCGAGCAGCGTTGCTAGGGCACCTACTATTTCATCGAAGCATTAAAGCCACTAAGGCAGACAGCGAAGATTCGTGTGACCAGATCGTTGAGTTTGTGAGGCTGCTTACGTTTGAAGCTTTGGGGATGACGCATACCTGTTGCTCTCTAAAGAAATGCAAACCCTGGGACCTCGCCATCATCAATTGTCCTCCAGGCAAAGTCCGGGATGTTCCATCTAACAGTGAAGAGCAATACAATGCTCGTGTTCTAGAGGACTTAATGCTAGAATTCACTCATGAGTTAAAAGCTATTAACCCTTCCATGAATCTGGAAGGATTTATATGGGGCTATTGGCGACGGCGAATATCTAAGTTGTTTGCAGTCGACGGTGATACTCTAGCGAATATGAGATTGACTGTGCAGAACATTCAAACATGTGAGTATGATACTTCCAGATTTAGAACATATACTAAGTTACATAGATGTACTCCCGGAAAGACTGAAATGTTATCTTGGCAAGGACTTCCAATTAACACCCTATGATGCGTCAAGTTCAGTCAAAGATAGTAAGATGAGCGGTGCCGCGTATGATCAAATTGAAGACATAAACACAACCCCTGATTGTAAACATTGCCGAAACATGGTTGGGCACAGGAATATAGGCAGCTCAACTATTGTATGGTCTAGTTGACGACTTTCAAAGAGACTACTGAAGAAGTGAATAATCTTACACATGTCGCTCAGTGTTTCTACTGTACTATATGTATACAGTACTGCACCACCAGTCTATAATTAAATCTGAAATTTATGTTGAACAGAGGGAGCAAGAAGCCAAGAAGAGACTGAGCCAGACCACAAAGAAACCGCATAAAGAAGAGATAATCCTTATTTTTAAAAGAACACCCCTCTAATACATCAAGAGCATTTGTTATATTAAAATTATTCTAGTTGAATTATGTTGTACTGTACAGTACGGTACCTAACTCCAACTTTCTTGCGTACAGTATGTAATTACCGCAACAGCTAGATGATACCACCATAAGGATGTATCATTGAGTTTCATTCACACGGGCTTGTATGTGGCCCGTCCTGGCTAGACTACCAGGTATTAGTCAATCAATTTCTAGAGATACGATGGGGCAAATCGTACAAAGACAAGCTCTTTGATTAACTGATTGCTCGCATGGAGAGCAATGAGCTTTCATATCATCTTTGATCCCCTCATACTGCCCACCAAACCCCAGCAAACCTTCTTCATTCTTAATCAAGTTTCAGTTGTGCCACTGATGAAATGAATCTCTGTCTTACAGTACAGTACATGACCATTCGATTGCAAAAGGATCTATCTCACGCCTCAATCTTTACGTCACCATCTACAGGCCGTTTTAGACGAACGAAGCCTCTATCTCTTCGTTACTTCAAAATACCCTCAAGCATTCGTTTTGACGCTTTATTATCAAGAGAAACTCGATACACCCTCATCAGTGCCACCATTTCACCAGAATTAGACGCAGGGCTAGCATGCAGAGAAACAAGACCGGTGGCTTCACCATTGGTCGTGATAGCTACAGAAATGTTACACGACGCGAGGCAAAGAAATTTCCAGATTTTCACGCACTTGATGTTGATCCAGTACCTATTTCACCAGCCTTTGGGCTTAGAATACATTCTGGCCGTCGCAGGCCTAGTCCTCAAGAGCTAGGCGATGAACAATCTCGCTCGTATAGCGACAAGTAAGCCGCCGTCGTACATCTTACTCCCACACTAACATTTCCGGTAGTAACGGATTGGTCAGTGTTGGCAGCCAGTCGGCCATGAGTGATAAAGCAGCTACCGACCGCAAATCACAAACCTCGAGTATGCTGCCCTCTGGCAATAACGAGGGCCTCAGAAGGCGACGCAAGCCACGAAGTCGCGTGAGGCGCCGTTCTAAAGGCACCATGATAATACTCGAGGACATTGGACTTGCTGTATATCAGCATATAGAGGCTGCGCTTGGGTGGGCGATCAATGTTGGTTGCCTAGCTTGGGAGTCCATCAAAGAACCTCTAGGATACCTCTCAAGCGGTTATGGGCTATTGATCTTCCTATTGATGCTGTGTTATGCCATATCCTACTCCGTACAACCTGGGCTACCGTCACATTGTAGGATCCCAGTTGCCGCAGACATCAATCCTTTGTTTTGCTCGATGCCTCCAACAAGGCCCCTCCTGGTATGTAAGATACCAATCGTTTCTCGGCTCGCCCCTTCATGGTGCCTCCTAGATACTGAAAGCACAAAGCCCAAATTCGAAGAGGCACCTTGTTCCAGCTCTGGCAGGCTTCACCGAGTGGAAGAAAGGCATCTGTCCCTTTTCGAGAGGGCCGCGGTATTCGAAAAAGTGACGCCTCTTTTCAAATCTCCCTTGTCGACACATTGACAAAGCCGGTTGATGCCTTCTATAGTATGTGGCAGGGCATCAGAATCATACTCCGCCTAGGCCAAATCACATCAGCCACAGTTCAAACCCTCCACAAGATACGGACTGATGCTGTTAAGGGCTTTGACAGGATTGCAACATGGAGAACAAAGGCGACGGAGCCTAAACCTTCTCTGGAGAAGGTAATAATGGAAATTTGGGAACATCAGGAAACACGTCAAAAACTCCCCAGGAGATTTTTCAAGGACCCTCTAAAATACCTTCGCGAGGTTACAGATGATTTCAGTGAAAGGGCCTCCAGGATCTATACTGGGCTGGATGCGAAGTTGAAGCGTGTGATGCAGGAGAAATAGATTCTGCCCAAATTGTTGATAGTGGGAAATCATGATGCTAGTTCCTCACTTGTACTTCAGCCAAGGCTGATGAAAGAGAATCACCCGACCTAACCGGTGTGGTATGTCATATATCATATGATATATAGAAGAGAAAGACTGTTATGTTCCTTGCCAAGCCGTGCAATGCAATTCGGGGCCGAGTCAAGACCCGCCCCGCGCCGACATACGGAGTCCTTCCGAAGTGGCCCCAACGCAAGATTGCTCTACCAGGCCCTGATCTGGTTATGGCTATAGATGGAACGCAGTTTCACCCCAGAGTTCGGCCATTTGGCTTGAATCTTGACGCTGATATCATGCTGCAGTTTGTATTGTCAGCAGTAGTGGTAGCTTAGATCAATGCTTGTTCTGTGCCTTCAAGCCACGGAGGATTTCACCAGACTACCGCGCCTGTTGTCGGATGCCGCTTTTGCCGCGCTCTTGTATTGTGCCCCTAGAGTCTCCAGATCCTTTTCAGTTGGGACTAGAAGGTAGGGAGTGAGTAAGATCGCCATGTTCTGCGGCAGGGTTCAGGGCAGCTCGTCAACCAGTAGTAGCTGGTGGCGCTTCGCTATCGACGCCATCTCTGAGAAGGAATAGAAAATATGCGCAGCTACATTCGTACTCTCTGGTGGCTTTCTAAAATGCAGTTCCCTGAGATTATGGCTTGGTAAGTTACAGAGCCATGGATTCAACTGTACACTAGAAACTCAACACTACTCAAGCCTTTCACCTGATGAACTATTAATAAATAAGAGAAAGTGAAGCCATACTTCGTCCTCTCTGCAGTATTGCTATTGCGGTCTAAGCTTTGCCCATGGGCAGACCCAGTCAATGGAATCTCAACGATGTGCATTTTGTAGATGCTTAGCACACTAGAATATGATAGTTGGACTCCTTTATGGGACGACTTAAGTAACGACAGCCAGTCTGGTTGATTATCGTAGTCTCTGAACCCAGGGGTTTTCGTGGGCAATTCATACCGACCATAAATCAGTAAAGTCCCTTGTGGTGAAGAGTTGAACGTTTCTAGCATATCCCAACTGCTCATGTTATCTGCTTTCAGGGGGTAAACTTGGAATTGTCCAGCCATAAGCTCACTATGCAAGCCATGTTTCATACTCCTATCCGGGTTCAGCCGCAGTGTGCATTATCAAGAATTTATAATGCAAGATACCTAACAATATCTTGCAAAAAAGCAATGAGACGTACGGGAATAGCCAAATCGCTAATTATGCCGTATTGGGCAGGTGCTTTTACATAGTACAACCCTGTGGTTACTATGCAGGAATTGCCTTGCAATACCACCCTCCTTCGGGGAATCTCACGTTTTCCGCGGCACTTATATGTAGCCAGAATGCCGGATTCCGGTCTGTGTGCCCCTTCTTCTCAAGTCCTTTGATTTCGCCATGCGAGGGACATGATATGAAATAAGCGAATACTTCAAACGCCCCTTGAGATACAATGACGGGTGCCTCACCTTCCAACATTGATGCGTGCATGATCCCGATATCACACGCATCAAGCGACAAGGAACCAAACTTTGATAACCCAGTCTCATTAGGCCCGGCAGCGTTAGGGGTGGCTATCACAACTTGCATCCTCGTAACAATATTGGTTGTATTACGAGTTTTTACCAACCGAAAACAGCTCAAAGCAGCAGATTGTAAGCTTTTCATCAGCGTGCCAAGCTCATTCCAGACGCTCAGAGAAGCTCATGGTTTGGTAGATGTTACAGTGGCCGCGCTTGCAGCACACCTTTCAAACGCAAACATAATCATTGCATGTCAGTCAAACCCCTTGAGTTAGACCAGATGGGATGCATATGCTTACAAGGATAAAATTAATTAGTACGCAAGTATTTCCGCCACGAATGGGACTTGCCGCGTTGCATGTTCACCGAGCAGTACGCGAAATTGATATATTTCAAGGTCGTTACACTTGCGTTAACGCTCCTATTCTCCAAGCTCGGAATTCTCCTTTTTATGGAAGCGTCTTTGGAGTAAATGCGAAATTCCGAGTGGCCACAGCTGTTGGCATTTTTATAACAACCGCTTTGTTTATTCTCGAGTTCATTCTAGCCACGTACTCTCAAACTCCTCCCCTGGAAAATCATGGCGGGATTCGAAAGTAATACCTGGCAATAATAAGGGGAAGGATGGGGTTGTATGGGGTGTTATTGCCGTTGGTGCTGGATCAGTCTTCCTTGACGTCTTCATCTTTTTCCTGCCGTTGCCCATCTTGGCAAGGTTAAACATGTCGAAATCTAAACGTCTTCAACTAGTCGCGGTTTTCGGAACTGCCATTCTGTATGTCTACGACTCCTAGCTATTGCTGACCGTTGTTTTACTAACAGTAACTAGAGGGATTGTGGCCAGCATTTGCGCCTTGGTCTATCGCACAAAGTTCTACTACGCTGGCGCAGATCGCCCTTGGGCTAGTGCCGGGATGTCTGTTAGCAAGTATGTCCGCCAAGGTATTGGTACATACATTGACAGATTAGGCTAACTGGAATCAGTTTAATCGAGGATGGGATTGCTATTATCGTTGGTTCGGCACCTGCATTCGTTCGCTTTCTACACCTCTATGTGTCAGATACTAGTTTCGGGAGGTTTGTCAGAGAAAGTACAAGCCGAAAGTCCTCTGCCAACCATGGCCATGCCTTTTAAGTCCAAGGCCATTATCTGGACATTTCCGGAACACAAGCCAACCTAGCAATCGTTCGATAGGATCGGGTGGCATCAAGCTCTCTGAGGAACAAACACAGGAAACTGACACCGAAACCCACGAGCTAGTTGATGCTTTTCCCATGATAAAGCCAAAGTCAGCGCATCTGGCTAATACATATACGCATAACGCCCGCGTATATAAATCTGAAGTGCAAGCTTCTACGGAGGAGTTGGTAAGGCATGGCTCTTAGGCACATTCAAGACAATGTATTTTTATCAATGATGTAAATTATTAGTTAAAAGAGCGGAATATAATTTTATACCCAGATGCTAGATGTTGTATGGATAACCAGTTGCGAAGATTTCAGTCTTATTAAACAAAAAGGTGAAGGATAAGAGGGATTAAGAAGCCAACGATATTACAGTACATTGCAAGTAACTGTTGGTAACAGGCGTATGGCATAGCCGCTCTGTGGGTGTTGATATGGCTTAACGGAGGCCCCTCATCTGATAACAAAAAGGCTAACGCAGGGCTGATTATGTAGGCTTAACGGTCCTACCATAATTCTCTCCTACTGCAAGATCTTGTTACAGGAAAATTACCAATTTAGGGCCTTCGGCACATACTCCACGATTGTCTATCTCAGCATGTCGAAGTCTAGCCAGATCCTGGATGCCACTTTCGCCTCCTACCTGGAGTGGCCTGGACTCCACCATCCTCCG